>OY720433.1:10856937-12056937 GCA_963082735.1 Pocota personata
GTTCTATAGAGTAGAAAATAAAGAAATAAATTTCACAGAATATCGTTTTATCTACTCGAGCCATAGCTCGCATGTTACAATATTGTAGCATAATAATAACTACGCGCCTATGTCTATGCAGCAAATTCCGAAGTGACTTTCCATTCTGGCAGAATTTTGGTTCAAACTGTCCTTCATTCGAGGTTCGTGTCGGGGACGAAGTCTCCACAGCTCATGTCAACGAAAGAGACGAATAATATTAGGGATAAAAGGGAATTATAACTGCAAGAATTATTTCTCTTGTTCCAGTGGTCGAAGAATTTGCTAGAAGTTTCTGGCTATCAGAAACTTCTGCTATATAAGGACAGATGGCGATCAAAAAAAACACAGTTGGTTTAGAACCGTGGCGAAGAGATTGGAAAAGTGATAATGGGCGAAGTTGTAATTTGGTGATAAATTGAAAGTTGAGAGTAAACAAGAAAAAGTAATTAGTTTGGATTTGTGAATTAAGTAATTGAAAGGAGATAAAGTGATTTGAGAGGAAAGAGACCTTGTAAGAAAAGAATTTGCAAAGAATAGTATAGTGTGAACTTGAATTGTTCTATAGACTAGAAAATAAAGAAATAAATTTCACAGAATATCGTTTTATCTACTCGAGCCGTAGCCAGCATATTACATTGGTGTCAGAAGTGGGATAAAACTTATTCTGTGAATAACTATTTCCGTGGTGTGAAATTGCACAAAAAAAAAAAAAAAAAAAAAAACGATTTCTGTGTTGAGTTAATTAGTTGCGCAAAATGGGTCGCAAATTGGGAAAACTAACTATAACTCAACTAAAGGCAGAACTCAGTAAGCGGAACCTCGACACAACTGGGGGAAAAGATGCCCTGCTGATTCGTCTGGAAGAAGCAGTAACGCAGGAAGGTGAAAATCCGCACGACGTAGAGTTTGACGTGGAAGAGGAACCAGCAAGTACAGCAGCCGACCCGGGTATAACAAGTCTGCTCCTGCAACTTAAGTTAGTCATGGACGAACAAAAGAAAGCAATAGAAGACCAAAGGAATTCTATAGAACTTAAGCTGGACGAACAAAAGAAAGCAATGGACGACCAAAAGAAAGCAATGGACGACCAAAAGAACTCTCTAGAACTTAAGATGGACGAACAAAAGAAAGCAATGGACGACCAGAGGAATTCTCTAGAACTTAAGCTGGACGAACAAAAGAAAGCAATGGACGAACAAAAGAAAGCTATAGACGAACAAAAGAATTCTCTAGATGCTCTGGAAAGTAAACTTGATGAGCAAAACAAGAACTTGGAATCCAAATTCGAAGTGATCGAAGAGAAAATCGAGAAGGTCGAGACGCAACTCGAAAAAGTCGAAACTAGATTCGATGAAAATTTTGAGAAACATGAAACTCAGTTCGGGAAGATAGAGACTCAGTTTGAAAAAGTAGAAAAGCAAGTCGAAAATCTTGCTAAGGAGCTCAGCAACGTGAAGAGACAGAAAGCACGGGAATATTCCACTGACGGTCTGAGAAGAAAGGAGATGCAGCCTCCTATCTTCGATGGTCAAACATCATGGCCAATTTATAAGAGGCAATTCGAAGCGGCCGCAATGACCAATAGCTGGGACGATGAAGAGAAGTCTATTGCACTCACGCTTGCACTGAGGGGTCCAGCTGCGGAGCTCTTGCAGACCATCCCGGAAGATAAACAGCAGAACTACGACTCTCTGGTTCAGGCTATCGAGATGCGGTTTGGGGATGAACACATGCAGCAGGTGTACAGGGTTCAGCTGCGTAGTCGAGTCCAGAAAAGGGGGGAAACGCTCCAACAGTTGCAAGCGGATATAGAGCGACTAGCCCATCTTTCATACCCTAAAGCCGGTGAGGAGCTTATCAACGAAATGGCGGTGGAAGCTTTTATTCAGGCCATAGAGGACAGACAACTGCAAATGGCTGTAAGGATGGCTGAAAAGCGAACACTCCCCGAGGCATTGGCATTCGCTTTGTCAATGAAGGCTGCGGACCAAGCATACCAGGGAATACACCGTGTCAGGGAAATGTCCGTCGTGGAATGCTCATGCCAGAGAACAGCCGTCAAAGCTCGCGGAAGTCAAATCCGTTGCTGGAATTGCAACCAAACCGGACACCTACAACGGCAGTGCAGAAGTGCACCTAGACGAGGAAATTGTCCACATTGCGGAAGTAGGAGAAGCAGAGAGGAAGCATCCTGTCGGTCAGACTTCCCAAAACCAGCAGTCGGGAGATGCGTAAGGACCAACTTCGCGGGGCAGAAGTTGGTTACTGGAATCGAGGCCCCCAGGACCACCATTCAAGTTTCGCAAACCAAACGGGGTAACAAGAGCCTGACAGTGGAGGCACTAATCAACGAGAAGAAGTGCGTAGCCACCATCGACACAGGTGCCACTGCCTCCATTGTAAGAAGAGATATCGTCAAAAGCTCCTGGCTGCACAACACCAACAGCTACTGCCTGAAGACTGCAACAGGGGAAATGGCGAAGGTATTTGGAGAAGTTCGTCTTACGATTACTCTGGCAGGACTGACGTTCTCCCATGCGTTTCTGGTGGCAGATATATGCGACGAGTGCATCATCGGAGTAGACTTCATGAAAGCAAATGAAGTAATCTTGGACATCGGGATGCAAGTACTGAGGTATCGAAATGTGGAGATTCCGATGGTGTACGGAAATGAGAATGCCGTAACTCTCAGGACAGTCATCAGCAAAGACGAAGTTTTGCCGCCGTCTTCAGAGACAATCATTTGGACAAAGCTGGAAGGTGATCTTGGGAGCCACCGATTCTACATAGTAGAACCAGACCCAGAGAAGAATTCTCAAGACTACATCGTGAGAAAGACGTTAGTCGAACCAAAGAACACCATGGTTCCAGTGAGGGTTTTGAACGCAAGACCACACACTGTAAAACTAAGGCGAGGGGATGTGACTGGAAAATGCACGCCGATTACCGCCGTCGCAACAATATCTGAACGTGATGCTCCAAAACCTCTCCCATCACCTTGGACAGCGGAAACGAGAGAGACGATTCTCCAGTCCAGTGAGCTGAATCAGGAGCAGCGAACTATGGCAGAGAATCTTATCAATGAGTACGCTGATGTATTTGCCTCACAGGACGGAGAATACGGCCGAACACACCTGGTACAACATCGAATAGACACTGGTGATACTAGACCAATTCGTCAGCCTGCTAGGCGCCTTCCATTGGCAAAGCAGACAGAAGTTGCAGAGATGGTGTCGGCAATGGAGAAAGAAGGTCTGATTGAAAGTTCCAAAAGTCCGTGGGCATCACCGGTTGTACTGGTAAAGAAGAAAGATGGCAGCACGCGGTTCTGCGTGGACTATCGGCAGCTCAATTACGTCACCAAGAAAGACAGCTATCCTCTGCCACGGATTGACGACACGCTAGACACACTATCAGGAGCCCGATGGTTTTCCACTCTCGACTTGAAGAGTGGCTACTGGCAGGTACAGATCCATCCAGAAGACCGGGAGAAAACCGCCTTCACCACAGGAAATGGGCTATGGCAATTCACGGTAATGCCATTCGGGCTGTGCAATGCTCCGGCGACTTTCGAGCGATTGATGGAATGTGTCCTGCAAGGGTTAACATGGAAAACCTGTTTGGTATACTTGGATGATGTCATCGTCGTAGGAAAAACGTTTGCGCAACACCGAGACAATCTAAGGGATGTGTTTCAAAGGCTTCGAAGTGCCCACCTGAAGCTCAACCCCAAGAAGTGCGCCCTGTTTAGAGCGGAAGTCAAGTACCTGGGACACATAATTTCAGCGAAAGGAGTGAGAACCGATCCGGAGAAGGTCGAAGCGGTGAAAAACTGGCCAGTCCCCAAAGACAAACACCAACTAAGGAGCTTCCTGGGCCTAGCCACCTACTACAGACGGTTCGTGAAGGATTTTGCCGGGATCGCAAAGAACCTGCACCAGTTGACGGAAAAGGGAAAACAATTCAAATGGTCAATTGAGTGCGAGAAGAGCTTCAAGGCACTTAAACAACGGCTATGCGATGCCCCGATACTGGCTTACCCCACTCCCGGGGAAACGTTCGTTGTGGATGCAGATGCTAGTAATGTCGGGGTAGGAGCCGTACTCTCCCAGGTGCATGACGGCCAAGAGAAGGTGGTTGCGTACTTCAGCAAGGTGCTCTCTAAGCCAGAAAGGAACTACTGCGTGACAAGGCGGGAACTTCTAGCTTTGATCTTGGCTACGAAGCATTTTCACAAATACCTCTACGGGAGGAAGTTCGTTCTTCGCACAGACCATGCAGCCTTAAAATGGCTATTACAGTTCAAGAGTCCTGAGGGTCAGGTCGCAAGATGGATCGAAAGGCTGCAAATCTACGACTACGAAATACAGCATCGTAAAGGAAAACTCCACTCTAATGCGGATGCACTGTCCCGGAGACCATGCAGAACGGATTGTAAACATTGTGCGCGTCAGGAAGAACGGGAGCTGGTTTCCATCCAAAGAATGAGAGCCGAACCTATCGCCGGCTGGAGCGTAGATGAGATCCGGAACGCTCAGAAGGAAGACCCGGATATCGAGCCGATTCTGGCCTGGAAGGAGAACATGGAGAAACCGGATCATCAGGACATCTCTCACAGAAGCCCGACCTTAAAGGCATATTTTGCGCAGTGGGACTCCCTCCATGTCCAAGAAGGTGTTCTGAGAAGAAAATGGGAATCCTCCGACGGAAAGTCGTTTGTAATGCAGCTTGTCGTACCGCGGACGAGGGTCAAGGAGGTGTTACAGGAAATGCATGGCGGGGCGACCGGAGGCCACTTGGGAGTGAATAAGACGCTAGAAAAGGTACGAGAACGTTTTTATTGGTTAAAAGCGAAGGAAGATATCGAAGACTGGTGCAGAAAATGCGACGTGTGTGCAGCTAGCAAGGGTCCGAGAATCAAAACTCGAGGTAAGATGCTCCAATACAACGTGGGAGCACCTTTCGAACGAATCGCCATTGACATCGCAGGGCCCTTTCCGGAAACCGACAATGGTAATCGGTATATACTCGTAGTGATGGACTACTTCAGTAAGTGGCCGGAAGCGTTTCCGATCCCTAACCAGGAAAGCAGAACCGTGGCGGAGCAGATCGTCTACAATTGGGTTAGCAGATTCGGTGTGCCCTTGGAATTGCATTCTGACCAAGGGCGGAACTTCGAGTCAAGAATCTTCCAAGAGATGTGTCAACTACTCGGAATCAAAAAGACAAGGACAACCCCGCTTCATCCACAGTCGGACGGTATGGTGGAGCGTTTCAATAGGACTTTGGACGAACATCTCTCGAAGGTCGTAGGTGACTACCAACGGGATTGGGACCGGCAGATTCCCTTGTTTTTGATGGCCTATAGAAGTGCCGTGCATAGCACTACTCGACATACGCCGTTCGAAATCTTATTTGGTGGAATAGCTCGTTTACCCAGTGAGGTGAAATTTGGATCTCCTACCAATGAGCCCAGAAATGAAGAAGAGTACGTGGCGGACCTTAGGGAAAGGCTTAGGGACATACACCAAAGGACCAGAAGCCAGATTAAGATGACGAGCGACCGCATGAAGACCAGGTATGATGCCAAGGCAACAACGTCGGGATTCCAGGAAGGAGATCTGGTGTGGCTGTATAATCCCCATCGCCAAAAAGGGAAATCACCTAAGTTACAGCGGAACTGGGAAGGTCCCTACAGAATAGTAACCCGCATCAACGATGTTGTCTACCGCATCCAGCGAGGACCAAGGGCCAAAATGAAAGTGGTTCATGTGGACCGACTGAGTCGATACAATGGCCGAAATGAGGATGCACTTGTTCGGGACGAACACGTCTAAGAGGGGGGCAGTGTAGCATAATAATAACTACGCGCCTATGTCTATGCAGCAAATTCCGAAGTGACTTTCCATTCTGGCAGAATTTTGGTTCAAACTGTCCTTCATTCGAGGTTCGTGTCGGGGACGAAGTCTCCACAGCTCATGTCAACGAAAGAGACGAATAATATTAGGGATAAAAGGGAATTATAACTGCAAGAATTATTTCTCTTGTTCCAGTGGTCGAAGAATTTGCTAGAAGTTTCTGGCTATCAGAAACTTCTGCTATATAAGGACAGATGGCGATCAAAAAAAACACAGTTGGTTTAGAACCGTGGCGAAGAGATTGGAAAAGTGATAATGGGCGAAGTTGTAATTTGGTGATAAATTGAAAGTTGAGAGTAAACAAGAAAAAGTAATTAGTGTGGATTTGTGAATTAAGTAATTGAAAGGAGATAAAGTGATTTGAGAGGAAAGAGACCTTGTAAGAAAAGAATTTGCAAAGAATAGTATAGTGTGAACTTGAATTGTTCTATAGACTAGAAAATAAAGAAATAAATTTCACAGAATATCGTTTTATCTACTCGAGCCGTAGCCAGCATATTACATTGGTGTCAGAAGTGGGATAAAACTTATTCTGTGAATAACTATTTCCGTGGTGTGAAATTGCACAAAAAAAAAAAAAAAAAAACGATTTCTGTGTTGAGTTAATTAGTTGCGCAAAATGGGTCGCAAATTGGGAAAACTAACTATAACTCAACTAAAGGCAGAACTCAGTAAGCGGAACCTCGACACAACTGGGGGAAAAGATGCCCTGCTGATTCGTCTGGAAGAAGCAGTAACGCAGGAAGGTGAAAATCCGCACGACGTAGAGTTTGACGTGGAAGAGGAACCAGCAAGTACAGCAGCCGACCCGGGTATAACAAGTCTGCTCCTGCAACTTAAGTTAGTCATGGACGAACAAAAGAAAGCAATAGAAGACCAAAGGAATTCTATAGAACTTAAGCTGGACGAACAAAAGAAAGCAATGGACGACCAAAAGAAAGCAATGGACGACCAAAAGAACTCTCTAGAACTTAAGATGGACGAACAAAAGAAAGCAATGGACGACCAGAGGAATTCTCTAGAACTTAAGCTGGACGAACAAAAGAAAGCAATGGACGAACAAAAGAAAGCTATAGACGAACAAAAGAATTCTCTAGATGCTCTGGAAAGTAAACTTGATGAGCAAAACAAGAACTTGGAATCCAAATTCGAAGTGATCGAAGAGAAAATCGAGAAGGTCGAGACGCAACTCGAAAAAGTCGAAACTAGATTCGATGAAAATTTTGAGAAACATGAAACTCAGTTCGGGAAGATAGAGACTCAGTTTGAAAAAGTAGAAAAGCAAGTCGAAAATCTTGCTAAGGAGCTCAGCAACGTGAAGAGACAGAAAGCACGGGAATATTCCACTGACGGTCTGAGAAGAAAGGAGATGCAGCCTCCTATCTTCGATGGTCAAACATCATGGCCAATTTATAAGAGGCAATTCGAAGCGGCCGCAATAACCAATAGCTGGGACGATGAAGAGAAGTCTATTGCACTCACGCTTGCACTGAGGGGTCCAGCTGCGGAGCTCTTGCAGACCATCCCGGAAGATAAACAGCAGAACTACGACTCTCTGGTTCAGGCTATCGAGATGCGGTTTGGGGATGAACACATGCAGCAGGTGTACAGGGTTCAGCTGCGTAGTCGAGTCCAGAAAAGGGGGGAAACGCTCCAACAGTTGCAAGCGGATATAGAGCGACTAGCCCATCTTTCATACCCTAAAGCCGGTGAGGAGCTTATCAACGAAATGGCGGTGGAAGCTTTTATTCAGGCCATAGAGGACAGACAACTGCAAATGGCTGTAAGGATGGCTGAAAAGCGAACACTCCCCGAGGCATTGGCATTCGCTTTGTCAATGAAGGCTGCGGACCAAGCATACCAGGGAATACACCGTGTCAGGGAAATGTCCGTCGTGGAATGCTCATGCCAGAGAACAGCCGTCAAAGCTCGCGGAAGTCAAATCCGTTGCTGGAATTGCAACCAAACCGGACACCTACAACGGCAGTGCAGAAGTGCACCTAGACGAGGAAATTGTCCACATTGCGGAAGTAGGAGAAGCAGAGAGGAAGCATCCTGTCGGTCAGACTTCCCAAAACCAGCAGTCGGGAGATGCGTAAGGACCAACTTCGCGGGGCAGAAGTTGGTTACTGGAATCGAGGCCCCCAGGACCACCATTCAAGTTTCGCAAACCAAACGGGGTAACAAGAGCCTGACAGTGGAGGCACTAATCAACGAGAAGAAGTGCGTAGCCACCATCGACACAGGTGCCACTGCCTCCATTGTAAGAAGAGATATCGTCAAAAGCTCCTGGCTGCACAACACCAACAGCTACTGCCTGAAGACTGCAACAGGGGAAATGGCGAAGGTATTTGGAGAAGTTCGTCTTACGATTACTCTGGCAGGACTGACGTTCTCCCATGCGTTTCTGGTGGCAGATATATGCGACGAGTGCATCATCGGAGTAGACTTCATGAAAGCAAATGAAGTAATCTTGGACATCGGGATGCAAGTACTGAGGTATCGAAATGTGGAGATTCCGATGGTGTACGGAAATGAGAATGCCGTAACTCTCAGGACAGTCATCAGCAAAGACGAAGTTTTGCCGCCGTCTTCAGAGACAATCATTTGGACAAAGCTGGAAGGTGATCTTGGGAGCCACCGATTCTACATAGTAGAACCAGACCCAGAGAAGAATTCTCAAGACTACATCGTGGGAAAGACGTTAGTCGAACCAAAGAACACCATGGTTCCAGTGAGGGTTTTGAACGCAAGACCACACACTGTAAAACTAAGGCGAGGGGATGTGACTGGAAAATGCACGCCGATTACCGCCGTCGCAACAATATCTGAACGTGATGCTCCAAAACCTCTCCCATCACCTTGGACAGCGGAAACGAGAGAGACGATTCTCCAGTCCAGTGAGCTGAATCAGGAGCAGCGAACTATGGCAGAGAATCTTATCAATGAGTACGCTGATGTATTTGCCTCACAGGACGGAGAATACGGCCGAACACACCTGGTACAACATCGAATAGACACTGGTGATACTAGACCAATTCGTCAGCCTGCTAGGCGCCTTCCATTGGCAAAGCAGACAGAAGTTGCAGAGATGGTGTCGGCAATGGAGAAAGAAGGTCTGATTGAAAGTTCCAAAAGTCCGTGGGCATCACCGGTTGTACTGGTAAAGAAGAAAGATGGCAGCACGCGGTTCTGCGTGGACTATCGGCAGCTCAATTACGTCACCAAGAAAGACAGCTATCCTCTGCCACGGATTGACGACACGCTAGACACACTATCAGGAGCCCGATGGTTTTCCACTCTCGACTTGAAGAGTGGCTACTGGCAGGTACAGATCCATCCAGAAGACCGGGAGAAAACCGCCTTCACCACAGGAAATGGGCTATGGCAATTCACGGTAATGCCATTCGGGCTGTGCAATGCTCCGGCGACTTTCGAGCGATTGATGGAATGTGTCCTGCAAGGGTTAACATGGAAAACCTGTTTGGTATACTTGGATGATGTCATCGTCGTAGGAAAAACGTTTGCGCAACACCGAGACAATCTAAGGGATGTGTTTCAAAGGCTTCGAAGTGCCCACCTGAAGCTCAACCCCAAGAAGTGCGCCCTGTTTAGAGCGGAAGTCAAGTACCTGGGACACATAATTTCAGCGAAAGGAGTGAGAACCGATCCGGAGAAGGTCGAAGCGGTGAAAAACTGGCCAGTCCCCAAAGACAAACACCAACTAAGGAGCTTCCTGGGCCTAGCCACCTACTACAGACGGTTCGTGAAGGATTTTGCCGGGATCGCAAAGAACCTGCACCAGTTGACGGAAAAGGGAAAACAATTCAAATGGTCAATTGAGTGCGAGAAGAGCTTCAAGGCACTTAAACAACGGCTATGCGATGCCCCGATACTGGCTTACCCCACTCCCGGGGAAACGTTCGTTGTGGATGCAGATGCTAGTAATGTCGGGGTAGGAGCCGTACTCTCCCAGGTGCATGACGGCCAAGAGAAGGTGGTTGCGTACTTCAGCAAGGTGCTCTCTAAGCCAGAAAGGAACTACTGCGTGACAAGGCGGGAACTTCTAGCTTTGATCTTGGCTACGAAGCATTTTCACAAATACCTCTACGGGAGGAAGTTCGTTCTTCGCACAGACCATGCAGCCTTAAAATGGCTATTACAGTTCAAGAGTCCTGAGGGTCAGGTCGCAAGATGGATCGAAAGGCTGCAAATCTACGACTACGAAATACAGCATCGTAAAGGAAAACTCCACTCTAATGCGGATGCACTGTCCCGGAGACCATGCAGAACGGATTGTAAACATTGTGCGCGTCAGGAAGAACGGGAGCTGGTTTCCATCCAAAGAATGAGAGCCGAACCTATCGCCGGCTGGAGCGTAGATGAGATCCGGAACGCTCAGAAGGAAGACCCGGATATCGAGCCGATTCTGGCCTGGAAGGAGAACATGGAGAAACCGGATCATCAGGACATCTCTCACAGAAGCCCGACCTTAAAGGCATATTTTGCGCAGTGGGACTCCCTCCATGTCCAAGAAGGTGTTCTGAGAAGAAAATGGGAATCCTCCGACGGAAAGTCGTTTGTAATGCAGCTTGTCGTACCGCGGACGAGGGTCAAGGAGGTGTTACAGGAAATGCATGGCGGGGCGACCGGAGGCCACTTGGGAGTGAATAAGACGCTAGAAAAGGTACGAGAACGTTTTTATTGGTTAAAAGCGAAGGAAGATATCGAAGACTGGTGCAGAAAATGCGACGTGTGTGCAGCTAGCAAGGGTCCGAGAATCAAAACTCGAGGTAAGATGCTCCAATACAACGTGGGAGCACCTTTCGAACGAATCGCCATTGACATCGCAGGGCCCTTTCCGGAAACCGACAATGGTAATCGGTATATACTCGTAGTGATGGACTACTTCAGTAAGTGGCCGGAAGCGTTTCCGATCCCTAACCAGGAAAGCAGAACCGTGGCGGAGCAGATCGTCTACAATTGGGTTAGCAGATTCGGTGTGCCCTTGGAATTGCATTCTGACCAAGGGCGGAACTTCGAGTCAAGAATCTTCCAAGAGATGTGTCAACTACTCGGAATCAAAAAGACAAGGACAACCCCGCTTCATCCACAGTCGGACGGTATGGTGGAGCGTTTCAATAGGACTTTGGACGAACATCTCTCGAAGGTCGTAGGTGACTACCAACGGGATTGGGACCGGCAGATTCCCTTGTTTTTGATGGCCTATAGAAGTGCCGTGCATAGCACTACTCGACATACGCCGTTCGAAATCTTATTTGGTGGAATAGCTCGTTTACCCAGTGAGGTGAAATTTGGATCTCCTACCAATGAGCCCAGAAATGAAGAAGAGTACGTGGCGGACCTTAGGGAAAGGCTTAGGGACATACACCAAAGGACCAGAAGCCAGATTAAGATGACGAGCGACCGCATGAAGACCAGGTATGATGCCAAGGCAACAACGTCGGGATTCCAGGAAGGAGATCTGGTGTGGCTGTATAATCCCCATCGCCAAAAAGGGAAATCACCTAAGTTACAGCGGAACTGGGAAGGTCCCTACAGAATAGTAACCCGCATCAACGATGTTGTCTACCGCATCCAGCGAGGACCAAGGGCCAAAATGAAAGTGGTTCATGTGGACCGACTGAGTCGATACAATGGCCGAAATGAGGATGCACTTGTTCGGGACGAACACGTCTAAGAGGGGGGCAGTGTAGCATAATAATAACTACGCGCCTATGTCTATGCAGCAAATTCCGAAGTGACTTTCCATTCTGGCAGAATTTTGGTTCAAACTGTCCTTCATTCGAGGTTCGTGTCGGGGACGAAGTCTCCACAGCTCATGTCAACGAAAGAGACGAATAATATTAGGGATAAAAGGGAATTATAACTGCAAGAATTATTTCTCTTGTTCCAGTGGTCGAAGAATTTGCTAGAAGTTTCTGGCTATCAGAAACTTCTGCTATATAAGGACAGATGGCGATCAAAAAAAACACAGTTGGTTTAGAACCGTGGCGAAGAGATTGGAAAAGTGATAATGGGCGAAGTTGTAATTTGGTGATAAATTGAAAGTTGAGAGTAAACAAGAAAAAGTAATTAGTTTGGATTTGTGAATTAAGTAATTGAAAGGAGATAAAGTGATTTGAGAGGAAAGAGACCTTGTAAGAAAAGAATTTGCAAAGAATAGTATAGTGTGAACTTGAATTGTTCTATAGACTAGAAAATAAAGAAATAAATTTCACAGAATATCGTTTTATCTACTCGAGCCGTAGCCAGCATATTACATTGGTGTCAGAAGTGGGATAAAACTTATTCTGTGAATAACTATTTCCGTGGTGTGAAATTGCACAAAAAAAAAAAAAAAAAAACGATTTCTGTGTTGAGTTAATTAGTTGCGCAAAATGGGTCGCAAATTGGGAAAACTAACTATAACTCAACTAAAGGCAGAACTCAGTAAGCGGAACCTCGACACAACTGGGGGAAAAGATGCCCTGCTGATTCGTCTGGAAGAAGCAGTAACGCAGGAAGGTGAAAATCCGCACGACGTAGAGTTTGACGTGGAAGAGGAACCAGCAAGTACAGCAGCCGACCCGGGTATAACAAGTCTGCTCCTGCAACTTAAGTTAGTCATGGACGAACAAAAGAAAGCAATAGAAGACCAAAGGAATTCTATAGAACTTAAGCTGGACGAACAAAAGAAAGCAATGGACGACCAAAAGAAAGCAATGGACGACCAAAAGAACTCTCTAGAACTTAAGATGGACGAACAAAAGAAAGCAATGGACGACCAGAGGAATTCTCTAGAACTTAAGCTGGACGAACAAAAGAAAGCAATGGACGAACAAAAGAAAGCTATAGACGAACAAAAGAATTCTCTAGATGCTCTGGAAAGTAAACTTGATGAGCAAAACAAGAACTTGGAATCCAAATTCGAAGTGATCGAAGAGAAAATCGAGAAGGTCGAGACGCAACTCGAAAAAGTCGAAACTAGATTCGATGAAAATTTTGAGAAACATGAAACTCAGTTCGGGAAGATAGAGACTCAGTTTGAAAAAGTAGAAAAGCAAGTCGAAAATCTTGCTAAGGAGCTCAGCAACGTGAAGAGACAGAAAGCACGGGAATATTCCACTGACGGTCTGAGAAGAAAGGAGATGCAGCCTCCTATCTTCGATGGTCAAACATCATGGCCAATTTATAAGAGGCAATTCGAAGCGGCCGCAATAACCAATAGCTGGGACGATGAAGAGAAGTCTATTGCACTCACGCTTGCACTGAGGGGTCCAGCTGCGGAGCTCTTGCAGACCATCCCGGAAGATAAACAGCAGAACTACGACTCTCTGGTTCAGGCTATCGAGATGCGGTTTGGGGATGAACACATGCAGCAGGTGTACAGGGTTCAGCTGCGTAGTCGAGTCCAGAAAAGGGGGGAAACGCTCCAACAGTTGCAAGCGGATATAGAGCGACTAGCCCATCTTTCATACCCTAAAGCCGGTGAGGAGCTTATCAACGAAATGGCGGTGGAAGCTTTTATTCAGGCCATAGAGGACAGACAACTGCAAATGGCTGTAAGGATGGCTGAAAAGCGAACACTCCCCGAGGCATTGGCATTCGCTTTGTCAATGAAGGCTGCGGACCAAGCATACCAGGGAATACACCGTGTCAGGGAAATGTCCGTCGTGGAATGCTCATGCCAGAGAACAGCCGTCAAAGCTCGCGGAAGTCAAATCCGTTGCTGGAATTGCAACCAAACCGGACACCTACAACGGCAGTGCAGAAGTGCACCTAGACGAGGAAATTGTCCACATTGCGGAAGTAGGAGAAGCAGAGAGGAAGCATCCTGTCGGTCAGACTTCCCAAAACCAGCAGTCGGGAGATGCGTAAGGACCAACTTCGCGGGGCAGAAGTTGGTTACTGGAATCGAGGCCCCCAGGACCACCATTCAAGTTTCGCAAACCAAACGGGGTAACAAGAGCCTGACAGTGGAGGCACTAATCAACGAGAAGAAGTGCGTAGCCACCATCGACACAGGTGCCACTGCCTCCATTGTAAGAAGAGATATCGTCAAAAGCTCCTGGCTGCACAACACCAACAGCTACTGCCTGAAGACTGCAACAGGGGAAATGGCGAAGGTATTTGGAGAAGTTCGTCTTACGATTACTCTGGCAGGACTGACGTTCTCCCATGCGTTTCTGGTGGCAGATATATGCGACGAGTGCATCATCGGAGTAGACTTCATGAAAGCAAATGAAGTAATCTTGGACATCGGGATGCAAGTACTGAGGTATCGAAATGTGGAGATTCCGATGGTGTACGGAAATGAGAATGCCGTAACTCTCAGGACAGTCATCAGCAAAGACGAAGTTTTGCCGCCGTCTTCAGAGACAATCATTTGGACAAAGCTGGAAGGTGATCTTGGGAGCCACCGATTCTACATAGTAGAACCAGACCCAGAGAAGAATTCTCAAGACTACATCGTGAGAAAGACGTTAGTCGAACCAAAGAACACCATGGTTCCAGTGAGGGTTTTGAACGCAAGACCACACACTGTAAAACTAAGGCGAGGGGATGTGACTGGAAAATGCACGCCGATTACCGCCGTCGCAACAATATCTGAACGTGATGCTCCAAAACCTCTCCCATCACCTTGGACAGCGGAAACGAGAGAGACGATTCTCCAGTCCAGTGAGCTGAATCAGGAGCAGCGAACTATGGCAGAGAATCTTATCAATGAGTACGCTGATGTATTTGCCTCACAGGACGGAGAATACGGCCGAACACACCTGGTACAACATCGAATAGACACTGGTGATACTAGACCAATTCGTCAGCCTGCTAGGCGCCTTCCATTGGCAAAGCAGACAGAAGTTGCAGAGATGGTGTCGGCAATGGAGAAAGAAGGTCTGATTGAAAGTTCCAAAAGTCCGTGGGCATCACCGGTTGTACTGGTAAAGAAGAAAGATGGCAGCACGCGGTTCTGCGTGGACTATCGGCAGCTCAATTACGTCACCAAGAAAGACAGCTATCCTCTGCCACGGATTGACGACACGCTAGACACACTATCAGGAGCCCGATGGTTTTCCACTCTCGACTTGAAGAGTGGCTACTGGCAGGTACAGATCCATCCAGAAGACCGGGAGAAAACCGCCTTCACCACAGGAAATGGGCTATGGCAATTCACGGTAATGCCATTCGGGCTGTGCAATGCTCCGGCGACTTTCGAGCGATTGATGGAATGTGTCCTGCAAGGGTTAACATGGAAAACCTGTTTGGTATACTTGGATGATGTCATCGTCGTAGGAAAAACGTTTGCGCAACACCGAGACAATCTAAGGGATGTGTTTCAAAGGCTTCGAAGTGCCCACCTGAAGCTCAACCCCAAGAAGTGCGCCCTGTTTAGAGCGGAAGTCAAGTACCTGGGACACATAATTTCAGCGAAAGGAGTGAGAACCGATCCGGAGAAGGTCGAAGCGGTGAAAAACTGGCCAGTCCCCAAAGACAAACACCAACTAAGGAGCTTCCTGGGCCTAGCCACCTACTACAGACGGTTCGTGAAGGATTTTGCCGGGATCGCAAAGAACCTGCACCAGTTGACGGAAAAGGGAAAACAATTCAAATGGTCAATTGAGTGCGAGAAGAGCTTCAAGGCACTTAAACAACGGCTATGCGATGCCCCGATACTGGCTTACCCCACTCCCGGGGAAACGTTCGTTGTGGATGCAGATGCTAGTAATGTCGGGGTAGGAGCCGTACTCTCCCAGGTGCATGACGGCCAAGAGAAGGTGGTTGCGTACTTCAGCAAGGTGCTCTCTAAGCCAGAAAGGAACTACTGCGTGACAAGGCGGGAACTTCTAGCTTTGATCTTGGCTACGAAGCATTTTCACAAATACCTCTACGGGAGGAAGTTCGTTCTTCGCACAGACCATGCAGCCTTAAAATGGCTATTACAGTTCAAGAGTCCTGAGGGTCAGGTCGCAAGATGGATCGAAAGGCTGCAAATCTACGACTACGAAATACAGCATCGTAAAGGAAAACTCCACTCTAATGCGGATGCACTGTCCCGGAGACCATGCAGAACGGATTGTAAACATTGTGCGCGTCAGGAAGAACGGGAGCTGGTTTCCATCCAAAGAATGAGAGCCGAACCTATCGCCGGCTGGAGCGTAGATGAGATCCGGAACGCTCAGAAGGAAGACCCGGATATCGAGCCGATTCTGGCCTGGAAGGAGAACATGGAGAAACCGGATCATCAGGACATCTCTCACAGAAGCCCGACCTTAAAGGCATATTTTGCGCAGTGGGACTCCCTCCATGTCCAAGAAGGTGTTCTGAGAAGAAAATGGGAATCCTCCGACGGAAAGTCGTTTGTAATGCAGCTTGTCGTACCGCGGACGAGGGTCAAGGAGGTGTTACAGGAAATGCATGGCGGGGCGACCGGAGGCCACTTGGGAGTGAATAAGACGCTAGAAAAGGTACGAGAACGTTTTTATTGGTTAAAAGCGAAGGAAGATATCGAAGACTGGTGCAGAAAATGCGACGTGTGTGCAGCTAGCAAGGGTCCGAGAATCAAAACTCGAGGTAAGATGCTCCAATACAACGTGGGAGCACCTTTCGAACGAATCGCCATTGACATCGCAGGGCCCTTTCCGGAAACCGACAATGGTAATCGGTATATACTCGTAGTGATGGACTACTTCAGTAAGTGGCCGGAAGCGTTTCCGATCCCTAACCAGGAAAGCAGAACCGTGGCGGAGCAGATCGTCTACAATTGGGTTAGCAGATTCGGTGTGCCCTTGGAATTGCATTCTGACCAAGGGCGGAACTTCGAGTCAAGAATCTTCCAAGAGATGTGTCAACTACTCGGAATCAAAAAGACAAGGACAACCCCGCTTCATCCACAGTCGGACGGTATGGTGGAGCGTTTCAATAGGACTTTGGACGAACATCTCTCGAAGGTCGTAGGTGACTACCAACGGGATTGGGACCGGCAGATTCCCTTGTTTTTGATGGCCTATAGAAGTGCCGTGCATAGCACTACTCGACATACGCCGTTCGAAATCTTATTTGGTGGAATAGCTCGTTTACCCAGTGAGGTGAAATTTGGATCTCCTACCAATGAGCCCAGAAATGAAGAAGAGTACGTGGCGGACCTTAGGGAAAGGCTTAGGGACATACACCAAAGGACCAGAAGCCAGATTAAGATGACGAGCGACCGCATGAAGACCAGGTATGATGCCAAGGCAACAACGTCGGGATTCCAGGAAGGAGATCTGGTGTGGCTGTATAATCCCCATCGCCAAAAAGGGAAATCACCTAAGTTACAGCGGAACTGGGAAGGTCCCTACAGAATAGTAACCCGCATCAACGATGTTGTCTACCGCATCCAGCGAGGACCAAGGGCCAAAATGAAAGTGGTTCATGTGGACCGACTGAGTCGATACAATGGCCGAAATGAGGATGCACTTGTTCGGGACGAACACGTCTAAGAGGGGGGCAGTGTAGCATAATAATAACTACGCGCCTATGTCTATGCAGCAAATTCCGAAGTGACTTTCCATTCTGGCAGAATTTTGGTTCAAACTGTCCTTCATTCGAGGTTCGTGTCGGGGACGAAGTCTCCACAGCTCATGTCAACGAAAGAGACGAATAATATTAGGGATAAAAGGGAATTATAACTGCAAGAATTATTTCTCTTGTTCCAGTGGTCGAAGAATTTGCTAGAAGTTTCTGGCTATCAGAAACTTCTGCTATATAAGGACAGATGGCGATCAAAAAAAACACAGTTGGTTTAGAACCGTGGCGAAGAGATTGGAAAAGTGATAATGGGCGAAGTTGTAATTTGGTGATAAATTGAAAGTTGAGAGTAAACAAGAAAAAGTAATTAGTTTGGATTTGTGAATTAAGTAATTGAAAGGAGATAAAGTGATTTGAGAGGAAAGAGACCTTGTAAGAAAAGAATTTGCAAAGAATAGTATAGTGTGAACTTGAATTGTTCTATAGACTAGAAAATAAAGAAATAAATTTCACAGAATATCGTTTTATCTACTCGAGCCGTAGCCAGCATATTACAATATTGTAGCATAATAATAACTACGCTCCCTAAAAGTATGATGCAACAAATTCCGAAGTGTCTTTTCATTCTGGCAGAATTTTGGTTCGAAGTGTCCTTTCATTCGAGGTTCGTGTCTGCGGTTTCCACAGTTCATGTCTACGAAAGAGACGGATAAAATCAAGGATGAGAGGGAATTATAACTGCAAGAATGATTGTCATCTTGGAATTTCTCTTGTTCCAGTGGTCGAAGAATTTGCTAGAAGTTTCTGGCTATCAGAAACTTCTGCTATATAAGGACAGATGGCGATCAAAAAGGGGCAATAGTTTTTAAACTGTGGCGAAGAGATTAGAAAAGTGATAATGGGCGAAGTTGTAATTTTGTGATAAATTGAAAGTTGAGATTTAACAAGAAGAAGTAATTAGTTTGGATTTGTGAATTAAGTAATTGAAAGGAGATAAAGTGATTTGAGAGGACAGAGACCTTGTAAGAAAAGAATTGCGAAGAATAGTATAGTGTGAATCTGGATTTTCTATATACTAGAAAATAAAGAAATAATTTCACAGAACATTGTTTTATCTACTAGAGCCGTAGCTCGTATATTACATTGGTGTCAGAAGTGGGATAAAATTTATTCTGTGAATAACTCTTTCCGCGGTGTGAAATTGCACAAGAAAAAAAAAAAAAAAAAAACATTTCTGTGTTGAGTTAATTAGCTGCGCAAAATGGGTCGCAAATTGGAAAAACTAACTATAACTCAACTAAAGGCAGAACTCAGTAAGCGGAACCTCGACACAACTGGGGGAAAAGATGCCCTACTGATTCGTCTGGAAGAAGCAGTAACGCAGGAAGGTTAAAATCCGCACGTCGTAGAGTTTGACGTGGAAGAGGAACCAGCAAGTACAGCAGCCGACCCGGGTATAGCAAGTCTGCTCCTGCAACTTAAGTTAGTCATGGACCAACAAAAGAAAGCAATAGAAGATCAAAGGAATTCTCTAGAACTTAAGCTGGGCGAACAAAAGAAAGCCATGGACGAACAAAAGAAAGCAATGGGCGACCAAAGGAATTCTCTAGATGCTCTGGAAAGTAAACTTGATGAGCAAAACAAGAACTTGGATTCCAAATTCGAAGTGATCGAAGAGAAAATCGAGAAGGTCGAGACGCAACTCGGAAAAGTCGAAACTAGATTCGATGAAAATTTTGAGAAACATGAAACTCAGTTCGGGAAAATAGAGACTCAGTTTGAAAAAGTGGATACGCAATTCGAGATAGTAGGGAAGCAAGTCGAAAATCTTGCTAAGGAGCTCAGCAATGTGAAGAGACAGAAAGCACGGGAATATTCCACTGACGGTCTGAGAAGAAAGGAGATGCAGCCCTTCGATGGTCAAACATCATGGCCAATTTATAAAAGGCAATTCGAAGCGGCCTAAATGACCAATAGCTGGGACGATGAAGAGAAGTCCATTGCACTCACACTTGCACTGAGGGGTCCAGCTGCGGAGCTCTTGCAGACCATCCCGGAAGATAAACAGCAGAACTACGACTCTCTGGTTCAGGCTATCGAGATGCGGTTTGGGGATGAACACATGCAGCAGGTGTACAGGGTTCAGCTGCGTAGTCGAGTCCAGAAAAGGGGGGAAACGCTCCAACAGTTGCAAGCGGATATAGAGCGACTAGCCCATCTTTCATACCCTAAAGCCGGTGAGGAGCTTATCAACGAAATGGCGGTGGAAGCTTTTATTCAGGCCATAGAGGACAGACAACTGCAAATGGCTGTAAGGATGGCTGAAAAGCGAACACTCCCCGAGGCATTGGCATTCGCTTTGTCAATGAAGGCTGCGGACCAAGCATACCAGGGAATACACCGTGTCAGGGAAATGTCCGTCGTGGAATGCTCATGCCAGAGAACAGCCGTCATGGATGAAGACAGAGCTCGCGGAAGTCAAATCCGTTGCTGGAATTGCAACCAAACCGGACACCTACAACGGCAGTGCAGAAATGCACCTAGACGAGGAAATTGTCCACATTGCGGAAGTAGGAGAAGCAGAGAGGAAGCATCTGGAGGTGATAACATCCATCCTGTCAGTCAGACTTCCCAAAACCAGCAGTCGGGAAATGCGTAAGGACCAACTTCGCGGGGCAGAAGTTGGTTACTGGAATCGAGGCCCCCAGGACCACCATTCAAGTTTCGCAAACCAAACGGGGTAACAAGAGCCTGACAGTGGAGGCACTAATCAACGAGAAGAAGTGCGTAGCCACCATCGACACAGGTGCCACTGCCTCCATTGTAAGAAGAGATATCGTCAAAAGCTCCTGGCTGCACAACACCAACAGCTACTGCCTGAAGACTGCAACAGGGGAAATGGCGAAGGTATTTGGAGAAGTTCGTCTTACGATTACTCTGGCAGGACTGACGTTCTCCCATGCGTTTCTGGTGGCAGATATATGCGACGAGTGCATCATCGGAGTAGACTTCATGAAAGCAAATGAAGTAATCTTGGACATCGGGATGCAAGTACTGAGGTATCGAAATGTGGAGATTCCGATGGTGTACGGAAATGAGAATGCCGTAACTCTCAGGACAGTCATCAGCAAAGACGAGGTTTTGCCGCCGTCTTCAGAGACAATCATTTGGACGAAGCTGGAATTTGATCTTGGGAGCCACCGATTCTACATAGTAGAACCAGACCCAGAGAAGAATTCTCAAGACTACATCGTGGGAAAGACGTTAGTCGAACCAAAGAACACCATGGTTCCAGTGAGGGTTTTGAACGCAAGACCGCACACTGTCAAACAAAGGCGAGGGGAGGTGACTGGAAAATGCACGCCGATTAACGTGATGCTCCAAAACCTCTCCCATCACCTTGGACAGCAGAAACGAGAGAGACGATTCTCCAGTCCAGTGAGCTGAATCAGGAGCAGCGAACTATGGCAGAGAATCTTATCAATGAGTACGCTGATGTATTTGCCTCACAGGACGGAGAATACGGCCGAACACACCTGGTACAACATCGAATAGACACTGGTGATACTAGACCAATTCGTCAGCCTGTTAGGCGCCTTCCGTTGGCAAAGCAGACAGAAGTTGCAGAGATGGTGTCGGCAATGGAGAAAGAAGGTCTGATTGAAAGTTCCAAAAGTCCGTGGGCATCACCGGTTGTACTGGTTAAGAAGAAAGATGGCAGCACGCGGTTCTGCGTGGACTATCGGCAGCTCAATTACGTCACCAAGAAAGATAGCTACCCTCTGCCACGGATTGACGACACGCTAGACACACTATCAGGAGCCCGATGGTTTTCCACTCTCGACTTGAAGAGTGGCTACTGGCAGGTACAGATCCATCCAGAAGACCGGGAGAAAACCGCCTTCACCGCAGGAAATGGGCTATGGCAATTCACGGTAATGCCATTCGGGCTGTGCAATGCTCCGGCGACTTTCGAGCGATTGATGGAATGTGTCCTGCAAGGGTTAACATGGAAAACCTGTTTGGTATACTTGGATGATGTCATCGTCGTAGGAAAAACGTTTGCGCAACACCGAGACAATCTAAGGGATGTGTTTCAAAGGCTTCGAAGTGCCCACCTGAAGCTCAACCCCAAGAAGTGCGCCCTGTTTAGAGCGGAAGTCTAGTACCTGGGACACCTAATTTCAGCGGAAGGAGTGAAAACCGATCCAGAGAAGGTCGAAGCGGTGAAAAACTGGCCAGTCCCCAAAGACAAACACCAACTAAGGAGTTTCCTGGGCCTAGCCACCTACTACAGACGGTTCGTGAAGGATTTTGCCGGGATCGCAAAGAGCCTGCACCAGTTGACGGAAAAGGGGAAACAATTCAAATGGTCAGTTGAGTGCGAGAAGAGCTTCAAGGCACTTAAATAACGGCTATGCGATGCCCCGATACTAGCTTACCCCACTCACGGGGAAACGTTCATTGTGGATGCAGATGCTAGTAATGTCGGGGTAGGAGCCGTACTCTCCCAGGTGCATGATGGCCAAGAGAAGGTGGTTGCGTACTTCAGCAAGGTGCTCTCTAAGCCAGAAAGGAACTACTGCGTGACAAGGCGGGAACTTCTAGCTTTGATCTTGGCTACGAAGCATTTTCACAAATACCTCTATGGGAGGAAGTTCGTTCTTCGCACAGACCATGCAGCCTTAAAATGGCTATTACAGTTCAAGAGTCCTGAGGGTCAGGTCGCAAGATGGATCGAAAGGCTGCAAATCTACGACTACGAAATACAGCATCGTAAAGGAAAGCTCCACTCTAATGCGGATGCACTGTCCCGGAGACCATGCAGAACCGATTGTAAACATTGTGCGCGTCAGGAAGAACGGGAGCTGGTTTCCATCCAAAGAATGAGAGCCGAACCTATCGCCGGCTGGAGAGTAGATGAGATCCGGAACGCTCAGAAGGAAGACCCGGATATCGAGCCGATTCTGGCCTGGAAGGAGAACATGGAGAAACCGGATCATCAGGACATCTCTCGCAGAAGCCCGACCTTAAAGGCATATTTTGGGCAGTGGGACTCCCTCCATGTCAAAGAATGTGTTCTGAGAAGAAAATGGGAATCCTCCGACGGAAAGTCGTTTGTAATGCAGCTTGTCGTACCGCGGACGAGAGTCAAGGAGGTGTTACAGGAAATGCATGGCGGGGCGTCCGGAGGCCACTTGGGAGTGAATAAGACGCTAGAAAAGGTACGAGAACGTTTTTATTGGTTAAAAGCGAAGGAAGATATCGAAGACTGGTGCAGAAAATGCGACGTGTGTGCAGCTAGCAAGGGTCCGAGAATCAAAACTCGAGGTAAGATGCACCAATACAACGTGGGAGCACCTTTCGAACGAATCGCCATTGACATCGCAGGGCCCTTTCCGGAAACCGACAATGGTAATCGGTATATTCTCGTAGTAATGGACTACTTCAGTAAGTGGCCGGAAGCGTTTCCGATCCCTTACCAGGAAGCCAGAACCGTGGCGGAGCAGATCGTCTACAATGGGGTTAGCAGATTCGGTGTGCCCTTGTAATTGCATTCTGACCAAGGGCGGAACTTCGAGTCAAGAATCCATCTCCTACCAATGAGCCCAGAAATGAAGAAGAGTACGTGGCGGACCTTAGGGAAACTCTTAGGGATATACACCAAAGGACCAGAAGCCAGATTAAGATAACGAGCGACCGCATGAAGACCAGGTATGATGCCAAGGCAACAACGTCAGGATTCCAGGAAGGAGATCTGGTGTGGCTGTATAATCCCCATCCCCAAAAGGGGAAATCACCTAAATTGCAGCGGAACTGGGAAGGTCCCTACAGAATAGTAACCCGCATCAACGATGTTGTCTACCGCATCCAGCGAGGACCAAGGGCCAAAATGAAAGTGGTTCATGTGGACCGACTGAGTCGATACCGAAATGCCGAAATGAGGATGCACTTGTTCGGGACGAACACGTCTAAAAGGGGGGCAGTGTAGCATAATAATAACTACGCTTCCTAAAAGTATGATGCAACAAATCCCGAAGTGTCTTTTCATTCTGGCAGAGTTTTGGTTCGAAGTGTCCTTTCATTCGAGGTTCGTGTCTGCGGTTTCCACAGTTCATGTCTACGAAAGAGACGAATAATATCACGGATGAGAGGGAATTATAACTGCAAGAATGATTGTCATCTTGGAATTTCTCTTGTTCCAGTGGTCGAAGAATTTGCTAGAAGTTTCTGGCTATCAGAAGTGACATCGACGTGCACGTGGTCCTCAGTGCATAGAGCCCTCATTAATAAGACAGAGGCATCGAAATCAACACTCTGTTAAATCTTGCTTGGCTGTAGCGGAAGGTGCAAAGTATTGCTACTGCCAAGGGCCACACCGGATCTGGAGATGTCAATCTTTAATGCAATTGAGGCCAGAACAACGCTTCGAGGCACTGAAAAACTTAGGTCTATGCTTCAACTGTCTCAAGAATGGACATACTTCAAAACAGTGCTCTTCAGGTGGATGCCGACAGTGTGGTCGTCAACACAACACCATTTTTTGCCGCAACACTGGCGCTCAACCCTCGGTACCATCAACATCAATTTCGCCATCGAAAGACTCAACACCTGCGCCAGCAGCTGCACAACAACCCTTGTGACAAGTTGCGTAACCCGAGGAGATCAAACGATATTGTTTGCAACAGCGCGGGCTTCCGCAATTGGAGATTTTTTACAACAGCGGCTAGCTCGTATCCTCTGCGTTCCTGGATCGCAGGTAAGTTTCATCTCAGATTATTTAGCTAACCATTTATGTCTTCGCAGAAGTAAGTGTTAAGTAGCTGTAGAGGGTATTGGTGCGCTAGCTCATACACGTACTAGAGGCAGCGTTTCGCTAAGGCTTTAATCAACCTATAACGAATTCTCGTTGGACCTCAATGCTTTTGTGATTCCATCAATAACGTCGACAACCCCAGCGGTGCACGTCGATGTCACTCAGTGGCAACACTTGGAGCATCTTCAGCTGGCTGATCCGAATTTTGGGACGCCTGGTGGTATAGATGTACTCATTGGGTCTGATGTGTGGGGCTTGGTCGTCAAGGGTGACATTATCAACGATAAACAAGATGAACCGCATGCTCAGCAAACCCAATTTGGTTGGGTTGTTTTTGGTCCAGCTTTGACATCACCTGGATCAGCGCCCGCTATACACTCATTAGGCAATATCACTTACTCTCCGTGGTGATCTTTATACTTTGGGTATACACATTTGTAGAACTCTGTATGCAGTGAAATTAGAATGCGAAGTTAAATGTGAATGCTGCATGCCGTGCTGTTCTGCAAGATATTGCCCAAAACACATGTGCAGAACTCTGTATGCAGTGAAATTAGAACACACATGTTTTAATTCCCGAAGTTATATGTAGATACTGCATGCAGTGCTGTTCTGCAAGATATTGCCCAAAACAGTGCTGTTCTGCAAGATATTGCCCAAAACACATGTGCAGAACTCTGTATGTAGTGAAATTAGAACACACATGTTTTAATTCCCGAAGTTACATGTAAACGCTGCATGCAGTGCTGTTCTGCAAGATATCTCTATTTCTAAATTGCTGCAATCGACAGTGATGTCAAAACACAAAAAAAAAATAAATTAAGTTTGAGGTATCTAGTATCACCAACTTTTGAAGGTTATTGCAAAACTATGAAAATATTTTTTTGAATTTAATACTTTAACTACAAATAATACACTAATTACTTAAGACTAACGCACAATAAATGGTTTAACAACAAGTTTGTGTATGTTGCAAACCAAATTTTTTTTCTTTGGGTATTTTATTTGTGTGACAGTAGCTGTAAAATGACAGTATCCGATGCGATGCACATCAAAAAATATCACATGCAGAGCTGCCACCAGTACTGCAAGCAGATTTTCTGCACATGTGTTTTAGGTATTAAGGTTGCAACACTGCTCCCCCATTAAAAAAATATTGACTGCCCTTAGTCGCAAGAATTAATCGATGACTGAAGATTCGTGGATTCCTACGGGGAAAGCTGACGCAGTGTCAACCAATCCCTGTGCCCTACCAGTGATCTGTTTCCTTCTGTCTTGACGATGTTTCTTTTTATAGTTTGCACGTGTCAAAGGTGATATGAATACCCTCATACTAATTTCTTAGGACACGGGCGTTATGTGGAAAGGGGAAGAGACAGAGAGAAAGACAGATTGTGTAGTTGGTTTGAAACTCAGGTGGTTTATTAAGTTTCAGTCAACTCCAAGGGTGGCGTCCAGAATACTGGAAAGTATTTTTGTTTTGCTGTTATTGTCGTTGCTATGACTCACAGTATTTTTTTCCGTCCTCCTGATGTCATCATTACGATCAAGTTGCATTTTAGCCATATGACCACTCTACTGCCAGTATTGTTGACATAAGCTTTCGCAATTGATCGAATTTTTTATTTATTTCATGCGAAATTCTGGCGTCTGCTTCGTAGTTTCATGCACTACAGTTCGATAAGCCAGCAGCAAAATCGGAAGATGTGTATCCCAGTCTCTTTGATTTTCAGGACCATACTTGGCAAGGTAATTCAAGAGAGTACGGTTAAACCGTTCCACCATTCCATCCGATTGCGTATGTAAAGCTGTGTATGATGCTCAATTGTCCATACTCTGGTCTGAGTGTAACGTGTGTGATGAGAGCTTCTGTTACCGTGTCGGCGGTTTGCCCTGGCAGAGGAATGGCCTGCGGCCACTTCGTGAAGTATTAGTTATCTCGGTAATAGCGTCTCGAATGTTGGCCTCGAGCACGTCCAAAGTGGTTGGCTTGTTAGCGTAGACTAAGGACTTGACGTAGCCACATAAAAAATAATCGAGGGGTGGCAAGTCGCATTATCGCCAAATTTCTCCTTCATGTAGCGTCGTCTTGTTGGAACCCCAGCTCGGATACATCGATATTGTCAGAAAGTCGGTTAACATTGCTCTACACTGAGGATCATTGACGGTAACGGTGTCTCCTTCCTTATTTCGAAAGAAATAAGATCCGATGGTGATGCCGTGCCATAAACCGCACCAAACAGTCAATCCTTGTGGATGCATTGATGCTTGGTCGTACACTTGTGGATTGTGGTCGCTCCAATAACGGCAGTTTTGCTTGTTGACATAGCCGCTGAGCCAAAAATGGGCCTCGTCCGAGAAGATAGTTTTTTGGCCAAAATCCGGATCTCCGGCCAACATTTCCAGAGCCCAATTAGCGAACTCACAGCGTTGTCTATGATCGTCTGGCTTCAATTCTTGCATCAGCACAATCTTATACGGATGTAGACCCAAATCCAACCGCAAAATGAGCCTGGTTGACTCTCTGGCGATGCCCAATTCAGCTGATCGACGCCGAATCGACATTTCTGGAATTTCTTCGATACTGGCCACTACGGCGGCTATGTTTTCTTCACTTCGCACCTATCTCTGTCTGGTTGGTGGCTTAAGATCCAAAAGAGTGTACTCGCGTGTACTCAAGCTCAAACTTTTCCACGGTGCAAAAAATTGCCTGCGCACTGAAGCCATGAGGACGACCGACCTGACGACGAAATTCACGTTGCATATTTACAACTGAGCCGGAATTTCGATAATATTTTTTAATAATTTCCACACGTTCGGGAAGTGTCAAACGATGCATGATGAAATGGTAAACTCTACTGAATATGCTGAAAGCTGGATATCATTGGTAACTTTGGCAGTTGCTGGAACATAATATATGGAAAACTATCATTGCTATCTGGTCACCCTTTATTTGATAACATTTTCTTCTCTGTAGCTGTGACAAAACTGATCCACATGCGTGAAGGCTGGCATCTGTATTCGGAATAAACAGATCATTTTCAGTGGGTTGGCCAAGAATTGGTGCAGTAGTGAGCTTTTCCTTCAGCTGTCGAAATGCATCTTCGCAGGAGGCAGCCCACAAGAACTTTTGTCCGAATCGCTGTTGTCATGACCGTGCAAGTGGTCATTTATCTTAAGGTTAATTGCTTGAGGACCGATTCGTGTCGTTTCCACATCAAATATTACAACCTGATCCTCTTTACTTAGCTAAGGATTTCTACGAAATTCACTCCGAGGTACGTATGCAATATCTTGAGTACCATTCCGTCAAACAAACCCATATCTGATGCAACACTGTTGATTGTTGCTGTCCGTCTTGGGAGCCTTTTGCGTATTCGCTGCAGCTTGCGCTCCATTAAGCTGTGCGATCCTCGTTTCCGATAATACAGTCGGATATAATCCGGGTCTTATAAGACCCGCCGTTCGATATACTTACTTGCGCAACTCGAATCTGCCTTCGGCTTAATCGGATAGCAATGCGAATGGCTTCCGTTGGTACGGCTGTTGACAACGCTTTTTCCAACGTGTCTGGCGTGGCGTCGAAAATCGAAAATACCGTCAATGAACTGTGCCAGAGCAATTCTATCTTTAGCCTGTTCAGTATAGTCTGGAAATGCAAGATAAACAAGGCGTTGAATATCGGTAGTTAACTCATTCAAGGACTCCTTAGATTTTTAGACCCTTCCACGTTTTTTTTTATATAATTCGTGCGCGCCAAGAGGAATATGAATACCTTTATACTGTTACAGGGCACGGACTTAGGGAGAAGGGGAAGAGGAACAGAGGAGAAGCCTGTGCACGTTGGCTTTAAATGTTTGAAGGGTGTAGTGATGGGGAAATACAGAGCTTGGTAGATCATTCCACATTCGTGTCGATGGGCTTATAAACGAACCCTATATTTAACAGTACGACCGAAGTTAGGCTTTAGGGTGAACTGATCAATGTCGCGTATTGCGGGTGAAATTTTGAAGGGGAAGAATGCAACTGGCTATTTCGCTAGAGCATTTTTTGTGAAAAAAAAAAACGGTAAAACAGGGAGAGACAGGAGACTTTTCTCCGGTGTGCAAGTGAATGTATGGAATTCACAATGTCTCTATCACCTAGACGGGTTAAAATATTTTTGCACCGTTTAAAGAATCCTAGACATTTTGCAGCATTTTTGGCGGCCTCGAATATGTGATCGTTCCATCGAAGATGGTTATTAATACACATACCGAGAAAGGCAAGTCTTTCGGTTTCAATGATGCAAGTACCATCCATGGATAATGGTTGAGGGGTTTGGGTTCGCTTGAGAGACAGATTAGCCTTTCCATGACCTTGAAAAGAAGGGACGTAAGTGCAATGGGTCGGTAATTAGACAGGGAGGAGATTCGCCTTTTTAGGGACGGGCTGGATAAATGCTGTTTTCCATCTACTCGGAAAAAGCCCTGAAAAGTAGGATAGACAGAAAAGCTTACGCAGAGGTTTTGCCAGCGTAGAAGAACACCTCTTCAAAACTGTGGGGGGGATACCATCTGGACCAGCGGATTTATGTATGTTAAGACCTTTGAGTATTCCTGCAACTGTACGACTGCGAAAGTGGACTTGTCCCATGGAAAATTTGACGCTCTCAAATACAGGTGGAGATAAAGCATTATCTGGTAGCGTGAAATTCGCTGCAAAATGAGCAGTAAGCAGATTGGCTTTGTCTAAGGAGCTGACAGCTGGAATGTCATTGTGAATGAACGTAGGGATGGCAGACGAGGCAGAATTTTTAATATTTTTGACGAATGACCAACAATTTTTACTACCTTTGCGACATTGTAGGATTTTTTGCCTCAATTTTTGGTCATTGCAGTCTTTTCTGGCCTCCTCTTTTACCTGATAGCCTCTCTACAGCTCTGGTCAAACCACGAGTTTGCCTTAGGTTTAATGCTCTTTATTCTGTTAGGAATAAAGTCATTCATACCTAAGAGTATAGTGTTAGTGATCATTTCAGCAGCGGCGTGGATTCGCTATCGACGAAGCATAGCGACCAGTTAAAACTCCTAAAGAAGCTACTGAGTCCGCTCCAGTTGGCTTTCTCGTATTGCCACACTTTTCTTTTAGGAGTTTTTTCTTTAACTGTGTGGTAAGAGTACGAGAATTTAATTTAGATACGATATTATGGTCAAACCGACCTAGAGGCGCTAGAACATCAATGGTGTATTTATCAGGGTGCGAAGTAAGAAACAAGTCCAAGGTATTGGCGGAATGACTTTCAATGTCCGGTATACGTTTAGGCTCATTTACAAGCTGAGTCAAATTGTTTATCTCAGCAAAAAGTTCAACATACCTTCCTTCGGGAGTTGTCTGGCCAGAATGTTGAAGCCAATCTGAATTGTGAATTTTTGGCCATTTGAAATTAAATTTCGGGTTGGAACAGTGGACATACTGTGGTGGAGCTTAGTAAGCAATACCACTACGGACGTAAATCCACTGCCTGTGTTTCGCTTAGTGCCAGAACAGCTGGTTTATGGGAATGGGCGTGGGCGTACATATCGAAGAAATTCGTTCGGAGCCCACGAATTTTGGTAAAATCAACCCTAAATTCCCTCATCACTACAACATAGAAACACAAAAAGACACAACTCTGACGTAACTAAGAAAAACTGTGAAGTGTAGATCCAAAGAATAGTTTTCCAAAACAAACTGTCACAGGTGCTATGCCCAAACGACAAGCAGCTAAAGTCCGCTATTCGGATAAACATTCACAAAGGCGTACAAAGTTATCGTACTCATGCCCTCAAATCGTATGTAGCGCTGATGTTATAATTTTTAGTGTTAATGCACATTACGGAGGAACAGTCTACGACGCATACGTATGGCGGCGTTAAAGAGTAAAGCCAACACTTGAAAATCTGTATAACGAAGGAGGACGAAACTTTTGACAACTAGGGGATAGCGGTTACGCATTGCAGCCATGGCTTATGATTCCTATTCTTACAGGCACTCCGAGGCAAAGAACAGATACAAAGCAACTCATAAGTAGACAAGGGCTCTTGTTGACAGATCTATTGGTATACTAAAGAGTAGATTTCGCTGTGTGGCAAAATATTCTTCTTTTTTTTTTGCCGAGAGGGTGAAAGTCTTCTAAAGACACCATAAAGTCCGACCGCGGGTGCTATGGTAGTGTGAGATTTGTACTCACTAAAAACACCACTCTTCAAGATTAATACTACAACTAAGCCAGCTGTTTTATTTTCATTTACGAGACTCGTGATTTTTCGAAAAAGATGTTCGTATGTAATTTAAAAAGAATGTAGCGCTTTAGGCAGGTTAAATTCCAATGAAAATTTCTGCTGTTTTCACGACCGGCATATACTATGACGCGAGGTCAAAAGGTTTTGTCCTTTGCAGACGACGAATTGAATTGTTCGCGTCAAGTAGTTGAATGATGGTACGGTTACAATGGCCGTGAACACAATCTTTGTGTTTACGAGCAAAATTTGTTATCTCTTCGACGACGCTGGGAATTATCAGGTCCCGATGAATATCTTTGTTATGTACGTACCACGGTGCGCTAACTATTGTTCTAAGAACTTTATTTTCAAAAGTTTGTAGGATGTTTCTATTGCTTTTCCTGGTACAACCCCATAGTTGTAGACCATACGTCCACACTGGCTTTAGTACTTGCTTATAGATAAGCAGTTTGTTATGTAGGCTCAACTTCGAATGTTTTCCGAGTACATTCGTCGGTATTTGTTTTCGAGCTCGTCGCGTTTCTTTTTTACGTGCGATTTCCATTTAAGCTTAACATCTGGAGTCATTCCTAGATATTTTGCTTCGTTCGCGTACGGTATTTGAGCCGAGTTTAAATATACCGGTAATCTATCCACTTTTTTGTAGGTAAAGTTGACGTGGGTAGATTTGCTTTCGTTCAGCAGAATACGCCAAGAATTCGTCCAAGCGTGGACTTTATTAATAGCATGTTCAGCTTTTCAGTTGCTGCTTCAATTGTATCGCCCGTTGTCAATATCGCCGTAGCGTCAGCAAACGTGGCGATGGCGCAGTTTCTCTCCTGCGGGATATCACGCGTGTAGAGTACATATAGAAGTGGGCCAAGGACACTTCCTTGTGGGACTTAGGCCGCAATCTCCTTCAAGTCAGAGTAATCATTTCCGCGCTTAACACGAAAAAGTCTTTCGGTGAGGTACGATCGTAAGATTAGAAAGAGTTGCCGTGGCAGTAGTCGTTGCAATTTATACTCCGAGCCTTCGTGCCAAACCTTATCGAAAGCTTGTGAGATGTCAAGAAATACACCACAACAAATCTTTTTTCTTCGAGAGTTTTCTCAATCACGTCAGTTATTTTGTGGACTTGGTCGATTGTAGAATGTTTGATTCTAACTCCAAACTGATGGTCACGAATCAGACGTCTTTCGTCGATTACGGGTTGTAGTCGTTTAGAGAGTAGTTTTCGAATATTTTTGAGATAAACGGCAATAGGGAAATAGGCCGATATGATTTCTTCTCATTCAGAGGTTTGCCTGGTTTCGGGACCATTATAATCTCGGCGACTTTCCATTGTCTCGGAACGTACACGTAGAACAATCTGAACGAAGCGTTAATCATATATAGCAGTTTATAAGAGCTTTAATCAGCAATTCCTTGACCACCTGCGCCGTTGTCAAATCGTAACCCGGTGCTTTTTTCGTCTTTAGATTTTTAATCATTTCCCTCAGTTCAATCATTGCAACTTTTTTTACTTTAAAGTTGTTAGATGTCGTGATTGGGGAGTTGGGCGTTATCAGAGGGCCGTCGAATGGCTTAAACGTTTCTTCTAAGTGCATAGCAAAAAGTTCTGCCTTTCCTTTGTCGCTCTTGGCCCAAGTTCTATGATTTTTCCGAATTGGTGGCGCTTGCATTTGAGTTTTCCGGACGCCTTTTAGCGCTTTCCAAAGTGAATAATTTGATTCTCTTCCAGTGGAGAGATTTTCAAATTGCCGAATACTATCTCTAAGGCGATTGCATAGTCGGTTGAGGACCTTTTTATGTTGCGGTGCGCGAGTGATTTGCCATTTCTTTCGTGCTTTTCTTTTCTCCCTCACCAGTTCAATGATTTCTGTGGGATACTTTTCGTTGCGGTTAATCTTATAGCTTCTAGAAGAAGTGTTTCTCCATGCCGCTCTTTGAATTGCTTCCACGAAAAGATCAATTTCGTCTTCCAGTTCACAAAGTGTTTTAAGTGATACATTAAGGGCGATATTTCTTTTGCAATCATTTCTAAAGCCTTCCCAGTTTGTTCTATTGCTAGTAAGTCTTGGAGGTCGTTCTTTCTTAATCAGCGCTTCACCAAGTAATAAAATTACCGGAGAGTGGTCAGAAGAGAGATCAAAACTTTCTTCGACTGTAATAAACTTCTCGTAAATGCCTTTTGAAACGAAAAAATCGATAAGATCTGGAATTTTTTCTGAGTCAGTTGGCCAATAGGTGGGTTTTCCTGTTGAATAAAAACAACAGCCGATTTCATTTGCCACTTCGTAGAGAATTTTTCCTTTAGATGATGTACATTCTTCTGGAACCATCAGATCGTATCACTTAAGTTGAGCTGCCATTAAAAAAAAATAATCACTAACCAGGCGCATAATAATACGATATGTGGAAAGTAATCAGCTTGGTTTTTAATAATTGAATTTTAATAATTGCGACAAAAACACACAAAACGTCCCAAACAATTTCTTTTAATTTCAATAAATCAATTATGTGCATAATAAAATGAATCAAATCAATTCAATTTTAATAAGATGTAATTTAAAAATATCTTCCACCAAAAATTATGCGAAATTTCTTATATCGTATACCATTTGATGTTCCCTGCATCCGCTGTTAGCCGGTAGTCAAATCAGTTTGTTAAATTTGAATTGTAAACAAATTAATTTGAGATAAAGTGTTGAAAAAGTGATTATGGATCTTTTCAAATATGGTGAGCAGTTAACTTAATATGTAAATATTATATTTGTTCGAAAGAAATTTCCAGGAAAAGTAAGAAATATCGTATATTTGTTGAATTGAAAATTGTACTGTGCTGCAACCCAGCACTAGTGTTTCCGCATCCGGTGAAAATTTTAAATATATTTCGTTAATGACGGGTGGTAGTGATTCATGTCTTTTCCTAAATTCTTTTCCGTGCATTTTTAATTTTTACATTTCTCTAAATGTAGAAATTTACTCAGGTCCCCAATGAAACATGTTGGTTGGCTTTATTGCATTTTTTTTAATTTATTGTACGAATGGGATTAACTCTATATAGTGCTACCGGAACTAGGGGATAATGAATTGTTTACATCCCTTCAGGTATATTTTTGAGCATTTATGTTCAACAAACTTTATGCGAATAAATATTTATACATATGTACATCGGAAACAAATATTTTCGCCCTATCATGTGAAATTACGAAATTAAAGCTGAAGACCTAAGCTTTAATTTCGTAATGTCAAATGATAGGTCGAAAATATTTTTTTTTTCCTCTTGGACATTATGCCCAAAAAAAAGATTTTTAGTAATATTTGTTTTTACTTTTTGTAGTTCACTGCATATTATTTTTGTAAAAAATTTCATCTCTCTCGGCGTATGACATACTGACAAGCAAATACTGTGTTGAATACTGCCTACACACTTTTGTGTATGACAGTGACCATTGCGGACTCAGTGCCGAAATTACAATTCCCAACGAAATTGCGGAGTTGGAGGAGTTTGTTCAAACGTACTCCTACAATTATAGTAGGATGCGTTGGACACGCTTCTCCAGAGCTATGACAAGAGCACTCTCCTTGAATTCGCTCCACCCACCGTCCAATAGGAACCTGTCAAACGAGGAGATCGACAGGTACCTAAGACAAATGGACGAAACAATCAAACGAACGATGGACAGTACGATACTTCGATATCAACACACTGACAACGTAGACATATTCCGCAATGGAACAATCGACGCACTACACCTACAAAAAAGTACACAGACACCAAGCCGGGCGGGCTGGTGATGCTAAGCTCAGGCGACTGTGGGGGTCACAGGTGGCGGATAGTGAACGGCCTGCAGAAATGGAGGCTAACTGCGAATACCCAATAAGCAGTCCCCGACCAAGAGCGGCAGAGAAGGAGGGCTTGGCTGAAAAGGTTAAAGGAACCCCTATGAACTCTCTGCGACAAGACGAGTAAGCACCGTCTTCCATATATGTGCTTTCCACCTCAAGGTGGCTACGAGGGATACAGAAAGGAGAAAATGGCGAGATCCGGACAAACCCGCCACATCGTAAAATGCGCAGCTTCTATGCCCGAAAGGGATGCTGCATATATACATACATATATATATGTATATACATAGGTATATATATATATATATAAATAACCATAACCACTACCCTAAAACATTAAGACTGAGCCCAGTAAGGTCTTAATTATGGCATACTGGAAAACGAATTGGAATGACAGCTATGAGGGCTGACGTTTGTAGTATTCTGTTACCTGAGTAAGCAAGAGTGAAATCTTGCAGAAATGGCTTTCAGGCTAATGCTACAAGCGCCTCCATCCCGTTAAAACCTTGGCAGGCCTAAAAGTACGTTCAATGTTTCGTCACCATTAAGTTGGTGGTGTAGGTTCAGATGTAACATTCCTGGTTAGCACCGATCCGGCTCTGGCACAAAACCCCATAAGGGCTTGTGTCAACCCTCGCATGGCCTCACTGCTTGCAAAGACAACCATGGGATCCTTAGGTGACTACACATTCGAACATTGATAGCGGCTTTGAGTGGGGATCCACTAGAAATGATTACAACAAAAACAAACAAAAACACCGGAGAAATTGAAGTAGAGGAGAATGAGGAGAACCCCTTCCAGAGGGGATCAAGGATGCTGAGGTCACCAATTGACCAAGTAGCAGCATCACAAAGAAGTGCGGAACGACGCGAGTCACCCGCAATACGAAAGGTGACGGTCGAACCACCAACCCATAAAACTGACTTCCACAAGTTAGGTGAGCAAATTAGAGGTCTGGTAGAAATGCTGGAAGATGGCAAAAGGCGTTCAATCCACCAAGCGATGCGAGATGCTATCGAAAGCATCAGAGCTCTCTATGAGCTCTCGGCGATTCAGCTACACGATGAGGAAGCAAAGCAAGTGATTCGCCGGAACAACTCGTCGCAAACTTCGCCATGGCTAAAAACAACATCTGAACCCAAGAGAAGGCAAGTTGCAGACGACGAACCCCCGGAGCCAAAACGAAAACAGCAACAGCCACCGAGTGGCGCGGCAGACAACGAACCACCGAAGCCAAAACAGACGCAGAAAAATACATCAAACGATGTTGCAGGCAAAAAGCGCTCGGAGCCAAAGCGTAAACAAAAACAAACTGCATTGATAAACACCAAGGAGAAGGATGAGACCACCGGCGTAGAGACCCCAGTGGTCAGACCTAAGAAAAAAGTTACAGCCACAAACAAGAAGCAAGCGGCAGGAGAAGAAGAATGGGTAAATACCACCAAAAAGAAGATCGCCAAAAAGAAGCAACAAGAGGTCAAAAGACCTAGACCTGACGCTATCGTCATTAAAGCGACGGGGTCCCTCTCATACGCGGAGATACTACGCAAGGTGAAGGCAGACCCCAAACTGGAAACAGTGGGAAAGGCGGTAACTAAAATCAGGAGGACACAGAAGGGAGACCTCCTTATACAATTCAAGGAGACGGGAAATAAGACAAACGAATTTAAAGGCGTCATTAGTGAAGCTCTAGCAGAGCAAGCGAATGTAAGTTCGATTACGCATCGCACTACCCTTGAGATCAAAGACATCGATGAGGTCACGACTATAGACGACGTAATCAATGCAATCGAAGCCCAGTTTGGAGTGAAAGTTTCACCGGCAGATATTTTGTCCCTGCGGAGGGCGTACGGAGGAACACAAACAGCAACGATCAGCTTTCCCGCAGTAGACGTAAGAAAGCTGTTAGAAGCAGGAAGGATTAAAATCGGCTGGGTTAACTGTCGCATGCGCGAACGAACCCTCCTTAAAAAGTGCTTCAAATGTTTAGAGTTTGGTCATCTTGCCTGGCAATGCAAAAGCGAGGAAGACCGCTCCAAGCTATGTAGGAGATGTGGAGGAGAAGGCCACATAGCGAAGAATTGCAACAAGGATCCATCCTGCATGTTCTGCAAGAAAGACCACCCGGACGCCGCGCAGCATGTAGCCGGCAGTAGCAAATGCCCAGTATTTCGGAGAGCTATTACAAGCAAAATACCATGAAGATTCTACAGATAAATCTTAATCACTGTAGAATAGCACAGGACATCCTAGCACAAACGGCCAAGGACGAAAGCGCTGACGTTATTATGATCAGTGAACCATATAAATGTCCCGAAGAGAACAACAATTGGATCTGCGATAAGGCAAAACAGGCGGCGATATGGATGTGTGGACGCTATGCCTTTCAAGAAACAAACGACCAAACAGTCGGCTTCGTGCGGGCGAAAATAAATGGGATCCATTTTTATAGCTGCTATGCCCGACCCAGTTTGACGGCCAGCGAGTACCAACTAATGCTGGATAATCTAACCACGGATGCGCTCCAGAGAGCCCCAGTGGTTATAGGAAGAGACTTCAACGCGTGGGCAACAGAATGGGGCAGCAGGCTCACCAACACCAGAGGACAGGTCTTATTGGAGACATTCGCTCCCCTAGCGATAGGCATTGCTAATAAGGGCCGGACAAATACTTACCGGAAGGCTGGAGTAGGGTCCATTATTGACATCACCTTTGCGAGCAACTCCATCCTGAAAACCATAAAGTGGAGGGTCAGTGAGGAATATTCACACAGCGACCATCAGGTGATAATACTGGAAATAAAAGGGAAAAAACCAGTCCAGCTCCCAAAACTTGCTGGCCCAAAATGGAATGACAGATCTTTCGATAAGGATGCATTCGAAGAGATGTTGAACGGTGATCAAGCTCCAAGCGGAACAGCGGAGACCCTCGCTCACCACCTCACAGGCACCATCACCACAGCGTGCGACGCATCAATGCCTAGGAGAGCAAACACCAGGAACACATCACCGTGTTACTGGTGGAACGAGGAAATATTCGAACTCCGGGCAAAATGTCTGCAAGCCCGGCGTAAAGTCCAACGATCAAGAAGGAGGGCGGATTTCCAACAATGCCTGGACACCCTTAGACTGGCGAGACGTAGCTTAAATAGAGCCATTAAGGAAAGCAAAACTGCATGCTTTAAACGTCTCTGTCAAGAAGCCGACATCAACCCATGGGGCTCGGCATACAGAATGGTGATGACAAAATTAAAGGGCTATAGGACTCCTCAAATAACATGTCCGATAATGCTGAGATCCATAGTAGAGTACCTCTTCCCTCAAAGGCCTGCTGCTATGTGCAATATTATACGAGAAGTCAATCCAGAAGATATTCCTTTAATTACTCACGAGGAACTGCTAAGGGCATGCAGCAAGATAGGTGACAACAAGGCTCCGGGACCCGACGGCATCCCGAACAAGGCAGTAAAGGCAGCTGTAACAAAAAGACCAGACCTCTTCATAACAACAATGAAGCAGTGCCTTGAAGAAGGAACCTTTCCCGAAAAATGGAAAACGCAGCATTTGGTCCTACTGCCAAAAGGAAAGAAGCCCCCAGGAGAACCATCATCCTATCGCCCAATATGCCTATTAGACACCATGGGAAAGATCCTCGAGAAGATAATCTATAATAGATTACTCGCAGTAGTAGAAGAGAAAGGAGCCCTCTCAGATCACCAATTTGGCTTCAGAAGAGCACGATCTACTGTTGATGCCATAAGAGCGGTAGTCGATATCGCCAAAGGTGCCATCGAAGGAGAAAGATGGCTCTACGGCACAAAGGAGTATTGTGCAGTAGTAACGCTGGACATTAGAAACGCATTTAACTCTGCGAACTGGTCGTTTATTAGAAGGTCACTTGCCAGGATGGATACGCCATATTACCTGCTACGGATAGTGACGAACTACTTCAACAACAGAAAGCTGAGGTACAATACCGATGAAGGCGTAAAATACTACAACGTAACTGCGGGAGTTCCACAGGGATCGGTTTTAGGGCCACTATTGTGGAACATCATGTACGACGGAGTACTACGATTAGCGTTACCTGGGGGAGTAACGATAATTGGATTCGCCGATGACATTGCAGTCGTGACAGTAGCTAAACAGATCCGTGCAGTAGAATCAGCTACAAATGAAGCAATTGCCCGGATAAAAGATTGGCTAGTATCCGCCGGACTAGAACTAGCTGACCATAAAACAGAAGCTGTTCTTATAACCAGCCGGAAAACTGTCGAATTTGCCAACTTTCAGGTTGGTAACCAAACCATCAGGTCGAAAGAGGCAATTAAATACCTTGGAGTAATGCTGGACAACAGGCTACGGTTTAAAACGCATGTTGATTTTGTTACCAAAAAAGCATCGCAAATGCAGGGAGCTCTCTCGCGTATCATGCCTAACATCGGTGGACCTAGATATGCTAGAAGGATTCTACTCTCTAGAGTTATCACCTCAGTTCTGTTATATGCCGCCCCAGTCTGGGCGGAGGCACTGAGGACGAAGGAGACCAAAAGGAAACTATCGTCATCATACAGACTCTGTGCGCTACGGACAATCAGCGGCTTTCGAACCATCTCTGACGAAGCTGCATTTGTCATAGCTGGAATGGTCCCCATCGATATTCTCGCAGATGAAATGCTGAGGATATATAACAGAAGAGCATTGAGTCATCACAACGCCACTGGTATCAAGGTGATAAAAATTGAAGAAAGGGCAGCGTCAGCAGCTATGTGGCAAGCTCGTTGGGCTAATACAACAAAAGGCAGATGGACATACAAACTTATACCGACAATCCAAGATTGGATAAGTCGAAAGCATGGAGACTGCAACTACCATCTAACGCAGTTCCTGTCTGGCCACGGTGGCTACCGCAAATATCTACACCGATTCGGACACGACAACTCACCATCCTGCCCGGAATGCCCAGGTGAAGATGAGGATACGGAGCACGCAGTGTTTTACTGCACACGTTTCACGGCATGGAGAATTACTCTGCCAAGTCCGTCATTACTCCTCGACCATATGTTACGGTTGGAAGAAAATTGGATGGCAATATGTTCTTTCGTAACAACTCTACAAAAAGAGCTGCGGAGAATAGAAAAGCTAAGAAGAGCAGCAGAAGCAACAGAAGCATCAGAAGCAGCAATACAAGAAGCATAGCATGAATTGCTAACCAGCCCCGCGAAGTAATACCTAACGGCAGTCCCGCGGGGAGAGTGGTTGAAGTGTGTAGGGTGTGTGTTTAGTACGTAGGCGTATTCCTGGCATCGAGTACTCAGGTTTGCGAATCGTGCATGCTAGTAGCACTCGGGCTACTAGTATCTATGAAGATTACACATCCCTGGCGCAATCCAAAAAAAAAAAAAAAAAAAAAAAAAACCTACAAAAAAGTAGACTTCTGTCAAGACTCAAAACCTTATACAGACAGTTTACGGACAGACAAAACTCGGAGGTTAGGACACTGAAGTCGTTGATTAAAAATCTCCAACAGTTAATTAGAGAAAATTACAGACTCTCTGTAAATCTGCATTGGAACAACAAAATTCGGGCTGTAAAATCCAACAACCCGAGTATGTTCCCGCAAATAAATAAAATTTTTCGGAGGAATAATCAAAACGACCTGCCGTGTCTTAAGTTCCCTCGAACGACGAACAACGAACAAGTACTAATAACAGCAGGCATAGATCCCGGGAACGCTATCGATGATGACAACTTTTTCATGATCGAAGATCCCCAGGAGAAAGTAGAGGCTATAGGAGCGACTTTCCAGGAAGTGTACAAGGTGAATGATAGCATTTGCCCGAACCACGACCTGGAAAATCGAGTCCTTGTGCACAACGTCTACCTTCGAAATGATATAGAGCACTGGCGATCAGAGAACATAGGTTTTACCGAGTTCAATGACGATAACATGGCAAATAATGTCGTCGCCGATGAGGGGTTACGTCCCCCGTTCATATCGAAGGTAGAGCTCCAAACGATCTTCGACTCACTGAGAAGGAAGAAATCTGTAGGTATCGATGGAATATCTAACATTGTGCTTCGACATCTCCCTCCAGAAGCGGTGGACATTTACACTACCCTGTTTAACAATGTGCTGAATAATGCACATTATCCGGCACATTGGAAAACAGCTGTGGTACAGCCTATTCCCAAAAGAGGTAAAGATACATCCAATCCGGCGAATCTCCGGTCGATAAGTCTCCTGCCGAACATCAGCAAGGTATTCGAAAAAGTGGTCAATAGAGCCCTGACTAAGTGGGTTGAGGACATGCATATAGTTCCAGATAACCAATTCGGTTTTAAGGCGGGTCATGAGACTGTACATGCCGCGTCTAAACTGGTATCTGATATCCAATGGAACAAAAGTAAGAAACAATGCACGGGTGCCTGTCTGGTTGACTTGGAGAAGGCGTTCGATACCGTATGGCTAGAAGGACTCTTCTACAAGTTGAGCAGGCTGGGTATAAGTAAACCACTGCTGTACATGCTCTGTAATATGCTCACCAGTAGACAGTTCATTGTGAAAAATGGCAATGTGACTTCTGCTGGGACGTTCGAAATCAAAAACGGTCTACAACAAGGTGCGGTTAATTCGCCGATCCTCTTTAACATTTACACGAGTGATCTCGTAGGATCTCTTCCCCATGCTATTGCGTATGCAGACGACTTGATCGCGTATAGGTCAGGACCAACGATCGAGGTCATTGCAATACTCTTGCAGAGTGATTTAAATAAGATCAGGATATACTGCGACGACTGGAAGCTGAAGATCGACTTCCAGAAGACAGAGACTATTCTGTTTAGGACGTCGTTATCTGGGGCCTCCAGGGATACCAGAAAGAATTGGCGAAAGTTCTCAATCGTGGGACAGCACGGGCAGCCATTAGCGAGTCGAAGTGTGGTTAGATACCTTGGGATCTGGCTAGATCAATATCTATATTTTAACAAAAATGTAGATGCTGCTCTGGCCAGAGCCAGAGGCGCTTTTGCCCTTACAAAGAGACTGTTTTATAGCAGCCAACTCGATGCAAGGGTGAAGGTAATCTGCTACATGGCCCTTATTCGGCCCATGCTCGTATATGGATGTCCTGTGTGGTTCAACGTAGGAGCAAGCTGGATGGAAAGGATTCGGGTGTTTGAGAGGGCTTGCCTTCGGGCTTGTCTTCTGTTGTACAGAACACCAGAGTCCCAGTACATAAAATTCTATTCTAATGAGGTCCTGTATAACAGGGCGAACATAAACAGAGTGGATAATTTCCTGATCAATATGATTCGAAGGCACACTGTAAGAGCAATGTCCTCGATGAATAACCTGATCTCTGGGGCATACTACCCCAATGATTTGTATCACGAGAGCGTGTGTCTTAACGGCTTCATCCCCCCAGAGGTGTTCCTATATTTAGATAGAGAAGGTCTGATACAGGATAGGGTAGCGGTGCCGCTAATCTACCATGTTGCCCGAAATGCTGCGGACAGGCGACTTAACTACGACCGACACGTCGCACACAGCACCACGGAGCGTCTCCGGTTTAGTAGAGCGGTATCAAGCCGTGATATGGCAGATGTAGTAAGACAGCACCAGAAATTCTGGTGGCTCGGGGACGGAGAGGGAACTCCCTCTTCGTTTCCTTTTGATTAAGGGTAGCCTCAGAAAGGGCAAAGTCGGTATAGCTTTTCATAGCCTGGCCGGTTGGTTTAAGTAGCTTTAAGAAAAAAAAAAAAAAAAAAAACTTATACATATGTATATATGTATGTATACTATATGTATAGAAAGGTATACAATATATCTATATATATGTACATATATATGTGTATCAAAAAAAAATTTGCGTGTTTAATCACGTACCTTAGAATAAGTAGCTTTTAGGTAGTTTGTAAGTTTTATATATAGTAAAAAAAAAATTCAGTTCATATACTAAGTTTTTGCTTAAAAATTTTTTCTTAGTTTCCCAATATTTGTAAGTATAGATCTAATAAATAGTTTAAGTTATTTTACGTCGAAAGACATATTTTAAGCATTAGGTTTAGCTTAGAGCGCCCGCATAGGGCCATTAAGTTAGTATACAACATAGTTAAGTTAGTTAAGCTAGTTTTAAGCGTTTTTTGTGTCTAGCTGTTAAGAGTTAATGATTTCCAAAAATAAAAATGCATTAAAAACGAAAAACGATACTGTGTTGAATCCATTAGTGTTCCGTTTTACTAAATGTTGCCGATTCTACTGATAACTGATAAAATCTTCTTTGATTTTATCACCAGCCGCGATAAACCATTTATTACCATGTTTTCATTCGAAGATTTCATTTTCAATTTCAGTTTCCAATATTGTCTGTCCAAAAAACATCTTCTAGTGATCACTTGCAGTTTTAATTCAGTTCAACTCAAATTCAACTTAATTCGCTTATCCATAGTTGCCAACACGACTTCAAGCTACATACATATGTATGTTTAAACAAGCCAGAAAGGACTGCAATGCCCATATTCGACGTGTAAAATTTGTATCTACATGACCGAAAATTGAGCCAAAAAATCCTACATTGTCCCAAAGGTAGTATAAATTGTTGGTCATGCATCGTTTGTTGGTATTAAAAATTCTGCTTCATCTGCCATCTCTATACTCATTTATAATAACATTTCAGCTGTCAGCTCCATAGAGAAATCCAATCTGCTTGCTGCTCACTTTGCAGCGATCTCCACGTTGCCAGTTAATGCCTTGTCTCCGCCTGTACTTGAAAGCGTCAAATTTTCCGTGGCACAAGTTCACTTTCGCACATACACAAATCCGATGGTCCAGATGGTTCTGAAGAGGTGCTCTTTCACGCTAGCAAAACCTCTGCGTAAACTTTTCTGTCTATCCTACTCTTCAGGGCTTTTTCCCAGTAGATAGAAAACAGCATTTGTAAAAAAAGCGAATCTTCCTCCCTGTCCAATTATCGACACATTGCACTTACGTAACTTTTTTTCAAACGCTGATAAATCGTTAGCTTATGAAGTATCTCGATGATAAATCGTTACCTTATGAAGTATCTCGATCCACGAAAACTCCTCAATGACCGGCAGTATGGTTTTAGTAGCAACAGGTCCACTGGCGTTTTGATAGCATATCTTACCGAGAAGTGGAACCAATCTCTTCATCACATCGGCGGAACTAAGATGGTTGCATTTGACAGAGTTTGGCATCAGATTAGAAATTACCTTTTGGGGCATTCAATACAAGTTGTCTTGGACGACTTCAAGTCTGCAATTCACCATAAAAACGCTGGTGTTCCCCAAGGCTCTGTTTTGTCTCCGACTCTCTTTCTTATTTTTATAAATGATCTCTTTTCTGCAACTTCTAATCTAATTTCTTCGCGGATGATAGTTTTTCATATTCGTTCCCTAACTCACGTCCAGCTCTTTGACCGTAGAAGAGGAACGGCAACGTATGTTAAACACATTAAATTCCGACCTGGACAGCATAATCAAATGGGGTTAAACCAACGTTGTGCGATTTAATGCTACCAAACACAATGCTGTCTTCTGTCTCTCAAGCGAAACCAAAACCCTCAACTATTATCCGTGGATGGTACTTGCACCATGCATCGTTGAAACCGAAAGACTTGCCATTCTCAGGTATGTGTATTAATAACCATCTCGGTGGAACGATCTCCTCTATTCCTCTTCCTCCTTTTTCCTAACGCCCGTGATCTGAAGTAATAAATAAAAAAAAAAGGTTCAACTCGCTACGGAAACATGGTATCATTAGCAATACTTACTTTTAAACGGATAAGTTACTTGAATTAGTTGAGAACATAATGTTTATATTTAGTCTTCCACAACGTTCTCCCTTTCCCCACATCCCCCTGCCGATTTTTTGAAGGCTATTACTTACTGCTTATCTGTCAGTTTGTTTCCTCTTTTGCTAGTTAGTTGCAGAACTAGCGGTAGCTCTCAATGTGTGTCAAAACGTATCGGACCGTCTGCAAATGTATGTCACACCTCCCTTAGTCCATAGGGCTGGATGCCTTTTTAAAGGCAAAAAGCTCCAAAGGTGTGAAATACCTGCATTTCCTGAGTGCCTGCATTGCACTCTGGCTTTCTATTCCCGCTAAGTTCTTTTATTGTATCATTACGCAATATACCTACATACATATTTTCGCAGACTTGATTGATAAGAGTAATCGCATATAGAAAATCAAGCGAATACGTACCTCTATAACACAGCCGCAGCCACTTGTTTGAGCCAACCCACTTCATCTATGATACTTTGAAATCAGTGTCAAATTTCACTTATGTATGTAAGACTCAAATGCCATGCTTTGATTAAAATAAAAAAAGTCTCCTTGGTAAAATAAGAGAAATTCAATTTTACAGTGTGTATCAAAAGTATTCAGTCAGTTGAGGAGGAGAATTTTAATTTTTGTTTATTTAATTTGAGAGCGCACCGGATAGATATGCCTACAATTTCATATTCCAAGTAGACTGATTAGCTGTTTTTAGCGTACGCTATCAAACGTGTATTGCATTTGTTATAACTTCGGATTCTTCTTCTACTATAAATTAAATATGTACATATGTTCTTTAGTTTGTAAGTCTATTTGAACTCGCCTTCTGTTTCCTGCTCCGGTTTCTAGCTACACTCGCTTCACCCTTGCCATTGCGATACAAATTTATACTATCAACGATACTCAAGTAAGCCAGTCGCCGGCACATCATTCATTCAACAAAGGATGATAATACATACGTACATACATATAATTTACTCGAATCTATTGTGGGTGTATGAATACCTTCGATACAAAATTGTTCGATCCGTTTGCTTTTTCTATGACTATGGACCGACGGGGAACTCTTACCTCTTACAGACTGTAGATAAGGAAGCGCATTTTCGTCTATTGATATCTGTAGATGTAAAAAATTCTTTCACCATATACCAGGAAATAAATGTGTACTGTTTCCTTTTATATGCATGTTCCGCAGGCGTCGGTCAATTAATACAGCATAAAGGGACTCGAAAAATATATGTAGTTCTCAGTCTTTCGTTTATTTATTTAAAAGTGCATTTTATAATAGTATTCAAAAGGTTAATTTACACTTAGGTACATTCTGTATTGCGCATAAAACAAAAATAACTAAGGAAATTATATGTGCTGCTGCTTCGGCTGGCCGTTTTAATTTAAAACGACAGCCACTCGTGCTGTCCTTTTTATATTTTTTCACACAAATGAAAGTGATCTACAATTTATTGGAATAATTGAGAAGCTTTTTCATGGCAATTTTACTATTGGATGTTTGCCAGACGTTAGCGAGAGAAGGGATTGGTGAAAAAAATCATTGGTATTTCTGAGACTGCAAATTGGGTCAGTTGCCTCAATGATTTTATTGGTCCCTTAAAGAATTCGATGACTTTTATTTATATATATAATCTGATTAATGTTTTTGGGAATACTCGCAATTTGGTACTGTTTTACTTTTATGTACATCTTTTGTTCTGCAAAACGCGCGGATTTGAATACTTTTTTTTTACCGCAAACCATTTGTGAAGTCTAATTGCCTATTTACAATATTTTTGAATGCAATTTTTCATATTAAAAATTATTTTAAAGAATGTTTTTCGAACATAAAACGGAAGTCATCTGGTTCTCCATATGGGTATTTTGTCCAGAGTGAGTTGTTTGATCAAGCCATTATTTTGTGCATTCTCTTTTTCGTCACAATCAGTCTAAATATTATACAATATGTTTTATATAGTTTCTGTATATATTTTTTCCGTTCCAAATACTTTTAGATAATTTACTGATTTCTTATTTTTGCGTTATTTATTTTCATTTTAGACCATTTGGCGTCGCGTTGGGAGTAAATTTGGTCAGGAAAATTTCACCCGCTTTACGGTTTTAATTTGCTGTGGATGTTTATGCGGTTTGTGTTCGGAGTGGTTTTGGAGTATATTGAATCTACTTGTCTACTTCGACTGTAGGAAAAGCTAAAAAAAATTGTGTAACCTACGGTCATCCTTCACTTGAAAAAATTTAAAGAAACTAATTTATTTGTTTTTATTTAGCAGTCCCGTTGTTTTGTTTTCAGTACAGTGTTTTCGCTCAAAATGATACATTGACATCAATTTGAATCAGTTACATCAGGTCTCTAGTTTTAACTGCTTGTTTCGTTCAAGGGTTGCCCTTCACAAAAAAATAAAATTAACCCATACTGTTCGTAATGGTTGATTGAGTGGGCGAGATTGATACAGCCCTGTAATTTTCAGTGCGGTCGGCGAATTGTATATGAAAATATTTGAAGCGATTCAAAAGCTTTTTCCTCAATGATGGTACAGATGCCCTAGCGCTAATATTTACAACACTTTTTCGCTGCTTTTATCTTTTTGTAAGCTTTGCTTGTGTGTTGAATGCGGTAAAGTTGATCCTGTAGTATACATTCGCGGTGCCTGCTTATTCGTTATATCATAGAATTGCTTTGCTGAAAATATATTCCAATTTGGAATCGATGAATAGGATCGCAGCGTTTCGCGTCTCAAATCGTTTATCATACAGATTTCCTTCGCGAATAAATTTCCTTTAATAAAGTGTGTCACCTTGTTCCTAGCTTGCATACATAATGTTCGCGCGTGTCTTTTTCGATGTTACTTCCTATCATGAGTATCCTGTTCCCTTTGTTCATCTTGTGATACTCAGGTCATTCAATTAAAATTCAATATTCATTGCAATGAAATCCACAGTCAAACCAAAACTAACCCTGTTATTTGGCCCAGTGAACTTGCCATTCGCAATTTTCGGAGAAATTTCCTCTGCACTTATGATCCTGCGCCGTTTGAGATATATATGAAGCTATGTACATAATACATATGTACATACATATATCTCCCCTAATAATGTAGTCTTTTTTCAAGCTTTTCAGGAGAGTCAAAAAAATATAAAAAGTTGTACCTACAAAACACAGTTAGTAGATAAGGTTCTCTTAAAGGGTCGTCCCCAGTGAAATTTGTCAGGCTTTTGTCCTAGATTTCAAAAAGATAAAATGTAGAATGACGCTTTCATTAACAAAAATGTGACTTTGATGTTGTACTATTGTGTGCTATTTTCCACATTCACTGTCTTATGTGTGTTAAGTGATAGACTAAAATTGATCGCGATTAACTCTCGATCCCGTTAGTTTCAGTGTTTAAAAGTGTTGGTAATAGTTTTCACTCAACCAGAGCATTCTCATAATACTATAGAGATATGTGTGTCACTTGGGCATCGAAGAGCTCAGCATAAAAGCAAATTATAGGGACTATTCCGGAAGTGTAAAATGTAGTCCTAAATTGAGAAACTGCTTCGAATCCATAATAAATGGCGCTAAAGTGCAAAGTAGATCAAAACATAAATATCATCTATCAGCCCTTAGTTGCGCTCCTCAGTTAGATTTCGGTATAATTATAAGTCCAAACTTAAAGTTAGTTCTGCTCTTATCGAATTTGTCTCCTTATATTAAAAAAATTTTCAAGGTGGATTGAACCACTGACTTTGTTTTGTATTAGCTGCTGTGTGCCAAGACAAACTTATATAAGTAAATTACAATTTTTTTTAAATAAATTATTAAAAGTGATGCTGAATCTGCCTTCGCACTTTCCAACTAGAAGGTTGTATAAAAGAGGAAATGTGAATTTTATTTCTGGAACTATAAAAAAAAACTTAAAATTAAGTTCTTTGAGAGCAACAGGAGTAAGGACACTCATCCTCTCTCTTGAATGCGCTTATATCGACAGTTATCTTCTGCACTCAACTAATGGGAACCCTGCCTTAATTTTAGGTATTCTATGTCCAAAATATGTTTGCTTCCTCTCCGAGGTGGACAAAGGTCCTAGACCTAACGACAACCGCCCAAACCAAGTTTGAACAGCGACGACCAGAGATGAATGATGAATGTGCTATTGTCATTACCTTAGCTATTCGTTGTATTAAAATTTCCAATTTAACTATAAAAAAAGAGAGCGACGCTGCTCCAAGAGCATCCAAACTAATGGAGACTGAGGTAGACATTGGCGCTGTTGCTCCTCCAGTGAAAATGACGATCTCACCTGCACTAACTATCTAGAAGAAAAGGTACTCCCTACTGAGGATCACACCCTAACCTCCATAGAGGCAAAAGTGGCTCATCCTGGACCAAAAGCTCCGTGTGACCACCTAAGAGGAGCCGGGCGAAAGCGCTTCAAATAGTTTTTAGCCCAAGGGCTCTCCCCCATTCTTCTTCTTCTTTTTCTTACGGCGAAGTTATGATCCGGAGTAGAAGGATCATAACCCACCCACTTTACTGCATCCCTACTGGTCCGCCTGTGGGGTTTGCGGGTTTGATCTCAGGAAGAACCGGCAGACTTCCCGGTTTCAGATCACTTCGTCACTGAGGCCAATCAAATGCTGGTGTTTTCGCATTTGTGTGATCCAGTGGTTTTTTTGAACAGGACAATACCAACTGAGCCGGTCGTTCTCCATCTTGCTTCTTATGGGTTCTTTTACATGAAGGCTTCCTCGAACCTTTGAACTTTTTATTCAATCAAGCTTTGTTACTCCTGCTGTCATGCGAAGCATCTTCATCTCAGCTGCCGTTAATTTGCCCTCATACTTTTTGTACATTGTCCAGCATTGTGAACGGTATGCGAGCGCTAGACGTACAACTGCGGTGTAGAGCCTACCTTTCAGCTTAGGGCGCATTTTTCGATCACAGAAGATAGTTTTTCCGTCACTTCATCCTCCCTACTCTTAAGCGATGATTGATGTCATCATCACAAGCTGCTTCGCTATTGATCATAGATCCCAGACATTTGAACTCTTCGTTCAAAGGCTCTCCCCCCAAAAAGCAAAAAGCCAAAAATTCATGGAATCCCGAAAAAACTAATGGGAATTGCTCTGACCTACTCTCTTTGGAACCTCAAAATAAAAAAAACAAGAACAAGCTCCCCAAATAAGAAATTAACAGCTGTACAATCTTCACCTCCAACAAATCTACCTAGGGAACAACAACCTCCCCTCAAAGAAAATTCGAGAAGTTTCAGGGTCGGTATTCTGATCTCATCCTTTTCGGACATTCTGTTGACCACTCCCCAAATGAAGGCCATCCAAAACTCCATTTTCGAGCTCATACTCGTCCAGGCCAATAAATAAGCGAAGCCTAAATTTCACGGCACCACTTTTAGACTGGGATAGCTAGCCTTCAACTGCCAAGGCGTCACAATGGCGAATTGACTCAAAACAGCTATTGGTAACATTAAAGAGGGAGAAATCCCTCGCGACCAAATTCTTGTTGGGCAGTTTCCCGATAGCCTGACACTAGATAACGAGAAATCTCGTTACTGATTGGAGAGTCATCCGTCGTGAAGCTAAGCAACTCTATCGTCCTCATTATCTCTATTGACCACAAATCGGCTGAGCATCTTAAGCAAATAAGCTTCAAAGTTAATTTCCGCTTTGGGAAGCTCAACTCCGTACAACGCGTCAGTCACTAAAAACACAACCTCCTCCCCTGAATCTACCCTCACTCAACATACCGACGGATCAAAGATGGAACACGGAGTAGGTGCGGGAGTTTTCGGCTCTAATTTCTAATTGGCAGTACTTTTGGGACATTCTACTTCGATTTTCCATTCTGAAATCTAGCCAGAGAATGCATTAGGCGCAACCTCCATAGATCCAATATTAACATTATGTTAAGCGGCTATTAAAGTCATATTTTCCTTCTACTTTAGGTCTAAGCTGGACTGAAATTGCTTAAACACTTTAAAGAAGCTAGCTGCTCACAATAACATCACAATCATTTGGGTTCCTGGCTACAAGGGTATGGATGGTAACGAATGCACGGATGAACTTGCAAGACGTAGCTGGGCATTGCCATTCACAGGTTTATTACCTTTCTGTTGCCTACCTGTCAGCCACTTGAAACAGGAACTAAACTCCTGGCTAAAACTTGTATCAATATCTAAATGGAACACAACACAGGGCCTTAGGCAGGTCAAGAAATTAATTGACATTATTGAGCCAATGTAATTTTGTCTCTTCGGAAAAAGATGCCAAAATCTTAACAGATTGTCTTACGGGTCACTGCTCGCTCAACTATCATCTCAACAAAACAGGTAGGGCTATCTCAGATCTGTGCCGTCTATGTCTGGAAGATTAGGAAACGTCAGAACATAATCTATGCGAATGCCCAGCCGTGGCTCGCAGTACACAGAGACTACTCCCAAGGGGATTCATCTCCCCTCAGAAATACAAAACTTACCTGCAAAAAGCATGCTCAAATTCCTTTAGAAACTGAACCTTTCGCAGGATCAAAATCCTATGTAACAAAACCATAAGCCCAAGGGAATAACACAAAAGATCTCTGGTCGAAGTGTTAGGAGGCTAAATGTCTTCATACCCTATCAACTAATAATAACTTCTTTGAGAAATGTAGATATTCAGATAACGAGCTTTATGCCCCTTTAAAGTTATATGTCCACTGTGTATTTATTTGTAAATTTATTCTGGCGAATTGGGGAGGGCCATGGTAGAAAACTGATACCTCCGCGGACCAAGAGTAATAACTTCCCAAGTCAAGGTGTTATGGAACACTTGCCGAGGACTGAATGGTGCAGGGAATTGAAAAATGTGCATCGCAAACGCAATGTCCCTATGAGATACCTGGCGATCTCTATTAATAAAATGTCTTAAACCTGTATGGGAGCTTTGCAGGTGATGACCTTCCTTTCTCACTTTACTCGTGGGGGAAATGGAAAACAAAACAGAAAAAAACAAAAGCAAAAACACGAATATGTTAACGGAGCCAGATGAAGAATCTCTACTCCGTTCCCCCTCATCACCAAAAAACGATGCTCAGGCACCAAAGGTACCAAGCACTGAAGAAAACGGCAAATCCGAAAGCTGCAAGTCTCAGCAGAAGCATAAACACTTCACGAGGGCTCAGAGGCAGCTGAAAGAGACGGATGGCTATTAATCACCTGCCACTACATAAAAACAAAAAAATGGCTCATGTCGGCAGTGAGCTGAATAAAGCCATCTAGCTTGCGAATAACTCAGAGTAACGAAGTTAGGATGGCGAGTCCTCAGGATCTCAAAAGAAAAAAGCGGGGATGAAACGATAAATTCAGAAATCCAAAAATTATATCGTGAATCAAGGATATAAACTATTCCTTAATTTCTCGCAGGTCCTGATTAGAACAAAAGCGCTATCGAAGCCGGTCCAGAGTAAAGAACTTGAAGCCGTAACTACGAACAGAACCAAGGCACATCCAAACTTTAGCGCTCAGCAAAGGCTGCTAGACACCAGAAAAGGAATAGATAAAGCCCAAAAAAAAATCAGGCAGCAGAAAGCATCAACACTGGTATTAGTATTTCAGAAGAAGAAGGATCTAAAACATCCGAAACGTCTAAGGCAACTTCAGATTTATCCTCAACGCGTAAGACAGCACTAACCTGCCATCTCACTGTACAAGCTACAAATGTTGGCCACACTGTCAATACTCCCAAACAATAAATAATTATGGGATTAAGGTACATTCAAAAACACAAAAGCCGCTTCGGCGCCTTTAAGTCATAGATTTAATAAGGATCACCTGGATATGGATTTTATCCAGAACTCATACACACATAAGGATCAGATAAAAAGCGTCACGGGTGAGATAATTTACGATTCTAATAAACTATTCCAATTTCAGAGCACACAACCAAAGACCTGGTGGCAGTAATAGTAGAACTACCAGCTGACGAAGGTAAGACAGACGCAGTTATATGCTCAGCTTACCTGGCTGGAGACTCAAAGGACCTAAACTCTCTGTCACTGCAGGGACCTGGGGACTACTGTGGTAGAAAGAACATGCAGATCATAATTGGATGTGATGCAAATGCTCATCTGGCTCACATATAAACAAAAGAGGTGAGTCTTTTCTACAGATTATTAATAAAAACAATATTAATACGAGTATAATAAATTATGGAAACCTTTATGAACAGAGCTAGGGCAGAAGCCCTCGACCTCACCCTTAATATATCATTTATAAAAAAACTTTATCGATATTTGACATAATTCAATAGAACGATCCATGTCGGATCACCGCCAAATTCGCTTCGATATCAATATAGGCACTAAACACTCTCAAAGTTATAGACAGCCAAGATCCACAGATTGGGGACCGATACAGTCTAGAACTCATGGATACTTTGGCCAGATGCAATAAGGATATTAGAGACATAGATAGCCTAAAACTTGGCTGCGAGAATCTAAACCTGGCAATCAAATCAGCCTACCACGAGGCTTGTCCAGAGAAAGAACAATCAGGCAATCGCCACACGCCCTGATGGAACAAGTAACTCCTTAATTTAAGAACAAAAGCAAGGAAATTATTCAATAAGGCGAAATGAAATAATGATTGGGCTTCATACTCTGAAGCTCTAACCAAATATAACCTTAAAATTAGAAGAGCTTAAAGAGAATCATGGAAAAACTTCTGCCAAAGTTTTGTGACATTCGCAGCAGTGCCCGCAACAATCGGGTTACTGAAAAAGCGAGATGGCACATACAGCTCTTAGCCAAAACACACTTCCCAGACTCTATCATCGCTCCCATCTCTCCAGTAAACCCTCCTCAGAGAAGGATCAATAGACCAACCAGAGAGGACTGGCAGAGATCAAAAGAATTTTTCCACGACGGATAAATAATATGGGCCATAAACTCTTTTCTTCCATTTAAAGCCCCAGGATAAGACGTGGGCTTCTCGAAAGGGAAACCACAGTTTTAACACCGCTACTGATCAACATCTTTAGAACGAGTTTTGCGTGTGGTTACATACCAAAAAGCTGGAAAGAGGTCACGGTAAAATTCATCCGCAAAGCAGACCGTAGACAAACAGAGTTACCTACATATATCCGACCGACCCATAAGCCTTACTTCTTTCTTCCTGAAAACTATGGAAAAAATACTTGATAGACATGTCAGTGATAGAGCCTCCGTCACGAATCCTTTACACAAAAATCAATATGCGCCCAATATGCCCAGATATACAGATGAGTCCAATACACAGGAGTTATGCGTGTTGCAAGACAGAAAAATTAATATCTCACTAGGCAGCAATAAACTCTAAGTCACTGCGAAAGGATGCCCTCAAGGTGGAGTCCTCTCCCCTTATTATGGTCCATCATAGTAAATGAACTGCTAAAATACTCAGCTTCGAATGCTTTAATGTCCAAGGTTACGCTGATGATATTGCGTTATTAATCAGAGGTAAATTCGAAGAAACAATCTCGGATCTCCTCCAGAGGGCACTGAATCTAGATGCTGACTGGTGACGAAAAGTCGGCTTTAACATCAACCCAAAAAAGAGCACCACAGATGTATTCACCAAAAGGAGAAAACGAGAAAGGTTAAAAATACCCACACTTTTTGGTGAAAGATAGAATTGGCCTAACACTTGATGAAAATACTAGGATGACAATCACAGAAAAATACTCCACTCGAGTATGGAAAAATGTAATTCCGTATTCCAAACCATAAAGCTTACCAATTAAAGCTTACGAAATAACATCCAAACTAGTATGGAACTGCCTTCAGCTACTTATAACGCTAGCTAGCACTAACAGAGTTCATCTCATTTGGGTGCCAGGACAGGAAGGAAATGGTTGACCTGCTAGCCACAACAGCAACAGAATGGTTTTTGCATCATAAAAAAGAAAAAGCGCATCATTACTGGATGGAAACTGAAGGTAACAGACAAACCAAAATCTTTCTGCCAAATACGAGTACGTCCCAAAAAAGTACAAAATAACTCAGATTCAAATAGCCACAGTATTTCTCACATTCCTGTTGAGTTAAAAAACTTCTCAAGGCTATGGGAATAGCGCCAAATAACTTATGCAGAATGTGCAATGAAGAGGAAAAATCAGCAGAACATATCTTATGTCACGATAACTGTCTAACTAGAACACGTCATCGTTACTTAGGTAAATTCTACATTGAAGCAGAAGACATATCTGGTAGTTCACTCAAAAATATAGACGAATTCATCACCAACTCTGCCATTTTGAATGAGCTTTGCGATTAGAAGAAATCACAATAGACCCAACAACCAACAATCTTATTTATTTATTTCAATATTTATTTATTTATTTGTTTGTTTATTTACTTATTTATTTACTATTTTTTATTTATCTATTTACTCATATATTTATTTCACTATTAAATAAATAAAACTGATCAATATTTGCTTTAGAATAAAACATACGTATATGTACGAGAGGCGGCTGATAAGTTCACGGCCTGAGATACTCAACAACGAGTCACTCTTTAGTAGTATACGAGCATATACGAGTATCACCTCGTTCCAATAATAATCTCATTTTCTTATTATTTGCGGTAGGATAAACATCACCATGTCAGCCAAAATCGGAAATTCTCGCAATTTTGAGCACCGCGCCGTGATAAAGTACCTCGTGAAAAAAAGAAAATCGCCTAAAGAAAGAAGAAAAAAGACTGGAGTGCTGCAAAGATGTTTTGCCTTAAAAGGCATAGGTTTTTCAACGATAGACCATCCACCCTACAGCCCAGACTTGACCCTGAGCGACTTTTTCCTTTTTTTTTCCAATTTGAAAAAGGAGTTACTAGGCCAGAGATTTGCAGATGAGAACGAGATCAAGGCGGTCGTAGAAATTCATTTTGAAGGTAAAGAAAAATAATACTTTTTCGGTGGTATTATATTACTTTATGCCCAATGTGAGAAATGTATTTCACTCGAGGGAGATTATATTGAGAAATAAATTTTTTTCACTTAATGCCTTAGGCCGCGAACTTATCAGCCGCCCTCTCGTATGTATTCATATTCGCAGAAATATTGTCAAAGGTCGAGCCAGTTACGCATTCTAAATTTATCTCCGTGATCAATTTGTTATTTAGTTTTAAGTCTTATTTAATATTAAGAATCATATAAGGGTTTTTGTTTGTAGTGTTTTCCATTAATTATTTAAATAAATCTTGTAAGAATCATAGCTGTAAATAATTAATTTCTAAAACTCCAAAAAATTGGGAATACTAGTATATCATATTAACCACTCTGTCAAACACCTAAATAAAAAAAAAAAAAATAAGAAATTAAAATATATAGTCTTCAGATGTTGTATTTTTCATTCAATTAACAAAAAAAAAAGTTGGCTGAAATTCAACACATTGTTCATTCTTTAGATTAAGTTATCCCAAACGGGCATAGGATGTCATAGAGCATTTCAAAAAGGTGATTTTAAAGAAGTTTAGTACTCTATTGTTCAATTTATCGCTCTGGGACCATCACATGTTACCTAGTCTGTCATGGTGACTAATCATCATTACCCTAATTCAAACGCATAATTGAACAGAATATAACCCGTTCTTGACTAATAAAAATGTCTTCACCTTGCGTGCTTTTCCATTGACTAAATGTCTGGAATCTTTTACCACTCACTGTTATATCAATCATGAACCTGTGTACAATGCTTAAATTCAAATCAATACAAATAACCAGAAACTGGTATTACATGGTGGGGCTGATGTTCACAACTGCAATACCTCGGTAGGCATCTGCGACTTTCTTGAAGCAAGTCTTATAGTGTCGTAAGTACATTATATCATTAATCAGTTGTGAGTTCTTTTGCTGTTCAGTTCGTGCAGAGAGATTGTGTGTTGTGTAGAATTATACCAGGAAGGCGGAAATACAACTAGTTTACTAGACGTATCGCGGTATATGTCTTCATAAGATAATGCTGCAACAACTATTGACCTGTGCTTCCTATGTAATAGTGGTATTTACTTGCACTGAGTCTCGCCGTCAAGAGCTAAAATATAACTTTTTGCCACCTATTACTCCTGGGGGAGTTCCGGCATTGAATCGAACTCGACCGAGTTCCTTTCAGGTGGTAAATGAATGGAAATATTTGGATTTTGAATATCCAACCTTTCAACGAAGACAAGCTGCGATTGCAAGAAAGTAAGTTGCAAAGTGCTTTGGCGTTCAGTGTAACTAAATTTTATTCTTCCAAAATAGTGAATTCATTCCACAAAACAACCTTCCACTGGGCATCGATGTGTATGGAAATAGAATTTTCATTACTACTCCCCGCTGGAAGGATGGTGTACCAGCGAGTCTGAATTGGCTTCCATTTCCCGCGAAAGAATTAAGTCCAGCACTGCACCCATACCCCAACTGGAGAGAGCATGGAGATCCCTACAACCCCGACTGTACCAAACTGATGTCTGTCTATAGAGTTTCTATTGATGAGTGCTCTAGAATGTGGATAATCGATGCCGGTGTGGTGAATGCGACAGTAAGTTTGAACCAGATTTGCCCACCAAAAATTCTTGCATACGATTTGGAGACAAATCAAAAAATCTTGTCGTATGAATTACCGCCAGAGCAGGTCAAACAGGATTCGTTACATTCAAATATATTGGTCGACGTACGAAATGGTCAGTGCAATGATGCATATATTTACGTAACTGATGTGTGGCGATTTGGCATCGTAGTCTACAGTTTGGCAATGAATCGCAGTTGGCGTGTTACGAATTTCAATTTCAATCCAAACCCCGTTGCATCGGATTTCAATCTGTATGGCCTGAATTTTCAATGGTTGGATGGCGTCTTTGGATTGAGTTTGTCGCCACTGAATGAGTATAATGATCGCATGTTATACTTTCATCCAATGGCCAGTTATAAGGTAACTATTTTAGACGTCACTAAATCACTTTGAAAAACAGATGATGTGTTTAACGTTTTTTTAAAAGGAATTCGTGGTATCCACTGCTGTCCTTCGTGAAGAAACCAATTGGCCAGGCAATGAGCAACAATTGGCCAAATCTTTTAGTTTGGTCGGTGATCGTGGACGGGATGGACAATCATCCACTTCCGGAATTGATCGAAATGGAGTAATGTTTTTCACGCAGGTACATCGGGACACAATTGGATGCTGGGATACGAATAAACCATACACAAGGGGGAATCTGGGAGTAGTTGCTTCAAATATGATACAATTTCCAAATGATCTTAAAGTTGATCGACAAGTTAAGCAGAGCGTATGGGTAATGAGTAATCGACTTCCAATCTATTTGTACTCCCAACTGGACTATAGCGATGTGAATTTTCGCATTTTAAGGGCGAGTGTTGAAGATGCCGTCGTAGGTACACAGTGTGATCCGAAATCAGTATCGGCGATCACTGTAACTCCAGAGTCAGATGAATGTTGGCTTTAGTAGTGTACCCTTATTTCATTTGTTATATTTCAACTTTAAACATGTACTAGTTCTTAACACATTTAAATAAATTCAATTGATGACTGTGTTATTTTTTAAAATAGTAATAGTTCATTTTTGGAAGTAATAGATATCCACCGTACATATTGTAGCATAATAATAACTACGCTCCTATGTCTATGCAGCAAATTCCGAAGTGACTTTCCATTCTGGCAGAATTTTGGTTCAAACTGTCCTTTCATTCGAGGTTCGTGTCTGGGACGAAGTCTCCACAGCTCATGTCAACGAAAGAGACAAATAATATTAGGGATAATATTAGGGATAATATTAGGGAATTATAACTGCAAGAATTATTTCTCTTGTTCCAGTGGTCGAAGAATTTGCTAGAAGTTTCTGGCTATCAGAAACTTCTGCTATATAAGGACAGATGGCGATCAAAAAAAAGACACAGTTGGTTTAGAACCGTGGCGAAGAGATTGGAAAAGTGATAATGGGCGAAGTTGTAATTTGGTGATAAATTAAAAGTTGAGAGTAAACAAGAAAAAGTAATTAGTTTGGATTTGTGAATTAAGTAATTGAAAGGAGATAAAGTGATTTGAGAGGAAAGAGACCTTGTAAGAAAAGAATTTGCAAAGAATAGTATAGTGTAAACTTGAATTGTTCTATAGACTAGAAAATAAAGAAATAAATTTCACAGAATATCGTTTTATCTACTCGAGCCGTAGCCTGCATATTACATTGGTGTCAGAAGCGGGATAAAACTTATTCTGTGAATAACTATTTCCGTGGTGTGAAATTGCACAAAAAAAAAAAAAAACGATTTCTGTGTTGAGTTAATTAGTTGCGCAAAATGGGTCGCAAATTGGGAAAACTAACTATAACTCAACTAAAGGCAGAACTCAGTAAGCGGAACCTCGACACAACTGGGGGAAAAGATGCCCTGCTGATTCGTCTGGAAGAAGCAGTAACGCAGGAAGGTGAAAATCCGCACGACGTAGAGTTTGACGTGGAAGAGGAACCAGCAAGTACAGCAGCCGACCCGGGTATAACAAGTCTGCTCCTGCAACTTAAGTTAGTCATGGACGAACAAAAGAAAGCAATAGAAGACCAAAGGAATTCTATAGAACTTAAGCTGGACGAACAAAAGAAAGCAATGGACGACCAAAAGAAAGCAATGGACGACCAAAAGAACTCTCTAGAACTTAAGATGGACGAACAAAAGAATTCTCTAGATGCTCTGGAAAGTAAACTTGATGAGCAAAACAAGAACTTGGAATCCAAATTCGAAGTGATCGAAGAGAAAATCGAGAAGGTCGAGACGCAACTCGAAAAAGTCGAAACTAGATTCGATGAAAATTTTGAGAAACATGAAACTCAGTTCGGGAAGATAGAGACTCAGTTTGAAAAAGTAGAAAAGCAAGTCGAAAATCTTGCTAAGGAGCTCAGCAACGTGAAGAGACAGAAAGCACGGGAATATTCCACTGACGGTCTGAGAAGAAAGGAGATGCAGCCTCCTATCTTCGATGGTCAAACATCATGGCCAATTTATAAGAGGCAATTCGAAGCGGCCGCAATGACCAATAGCTGGGACGATGAAGAGAAGTCTATTGCACTCACGCTTGCACTGAGGGGTCCAGCTGCGGAGCTCTTGCAGACCATCCCGGAAGATAAACAGCAGAACTACGACTCTCTGGTTCAGGCTATCGAGATGCGGTTTGGGGATGAACACATGCAGCAGGTGTACAGGGTTCAGCTGCGTAGTCGAGTCCAGAAAAGGGGGGAAACGCTCCAACAGTTGCAAGCGGATATAGAGCGACTAGCCCATCTTTCATACCCTAAAGCCGGTGAGGAGCTTATCAACGAAATGGCGGTGGAAGCTTTTATTCAGGCCATAGAGGACAGACAACTGCAAATGGCTGTAAGGATGGCTGAAAAGCGAACACTCCCCGAGGCAAAGCAGACAGAAGTTGCAGAGATGGTGTCGGCAATGGAGAAAGAAGGTCTGATTGAAAGTTCCAAAAGTCCGTGGGCATCACCGGTTGTACTGGTTAAGAAGAAAGATGGCAGCACGCGGTTCTGCGTGGACTATCGGCAGCTCAATTACGTCACCAAGAAAGACAGCTACCCTCTGCCACGGATTGACGACACGCTAGACACACTATCAGGAGCCCGATGGTTTTCCACTCTCGACTTGAAGAGTGGCTACTGGCAGGTACAGATCCATCCAGAAGACCGGGAGAAAACCGCCTTCACCGCAGGAAATGGGCTATGGCAATTCACGGTAATGCCATTCGGGCTGTGCAATGCTCCGGCGACTTTCGAGCGATTGATGGAATGTGTCCTGCAAGGGTTAACATGGAAAACCTGTTTGGTATACTTGGATGATGTCATCGTCGTAGGAAAAACGTTTGCGCAACACCGAGACAATCTAAGGGATGTGTTTCAAAGGCTTCGAAGTGCCCACCTGAAGCTCAACCCCAAGAAGTGCGCCATGTTTAGAGCGGAAGTCAAGTACCTGGGACACATAATTTCAGCGAAAGGAGTGAGAACCGATCCGGAGAAGGTCGAAGCGGTGAAAAACTGGCCAGTCCCCAAAGACAAACACCAACTAAGGAGCTTCCTGGGCCTAGCCACCTACTACAGACGGTTCGTGAAGGATTTTGCCGGGATCGCAAAGAACCTGCACCAGTTGACGGAAAAGGGAAAACAATTCAAATGGTCAATTGAGTGCGAGAAGAGCTTCAAGGCACTTAAACAACGGCTATGCGATGCCCCGATACTGGCTTACCCCACTCCCGGGGAAACGTTCGTTGTGGATGCAGATGCTAGTAATGTCGGGGTAGGAGCCGTACTCTCCCAGGTGCATGACGGCCAAGAGAAGGTGGTTGCGTACTTCAGCAAGGTGCTCTCTAAGCCAGAAAGGAACTACTGCGTGACAAGGCGGGAACTTCTAGCTTTGATCTTGGCTACGAAGCATTTTCACAAATACCTCTACGGGAGGAAGTTCGTTCTTCGCACAGACCATGCAGCCTTAAAATGGCTATTACAGTTCAAGAGTCCTGAGGGTCAGGTCGCAAGATGGATCGAAAGGCTGCAAATCTACGACTACGAAATACAGCATCGTAAAGGAAAACTCCACTCTAATGCGGATGCACTGTCCCGGAGACCATGCAGAACGGATTGTAAACATTGTGCGCGACAGGAAGAACGGGAGCTGGTTTCCATCCAAAGAATGAGAGCCGAACCTATCGCCGGCTGGAGCGTAGATGAGATCCGGAACGCTCAGAAGGAAGACCCGGATATCGAGCCGATTCTGGCCTGGAAGGAGAACATGGAGAAACCGGATCATCAGGACATCTCTCACAGAAGCCCGACCTTAAAGGCATATTTTGCGCAGTGGGACTCCCTCCATGTCCAAGAAGGTGTTCTGAGAAGAAAATGGGAATCCTCCGACGGAAAGTCGTTTGTAATGCAGCTTGTCGTACCGCGGACGAGGGTCAAGGAGGTGTTACAGGAAATGCATGGCGGGGCGACCGGAGGCCACTGGGGAGTGAATAAGACGCTAGAAAAGGTACGAGAACGTTTTTATTGGTTAAAAGCGAAGGAAGATATCGAAGACTGGTGCAGAAAATGCGACGTGTGTGCAGCTAGCAAGGGTCCGAGAATCAAAACTCGAGGTAGGATGCACCAATACAACGTGGGAGCACCTTTCGAACGAATCGCCATCGACATCGCAGGGCCCTTTCCGGAAACCGACAATGGTAATCGGTATATACTCGTAGTGATGGACTACTTCAGTAAGTGGCCGGAAGCGTTTCCGATCCCTAACCAGGAAGCCAGAACCGTGGCGGAGCAGATCGTCTACAATTGGGTTAGCAGATTCGGTGTGCCCTTGGAATTGCATTCTGACCAAGGGCGGAACTTCGAGTCAAGAATCTTCCAAGAGATATGTCAACTACTCGGAATCAAAAAGACAAGGACAACCCCGCTTCATCCACAGTCGGACGGTATGGTGGAGCGTTTCAATAGGACTTTGGACGAACATCTCTCGAAGGTCGTAGGTGACTACCAACGGGATTGGGACCGGCAGATTCCCTTGTTTTTGATGGCCTATAGAAGTGCCGTGCATAGCACTACTCGACATACGCCGTTCGAAACTTCTGCTATATAAGGACAGATGGCGATCAAAAAAAAGACACAGTTGGTTTAGAACCGTGGCGAAGAGATTGGAAAAGTGATAATGGGCGAAGTTGTAATTTGGTGATAAATTAAAAGTTGAGAGTAAACAAGAAAAAGTAATTAGTTTGGATTTGTGAATTAAGTAATTGAAAGGAGATAAAGTGATTTGAGAGGAAAGAGACCTTGTAAGAAAAGAATTTGCAAAGAATAGTATAGTGTAAACTTGAATTGTTCTATAGACTAGAAAATAAAGAAATAAATTTCACAGAATATCGTTTTATCTACTCGAGCCGTAGCCTGCATATTACAATATTATCTACATTATTTTATACAACAATAAGTAAATAAGCAGCCCAGTAACGACCTGGGTGCTATCTTCTCGCAGCAATGGAGGGTACCTACAGTTTTACGCCATTTTCGAAGGGCGTAATTGAGAAGCTTCTCATAACAATTCGGATGTTTGTCAGACGTTCTTGAGAGGTAAGACCGCAACAAATCTTTTAGGTGTTTTTTGGGGTTCCGCTACTTATAAGGTAAAAAAGTAAGAACGGTACACTTATAGTGAGGCTTGGCCTGTCTGACACAGAAAGTTTAAATTTGGACCGAAGTTGAGTTTTTCCAATTTGCAGATGTACGCTTCGTAGACCTTAAAGCAGCTTTTGATACCGTGAATCATAAAAGTCTGCGGAAAACAACTATCTAATACCTATCAGTTTCAGTACAAAAACTGACGTACCCCAACGCTGCGTTTTGAGTCCGATCTTTTTCTCTTTATTTATTGACAATGTGTGAGACAGTCTACCAGGTGGTGTAAAACATGGCGAGGTCGACGTTAAAGTGCAGCTTTTTTATTTGTGATTTGTTCATTCTTTCAGAAAATCTTTTAACATTGTAGCTTCAGATCAACAAACTGAAGAACTATTGTGGTAAATGGAATCTCAAACTAAACGGTGCAATGAGTTTCAAAAATCTCTAAATCTCAAAATTTAGCTTATAGGCTTAGACTGATACGTTAGTAGTTCTACTTGAAAATTATAGAAATCGAATGAAGTAGGGTTAAGATGTGGGGAAGTATTCAAAACTAGTTCAAATCATCATTTCCATACGCCTAACACAAGAACCACTTAACGGATTTTGATAAAATTTTAAATGTGAATTAATTCGGAAGATGTGTGACAGAAGATACAATATAGAAACAAAATTTACATATTAATCAAAATTTAAATTTGAATGATAATAATAAAAAGAATAAAATTCCCTTAATAATTTATTGAAACACCCTGTACTACAGAAATCCAAATCTCAGCGTTTTTACTACGTTATCACAATCCTGAGGATTTGGAGCCTTTATCCGCCATTGTTCAACAATGGCGAAATTTGATCATTGAACCACATTGAGCGCATTCAATACAATTGGCTTACACTAGCAGGATGCTAGAGAAAGATAAAAATAGTGGCAGTATATTTTCTTTCTAAAAAAAGTAATAACCTAATAATACATCTTAAAATTGCTATCAATAGTAAAAAAAAAAGTGATGGTTCAATAGTCTCCAAACTACAGATATATCGATAGTCACCAACTTCCTCATTTAAATTTTAAGCTCTGCGATGGGTGCATTCCTTTGAACTTTATTCCGGAAAATAAATTAAATATGCGCGTGCACAAACCAAAACGCCTCGTGTTTTTTTTTATAATTAACGCGTGCCATAGGGAATATGAATTTCCCCTTAAATTTTTTCAGGGCAAGGGCGTTTAGGAGGAGGAGCCAGTGCACGTTGGCTTTAAATGTTTGCAGGTTGTAGTGATGGGAAAATGCAGAACCTGGTAGATCATTCCACATCCGTGTTGTTCGGCTTATAAACGAATCCCTATATTTCACAGTACGACCGAAGTTGCGCTTAAGGGTAAACTGATGTGCATTCGAAGCATGACGCGTACTGCGGGTGAAATTTTGAAACGCCAGCATTTATTTGGTGAATTGCAGACTTGAAGCCATCCAAGACAACTCATATTGAATGCCCCGAAAGGTAATTTCTAATCCATTGAAGAAGAGACTCATCGACTCCATATGCACGCATTTTCGACAAAGAGCCTGATACCAAACTCTGTCAAATGCCTTTGAAATGGCATGGTGATGGAGAGATTGGTTCCACTTCTCGGTGAGATATGTCACAAATCACCAGACCTTTTGTAACTAAAACCATACTGGTGCTCATTAAGGAGTTTTCTTGAATCGAGATATTTCGCAAGCTGACGATTTATCAGCGTTTTCATGACCTTGGAAAGAAAGGACGTGAGTGCAATGGGTCGGTAATTGGACCGGGAGGTAGATTCGCCTTTTTAGGGACGGGCTGGACAAATTCTGTTTTCCATCTACTCGGAAAAAGCCCTGAACAGTGGGATAGACAGAAAAGCTTATGCAGAGGTTTTGCCAGCGTGGAAGAACACCTCTTCAAAACTACGGGGAGATACCATCTGGAGCAGCGGATTTGTGTATGTTAGGACCTTTGAGTACTCCTGCAACTGTACGACTGCGAAAGTGGACATGTCCCATGGAAAATTTGACGCTCTCAGAGACAGGCAAAGACAAAGCCTTATCTGGCAGCGTGGAGTTTGCACAAAATCATTGTAAATATCCAAGTACTCATAACAAAGTTGATTTTTATAAACATTCATGAGCATTCACGAATGAATGGAATGAATAGTCACTCTCACCGATTGTATTGGTCGTTGAGGTAGAGCTAACATAGCCTATAGTTCTAAAAAACTAGTACCAGGCAATTGGATAGTTGTCTCCAGTTAAATTTAAGTCACTAATTGTTTCCAATGCTTTCCCAGTTAGCTTCGACTTGAGTAGAGCGAAACGATCGATGTTGGACGTTCGGCTCCTTTGTACCAATGAATCGAACTGCTCCTTGAATTCACGGTATTTCGTGATATCACCGCTATATTCTCTTAAGTTGACTTCTGGGATTTTGATACCACTTCCCTGTGGCATGTGACGCGTTCTCTCGCTCTAGCGTGAGTTTGGCTATCGCGTGTAGAAGTGCTTCGGTTGGGTTTTTGTTGTCCTGTTGAATTAACTGGAGTTGCTGTGGCTGCTGTGGTGGACTGATGTTGTATCCTTGGTGTACCCCTCCCTCGGGGATAATCAAAACGAACCCAACTCCTTGCACAAACGTATACGTGGATTGGGCTGGCATCCTGAGCGTCTGGGTAGTATGTTGCTCGGTTTCAGGGTGTGTTTGAGCATCTTTATGATTCTGCAACATCCCAAATCGGGAACCGTTATTGGTGTGCTCTCTCCGTTCGTGCTGTGGGGTTTGCTAACGGTAAGGCTGTGGATCGTCAGCCGTAACGAACTGCTCGTTATTACCATCTTTAGGGTTAATTGAAGTCATTGTTTCGGTTTTTTGCGATGGAGTCGAATTGAAATGCATTGGTAGGTTGATCGCTGCATCCGTCTGCGGTACTGGATCTTCGGTATCGTCTTCTTTTTTTCATCTTCCTTCAATAGTTCTTCCTCCAATTCTTCGCTATGAATTCTTTTATTTTTGTAGAGATGGCTTTTGCTGCCTCATACTTCGGCAGAAAGACGGCCGCGATTTCTTCACTTAGGTCCATCATGGTTACGTAATTAGCCTTGATGGAAGTCCAAAGACTCTTTGCCTTGCCGTACTGCCTTGCAAGCGTTTCCGGGATACGCTTATCTAATCCCAGCTTGGTAAGGTTAACTCTAACCTCTTCCAGATGGACGATGACATCTTGGAAGTTATCTATAATTCTCTCAAGATTATTCATTTTATACCACTTTGGTAGTGGGTTTTACACTTGTATCGACTTGTTGTAAGGTAAACTGTTACCTTTAAATTATACTAAAGTAAACTATTACTTTTATATGTGATAGTTTATAACCACCCTAGTGCAGCCTCACACTAGAAAAAAAGACAGACTTGGCAATGGTTATAACTATTTTTGCTCGGAGGACCACTGTTGCAGAAGTTATGTACACTTCGTACTTGGTATAAGAACTGGCGACTTTATTTAATTTCTTAACTCTATTTATATTTAAAATGACTGAAGTTAACAATCAGCAAGTTGCTTGTTTGACAAAATCTGAATTGTTCGCAACGTTTCAGATCAATAAATTATGCCAATAAGCAAATCAAAATCTACCTCGGCGGTAGACAAATTCACTATGCTCAGATTGGCAGACCAAACATATAAAAAAACGCGTAAACCTATTTGTTTACAAAATATTGGATTGCAATCTGATAGGTCGATCTATTTAAATGAAAGCCTCACTGCACGCAATCTCGAGCTTTATCGAAAAGCTTTCCAATTAAAGCACCAGAAACGACTTTCTTCTGTCTTCACCCGCACTGGACGAGTGTATGTGCGTCAAACACCGAATTCTAAAGCTCTTTTTATTGATTCCATTCAACACTTGGATGCTTTTACCGCTGCTGTTGCTGCAAATCATTATGACATCACACCTGTTTATACCGAAGAAGATAAGCAATGTTTCTAGCATTCTTTTATATTTTTATTTTATTATATATACATATATGTATTTAATAATATATTTGTGTCAACTTCCAATTTCATCGAAGGTCCTTTTCTTACTCCCGTAGTCTTGGTCTTGTCCCGACCTTCTACTGTTGTTTCTCCTATACAAAATGACTCATAATATTAAGGCGGTGGCGGGTGCATTGTCCAGTGGTCGAGTTTCTTATACATTCCATAAAATGAGTACTATGTTGGGAATTTTAAGGAAAAGATACTCTGGGTTCAGTATGTCACATTAATGCCCAAAGCTTACCCAAGCATTTGGATGAATTTAAATTTTCTTTTGTGAACTCCGATATGGATATTATATGTGTCTGAAACATGGCTGTCTTCTCATATATCTGATATTTACATTGGTTGTAATAAATACGAGATCTATAGAGGCGGTCGTAATTTGCGAAGTGGGGGTGGTGTAGCACTGTTTGTTAATAAAAATATCAAATCCAAAGTCGTTCAGTCATCTGCAGTTAATAGTGAAATTGAATGTATATTTGTTGAGATTGTATGTGACTGAGAAATGTCTTGTAGCTGTAATATATAAACCCCCTATTGTTTATGGCTCTAGTCATATTATTGATATTCTCCAAGAGATTACCATCAACTACAATCATCTTATAATTGCAGGGTATTTGAATCTCAACTTATTAGATGAAAATGATCCACCCGTTAAACAGTTTATTACCAACCTAGATTTTTTGCACCTCTTCCCTATTTATAGGGAAAACACAGCCTACGCACTTTACGGCTACAAACTCTACTCTATTAGACATTTTTTTAATACACAAACCAGCTTATATCAATTTTTATGGTCAATTGAATGCTCCAATTCTTCTTTTCTATAATATTGAAACAGTAAAAAATGTTGTTAAGAACGTTATTCAATACAAAGATTTCAAGGCGATCAACAAAAACTATCTGATAAGTGATGTTTTTGTGCTCTAATCTGGAGAGCATATATTACATGCCGACCGTTGATGAGCAAATTCAATTTTTCACCAACACTATTAATAATCTCTTTACCACTCACGTACCTATGAAAACTGGAAAGCAACAAAAATTATACCAGTGCAGAAAAACTCATCGTTCAAGCAAAAAGAGTTTCGCCCTTTTTCAATCCTCCCATTCGTATCAAAAGTTTTTGAGAAATTAGTAAGCATCAAAATTTCAGCGTACCTTGACAGATTCCGATTACTCTCGCCTTTCCAATCTGGTTTCAGACCTAAGCATAGCTGCACTACTGCCCTCATACAGCTTGTTGATGAATTACACATGCAAATTAACAAAAATCACCTGAACTCATTGGTATTACTGGATTTCTCAAAAGCTTTTGAATCGAACGCTCTAAAGCTAATAATGAGTTATTTGAAAGACAGAAAACAAGCCGTCTACCTTAACTCTAATTTATCCTCGTTTCTTCCCATTAGCGCCGGTGTACCACAGGGATCTATTCTTGGCCCTTTATTTTTCTGTATGTTTAACAATGATCTCCCATCAGTACTTAAACATTGTAGCATCCAAATGTATGCTGATGACGTACAACCTCACTTAAGTTATCCTTTGGGCCTAGTTGAAGATGCTACAGTCCGGATAAATGAAGACTTGAATTTAGTTATGAAATGGTCTACTGCGAATCAGCTAAGACTCAATCCAAAGAAAAGTCAAGTCATTGGTAGGGACGTTGTTAACACAGATTCGTTCCCGTGTGTGGAGATTAGTGACGACAAAATACCTTATGTTAAAATAGCTAAAATATTGGGTTTGGTTTTTAATCAGACGTTAACATGGGATAATCATGTATCATTAGCTGTAGGCAAAATATACAGAACTCTTCGGGTACTATACATAACCTGTAAGTACCTCCCTACTAAAGTTAAAATGATGCTGGTTAAGACTCTTCTGCTTCCTATCTCTCTTTATGGGCACCAAGTGTTTTGTGACCTCGATAGCATATCTAAACGTAAGCTCAATGTTGGTTTTAATAATGTCGACCGTTTTGATTATAATCTTCGTAGATTCGACCATATCTCGGAAAACAATATTATGTCTGTTTAAAATAAAATGCATCGGGACCTCAGAGTACCTTTTCTCAACTAGTGTTTTCATCATCCGCAAGAAGCCGAGTTCTAATTCCACCTCGATATTTGTTCAACGTCAAGAAAAAAAACAGTTTTTTTTCTTTCCCCTTGGTCAATGGAACCAGCTGCCGCCCCGTTTAAGAAAAATAAATGACCGCGTTAGTTTTGAAAGGGAGCTCTAAGACATTATAGAAATTGATACAAAAATTACAAAATTATATTATATTTTCTTATTTATTAGCTTTGTAGCTTTATTGCTATAAATATGTTTGAATTAAATCTAATTCAAAATTCTGTTATGAACATATTTATAAAAATTCCTATTATTCACCACCATATTAATGTTATAGTAACAAGACGAAATATATATATTTTTTAAATAAATAAATTGAAATTGAAATAAAAAAAAAACAATAACCGTCATCAAAATCATAAAAATCTTCTTTGTTGCGGGGATAATACATTTCATTTTTTTTTAGCAAAATATTGTTGTTTTATAAACATATGTATATCACTGTGCACACCTGCTTCACTTCACTATAAAAAGCGCCATTAAACAGAAACTTTTTTTCTTGTAGTTCATCCAACTTCATCCGTTTTGTGCTTCCTCTTGAAGTACTTTGGAAAAGTGAAAAATGAAAAGTCGACATCTATTGAACCTCCCTCTCGATTGCTGAGATAGCTGTTTTCTTCCATATTCATGTCCTAATAACCTTCCTAATAAGCAATGTAAATTATACTTGTTTTTTCAGATCTTAAATTCGAATATAACCACACTTACCGAGTTCTCGAAACAAGTCGTAATAACTTCACGATTTAAACAATGTACTCTTATGTACGAGAAAACCAAGATTTAATCTGATACACTTGTGACCTGTTACACATAAGTTCTCATTCAATTCAAACCATACATATATATCATGTACATATGTATATGGATTTAAGTGCAGAAAAATGCATATATGTATGTAATTGAGAAGAAACGTGATTGCAAATGTTAATTCCCATACAGTTACTTACGTATGAAATGGCTACAGAAAGTACAGGCGCTTTGAAAACATTCATTATTAATTGCCCCAAAAAATGTTTCGGTGTTTAATTTTTACAGTCTATTGTAATTGTATAGAGAGTCTCTATTAGAGACTAAAGGCTGAACTATAATAGAAGAATGGTTTCGTATGACCACTTCCGAAACAGTACGAATACAAAGGATTTGTATTGTGTGGCCATACTAGCTTTTTGCTTCGATTCGTTAAGTTTTCGTTCACTTTTGCTCACTTACGAAAGAGCGAAATTGACAGTACTGAAGGAAACTTAACGTAGAATTATGACATTAGCTCCCGATTGTTTCCGACTATTATAATTCAGCCTCGTAAGTGATTAATGAATTACCGGAATTTTTACCTTGCTTGTAGAATACATATGTAGTAAACAATTTTAAAGAACAAGAGAATAACTCACTATATGCAAATAAATGCATTTATACATATGTACACTACATCAAAAAATTGCACGTACAACAACTGAAATTATGGGTATATCAGCTATTTTATCGAATTGTACCTCAACCCGTGTTTTTATCGTTTTTTTTTTGGAATTAATTAACATTTACACTAGCAAAAATAAAAAAATATTTAGCACAGGTTCTATCTCAATAATTTTATATAATGTAAACAAAATTTTGTTCGTAAATGTCAAAGAAATGCACGTACATCAAAAAATTGCACGTAGAAAGCTGGTAGCCTTAACAAAATAAGGAAAACGGTAATTTTTTTTATCATGGAATGTGAATATTCTGATTTTTATAACTTCAAACTCAGTTTGTTGTGGTGTTTTGATCTGTTTAAAGGTTTTTTTTTCACATTTCATCACAAAAATGTTTGTTCACATAAAAAAGTTCTTTTGAGCTAAAACAACTGGTGCTCAAACTTAGAATAGATGGAAAAGATAAAAATAAAAACTTTGATGTGGCTCCAGGAAGAGGTCGAAAAAAACTATTAAAGGTGCATATGGAAAGGGAAATCAAAAGAATGGTAGTCTGATCCTAAGTGCTCCAAATATAGCTGCTTATATCAAATCATGGAATATCAGTCAACTGTTAAAAAATTTGTAATTGTTTGCATACAAAGGGATTAATGGTCGTACGGCAGGAAAGAAACCTTATATTTCAAAGGCAAACGTTACAAAACGTTTGAACTACGCAAATATACGAGTATACGTCACGAAGCCAGATGATTTTTGTAAAAATGTGATATTCGTTGACGAGAGCAAGTTTAATGTCTTTGGATCGGACAGCCGAAGATTCGTATTGCCAGAAGTCAACACAGCATTGTAGTTAAAAAAATTTCCAGCCAATAGTGAAAAATTGGGGCGAAAATCTTATGGTCTGGGGAGCTATGGGGGCAAATGGAGTGGGAAATTTAGTTTTTGGCGAGACAACAATGTACAAGCACAAGTATTTACAAATTCTGAAAGAGAATCTAAAAACCAATGCTTCCAAAATTGGCTTACAGCACGACTCATTCCTCAAGGTTAGTTAAAGAGTGGCTTTTCTACAATGTTAAATCGCAGTTGCCTCATCCTCCCAATCTTCGGACCTAAATCTTATTGAACACCTCTGGGATATTTTAGAAGGAAAGGTCCGAGAATCTTAGATAACAAGCAAAAATCACCTCAAAGCCGTTATATTAGAAGAATGAAACAAAATTTCCCCGGAAGTCACATCAAAACTAGTCCTTTCTATGAAGAATCGTCTAAAGGATGTGATAAAAGCGAAAGGATACCACACTCGGTACGAAATATTTAATATATCATACTTTAGTTTAAGATCAGTGTACGTGCCATTTTTTGATGTATATTTTTCTGGTTTATTCATTTTGCTATTGTTTATTACAGTGACCTTTGTATTATTGAAGATTGTTTTTTTTTTTACTACTTTTATAAAAACAACTAAACATAAAAAAAAATTTGGTGAAACGCTTTTTTTCCGAAATACATGAATTTTTCTTTTGAAGAGTCAGCTGTATGTAAAAATTTTGTTATGTAGTGTAAATGGCTAGAAATTAATCGATCACCAGAAAAAGTCTTTTGGATCAGAAATTGGGTAAGCTTCACTTCGCACGCTGGCCCAAGGGTTTTAAAATTTCGAATAGATTATTTTCCGGCAAGTCGCTCGCTTATGATTGTTATAACATCAACTGAACATACAGTTTCTGGTCTGCTGATCCAATAAACACTTTCTTCTGATGAAATACATAATAATTTCCCTTTATAAATTGAAGTTATCACCATCGAATATCCACCTGTAAATATAAAAATTGCAAGCGAAGCAGACGCGCATCCGCTTGCAATTTTATACATGTCAACCGTACTGGACACCTGATCCGACACACGCGCATCCGATTTGCACCTTGGCAAATACCTTCTCACCGCTACACCAGATCCGGCAAATGGAAGTATATGGGAGCTGCATGGGAACTGTAAATGTGAGAATACCCAGCAAGTGCATAGCACCAGACGCATCGCTTGCATTTCCTACAAGCGCGGACGTGCTCGAGCTTGTGTGGGAACCAAGGCCAAGGCAAACTTAGATTTTAGTTTTTTCATAATGTTGTAGTTAGAGTTAAGCTGGACGCAGTCGTGATCGGACGACATTGCTAATATACCTAATATTATAACGTGATTCCGTTTTTGTATTTTTAAGAACGAACAAGTTGGGCCAACCATAGGTTGGCGTTCGATATTTTTTTAGAGTTATTCCGAAGGATAACTTTTACTGGCGCCCGAGCAGGGACCCTGACAAAAAAGATTAAGAAAAGTCAGTGTCCAAGAGAAAAGAACAATAGTGCACAAAAATATATTTAAAGAAAGTGAACGAGAAAGTGGAACTTAGTGTTGGAAGCAAATTCCATGAATTAAAAGAAGAAACGAAATAAGTGGATAGTGCACAAAAAATATATATAAGAAAGTAAAATATATAAAGTGTTAAAAGCAAATACTATGTGCTGAAAAAACGAACGAAAAAGTGGAACTTATTGTGGAAACAATTCTATGAATTAAAAGAAGAGACGAAATAAGTGGAAATTACTGTCAAAAGTAGATGCGATAACGACCAAGTTGCAGAGGAAAAACGATATATAATTCTAAGGAGGTACAAGGAAGCAAACGACTATCGTGGAACAAGATGAACAAGTGGCTGTTACTTACACAGTAAGATTATTATTAAGTAATTCGAATTGAAATCTAATTAAGATTTAATTTAACATTATATAAAGGGAGACAATCCCAATTTAATATTTCCATATATATATCTACATACATAATTTTCCTTCACTAAGGATACAATAAAAGGAATAAGAATTTTAAAGAAATAGTACAAAGGAAATAACATATTTTGCAATCAAAAAAGAAGAAGGGATACATTTTAAAAGGGAAAAACTATATTAAATCGTCGGTACCACTTTTAGCAGATATGGACGCGATCCAAAATTCGGTGACCCAGTTAACTGGAGCCGTAAACTCCGTTCTGGAACAATTGAGGGGGTTCGAGTCCCGAATTGCTCGTATTGAGCAGGGGGATTCTAGGCAAGAAATACAAAATTTAATAGGGCAACTTAACTCTATCGAAAACAGGATAGCAAGTGTGGAAGGTATAGGTTTAGGGGGACTAGCGGCCCAGCGACCCGATATACGGGAACCATTACGAGGTCCGAATGACGAGGCCGAGCTAAGAGAAATTTCAAAACTGCCTGACTCCGTAAAGGAGCTTCAAATTTTCGAAGGCAACCCAGTCCACTATGTATCCTGGGTACATAGTGTGGAAACGGTCCTCAAGGACTACGAAATTGTTCGAAGCAAGCCTATTTATAGGACTATCCTTCAACACATAAGACAGAAAATCAGGGGAAAAGCTGACACCGCCCTCGTGTCCTACAACGTGTTTGATGACGAGTGGGTAGAAATTAAAAGGGTCCTCTCTTTGCATTACGCAGACAAAAGGGACATAAGGACCCTCGAACACCAGTTAAACCAGCTGAAACAGGGTGGCTCTCGAGTCGACGACTTCTACGCCACCGTTAATCATCAATTTTCTCTTGTTTTAAACAAGATTCGGTCAGAAACACACTCTGCCGAGACCATGAATGCCTTGGTGGAAGCCTATCGCAATCGTGCCTTAGACGTCTTTGTGCGAGGGTTGAGTGGGGATCTTTCGAGGCTTCTCATGATTCAGAAACCCAAAACGCTCCCCGAGGCCTATTCTGCTTGCCTCGAAATGCAGAACCTCAACTTCAGGAGTAATTCGGTGCACGTAGAGGCACAAAATATTATAACATCGCCTGTGCATTACAACTTTAAAAGTGAAAGGGGTCCTCCCTTGCCTGGAAGAAATCCAAATAGGTTTCCTAACAATGGTTTCGGACAGCGTCAATATACCTCTTGGAATACGGGTTTCCACAATAGACAACCTACATCGCCAAGACCAATGGGCCCGAAGCCTCCAATCAAGATGGAAGTGGACACTTCCGTCCAAACCAAGAATATTAACTACATGAATCGACCCAACAATCGATTCAAACGGGAAGCCAACTCGGGTAATTATTATCCCAGAAAGCACCAGCGACTCAACCATATGGTTGCGGGCACCTCCGATACCATTGAAGAGGCAAGTACCTCTAATTCGGCAGAATCCCAGAACGAGGGGAATTTTATGGCAGGTGCCTCATTTCCAGCGTACCATACCTAGAATATGTTACGCGTGACGGGAGAATCCTAGATTTTCTCGTAGATACTGGTGCGAACAAAAATTTTATTAAGGCAAACCTAGCACCAAAATCCTACCCTGTTCAGATCCCTTTCTACATTAATAGTCCTGCTGGAAAAATCCTAGTAAGGAACAAAATTTGCGGCAAATTCTTTTCTTTCGTAGGCTGCAATTTAGACGTAACCTTTTTTATTCTCCCAAGTCTCGAGTCATTTGATGGAATAATCGGGGACGATACCCTGAAGGAACTAAAAGCCATTATTGACCGAGAAAGGAACGAACTAATTATTAAGTCAGACATAAGAATTCCCCTAAAGAACAAGCCCTCGGATGTGGTGAACAACCTGATTATACTCAACAAAAATGTCTCTGAATCCTCTAGAATCAAGCTCGAATCACTCTGCAATAAATTCAGTAGTTTGTTCGGTCCGGTCAACAACGAAAAGGTGAAAACCAATGTAAGAGCTGAGATACGAACAACCACGGATGAACCAATATATACGAAGAGCTATCCGTACCCAGCCTGCATGCGAGAGGAGGTTGAGAGGCAGGTAAATGAATTGTTGGAAGAAAACATCATTCGACCGTCAAACAGCCCATATAATTCACTTACATGGGTTGTGCCAAAAAAACCTAAGCCTAACGGGGAAAAGCAGTACAGGATGGTGATAGACTATAAACGTCTTAATTCCGTAACTATCTCTGATACTTACCCCATCCCTGACATAAACAACACTCTCGCAAGCCTTGGTGATGCGAAATTCTTCACCACTTTAGATCTAACATCGGGTTTCCACCAAATAGCTATGAGAGAAAAAGACATTCCTAAGACTGCCTTCTCCACAATGAATGGCAAATTCGAATACGTCAGATTGCCCTTTGGGCTCAAGAATGCTCCGGCCATCTTTCAGCGTATGATAGATGATGTCCTAAGGGAGTTGATTGGGAAGATCTGCTACGTCTATATCGACGACATTATCATCTATAGCAAAACGGAGAATGACCACCTAAGGGACATAGAAATAGTTTTTTCAAAAATCCATGAAGCTGGATTAAAAATCAATCTAGAAAAAACCCATTTCCTGGATACGAGCGTAGATTTCCTAGGATATTTAGTTACCTCGGATGGCATTCTTCCTAATCCCGACAAGGTAAAAGCAATCGATGCTATTCTTCCTCCGAACACCCTAAAGGAACTGAAGAGTTTCCTTGGCTTGACATCATACTATAGGAGATTTATTAGAGATTATGCCAAAATTGCAAAACCTCTGACAAATATGACTCGTGGAGAAAATTCACAGGTAAGAGCCAACCAATCAAAGAAAGTTTCCATATGCCTCGATGATGCAGGACTTAAGGCTTTCGAAACTCTAAAGCAACTTCTCACTTCGGCAGAAGTATTAGCCTTTCCTGACTTCGAAAAGCCTTTTAACTTGACGACGGACGCTTCAGACTATGCCATTGGCGCTGTATTGTCCCAAGGCGAACCTGGCAAGGACAAGCCAATTGCATTCATCTCCCGTTCTCTAAACAAAACGGAAGAAGGTTATGCAACTAACGAGAAGGAACTTCGTGCCATAGTTTGGGCACTCGACAATCTAAGGAACTATCTCTACGGAGCCAAGAAGATCAGAATATATACTGATCACCAACCCTTGACCTTCACGCTCAGTAATAGAAATTACAATGCGAAGCTCAAGCGTTGGAAGTCAAGAATTGAGGAATACAACTACGAGTTGATTTATACACCTGGTAAATCAAACTTTGTGGCTGATGCACTCTCGCGGCTCCGAACACAGGTTAATCACCTTTCAGGTTCGGGTTCTTCCTCTTCTCGGACAGATACGGCAAGCACAGTCCCAGAAACAACTACGGACGACGCGGACGAAGGACAATCACTAACACATACAGAAACGGCCGACGAGGGACGAAGTCTAAGAACAGACGAGGCGGAAACAGGCACTGGCGAAGAAGGACTGTGCGAAAGATCTTCTGACATCGAGGATTCCTGCACCATGCACAGTGCTGACGTGGACAGCTCGGACTTAATACCTAACGTGGAGGCACCGATCAACGTTTTTAGGAATCAAATAATCTTTAAAATCGGCGTCGACCTTTGTTCTCACGAAGAACCACACCCTGGCTATCACCGCCACTATATCTCCACGGGGAACTTAGATAAAAATAAACTTGCTGAATTTTTGGTAGAGAACCTTAACCCAAATGTAATCAATGGGATAAAAATTCCCGAAGATTATCTTGGAATACTCCAAAATCTGTATGTAGAAACCTTCGGAAAATATAAAATTAGGGTGACACAGAGGGTAGTCGAGGATGTAGCCAGCGAGGAACGCAAATTCTGTATTATCGAAAAGGAACACAGAAGAGCTCACCGCGCCCCCAGAGAAAACAAGGAACAAATCCTTGAACAATTCTATTTTCCAAAAATGATGGCTAGCATAAGAAGATTTGCGGCCTCTTGCGAAGTCTGTAACGCTAATAAGTATGACAGGCATCCCATAAACCCTGAATTGCAACCTACACCCATTCCTAGGTATCCATGTGAGATAATTCATATGGACATAATGGAGATTCAGAATGAAAAATTTCTGACTGTAATGGATAAGTTCTCCAAATTTTCAAAATTTTTTCACATCAAAGATAGATCAGCCATTTATATAAGATCCAAAGTAATAAAAATCCTACACTATTTTACAGTTCCTCTTATTCTTGTCACGGACAATGAAAGGGGCTTCCTTAGCCCAATTGTCTTAAACTTGATCAGAAATTTGGGAGTAAGATTATACCTAACGCCATCCCATAGAAGTGAGGTCAATGGCCAAATAGAGAGAGTTCACTCTACCATTCTTGAAATATATCGGTGCCTTAGAGCAGAGCATTCAGATTTTAAGGTCAAGGAACTCGTCTACGTGGCTGTTGATCGGTACAATAACACAGTACATTCTGTCACCAACAGAAAACCTACAGACGTATTTTTCAATAGATCGCAAAGGGTTAATTTTCAAAATCTTTTGAATATTCGTTCAAAAATTAATAAAGATCTTAGGGGGTTAATTAGGAAAAACATGGAAGCCAGAAATACAAGACAAAATCTGAAAAAAGTGGTCCCGAGGAAGTACTGTCAAGGGGATGTTGTATATACTGCTGTAAAGGGCATAAAAAGCAAAAACAAGCCTTTATACCGAAGAGAAATTGTTGCCAAAGATAATCGCGTAACTATAACAACAGTAAGCGGGAAAAAAATCCACAAGGCTCATTTAAAAAATTTGAAATAACTTGAAAATAATCATTTATTCCTTTTCAAAAAAAAAAAGGATGGATTACTCCAACTAATAGCAAACAAATTAGCTTACCAAAATATGCCCTGGAGTTTAGCTCTCACGAAACAAGGGGCCGGTTCACTTACATAATTATCTAAACATAATTGCGGTGGTGTTGATCTTCGTACCCTAGTAGGTTGTTTGAAATATTAACCTTACAACTAAAGCGGACTAATACGAACCTTCCGATCCGGAGTGACTACCCCGAAAATTTAATGGAGAGCTACCTCATCGGGCATCTAGGGACAAAATTATCGGTTCTAAAGAACTTAATGCGATAAAGACGAAAAATGTCATAAATATCAAATAAAAAATTGATTACGATTAATTGGAAACTGAATAAAAGAAACAAATGTAAACTAATATGAAAACGAACGGAACATAAAGAAATCAAGGCTATATATGCCATACATACATACATTATGATTTAGATTTTAAGATAAGATTGTGAACTTATATTAAATAAACTTTGATTATATTGCAGATTAGTAGTTCTTTTCACTCCCATGCAGACTCTACATATTTTTGCCTATGAATCTCCAGTTGTGACGGTTAAGGAGGGAAACGCTTGGGTGACAAATGGGGTTTTTAAATTAATACACGTTATTGACTTGACAAAATATGACGCACTCATCCAAGATACTGAGCGACTGATGTTCAAACACGTAAACGACAGAGAAATGCAACCTATTTTGAGTTATCATTTAGATCAAATCAAGGATCGCCTTAACGAACTTCGGGACGCAAGAACGAGGAAAGCTAGGTCAATAAATTGGATAGGAACGGCTTGGAAGTGGGTAGGTGGATCCCCTGACGCAACTGACTGGGACAACCTTTTAGGAAAGCAGGCAGACATTATAGAGAATAGCAACCAACAATACTTAATTAACGAAAAACTGTTTGACACGACTCGAGAAATCACAGGAAAAATTAACAAAATAATCGAGGGTTACAACAACGCCGTTGAGAAAGGACTGACAGACCAACTTAGACACAACTTACTAAACAAGGTACTTATTTTAAAGGAGGGAGTAAATGAAATAGTAAGGGCCTGCCAATTGGCTAAAAAAGGCATTGTTAATAGCAATCTTTTGGACTCAGAAGAGATCAATACTATCATAAATGAACTGGAAACTTTACCTTACCAAAACGTAGTAGAAGCCATTGAATACGGCCGACCTTCGGTATACTGCAACGGGACACTGATGCTATATGTCCTGTCCATACCTAAAACGCACCCAAAGATATATCACTTAGTTACGGCTCGTGCAGCAATCAGGAATGGCAGACAAATTGACTTAGACTTCTCAAGACTTATTATTAGCCATGACAAGACGTACGGACTAAACGGGAAATGTCTTAGCATAGGTAACACATCTGTGTGCGAAGAGGACATTCTTCAGGAGTTGCCAGAAAACTCTTGCCTAACTCGGATCCTTAAAGGCGGCAACGCACTTTGCGATTATAAAACGACAAACGAGGAAATAGTCGAGCTGATCGGGGAAAACACGATTTTCCTGACAAACTTCAACGGGACAATTTTAAATAAAAATTCCTCTATTCCTTTAATAGGTACTTACTTAATTCAGCTAGACAACGATACGGTCCACATAAAAGAGAAGACATACCATAGCAGAACGGTTTTTAACCCACAGGCACTCCCCCCGGTCCTGGCCAATGTAACGAGCAACAAAGTTAAACCTAACTTGGAATACGTGCACGATCTTAGCTCAAAGAATATCGAGCTCATTAACACCTTAAATAGAAATCTTAACTCTTCTATTCTTACAGAGATTTTTATCATCATAGCAGTCATTACCGTTATCTGTCTATTCTGGAAGAAGATCTATGGAAAGGTCAACATCCCGGAGCTCCGCATATCTAGCCGTCGAAGACCGATTCCGCACCCCCTGCCACGACCTTCTCAAGAAGTCAATAAACCCAACGGAAACCCAAGTTCATTAACCTGTTCGCCAAGTGATCTGCGGGACGCAGATATTTAAAGGGGCGGCAGTTATCACCATCGAATATCCACCTGTAAATATAAAAATTGCAAGCGAAGCAGACGCGCATCCGCTTGCAATTTTATACATGTCAACCGTACTGGACACCTGATCCGACACACGCGCATCCGATTTGCACCTTGGCAAATACCTTCTCACCGCTACACCAGATCCGGCAAATGGAAGTATATGGGAGCTGCATGGGAACTGTAAATGTGAGAATACCCAGCAAGTGCATAGCACCAGACGCATCGCTTGCATTTCCTACAAGCGCGGACGTGCTCGAGCTTGTGTGGGAACCAAGGCCAAGGCAAACTTAGATTTTAGTTTTTTCATAATGTTGTAGTTAGAGTTAAGCTGGACGCAGTCGTGATCGGACGACATTGCTAATATACCTAATATTATAACGTGATTCCGTTTTTGTATTTTTAAGAACGAACAAGTTGGGCCAACCATAGGTTGGCGTTCGATATTTTTTTAGAGTTATTCCGAAGGATAACTTTTACTTTGACGTTAATACAAACATTACTCAATAGGCTACTAGAAAGTACTGGTCAAGTACTTGAAAGTACTGCTCAAGTACTTTGGTACTTAATTACGCTATATTTGGTACTTCCGACGAAGTACTTGAAAAATACTGGTACTTGCACTGAAGTCCTGAAAGATTTAAGTAATTTACAGGTCTGCCTGGAAGTAGTCATGAAAATTTTCTGCGTCATTGTTACAATGACCAACCAGTCATGTCCGGACTTGTTTCTGTAACGCACGCCATACAGCCGCCAACACTTCCCAATATCTGCACATGTGGTCCAACCACATCCTGCTTTCATTCATGAACCACCTACGGTCAACAACTTGCAGGGAACTTTTTTTATAATTTGCGCTCGCCAAAGGGGATATGAATATGATGTTATTGCAGGGCACGGGCGTTTGCACATAGTAATAGAGAGAGAGAAAGAAAGATTGGTGTAGTGGTTTGAAACTTAGGTGGTATCATTTCATGCGCAGTGCAGTCAGTTCCTTAGTAAAACCATGAAACAGAGATAGGAGAATGTAAAAAATAAGCGTTTGTGTTTCAGCTGCCTGTCGAAAGGTCATAGCATGTACCAGTGTAAACGAAAGAAGAACTGAGGCGTTGATGGGTGTAAGCGAGTACATCATTCTACACGCAATATAGCAGATAAGATCTGCTTGTGCTTATCCATGCTCCTTGCTGGATATTTGTATTAAATAGCTCAATTTCTTCTTCTAGTTGAAATGAGGTTTTTATCGGGACTTGTAGGTTTATGCTATCTTGTAATGTTTCTCTGAATAGGAGCCAGTTTCTTTTATGATTTATAAGACGTCGTTGACCTTTAGATTTCAGTATACTAACACTAATCGTCATAAGAACAGCTGTCAAAATATTTAGTAAGGTTTGCCATTTCATCATGCATCATTTGACCAAGCATCAATGCATCCACAAAGATTTTTTTTTATAATTTGCGCGCCAAAGAGATTGACTGTTTTTTGTGGTTTATGACAAGGCGGCATCATCGGACCTCATTTCTTTCGAAATGAGGAAGGAGACACCGTTACCGTCAATGGTCCTGGGTATAGAGCTATGTTAACCGACTTTCTGTGGCCAGAGCTCGACAACATCGATATATTCGAGCTTCCAACAAGACGACGCTACATGCCATACAAGCGACACAACGCTCAAAGTGTTGAAGGAAAAATTTAGCGATTGGGTCACCTCACGGCGAGCTTTTATCAATTGGCCGCCGAGATCACACAACTTGACAACCCTCGATTATTTTCTCTGGGGCTACGTCAAGTCTACGCTAACAAGCCAACCACTTTGGACTAGCTCGAGGGCAACATTCGAGACGCTATTGCCGGAATAACACCGCACATATTGGACCGAGTCATCAAAAATTATACCGACCGCTTGAAGCACTGCCAGCGAATCTGAGGCGACCTTTTAAATGATGTGCTATTCCGTAAATAATGGCATGAATGTAGCTTCAAAATAAAGCTAGAATCAATTTGATATCTCACACCGTTGTTGTTTTATTTAATTTACATAACGTCGAAAAGCTGCAGAAACGCGGCAACTGATATGCTGGGTTTCACCCGACCACCACCAAGAAACCCTTGATTTGATGAAGAATGCCGGTAAGCACATGCAGCTAAACAAGAGGCATATAAAAAGGAGCTACAAAGATGGACGGGTTGCTCGTGAGTAGAAGCGAAGGGAAGAACATAAGCTTCTCAAAAATAAAATAAAAACCAAGCGCGACCACAACGAAGTGAGGATAGCAATATCCAAGCTTACCTTGGTAGAGAGCACACGCCAATTCATTTCTAAGATTTGGTCAGACGAGTCTACAGAAAAAAGAAGACCCCCTCAAACGCACCCAATTAAAAGATCTTATCTGCTATATTGCGTGAACTCCTGAAACCCTTCGTCAACAACCTGATTGGCCCCTATAAGTGTGGTTTCAGGCCAGGAAAATCCACAATTGATCATTTTCACACTTCGGCAGATCCTGGAGAAAAACCCAAGAAGTCCAAATCGATACACACCATCTTTTTATCGACTTTAAGGCGGGGGGATTTGCAATTTATGTACATATACGTACTCGTATGTACTGCCAGGTTCAAACAATTATACATAGGAAATTTTATCTCCCAGCTTTAAATTTGAGGACCAAAGGCTAATAATTTACGATCAGACTGACAGACGGTATCGTATCGGTTGAATAATCGGTTTTTTTTTGGAAAGACCTAAGAGAAGCAAAGTGAAATATAGTCAAAAGTGGATAGATTTCCTTTTGCCATCTATACATTTTTCCAAAAAGAAACCGGTCCGAAAACTTAGGCTAGAATTGCGATTCAGAAGCCCGATCAATTCCCACCCTTCACCCCTAAGGGTGAAAACCATAAATATCAAAATTTAGAAATATTACTTTGGCGTAATTTCGCTTTCGAGAGTTGTTCATTTTTCGAATGTAGGCCTAAACTCGGGATTTCTCAAAATTCCTGGGTAAATTCGGAAAAGCATCACTGCAGTTGGCAACGCAGCATCAGTTCTGGATAGCGTTCTAAAGTGCAATGTTGGGCATCCCCTTAAAAATCACAAGTTAATTTCTGAAAATATATGCATTTGATGAGCAAACGTGGAAAAAGCATCACCAAATTTTCTGATGGTTAGAAAAGTTTTCAGATTTCAATTGAAATTATTGGTCCTTCTTGTAATCTTTGGTCATTGTTAGGTTTAGTGATGCTTTCATCGTAACGACAATAATATAAATTATACGTTTTGAAACGGAAACAAAAATTGTATCAGCAAGACATCGGCATCAGTTGATGCATCGCATTCAAGTAGCGATGCAGCATCAATGCTCACTTTGTTGGCTTTCAAATTTTGATACTTTCAGGTTGTGGTGCTGTCAGGTTTCGGTACAAACCTTTGTATATTTAGTCGATTATATATTTTCGAAGTCCTAAGGCGCTTGGATATGGTCCAATCGTCAAAATTAAACTACATTATTTCAACATAATAATATATATGCTTTTATTTAGATTTAAAAAATAAAAAAAATGAATAGAATGAACAAATTATGTAGTTAAAGACGTTTATATCATGTTTTTGTTGGCTTATGTTTCGCTATAGTAATATTGTATTAAAAATATATTCATTGTATATATGTATATATTGCTCAGTTCATTTTAGAAAACTCGCAAATTGATTTAGCTAAAAAAATTTAAATTACGAAAATATTGCAACCTAATAAAGAGTCATCGTTGAAGTATTCTTACCACTATCGTAGAGCACACAGCGTTGCGCTGGAGACCGCAGATTGTTACACTTACATTGCTAATTTTAGAATTCGTTCTATTATTCACTTTTCTTACATTATTTTTTTTTTTTTTTTTTATTTGACAACACCTAAGAATTTGGTAAATTTGTCTCGTTTAAGGGCTGGTTGCCAAAGTTTTTAGCTTTAGCTCTTATTATAAATTTTAAAAGAAATTTACATTTATGGTGGATGGGTGGAAGAACCGCCTACGGAGAATGGAATGGCAAATACATCCAATGCAGGTGGTCAGACACCAACTCATAGTACAATATCGCGTAGCTGATTATAGTCCAAGCTGAATTTAAAACTAGATGCATCAAAAAAGGGCTAGGAAATTATAGTAGTGATTATACAGGAATTAAAGAGAAAATAAAGTGGTCGCCCTTTAGCAAAGGACAGAATTCAGAGAATTCTGCTCAAGAAAAACGTTGGTATGATTCCCAAACTCTTTGTTTTATTTTTTCATGAAAAACCTCGTGTAGGTGCACTGATATTATATAAGGGTAGACCTGGTTAAATCGAAATATCTCTTTGTTGATTTTTTGTTCTTGACGAATCATATAAACTTCTGATTTATTCCATCGTTTGCATTTCCCTGTACCTCTTTTTGTACAGTCTGTAACAATACCGGCACTAGAAATATCAGTACAGAAGTATGAAAATTCCATCGAAAGCAAACTTAAATTTGACCAGAAAGCTTCTTTAAGTAGGAACGTTAATTTTTTTATCTTACATAAGTACATCGTATGCCCTTTGAACGTAAAGCTCTAAATAGGTTCAAGGATTTTGTCGGTTCCATTCACGCCGATGGTGGTAAATAGATGGATCTAGCTTTAAGCCCGATATCGCTAACTCCGTTTAACCACTTCCATAGACATGATTTGATGTACACTGCAGACCAAAAGTTTGAGGCCTACCTAGGCAAATGACTTCATTCATGCATGGATTGAATTTTATGAATTACACTGGGTTTCTTACCTAAATCTTCTACCTGTACAATACACAACACATTCAGATGATAAAAGTCGGATTTAACCCCCACATTTTTGAGCAGTGGGCGTTTTGTTTACAAATGTGGGAAAAAGCGCTTTTGTGGTTTATTTAGAAGTGTTTAGGTTTTTCATAATTAATAAATTTTATGACTTTTGGTTGTAGATTCAGCAATCGTTTATAACTCCTTACATCAAAAGGGTTCTTAAATCCCAAAATTTGTCGACCTGGATTACAAGGGCCTTACATAAAAGCCACACTTTGAAGTTATAAGAATTTATGTGAGATTCTTCAGGTCTTGAGTAAACAACTCGTTAAAAATGGGAAAAGTCGCGGAAACCACAATAGAGAAACGACCTGTAATCATCACCCTTCTTAAAGAAGTCACATCGGAACGGGAAGTTGCTTCGCAGTTGAAGGTATCGAGGTGCTTCGTTCTACGTACCATTGAATGACACGCTCAAACCGGAAGGATGGCCTAGAGCTACAACTAAACACGAGGATCGGCTAATAGTCACAACAAGCAAACGAAGTAGACGAAAAAAAGCACTCAAAATACGCGCCGAAATAAAGGAAAAACGGAATAAACCGCTGTCCTTGACAACGGTCAGACAAAGATTAAGGCATGCTGGGCTATTTGGGTGAGTTGCTGTTCGAAAACCCCTGCTGCGACCACAAAACAAACAGAAAAGTTTAGAATGGACCAAAAAGCATAAAGATTGAACGGAAGAATATTTCAACAGAGTTTTATGGAGCAATGAACCCAAGTTCGTGGTATTTGGCACAAAACGGAGAGTTTTCATTCGACGAAGTGTGGTTCCTACCGTCAAGCATAGGAACGGTTCTGTTATGGTCTGGGGATGTTTCTCTTCAAGTGGAGTGGGAGATCTGGCTCGAGTGATTAAAAATATGAATAAGGAGGCACTCAAAAAAATTTTGGAAGAAAACGTTGTGACCTCTAGACTAAGATAAATTGGAGAAGGATTCGTATTTCAACAGGACAACGACCCTAAACACACGTCAAGACTTTGTCAAGACTACCTGAAACTGAGGGAAGATGAAAAATCATGAAATGGCCGCCGCAATCACCAGATTTAAACCCTATAAAGCTGTTATGGGACGAAACTGAATAGAAGGGTCCGGGATCAATGCCCATCATCAAAATCTGCATTGTGGAATATACAATTGGATTGCTGGAGCAATATACCACAGGCAACAGTTCAAAAACTGATAGCTAGAATGCCAAGAATTGTAAAAAAAAAAGTAATCGAATGTAAAGGTGGCTTTTTCGACGAAAAATCGGTTTAAGTAATTGTTTCTTCTTTTTAATAGATTCCTTTATGTTAAGAAGAAAATTAAAAAATGTTCCTTCTTATTTTGGTTTCATATATGTTCCCCGTTCATTTCGCATGATTATTATTTTACTAAAGAGCTTTTTTCGATGTTAGATTTTGTTTTTCCATCGAGGACTGAAACTTTTGGCCTGCAGTGTACACCAACATGCAAAAAAAATAAAGACGCACTCGAGTAAAATAGCAAATTTTGACATTGCTCTGTTTTCATTTTTTTTAATTAGGATACTTAATAGTTATTTTTGTCCGAGGTTTCCTTGTTTTTGAAGTCGTCTAGGTTTTTTAATCGTTTATTCATTCATTTCATTTCATTTTTTTTATTTAGCAGTATTTCGCTATTAATAACAATAATTTATAAAGTATATTATATATACTTCATCTTTACGTAACTATTGACCGTGAAGTGAAAAGTACACAATGCGCAGGAGGCAATTCACAAAATTTTAAAACGGTCAAATCCTGGATTTTAAGGAGGAAGGTGCATCTATGAGAGAAATTTCTTGTCGATTAGAATTCAACGAAGATTTAAAAAGAAAAATACCAAGAAAGATGTGTTTTAGAACCAAAAAGTGAAAGCGGTCGTAAAATATGCACTACTCTTAGAATCGACCACGATATAAAGAGGACAACGATAAGGAACCGGTTCGTTACTGCACCACAATTAAGAAGAGATATTGTGGAAACCACCGGAATAGACATCTCTGTGACAACAGCTCAAAGATGGCTTAACGAAGTAGGTTTGCTTGAATATCGGACGACAAAAAAATAAACACTTCTTACGCCTAGCATAAAAAAAACGTCTAGAATGGTCACGTGAAAAGCAGAATTGGACCCAAAATTATGTCATATTGGCAAAATGTCATATTGTCAGATGAGTCCAAATTCAACGTGGAATTTTCAGACGGAAAGACCTGAGTTCGACGTCGACCTAGAGAAGAATGTGTTCGTCCGAAATCATAGAGAATCATAACAGCCGGTGTAGTTGCCACTCTTTTGATACTGATGGATCCATAAATGCTGTAAAATACAAAGAGGTCATAGAAATTAAAGTGGTTCCCACTAAAGAGGAAGTGAGCCAGTACTACACGGGTATTGTGTTTCAAGACGATTCTGCACCTTGCCATCGTGCTAAGACCGTAAGTAAATCATGAACATTCTACTGTTATTTTGATAATTTTATCAATCTTTATGGTGTTTTTAATCGGTTTTGTCAGATTCTTTTTCTAGGTTCAAAGATACAAAGAAGAATTGAGTATAAATCCACTGCATTGACCCGGAAACAGTCCGGACATGAATCCCATTGAGCACGTTTGACATCAAACGTGTATAAAATTAAGTAACAGAAGACCAAGAAATTTGCAGGATCACCAGCCATTACATACCAAATAGGGTTGAAGTCTTTATAAAAGACAAAGGCGGCCACACACCATATTATAAATGGATTTATTTATTTTTTTTTCAATTTTTACAAAACCAACAAATTAATGTTAAACCTACATATTTTGTATGTTTTAAAACAATAAAACACATAGACCATAAATTAATTTTTAAAGGGTTAAAATTACTAACGAGACCCTAGTGTTGTTTTTTATGGTTAAATCACTTAAGATTGACTTACGGAAAAGTCAAAATTTTCTGTTTTAATCGAGTGCGGTTTTTTTTCATGTTAGAGTATACGAAATATGCATACAAGTCCAGGAATTGATTATAGCAAGTTGCGTTTCCGTGGGCTCTAAGCAAACATTTTAAAATTTTCTAAGATAATTAATTAAGTTTCGCATGTATTAGATTAGTTAAAAAAAATCGAACATCGAAAAGATTTGGATTTTATAAAATATCTCAGAATTTTTTTTTAGGAAATTCGACAGTATTTAGAACAGTTTCAAGACCGTTGAACAAAGTATGAAGTATTATCACCCCAATCACACCGTGTAATACACAAATATACACGTGTACACAAGGCAGATGCTTAATTTTATATGAAAACATTCTTCATAAAGAGAACGAATTACTAACATCAATCACCATACATTCTCACAAGTGCTTAACTGTTTATGAACGACTCCCATGTAGAAACCAAACCCTGCGCATATCTCATCTACCCATGTCAACGACTCGACCTCGCAATTCTAAAAAAAGTGATTCAACTGTGCATAAAATTAGTGCCAAATTTCGAATTTGGAAGGTCTATCACAGTCAACAACGCAATATACGCCACAAAATGCGGTCCGAACTTTTATAGAGGCAAATCGAGTTGGCAAATGTAGCCGGAAGCATGTCACAACAGGAAGAGCAGGAAGTACAACCGCGTAAACCGCTGTAATAACTGCCGGAAATCAGTTTAAAATCATATGGGAAGGTTCAACCTCATCATTACGGATTGTGTGATACTATCTACTAATAAGAAAAGAAAGAAAGAAAGTTTGAAAAATGTATAGCCCTGACAGGCGCCAGGTATGCGCCAAGTTCACAGATTAAAAAAAAATCTATTACGCGGCCGAGTATACCATTTACAACCACTGTTCTTAGCTTTTCACCGTCTACGTCTAGACGTTGCAATTTGGATTTCAATACGATTCAATAAATTATCAAATTTCAAAGAATTTATATCGAAAAATTATTTTGAAAGTTTTGTTATGATATAAATAAATATGTCGGCTAATTTTTTTTTTATAATCTGCGCGCGCCGAAAAGGATATGAATACCCTTAAACTGTTTCAGGTACAGACGTTAGGAAAAGGGGGAAGAGGAACAGAGGAGGAGCCTGTGCACGTTGGCTTTGAATGTTTGAAAGCTGTAGTGATGGGGAAATACAGAGCCTAGATCATTCCACATTCGTGTCGTTCGGCTTATAAACGAATCCCTATATTTGACAGTACGACCGAAATTGGGCTTAAGAGTGGATGCCTTATAAATTGTGGCCAGATCAGACGCGGTAAAATATTTCTTGCACCGTTTAAGGAACCCTAGACATTTGCAGCATTTTTGTCGACCTCGAATATGTGATCGTTCCATCGAAAATGGTTGTTAATACGCATACCGATAATGGATAATGGTTGAGGGTTTTGGTTTCGCTTGAGAGACAGAAGCATTAAAACACATCATTGTGTTTTGGAAGCATTAAATTCCACTCTGTTGGTTGAACCCCATTTAATTATGCTGTCCAGGTCGGAATTTAATGTGTTTAACATACGTTGCCGTTCCTCTTCTACGGCCGAAGAGCAAGGACGTGAGTTAGGGAACGAATATGAAAAACTGAGGGTACTGTCATCAGCAAAGGAATGGATTGGATTAGAAGTTGCAGACAAGAGATCATTTATAAAAATAAGAAAGAGAGTCGGAGACAAAACAGAGCCTTGGGGGACACCAGAATTTATTTGGTGGGTTGCAGACTTGAAGCCAAGACAACTTGTACAACTTGTATTGAATGGCCCGCAAGGTAATTTCTAATCCATTGAAGAAGAGACTCATCGACGCCATATGCATGCATTTTCGACAAAAGAGCCTGATGTCAAATGCCTTTGAAATATTAAGGCATCTAAGTTTCGCCGAAGTGATGGAGAGATTAGTTCCACTTCTCGGTGAGATATGCCATCAAATCACCAGTGGACCTGTTGCTACGAAAACCATACTGCCGGTCATTAAGGAGTTTTCGTGAATCTAGATATTTCATAAGCTGACGATTTAGTAGCTTTTCCATGACCTTGGAAAGAAGAGACGTAAGTACAATGGGTCGGTAATTGGACAGGGAGGAAGATAAAATAAAAGTGAGCGTGGTCTCGCAAAATATAACCTAAAATAAGGGACTATAATAAGATCTGTTGAGCAAGACTGAATATACCATCTACCACCACTGGTTATGGCTTCTAAAAATATATTAGTTCTTAATTCGTGCGATTTCGAACAATTTTTGTTCTTTTTCTTTTTTGAGGACACGTAATTTCTTTCTTTTTAAAGTAGGCGTGGTAGTAGAGCTAAATAAATGATATTTGCCCTCAATGAAGATGTTCACCTGGAAAAACTAACAAAATTCAATACCCCCAATCTAGTTCAACTTGTTCAAAGTCTACTTCGAAACTTGGCGTAAAACAGAGATTGCTCTACATTAAAAGTGATTGTGAGTGGATTTCATTAAAATTAAACACCCTAGGAGTCTGTGCACCAAAATATTGTATGTTCTCCCAGGTTAAAATTAAACGTTTTAAACTCTAGCTCCATTACTTTTCTATGTATTAAGATTAATATAGCCTAGTGGGATAGGGTATGAAAATTGCTGGTTAAAATAGTTTCATATAAAAATCAAAGTTTTATGTTTAATCTTAACGGCATCAAGTTTTTAAACCACTAATAGAATCTAGATTGTCGACTATTTTGATTTCGATCATGTTTTGATTCTGGAATCAGTGATTTAATAGGAACTACAGGCGCTCATATGTTGAAAATAGTCTTTAACCCACGATTCACATTTTCCATCGCTAATTGCATTTAGCAACTTTTCTAAGGAATCTAAAATGCAATTTCCGATAACGGACACATATTACATAAAATAAGCCTTGGTGATTTGATCAAAATGTTATTGAAATAAAATTTTATAAGTATTATTAAAAATTTGATTTTGTTCAAAACTCATTCCGATGAAAGTCGATTTGGGCAAAATTATGATTTTTACAACCATGTAATCATCTAATTGGAGCCACTTTACTAGCTTTTGGCTAATAATTAAGAGTTTAAAGCTTTCATGTCAAAGTAGGCATATTTTCATAAATAAAGCTGAAACAAAACTGTCTTAGTCACTCAAAAGAATTTCTTGAATTTTTGGGCAAATGTTCTTAATGGATCTGGTTACAGCATAGACAAATAAAAAATACGACGTAATCGAATAATTGACTGACTAGATTGCACTGATGAACATATGTACATATGTACATATGTATAAATGACCAAGTGTTGGCCCGAATACTAACCTTGTGACAACCAACCCATCCCGTGTGACAAACTACCCTCGTTCTTTTCTACACATAGTAGTTACTTTTTGTTTTATTTAATGTATATTTAGAATATTCCCTGAATAACATATGTGATAAAATATTAATGCTCGGGAAGCGGGCGAGAATACTATTATTTGAATAATATATATATATATGTATATCTTTTATTTAATTATTTATATATGTATATATATGCATATACTTACGAGGTATATTTACATTATGTTCAAATTTTCTCTGAAAACGCTTTCTTTTTTTTTTCCTTTATCTTAATTAATAAAAAAATAATTGCTTTTAATCTTAGATTTAATATTAAAACTGAAATGTGTGTATATGTATGTATGTATGTACGTATGTATATGGGTTCAATATGGTAAAAAGCATTTCAATAATTAAATTAGAAGTAATGACGGCTTATCAATGTTTTTGTTTCGATAATGTGCAAACACTTAATATAAAAAAATAAAATAAAATAATATGAGCTTAAACAAGTTGTTAATTGAAATAAAATATTGCAACAAATTCAAATTTACATTATTGTGCTATTTCATGGAAATGACGAGCAAGACAAACGTAAGATTGTTCTCATCGACATTAAAAATAACCACTTTAAAAAACAGGCTTAATGTTCTTCCTTTATATTTATTGCGATTAAGACGATTCTGTATTTCTCAGCCAAAATTATGCAAAAGATCAGATAAAGAGCTTGCATTTATTTGAGCTAGTTTTAGTCTCGAAGATCTGTCGAGATATACAAACGCCTTGTCAAACTTGAGAGTCTGCGACGTTTTCGAAGTAAATAACCTAACACGATACTTGCACACTTCGTCAAGATAATAGCTAAAGGAAATGGTAGCAATGGAATTTAACTTGTAATCCCTAAAAAATTGTCGCGCCGCTTGTTTACTTGGCAAGACTGTAGCTGACAAAACAAAAATTCTCAACCGCAGATATAGTCAGTCTTAAGCATTTGCCGTGAAACAGTTAAAAAATTAACAAAAAAAAAGTGGGAACATTTTCCATGTCAAATTGGTTTTGGCATATAAATCCAGCATCTAAAGGGGCCACTAATATTACCAGAGGTCTTGTAAAATAAGAGAGAGCTTACATCAAATCATGGAAAACTTAAGTGTTTGTGCAATAGTGTTTAAAATTTGTTTACGTCATTTATTTTTTGATGAGCCCACCTTCATTAATTAAATTTATTAAACCACAATCTAAGAACAAAATCACCTGTAGAAATGGTTTAACTTATAACTTCACACATCTCTCAAAACTATTAAGAGAAATATAGTAGTAATAAGTTAAACACATTCTTAAAAATACAAAACTTGTTAGTGCCTAAAAATCTTCAGTTCATCTCGCTCATCATCATTGTATTTACAATGAATTGTTTCTTTTCTCTCTCTGTATATATTAAATAACTTAAATCGTCTGTTTATTTTGCCTTCTTTGTTTAATAAAAAAAGTGTATATGTATATTATGTAAACTGTTAACTTTTTATGTTAAACTTGGTAAAATGTTGGTGTTAGTGTCTTCGATTTCTAAAGAATATAATCTATTATTGTTATATCTTACCATATATTAAAATTGTTCTCTGTGTATTATGTACTTTCTTAGATAAGAATTTATTGGAAAATCGTAAGAAAAGATCGGAAGATAATAAAATTTAAAAAGAAGGGAATATCAACAAACGAAAAACGAAGAAGTAATCACACATCCCAGCAAGTCACCTCCCTATCTTACTGTACTTCATCGACTTTCTTTCCGATTTACTCTCCCCAATCATTGGCGTTTGGTACGTTATTACTACTGTTGTTAGTTGTATTACACTTGAGCAAGTCACTTTCGTTATCGATAAACTCAACATGAGTAAAAGGAAAGTGACCCTTTTTACCTTTTAGCTCGCCCTCCCACTGTCCGTTGATGTTTGTCTTGGTCACCTTAATAATATCGTCAACTTCTAGCTTGAGGGCGGTTTTATCATAAGCGTTAGGGACCCGAGCTTGTTTCACACGAGCATAAGCTGGAAGTTTCCGCTAATAAAAAAAATTCAATTAAAATCAAATAATGTTAAATAGGCTTTCATATAATTTCCTCAATATGGTTCGTTTACGCTATAGTCAAATGAGATGGTTTAGGTAGTAAATTATCTCATTTCTCATCTGCTAAATTATCTCACTACCAGCAAATGACTACAAAACATACCGAAAAGCTACAATACCTCTAGAACGGATCGTGTGATACCAAATCCCTCATCTTCTAGCCCATCTCTAATAAAGTGGGCGTGGCATTGTGAACTTTCTAATGCAAATGCAGACATCTCTCTATTCCGAAGATATTTCCGCAATTTTTAAGAGGTTTTATCATAAAAACTGTTCTTGCGACTTTTTCTTAGAAGATGGGAATCTGTGAACCAAAGTTCACAGATTCAGATGAAATGTTCATAATAAGACTTAATCATCGCCGTTAGTAGCGTTGAGAAAAACACAATGTTTTTTTTTTTTCGGAAAAAAAAAAAAAAAGTGGGCGTGGCTCAGTACAATGCATGGATGAATTGCAGAGAAATTTAACTTCTATATATTTCGTCAAGGCAATATTTTCCAGTTTATAGTAAAAAAATATTTTAAAAACGGGTTTTTCAGCTGTGTGTTGATTTTAAAAATGTTTAAACTTTTACTTCTTCGGATTCTAAGAAGCTTACATATTTAATTTTGCAGTGAAAACTCTCCAGAATTAGTTATTTGAAATCATCTCGTTTGGCTCTAGTGAAAACGAAGTATTTACTTACATTTAAATCAGACTTCTTCAAGGCATTGCCTAACTGATGTGAGTTTGGCAGGGTACCACCACTGCCACCACTACTACTGCCACTTTGTACTCTTGTTCTTGAGGTTGTGTTATTTCCACTTATTATGTTGCCACAACCGCTGCCTCCAGAGCTCGGGCGTTCTATGCTATTATCTTCAATATTTTCGTCATACTAATAAAGAGAACAATATTAAATTATTTATATAACACCGGGAGATTAGCTCTAACTTTTTGCACATAAGGTACAGGAATTTGTCCGACTTGTCCCAATGAATTCCTTGCCGTCCACCATTGATCTTCATCCCTACGTATGATGGTTAGAATTTCACCACGCCGGAATGGCAAATCGTCTTGATCCTAATGGTAAAAACCTTAATTCCACTTGCAATAAAATAATAATAATAAAAATGAACATTTGCCTGACTTACGCTTCCATCAAAATCAAATTTTCCAATGACTTTCTCAAGTTTTCTCGGTGCAGGTCGACGCAGTGGCGTTGTATCTAAGTAATGCAACTTATAGAATGTTAACAGTTCGGGTAGATCTTCAAATGATTGATCACCAATTCGATATACTATTTGATCTTGTTGTTGGATCTTATTTATAATATAGTTGCTCACTTTGGTATCTTCTCTAAAAACGAATAATAATATAAGTAATGATAGCCATAAGAAAAACAAAAACGATATAAACTTACCGTACACATAACACATAGTCCCCGTGAATTGAATTACTATCGCGGACTAGAAACACTCCTCTTTCACGTTCATTCATCAAAACTTCGGTAGCATCTTGTCGGGACATTGGCCCAAAGTACCAACTGAAATTGAAATGTGATAGTGTTTATGTTCAAAGAAATTCGAAAGATGGGATGAAGCATGCAACTGTTATTATGATTCCATTACCCGATCACTATCGTTTTGAAAAAAAAATTAAAAAGCTACAAAAATACCCATCTAACTTTAAGGTACGTAATGAAGGCTGTATACGATTGATGGTTAAGGCTTAGAAGCATCTTAAAAAGCACTATTTTCATTTCCATATCAAATTTAAATAGTTTCTGAACAAATTAACAAATTTTGAAGTGGCTAAAAACAGCTCTGTCAAATTCGATACCTGTATATTACAAGAATGGTCCCGTAAACAATTATCTATAACACTAAGTAATCTATTACAGGCGGTCTGACTCACTGTGATGCATATTAAGCCTTAGGAGATCACCGTCCTTGTTGCTTAGTATTGTTAATATAAAATACTATTCGAACTAATGTGGGCATGGTTACATTATTCAAATAAAAGATCGAATGGTGACAATGGTATACCTCACACGATTATAAAAGTCGAGAATCCCGTGAAAAGCAAAATTTCATATTACGTAAATCATTTGGGATAAGAAATGCATTCTATAAGGGCAAACATTTGAAGCGCTTTTACTTTATTTCTGTCTGTCAACGAGTTGAATATTTTTGACAGTAAAGACCAGACTTGCAATATTTTCTTTCAACTTCAAGCAGCCACAGTCACCTCATTAGACTTACAGAATACGGATTGTCATTCAGCACGACTCGACTCAGTGTGGATTTGTGATAAGTTACTGGACTTAAAGAATAGTTTCCAACTGAAGACTTGCCAAATTTTCTTTCAATTTCACGCATCATCCAACCTTATTTCTGAGATCGAAGTGACAGTCACCTCACTCTATTCTCATTTCCGTATGTGGTGTAGTGGTAACATCAACGCTTGTCACGCTCTTGGTTCACGGTTCAAATCCTGATCTCAAACAATCATCTATTTATTTCGTCTGAAATAAATAAAAAAGTCGATCAATTGCGAAAGCTTAGTCAACTCTACTGCGAAGGCATAACACTGACAGTAGGGTGGTCATATGGCTTAAATGCAACTTCATCGTGATGATGACATCAGGTGGACGGAAAAAAATACTGTGAATCACGAGCAACGACAAAAAGCAAAACAAACAAGCTCCCCAGTTATCTGGAAGCCACCCTTGGAGTTTACTGAAACTTAATACCACCTAAGTTTCAAACCCACTACACCAATCTTTCTTTCTCTCTCTCTCAATTTTCTACAAACGCCCGTGCCCAGAAATAATTTAATGGTATTCATATCCCATTTGACGCGCGCAAATTATATAAAAAAAAAATTAAATTTCCGGACGTATAAAATCGTGCGAAATTATACGAGCTTTTAATACGAGAACTGACCTTCCTGGCTAAGTTTATTTTCGGGTGACACGACTATGAGAATAACGGTGATTTCGCTAAATTCTTGTTGCCTCATCGAACTTACAGAACACGAATTGTTACTCAGCTCGACTCGTGCAAGTGTGGAGTCAAGCTTGGTCGATTTAGAGAATACATTTTCGGATCTCAGCCTTAAAGGTTATTGGAAGTTTGCATAACCCGTTCCTATGTACCTCTATCATCGCTGTATCAAGTTCAAAAAGAACCATGTCTTTCGTTATACATACGTAATTTATATATACATATGTATATTCGACTATGGTTGGTCACAAAGCAAAGTGCAGAATCGAGAATGATCCCCCATGCTATTAACGACTTGAGGGATACTATATTACTTCAAAGCCGCTTTCCACCCCTATTGGGAAAACTAACTAACGAACCCGAATATGCAGAATCATTTTACTCACGAAAATATATTATACTTATCGGTCATTTACTTGAAGACTGTCATAACTCAAAAAACGCGATTTTGCAGAAAACGCGTTTTAAGATTTCAATTGACTACCACCTCGCAGAAAAAATAAGAAATCTTATAATTTCGAAATTAACTAGAGAACTATTATATAATATATTTAATATATCCATAAAGGTAAATCTCGACTACAACTAGTCATTTATGGTTTCTTTCTGAAAAAAAAGTTTGATTCAAGTAAAATATTTCAACAACACGAAATATGCCGCTTTTTGGGAAAGCCAAACGAACTAAAGTTGGTATATATGAAATTAAACAAAGGCATATTCTCTTCTAAAACGAAAAGTATACAAGATATTAATATAAATTTGTACACAATGATAAAACGAATAATTCTGCATCATTAACTCAAAAATCGCGTTTTTTGAGTTATGACAGTCTTCAAGTAAATGAGCGATATGTTATCTGCTTCACTGAGATACTAAATGACTACGCAACTAACTAAAGCTATCATAGTATAACAAATTCACTTTAAACTGACTTACCTGTTCCGATCAAAAACATCAAACGTTGCCATAGTTGCACACAAAAATCTAAGGTAAACAAGTCAAATATGCGTCAAGAGTAGTACTGAAATGTCCTTCACTTTGAAAAAAACAAAAAATAAAAATTACAATTTGCCGCAATCAAAAGACCTTTGTTTGTCTGTTAATTGAATTTTAACATTTATGTGATGTACGTTCTTCTGTTTGGTAACAATTGATCGAAAACATTCAATGGACAGTTCATCGAAAAACAATTCACAGAAAGAAAATTCATCGAATGGACAATTAATCGAATATAATTGGTTGGATATTTGACTCGAAAACGGTGTGCCTCACCACAAAAATGATAGATTTTTTAATTTTCATACCAAGTACTGTATTTTTATAAATGTTTATTTAAGCGATGAAACTTTTAAAGTATGACCCTTACATAAGAAACAGTAAAGAAATCTTTAGCATTATTAATTATCTTTCATATCGTTTAGTAAAAAGATACAACAAAATGATGCTAAAAAACAAAAAATACGAAAAATCAGTTTGGCTTCAAATTGTACAGAAATTGAAATTTCAATGTTTGATTTTCGATGAATTGCACGTTCAAAGAATTAATTTTGCGATGAATTGTCCATTCCAATATAGGAAATTCGCTAAATTTTTTTTTAATTAGTCTAAAATGGTCTAATATTTGGAAGAAGTTAATAATACTATAAAAAAAAAATAAAAAAATTTTGAAATTTTGCCAGTTCAAGGTAAAAAAAGGTATTACTTAATAGCTAAAAATAAATCAAAAACAAGATCAATTAACTGTAATGTGATAAATGAAATTATTCCAAATTAAATTTGGATGATTTTTGGTAATTATTTCGAAAAGCTAACTATATATCCAACAGTGGGTAAGTGGCGCGCTTCGCGGGATTAATTTATTACATTCCACTTTGCGGAGTGGTTTAGACGCTCACTTTGCGTTAGACGCTGACTGTCAGGCAGGCGCCTGGTGCTAAGTTTATTAGAGAACAGTTTTGTGCCGGCCAACAGTGGATGAGGAATCAAACCTTAAATATATATATCAAAATTCTCAGAAAAATGCTGGCTATCACATATTAAAATTTCATAGAAATCGGAAAATATTTCCATTTTCTAAATAAAAACCATTAAAACTTATAATTTTTTAATTTTAACATCCGTAAATAAATAAAATTATCTCCATTTGTCAAATTGGATATACTTAGCACTACAAGTCGACTAAACACCCTTTTGTTGAGTTAAAAGAAAGAAAACATGCATTTTACTAGTCAAAACCGAGAACTTTAAACAAATTTTAAAAATACAACAAATTTGCTCTCCAAAATTTTTACATAGTATATCCTAGAATAAGCCATTATAAGTAAAAAAAATAATTTTAAGCGAAAAGTCCTATATTGGAAACTTCAGCCAAAATATTTGATAAATTAAGTTATTCGAGCTAAAATAAGACATTTTTAAAAATTCTGTATGCATTTTCCGAAAATTAAAAAAAAAAGTTAGCACATTTTATAAAAAAAATAAAATCTAAAATTTCAAAATGCTCAATTTTGTCGTATGGAACCGTTTTCGAGATGTTCACAATCAAATAATCAGCCAATTATTTTCAATCCGTCAATACTTTTCGACCAATTGTTCATTCCATGAATTTTCTTTTGATATTGTTCTTCGACTAATTGTTTTTCGGTTAACAGTCCATTCAATGAATAGTTTTTCGATTAATTGACTTTGGTACCCTGTTCTTCTGTTTGATGATCTTCTGCTCCGCCACTCCCCCTCACAGAATTTTTGAAGTGATCTCGTTTCTTTGCTTAAGGTGGAACGCCACAATATGACAGGGGGAGGTAAACTGGGCGTATGTAAACGTGTTTATATGGGGACCTCTGAGTGGTTTTTCCAGACCAAATCACCTTGCTTCGTGTTGTTGTTGATAGTATTACATTTATAGTGCATCGAAACGAAAACCCATCATTTTTGAAGACAAACACGTGAAATTATTCCTGCGGCGAGAGTTTGAAAAACACAAATTATAAACTTGCACTCGCATAGGCTATAAGAAAAATTATTTTATTTAAGGGAGACTGGGGTCAAATTGTTTTAATCAACCCCATCACACCCATATAGACGTAGGAATACAAAAAATTCTTGACAAATGAACAATATGTGTCTGGAAGTCTCTTCAAGTGTTTTAGTAATTTTGACTTAATTTTTTGTTGTAATTAATTATTTTTATTACACTTGCATCTGATTATTATTCACCAAAGAGCGACACTCACCTGACAAGGGTCTTCTTCGCGTCACTCAATCCTCATAAAGGATAATTACATACTCTATCGCCGTCTATACGCGCAGAGATTCCCGATTTTATTCCGTACAAATAACTACAGAAAAACACAACATTTACGACGAAAAACTGACAGAATTTTTACTTATGTGTAAAGGAAAATTGTGGGAGGAAAATCACCGAAGGGGCCGTTCTGTCACGTTTTCGTATTGTCTCCCTCTCCCTAGAACAGAACAGAACATACCGTATCAGGAGCAAAACAATTATCTTAAATTATAATAAAAAATACATGCAGGATGTCACAAGTAAATTCAAAAATGTTAATGTAACAAATAATTATTGGAGAGCGACAAATTTAATTAAAGTTTAAACATCCGAGAAATCCCCTCCGAATTCACTAATTTACACCAAACTAATACGAACTGTCTCAAACTACTTCTCCTTTTTCAGGTTCCTTGTAAAAAAAATCCCATTAGCGTGAAGAGTACCGAAACGTTAGTATTCCATTTCAATATGAATTGTATGGGAGAATGGAAAATACAGTGGGCTTACACTGTTAATCCGCTTCCATTGGCTGTTTGCAGTTGAAAGTTTTTTTTTTTTTTTCATTTAAAATTTTTCCATATACGCTTTAATTTGACTATTCCGCTTTGATCGGTGTTTCATCGTGTAAATGGTACTTATGTACGTTGACGAAGTAGATCTTTCTGCGCCTGAGTGTTGTTGAATGGAGAAATATTAATTAAATTAATACGTCCAGATTTTGGAAGAAATGTGCGAAAAAGGAGTTCATCACGGCGTTCCTGATTTTTGACAGCGAATTTTACGTTGGCGTATGTGCATGTATATAAATGTATAAAGGGCTGCGAACATCTTCATGCATGTAAAAGAGTATATGGGGCGATTCTTTATTCATTCTGTAGAAGTAATAGAGAAAATCGAATACCTCATGCAGTATAAAAATATTGTAGCATAATAATAACTACGCGCCTATGTCTATGCAGCAAATTCCGAAGTGACTTTCCATTCTGGCAGAATTTTGGTTCAAACTGTCCTTCATTCGAGGTTCGTGTCGGGGACGAAGTCTCCACAGCTCATGTCAACGAAAGAGACGAATAATATTAGGGATAAAAGGGAATTATAACTGCAAGAATTATTTCTCTTGTTCCAGTGGTCGAAGAATTTGCTAGAAGTTTCTGGCTATCAGAAACTTCTGCTATATAAGGACAGATGGCGATCAAAAAAAGACAGTTGGTTTAGAACCGTGGCGAAGAGATTGGAAAAGTGATAATGGGCGAAGTTGTAATTTGGTGATAAATTGAAAGTTGAGAGTGAACAAGAAAAAGTAATTAGTTTGGATTTGTGAATTAAGTAATTGAAAGGAGATAAAGTGATTTGAGAGGAAAGAGACATTGTAAGAAAAGAATTTGCGAAGAATAGTATAGTGTGAACTTGAATTGTTCTATAGAGTAGAAAATAAAGAAATAATTTCACAGAATAATTGTTTTATCTACTCGAGCCGTAGCGCGCATATTACATTGGTGTCAGAAGCGGGATAAAACTTATTCTGTGAATAACTATTTCCGTGGTGTGAAATTGCAAAAAAAAAAAAAAAAACGATTTCTGTGTTGAGTTAATTAGTTGCGCAAAATGGGTCGCAAATTGGGAAAACTAACTATAACTCAACTAAAGGCAGAACTCAGTAAGCGGAACCTCGACACAACTGGGGGAAAAGATGCTCTGCTGATTCGTCTGGAAGAAGCAGTAACGCAGGAAGGTGAAAATCCGCACGACGTAGAGTTTGACGTGGAAGAGGAACCAGCAAGTACAGCAGCCGACCCGGGTATAACAAGTCTGCTCCTGCAACTTAAGTTAGTCATGGACGAACAAAAGAAAGCAATAGAAGACCAAAGGAATTCTATAGAACTTAAGCTGGACGAACAAAAGAAAGCAATGGACGACCAAAAGAACTCTCTAGAACTTAAGATGGACGAACAAAAGAAAGCAATGGACGACCAGAGGAATTCTCTAGAACTTAAGCTGGACGAACAAAAGAAAGCAATGGACGAACAAAAGAAAGCTATAGACGAACAAAAGAATTCTCTAGATGCTCTGGAAAGTAAACTTGATGAGCAAAACAAGAACTTGGAATCCAAATTCGAAGTGATCGAAGAGAAAATCGAGAAGGTCGAGACGCAACTCGAAAAAGTCGAAACTAGATTCGATGAAAATTTTGAGAAACATGAAACTCAGTTCGGGAAGATAGAGACTCAGTTTGAAAAAGTAGAAAAGCAAGTCGAAAATCTTGCTAAGGAGCTCAGCAACGTGAAGAGACAGAAAGCACGGGAATATTCCACTGACGGTCTGAGAAGAAAGGAGATGCAGCCTCCTATCTTCGATGGTCAAACATCATGGCCAATTTATAAGAGGCAATTCGAAGCGGCCGCAATGACCAATAGCTGGGACGATGAAGAGAAGTCTATTGCACTCACGCTTGCACTGAGGGGTCCAGCTGCGGAGCTCTTGCAGACCATCCCGGAAGATAAACAGCAGAACTACGACTCTCTGGTTCAGGCTATCGAGATGCGGTTTGGGGATGAACACATGCAGCAGGTGTACAGGGTTCAGCTGCGTAGTCGAGTCCAGAAAAGGGGGGAAACGCTCCAACAGTTGCAAGCGGATATAGAGCGACTAGCCCATCTTTCATACCCTAAAGCCGGTGAGGAGCTTATCAACGAAATGGCGGTGGAAGCTTTTATTCAGGCCATAGAGGACAGACAACTGCAAATGGCTGTAAGGATGGCTGAAAAGCGAACACTCCCCGAGGCATTGGCATTCGCTTTGTCAATGAAGGCTGCGGACCAAGCATACCAGGGAATACACCGTGTCAGGGAAATGTCCGTCGTGGAATGCTCATGCCAGAGAACAGCCGTCAAAGCTCGCGGAAGTCAAATCCGTTGCTGGAATTGCAACCAAACCGGACACCTACAACGGCAGTGCAGAAGTGCACCTAGACGAGGAAATTGTCCACATTGCGGAAGTAGGAGAAGCAGAGAGGAAGCATCCTGTCGGTCAGACTTCCCAAAACCAGCAGTCGGGAGATGCGTAAGGACCAACTTCGCGGGGCAGAAGTTGGTTACTGGAATCGAGGCCCCCAGGACCACCATTCAAGTTTCGCAAACCAAACGGGGTAACAAGAGCCTGACAGTGGAGGCACTAATCAACGAGAAGAAGTGCGTAGCCACCATCGACACAGGTGCCACTGCCTCCATTGTAAGAAGAGATATCGTCAAAAGCTCCTGGCTGCACAACACCAACAGCTACTGCCTGAAGACTGCAACAGGGGAAATGGCGAAGGTATTTGGAGAAGTTCGTCTTACGATTACTCTGGCAGGACTGACGTTCTCCCATGCGTTTCTGGTGGCAGATATATGCGACGAGTGCATCATCGGAGTAGACTTCATGAAAGCAAATGAAGTAATCTTGGACATCGGGATGCAAGTACTGAGGTATCGAAATGTGGAGATTCCGATGGTGTACGGAAATGAGAATGCCGTAACTCTCAGGACAGTCATCAGCAAAGACGAAGTTTTGCCGCCGTCTTCAGAGACAATCATTTGGACAAAGCTGGAAGGTGATCTTGGGAGCCACCGATTCTACATAGTAGAACCAGACCCAGAGAAGAATTCTCAAGACTACATCGTGGGAAAGACGTTAGTCGAACCAAAGAACACCATGGTTCCAGTGAGGGTTTTGAACGCAAGACCACACACTGTAAAACTAAGGCGAGGGGATGTGACTGGAAAATGCACGCCGATTACCGCCGTCGCAACAATATCTGAACGTGATGCTCCAAAACCTCTCCCATCACCTTGGACAGCGGAAACGAGAGAGACGATTCTCCAGTCCAGTGAGCTGAATCAGGAGCAGCGAACTATGGCAGAGAATCTTATCAATGAGTACGCTGATGTATTTGCCTCACAGGACGGAGAATACGGCCGAACACACCTGGTACAACATCGAATAGACACTGGTGATACTAGACCAATTCGTCAGCCTGCTAGGCGCCTTCCATTGGCAAAGCAGACAGAAGTTGCAGAGATGGTGTCGGCAATGGAGAAAGAAGGTCTGATTGAAAGTTCCAAAAGTCCGTGGGCATCACCGGTTGTACTGGTAAAGAAGAAAGATGGCAGCACGCGGTTCTGCGTGGACTATCGGCAGCTCAATTACGTCACCAAGAAAGACAGCTATCCTCTGCCACGGATTGACGACACGCTAGACACACTATCAGGAGCCCGATGGTTTTCCACTCTCGACTTGAAGAGTGGCTACTGGCAGGTACAGATCCATCCAGAAGACCGGGAGAAAACCGCCTTCACCACAGGAAATGGGCTATGGCAATTCACGGTAATGCCATTCGGGCTGTGCAATGCTCCGGCGACTTTCGAGCGATTGATGGAATGTGTCCTGCAAGGGTTAACATGGAAAACCTGTTTGGTATACTTGGATGATGTCATCGTCGTAGGAAAAACGTTTGCGCAACACCGAGACAATCTAAGGGATGTGTTTCAAAGGCTTCGAAGTGCCCACCTGAAGCTCAACCCCAAGAAGTGCGCCCTGTTTAGAGCGGAAGTCAAGTACCTGGGACACATAATTTCAGCGAAAGGAGTGAGAACCGATCCGGAGAAGGTCGAAGCGGTGAAAAACTGGCCAGTCCCCAAAGACAAACACCAACTAAGGAGCTTCCTGGGCCTAGCCACCTACTACAGACGGTTCGTGAAGGATTTTGCCGGGATCGCAAAGAACCTGCACCAGTTGACGGAAAAGGGAAAACAATTCAAATGGTCAATTGAGTGCGAGAAGAGCTTCAAGGCACTTAAACAACGGCTATGCGATGCCCCGATACTGGCTTACCCCACTCCCGGGGAAACGTTCGTTGTGGATGCAGATGCTAGTAATGTCGGGGTAGGAGCCGTACTCTCCCAGGTGCATGACGGCCAAGAGAAGGTGGTTGCGTACTTCAGCAAGGTGCTCTCTAAGCCAGAAAGGAACTACTGCGTGACAAGGCGGGAACTTCTAGCTTTGATCTTGGCTACGAAGCATTTTCACAAATACCTCTACGGGAGGAAGTTCGTTCTTCGCACAGACCATGCAGCCTTAAAATGGCTATTACAGTTCAAGAGTCCTGAGGGTCAGGTCGCAAGATGGATCGAAAGGCTGCAAATCTACGACTACGAAATACAGCATCGTAAAGGAAAACTCCACTCTAATGCGGATGCACTGTCCCGGAGACCATGCAGAACGGATTGTAAACATTGTGCGCGTCAGGAAGAACGGGAGCTGGTTTCCATCCAAAGAATGAGAGCCGAACCTATCGCCGGCTGGAGCGTAGATGAGATCCGGAACGCTCAGAAGGAAGACCCGGATATCGAGCCGATTCTGGCCTGGAAGGAGAACATGGAGAAACCGGATCATCAGGACATCTCTCACAGAAGCCCGACCTTAAAGGCATATTTTGCGCAGTGGGACTCCCTCCATGTCCAAGAAGGTGTTCTGAGAAGAAAATGGGAATCCTCCGACGGAAAGTCGTTTGTAATGCAGCTTGTCGTACCGCGGACGAGGGTCAAGGAGGTGTTACAGGAAATGCATGGCGGGGCGACCGGAGGCCACTTGGGAGTGAATAAGACGCTAGAAAAGGTACGAGAACGTTTTTATTGGTTAAAAGCGAAGGAAGATATCGAAGACTGGTGCAGAAAATGCGACGTGTGTGCAGCTAGCAAGGGTCCGAGAATCAAAACTCGAGGTAAGATGCACCAATACAACGTGGGAGCACCTTTCGAACGAATCGCCATTGACATCGCAGGGCCCTTTCCGGAAACCGACAATGGTAATCGGTATATACTCGTAGTGATGGACTACTTCAGTAAGTGGCCGGAAGCGTTTCCGATCCCTAACCAGGAAAGCAGAACCGTGGCGGAGCAGATCGTCTACAATTGGGTTAGCAGATTCGGTGTGCCCTTGGAATTGCATTCTGACCAAGGGCGGAACTTCGAGTCAAGAATCTTCCAAGAGATGTGTCAACTACTCGGAATCAAAAAGACAAGGACAACCCCGCTTCATCCACAGTCGGACGGTATGGTGGAGCGTTTCAATAGGACTTTGGACGAACATCTCTCGAAGGTCGTAGGTGACTACCAACGGGATTGGGACCGGCAGATTCCCTTGTTTTTGATGGCCTATAGAAGTGCCGTGCATAGCACTACTCGACATACGCCGTTCGAAATCTTATTTGGTGGAATAGCTCGTTTACCCAGTGAGGTGAAATTTGGATCTCCTACCAATGAGCCCAGAAATGAAGAAGAGTACGTGGCGGACCTTAGGGAAAGGCTTAGGGACATACACCAAAGGACCAGAAGCCAGATTAAGATGACGAGCGACCGCATGAAGACCAGGTATGATGCCAAGGCAACAACGTCAGGATTCCAGGAAGGAGATCTGGTGTGGCTGTATAATCCCCATCGCCAAAAGGGGAAATCACCTAAGTTACAGCGGAACTGGGAAGGTCCCTACAGAATAGTAACCCGCATCAACGATGTTGTCTACCGCATCCAGCGAGGACCAAGGGCCAAAATGAAAGTGGTTCATGTGGACCGACTGAGTCGATACAATGGCCGAAATGAGGATGCACTTGTTCGGGACGAACACGTCTAAGAGGGGGGCAGTGTAGCATAATAATAACTACGCGCCTATGTCTATGCAGCAAATTCCGAAGTGACTTTCCATTCTGGCAGAATTTTGGTTCAAACTGTCCTTCATTCGAGGTTCGTGTCGGGGACGAAGTCTCCACAGCTCATGTCAACGAAAGAGACGAATAATATTAGGGATAAAAGGGAATTATAACTGCAAGAATTATTTCTCTTGTTCCAGTGGTCGAAGAATTTGCTAGAAGTTTCTGGCTATCAGAAACTTCTGCTATATAAGGACAGATGGCGATCAAAAAAAGACAGTTGGTTTAGAACCGTGGCGAAGAGATTGGAAAAGTGATAATGGGCGAAGTTGTAATTTGGTGATAAATTGAAAGTTGAGAGTGAACAAGAAAAAGTAATTAGTTTGGATTTGTGAATTAAGTAATTGAAAGGAGATAAAGTGATTTGAGAGGAAAGAGACATTGTAAGAAAAGAATTTGCGAAGAATAGTATAGTGTGAACTTGAATTGTTCTATAGAGTAGAAAATAAAGAAATAATTTCACAGAATAATTGTTTTATCTACTCGAGCCGTAGCGCGCATATTACAATATTCATAACTAGCCGGCGTTGTTCGGGCTCAAGTATTCTTTTTCCTTCTCCGTACCTAAAAGTTAAAAGGGAATACTTATGGATTCAATATGCTGTCTATCCTGCTATCTATCTATCTGTATGTCACCAGTTTGTGAGCCTTAAATTGAGTGCTAGGAAGATGGATTTTGATATTAATTACCCCTATTTTAATGGAATCCTCATTTAAAATTTTTAGAATTCCGCCCGCAACCTAAGAAAAATTAAAATTACTTGTTTTCAATATTTTTACAAGAAATCGAAAAATGTTGCATTTACAAAGTACATATGTAGAGTTCACGTCCACTTGTCTTATATAACAAAATACTAAAAATGTATTTTTTCAGAAAACCTTTAAATCAAACATTGCATAATGCCACGCCCACATTGCTTTGGTTTGGTTAAATATTTCTTCAAAGATTGTAAGAAAGGGAGGAATGGTATTTTCAAAGCCTAATTTTTTATGTGAAAGCTAAGACCAACAACAACGGATTTTAATATTTTCTTATTTTGAATTTTCTGATCTTGACAAGCTCTCCAACTGAATCCAGCCAGTTTCTTCGAGTTCTACTGCACTCCAATTCAACTTGACTCACCATAGAAAGAAATTCAACTAAAAATGAACTGAATTTAAGGTAAATTGTTATTTTATTATATGCTGAATGCGCTCTCTTGGAATATCTGGAGCGCTACTTTAAGCGGCCCTTACACGATAGCATCAATCATGGTGTATATGTGGATTGAATCTACCCCTTTCCAGGTTCAATCGATTGACGTCAAATTTATTTTTTGTGAGTTTTTGTGGTGTACGGATGTGCAATGAGTGAAACGGACGATTGTATTGCTTATATTGCTCTGGCACTTTGCATAAAGAGGAAAAAAAAACAAATGTCGAGAAAAAAGAGAATTTGGATGAAGGAGTGGTTAAAAAAAAGGAATCAGTTCACACATGAAAATCTTTTGAATGGATTGAAAATATCTGCACGAGGCGATTATAAAAAATTTATGAGGAATTGCTTAAAATAATTTCTCCTTTGATTATGAACAAAGTTAAATTCATGCGTGAAGCGATTTCCTTAAACCAGCGGTTTCTACAACATTGCGATATCTTGCCACAGGGAATTCATTTGAGGATTTAAAATTTACAACCAAAATATGCTCGGCCTTCATCATCCCTCAATTTTCCTCTAGTGCCAGACGTGTTTCCTCTTCCGCGACACAACACATAATAAAGTAATTAGGTCAATCCAACCCTTACACCCATCAATCAGCATGACGCTGGTCAAGCAAAATCAAAAATGTTTTGATTTTCGTCAATCAGACTCTGTCTAATGTGTGTGACGCATACAGATACATTTTCACAAACACATGTAAGTGATTGATGTCAATCGATTGACCGTGTAAGGGCCGCTTTAGGCTTAATCTGGTTAGGATTACTCTGCGTAGAAATTTCGATGATTTTTTATCCATTGTCATGTTTTGTGTAGGTGTGGCTAAAATGGCTTAATGTTGTTTGAAAATATTCTTACCTCGACTTTTGTTGGTAATCACACAAAACTGCGGTTGCTAGAGCACAATCCAAAGACAACATTGTCATATATGCCCTAGTGAAGAAACGCGTCGATTAATTTTATTTAAAAATTGGTCCAAATTTAACAACCAACGGTTTTTCATTGTGTTAGTGTGTTACCAATATGAACTATTGAAATGGATTAGTACCTTGAAAATGTGCACTTTAAAAGCGGTAATGAACGAAATTCAAAATGTCAATCAATGTCGAATTTGTATAGGAGTTATTTGCATTCCGGAAAAAAATATATTTTAAGGCTGTATTTAAATTAGTTTAAAATGGCTTTTCAGCGGAAACGGTTGACGAAATTTATAGAGCATTCTAACCGTCCTAAAAAATTTAATTTTTTCCCGAGGTAATTTAATTATAATATAATTTTTGTTCTTTTTGTGAGATTACTTAACAAGAGATTCTTCTTACAACCAGAATGTGTTTTTAAGATAACGACTCAGCAGCCGCGATAATGAAGAGATTGTTTTAAATATGCGGAAAAAAAATCATCGTTCTTGCGCCGAAGAAGCTGAAATAAAAAATAAAAATTTTGAAACGAATTTTTTTTTTGCTTGTGATCAAATTTTGATTTGTAGCTATGATTTTGATTTGCAGCTTTGATTTTGACTTGTAGTTATGATCTTCAAGCAGAAATTTGTGATTGCGACTTGCTTCTTGTTCTTTTTCTTTCCCTTATGGCAAGTTTATGATCCGGGGTAGAAGTATCACAACCCTTCGACTTTTCTACATCCCTACTGGTCGGCCTGTGGTATTTTACGACTCGCATATTGATGTAACGGGCCCTATAGAAAAATATATCAATTCGCTCTATGTCATACGAAGTCGAAATGTTTTCGTAATGACTTTCTACTAACGCAGGATTAATAATACACTTACGCGTGCATGTCTCAGTGATGAGGACTTTGGCTTTGGTTTCAGCACGATTTGGCGACTACATCACACTCGTGTTTTTGGTTTAGTTTTTAATATCTAAAAATAGGCTACGATGAAAAATAAAAGAAATATGTTTGCGAAAACACTTGTGGAAAATATGACGAAGCACATACACACTGGAAACATTTTGAGAACTTTTCGCAAGTATGAGGGAAGTAATGGTTTAAACGAATTATATAACATTCTTGTTACCATTTAGTGATATGTTTTATGGTGCCGATTTCAAAACTGCAATAAAAAATTTCTCCCGTTTAGCAGTTATACTGATTTTAATGTAATTGCAGTGCAAAGCGTATAAAAAGAACATACGATTTATTTTTATAATTTTTGACTTACTATTTAAATCCTTTAACGTCAACAACGCCTACTTTTTGATTTCAGGGATATTAAAATCATTGAATAGCTTCTGGGTGAGCCAATTGCTACGTTTGCTCCGGCATAGGGTTTTAAACGCTGGCGGATTTTTTTTTTTTTTTAGATAAGTAGCTCGCTGCAATCGCTCCAATATCGAACTAGTGTAGTGAACGTTGTTTTTGTACGTTTCATACTGAAGTGAGAACTTCAAATAGCTCTAATTCTTAAATGACAAAGTCCCATTTTTTTATTAATGATTTGAAATCAGCACTATGAAAATGGTAAAAAAAAAGTGTTGTGAGCCACTGAATTTATGCCCTATTTTATTATGAAAATGTAACTGCATTTTGACACTACAAAATCATTTCCTTTCGGCGATTTTCATTCCAAAATGATTTCCTTAAGAAAAAGTGCTAAACGATACGTTTGCGAAGACTTGTACAGGCAAATGAGTACTTTATCTGTACGCTTACGCCTTGGTTAGAGGGTGATATCAAATAAAATTTGTCCAATGACTGTTCAGAATTGTCCAGAGCAGAAAATTACAGGTTTCTGCGTTCTTATTTTTAAAAATGCTCTCTTGTCTGCAACTTCTAATCCCTCAGTTTTTTATATTCGTTCCCTTCACTTCCTTGCTCTTCGGCCGTAGAAGAGGAACGCCAGCGTATGTTAAACACATTAAATTCCGACCTGGACAGCATAATCAAATGGGGTTCAACCAACATTGTGGAAAAACGCAATGTTCTCTTCTGCCTCTTAAGCGAAACCAAAACCCTGAAACTGAAACACTTGCCATTCTTGGTATGTGTATTAATAACCATCTTCGATGGAACGATAACATATTCGAGGTCGCCAAAAATGCTGCAAAATGTCTAGGATACCTTAAACGGTGCAAGAAATATTTTACCCCGTCTGATCTGGCCTCAATTTATAAGGCATTCATACGTTCTAAGCTGGAATATAATGCCCATATCTGGTCTGGTGCACCCAAGACCGTTCTGCACATTCTAGATAGGGTACAGAATCGCGCGTTAAAACTTATAGGTATGACATTGTGAATCCCATAAATTCACTTGAACATTGGAGAAATAAAAAATGCTCCAGCGAAATAGCCCGTTGCATTCCTCCCCTTCAAAATTTCACCCGCAATACGCGACATGCATCAGTTCACCCTAAAGCCAAACTTCGGTCGTACTGTCAAATATAGGGATTCGTTTATAAGCCGAACGACAAGAATGTGGAATGATCTACCAAGCTCTGTATTTCCCCATCACTACAACCTTGAAACATTTAAAGCCAACGTGCGCAGGCTTCTCCTCTGTTCCTCTTCCCCATTTTCCTTAAAGCCCGTGTCCTGGAAAATATAAGGGTATTCATAATCCCTTTAGCGCGTGCAGATTATAAAAAAAAAATATTAATGAGAAATAAATGTAGTCCGAAAGTATTTTTCGTTTTTGTTCAATAATGTTATTCCGGACAGTCTAGCAGAGATAATTTCGACGTTCGCCACGTAACGCTCACGACGCTTTACGGATAAAGCTGTCAAACAAATTTTGAGTTATATGAAAACACATAGAAACGGGCAAACTCGACGGCTTTTCTGAAAATTTCAACTTTTTACACATCCTATTGTCAGCTTAATTTATTTTTTGGTGATACAAATTTAAATTGCATATTTCAAAATTGTTATAATGAGAAACTAATGAAACTGGACTAAAATTTATTAAAACTAAATAATAAAGACTGCACAATGCATACAAACGTGAATTTAATAGCAAACAAGTGGAAGGAAATAGAAGGAATATTAAATGTCGTGTGTTTAGTAGCCGTTTGCCCCCACCATCGCATGCTTACCGTCGTTGATATTTCAATCTGTCTGCGTCGCGTCCGTCGTGAGCTTCGAGATTGCCTATTAAGGTAGAACATATTTGTGAGAAATGTCAAAATCAGCTTCTTTGCGTGACTAATTATTTGTTTGTTTTCAAATTAGTTTGTATCGAATGAAGTTTGCATTACATCCATATAATTGAAAAAACTCATTTGAATAAAGTGGTTGGATTTTATTTTTTACATTTTGGCAGCTAAAAAAAGAAACACTGGAACATTGAATAGAATACTGCACTTTTCGGTTTCAATTTGTTCTGACAGTTTTCACTCTTTTTGTCTTGCTCTGTGCTACTTTTTTGTCACTGAAAAAAAAATATCTTTAGCGAGCTGAATGTGATCATCGCTTTTGGAAATGGTGTATTCAGGAATCCCTGGAAAGTGTGTACACATGCAAACCTCATGCCTATTCGCTTTGGCTAATTAAACGGGAATCCGCATACTTGTACATTTTGTGGTATGCGTTCGTTTCTTCTTTGACCAGGGCAAGAGATAGTATTGAATAGTTGCGCTGTGTGGTCGTAGGTCGAATATCTGTCGCCTATAGTTTTTTTTTTTCCTGTTGTTTTCCGCATGCAAGCCAGTGTCGCGCAGGGGTTTATTTGTACAATGTTCCGGGATAGAAAAATAAAATCCTCTACAACTTTTTAAACAATTTCCTGATTGGATTTCAAAAATTCATACATAAAAACCATATTTGTGCATTGTTCGGTTTCGTTTTGTGTGGCTCTTTATTAGTGTCAAAAAGTGGCTTGTAGCTTTGTGCTGTTGTGGTGGTGGATTGGATTACGGTTATACGTTGAAGAAACTTTTTCGAAATGCTCTAAGAAAAGGTGGACAAGGATTTCTGGTGTGGTTTTTTTTTGGGGTCATACGCCCTCTGCTAAAAACAAACAAAAACTATACATCTGCAATAAGGACTGAAGAAAATTCAAAAAAAAAAATGGGCAGTTAGGTGGTGAAAAGTTGTTAAAGCAAAAAAAAAAACAAGAAAAATTTCGTGAGACAGAAAAGTAGAAAAACCAGCAGAAGCAGCAAAGCGAAAAATTATCTTCTTCGTTTTGTTTTCCACTCATTTTTTTTTTTTTTTTGTTCCCCCGTTTTTGAAATTAAGTGTGGTGGTGTACGTGCGTCGGTATGCTGTCTCTACGCCTTAAGTATTTTCTTTTATAAAATGGGGTTTTATCCCATTTTGTGTCCTGTTCAAAAGGAGAGAAAATAGCAATTCACTAGAGCAACTGCACTGCTCTAATCCATTGTGGTTCTCGTTTACGAGTGTGTACGTTTTGTGTCTGTTTATTTGTCGTGTGCCGCGCGTAATCGTCGGTAGTGTGTTCAAAACAAGATTTCCACAAACACAACCTAAACACCTTGCATTGGTGAATAAAGTGAACGCTTTTGTATTATATTTGGGTGTGCATTCTACTCGACAAGAAGAAAAAACCTCAAAACGAACGAAAAAGAAAAAAAAAGTACGAGTGTGGAACAGTGAAAAAATGTAAAAGGAAAAGAGGTTGTTATTCCTTTTAGTAATTTTTTCCACAAATTCTTGGTCATACAATTTATTTATTCCTACACTTCTTGGCAAGGATACTTCCACCGAAGGTGGAGAATATTTATTTTGGATACGCTTAATGTTTGCATCACTCGGTACGAACTATAATGTGTGCGTTGTGTAAATAAGAAACAAATTTCGACAAATCAAAGAAGTTAAATCAGAAAGGAATTTATACAATATATACAAAAAAAAATTCAGGTGAGTTAAAATTCTTTTTTTTCGTTGAATCCTTGTCTTCTGAGAAACTAGTCTAATTTTGAAAACACATTTTTATCTCGTACTATACAACACACTTGCGCATTTTTCATTTTTCTATTATAAAAAAGTATACATAGTGGATTTGGAGTTCTTAAAACCTAATTTGTGCGATCCTTCAGCAAAGTGTAGGTACCTACCTTATTTTCGATAATTGGAGGAAAAAAGTAAAAATCCGTACTTCCTTTTTGTTTGTTTTATTTTTTTTCTTGGTCGGTAGGGTTTATCCTTTTTTTGTTTGCCTGGAAGGAAGAAAACTGCCTACAAAATACCCCGTTTCGTTTCATGTTTAGCTGGATAGGATATTACGCCTTAAAATAAAGTACACTTGATAGGGTGTCGAAAAGAGGGGGGAAGGAGCAAAGAGCCGCGTTTGTTAATTAATTGAATAAATCATCCTTGGAGGAGACGACAGATGAGAAAAGAGATGTTCACGTGAGAACGAATCTAGGAACTTGAACTCTGAGTGAGGAGGAGTTTAGCAATATTACTGTAAGCAGATTGAAATAGTATTTGGGATGTGAAATACATATTTTCTATTAAAGTTGCGTTTCTCTTGCGGCAGAAAGCAACTTTTGACTTCAAAGAAGATTTACCCTAAAGACTTGATTTAAGTTCAAATTCAAAACAATTTGGTATGTATGTAGGTAGGTATGTATTTTTGTTTGTACTTAGATTTACATCTTATTAATAGTGCTAGGAGTCCTTGTTCACCGGTTAATGGTATTTAAGTAAGGTGTATACAAATTGTAAGATCAAATTTCGGATATTCTTTTTTTTTTAAATATTGGCCTAGTTTTTACCAATAAAGCAAATAAAATTGTGTGTAGGTATGTAACTCTTAACATTAACCACAAAGTTTACTCCAGCAATTCTAAATTTGAAACAAAATGTAGTTGCTTGCAGACTTCGTGATAACTAAGGCAACTGAAACTGTTCATAAGTCTGTATCATAACCAAGTTGATCTTATATATATACATACCTATATAGTATTATAAATGGAATTTAATTAATTTTCAGTTGGTTGCTCCAAAAAATTTAAGATCATCTTAGCAAAGTCACACTTTAATGCAACGCAGTTAATTTCATTTCATTGTGAAATGTGAAACGTCAAAAAATCTGCTTTTTTACTTGCTTCTATGAGCTAGTATTGTTTTCATTAAAATGTCCGATCTCGAGATATTCATCAGTCTTGACATTACTATGATAGAGAAACTCAAAAAAGTGGGTCCCGCAATTCGGACTGTCTGTACCTCGAGCTGCAGTCTAAACGACTGGACGGATTTACTAACTTAATATACATATAAGTTCTGTGGAAGCTATATTTTCTACGGGCTAAGTTTAACTTGGTGACATTTCAAATCCATTTTGTATTTCGTTGCGCATTTAAGTGAAAATTAAATAATTATGACTCATATCAGTAAATAGTCCAAAATGTTTGAAGATAGATTTTAATTCTCTCAGGGGTAACATAGTGGTTCTTAATTTTTACGCAAAATTAACTAGATTAACTTTATAAATGTTAAATGTGTCACATTTTGTATTTCCAATTTTCCTTGATATTCGCATTTGCACTGTTATCGTATTTATTAAGGTGTACCTATGTAACTACAGCCAAAGGAATTAGAATCTACTTTTGGCATAATTTCCAAATATACATACATAAAAATGATTTTCCTAACCAGCTGATTTTAAATATGCTGAGCTGACTAAAATTTTAAACTATAAATCAATTCGAGGTCTCTCGACCAATTGGAGACAGATGACTAGTTGCTGATTAGTTAGTGCCAAGGATACTGAACGTTTGATTAATTATCCTCTGTAAATGTCAAACGCATGTCAGAATTTCCTTTTTTTGACATATTTTTTGTTACATCTGCACACACACACACACACACACATAGTTCCATTTTTTGAACGTGCAGGTGGAATCGCGGGACTAGATAATGGGTATATATCAATTTTAAGGCAAAATACATGATGTATGTATGTACATATGTATGTAAATTTCTATATTATATGCACTTACCGACTGGCTATTCCGAAACCTAAACACATCCAAACAAGTGAACAAAATATCCGCGGTTAGGCGACCCATTGTTAGGTACATACATATGTACATATGTCTTTTCAATACTTTATGGTCGCCCAACCATGTCTTTTCACTTTTTAGTGCGTTTCGTATTGTGTTCATTAGGTTGGGTTAGGTAACTGGGTGTCCTTGTTGACAGGGTTGTCAACAGCTCACTTAGAGCACTAAGAGTCCATTGTGCCCAATATTTAGAAGCCTAGGAACCTAAAAATTTCAATCTTCGACCGCTAGGCTAAACCACCCAGATAAATGTATGAATCTCAGGAGTTTTCTTAGCTCATTGCTACCTAGCTCATCCAGCTCTGGAAAGAAGTATCTGCCAAAAACAGGGCCTCTTTTGATGGCCAGAGCTGAACAATCACACAGGAGATGATGAATGAATTCTATTTCCTCTACGTCCCTGTAGCTTCTACAGTTGTCGTTATGAGGTAACCCTAGCCGTGCTGCGTAATTATCTATCACACAGTGTCCTGTCACGACACCAACAGCTATACGGATATCCCTTCGACTTAATTCTATAAGATTGATAGATCTCTTTTTGTCGTAGACTGGCCATAATAATTTAGCTGTAGCGTTCATTAGCTTCCTCATTAGACTCTATGTCTATATCCCTGTATAGAGTACTAAGCGGTACACTAGCCTCGAAAGGGCCTGCGAAAGCTTATAAGTGAACCTTCTTTGTTAGTTCGTCCGCTTTTTTGTTACCGGAGATATCCATGTGGCCCGGTACTCAGCACAGGGTCACCGTGTTGTGTTGGCCACTGAGATAACATCCAGTCGTTTTTAAAAATTTTTTTACGAGCTTGGATCTTAGTGATGTTAACTCTAACGCCTTAATGGCCGCTTGGCTATCAACGTAGATGCTGATTATTTGCATTTTTACTTTTTTTTTTTATAATTTGCACGTGTTAAAGGGGATATGAATACCCTTATACTAATTTTTAGAACACGTGCATTTCGTGGAAAGGGAGGAAGAGATTGGTGTAGTTTGAAACTCAGGTGGTATCAAGTTTCTGTAAACTCCAAGGGTGGCTGTCCATATAACTGGAGAGTATTTTCTTTGTTTTCGCTATTATTGTCGTTGCTTATGATTCACAGTATTTTTTTCCGTCCTCCTGATGTCATCATCACGATCATGTTGCATTTTAGCCATATGACCACCCTACTGCCAGTGTTATGCCAGTGTTATGCCTTCACAGTAGAGTTGACTCGCAAGTGATCGACTTTTTTATTTATTTCATGCGAAATAAATAGATGATTGTTGACATCAGGATTCGAACCGTGAATCAACAGCGTGACAAGCGATGGTGTTACCACTACACCACGGCCACATTGAAATATATTCCTCAATAATCATATCCACAGCTTGTTTTATTGCAGTAATTTCGGCTTGGAAAACACTGCATCTTTCCTTAAGTTTGAATGAGCGATGTATATTTCGAGACTCACAGTATACGCCGGCACCAGTACCGGCAATCGTTTTGGTGAAGATCGCCAGTTCATTCTCGAAACATACACTGTTCCCGCAGTATATGTCAAGTGGAAGATCGATCCCGTCACCCCCAGACAGCCTGCCCGTTAAATCTTTGTAACGCTTTCAAGTTGATATTTCTTGAGCGTTTTCCACCAGACAATCGAACCATAGGTCAAAATGGGTCATACTACCGCAGTATATAGTCAGTGTACCACTTTAGGCTTAAAACCCCATTATTTCCCGAAAGCTCTTCTACATGCATATAGTGCAACATATTCCTTCTTGATTCGATTGTCAATGTAAGCTTTCCAGTTTAATTTGAAATCCAATATATACGCCGAGATATTTTGCAGTTACTTGAGGTATCAGCTCGATACCATTCGAGGGTAATTGTATTCTGGTATCGATCTTCTCCTCGTAAATAGCACTAACTCGGTTTTCGCCGGATTCACTTCCAGACCACTGCCTTTGACCCAGTTATTCACAAGTCGCTCGCGGAGTACCGGAAGGATCTTCCCGGATACCAAGATGGTAACATCATCGGCATAGGCCGCTATGTTGAAACCATTCCTTTCTAGTATATCTAACATCTCGTCCACGACTAGAAGCCATAAGAGTGGTGAAAGGACTCCGCCTTGGGGGGTGCCCCGCTTGACTCGCTTTCTTCCCCTTATGCCCCTAGTGTGGAGTTGATTATGCGGGTAATAAGCATTAGTTCAATCCACCTACATATACGCGAGTGTATTTTGGCCCTGCGCAGACTATCTACTATATGTAGTTTCGGTATTTACATTATTAAAAGCCCCTTCGATGTCAAGGAATGAACCCATCGTGTATTCCTTCACTTAAAGAGTGTTTTCTATGGTAGAGACCACTTTGTGAAGAGCAGTATCCACTGGTTTTCCTTTTATGTACACATTATGTGATTTTGATAAAAAGTTACTCCCAATCTCATCTTTGACGTGCATATCTATTAACCGTTCCAGTGTTTTCAATAAGAATGAAGATAGACTTATTGGTCTGTAGTCCTTGGTATTAGCGTGGTTTATTTTACCCGACTTTGGTATGAAAACCACTCTGATCTCTCGCCAAGCTTTTGGAACATATCCCAATCTGAGACACCAACCATAAATGTATTTGAGCCATGGAATAATATATTCCCCCGATTCTTGTAACATTATAGGATGTATCTTGTCAATACCGGGTGCTTTATATGGTGCGAACGATTTGATTGCCCACAAAATTGTAAGGTCCAAGAGATCTCCCCAGCTCTTCGTTGAATCTTTTCCAGTTAGCTCTGCGCGGATTTCGAAAAGCCTTCCTATCCGGAGCGCCGGAATTCAAATCGAAGAGTATCCAACAGTGGTCAGACAGTGATGCCTTGTCGGATACCCTCCAGTTCGAGATTGTTGCGGTGCTATTTGCAGATAAGAGTGTTATAATCAAGAACCTCCCTTCTATTGGTTGTAATAAAAGTTGGTGAATTGCCACGATTACATATAGTTAGTTTAGTACTTAGGATATAATTGAACAAAATCTCGCCACTACTGTTAGTACCTGAACTCCCCCAAATAGTATGATGGGCGTTACCATCACAGCCCAGATTAAGTTCCTCTTACCTTGTTGAGACATTGCTACCAATGCCTTGACTTTTCCGGAGGAGACGTCAGTGCCTTCGTCATATGGTAGGTATACCGACGCCAGCGTGTATGTGTTGTCCTTCCCCTTTACCTCCACCACCGTTTGATCCCCCGAGCTGTAATTGGAGAGTATTAGTACGTGAAGAATTTTCTTGGCAACGATACAAGTTCTGACCTTAACTTCGCTACCATTGTACACTACATTATAGTTGTGTGAGCCCAATCTTCCTTTCATCCGATTATGAAGAATCCATGGTTCCTGGATTAGGGCCAAGTCAAGTTGCTCCTTACGAAGGAGCAGCATAAGATTCACCGAGGCGGCCTCACTGTGATGACTTGCACTACCTTCATTGGGAGTCAAGGTATTCTTCACAGTGATTGCCGTCTCACTAGGCTGCGGCTTCCTCGTGAGTCTCAGTGAGAACTCACCACCTCCAAAGAAGAGCCGCATCTGTTTTTCTTTCTTCATTTCCCAGTCATCCATAGAGACCGCTGGATTTTGTGCTTTCAAGAAGCAGAGAATCTCCTCTTTCTCAACGCCCAGATCAGGTTTGTTTTATATTTGTTTTTTGAAATGTTGTTCCCACGAGTACGGACGGAAATGAAAGTATGCTCCGACAGAGCCGCCGAGTATCGAAGTAAGGCTAAATACACGTAGGCCTCGCCTAGGCACCCACGGGAGCTCGTTAGGGTTGGTTTAGCCCCCAACCTTCCATCCCTGGCACGGTTTCGTTCCTGAGAGCTCATATCACCACAGGAGTTGGGATGACTATCTCTTAGTTTTCGTCCATCACTGGAACCTGTTCGAAGTGGAAGCACGCTCGATGTGATTCCTAGAATAACCTACTTAAGCTCCGACACCACGACAAGGTGGATAGTCGCGCCGCAGATTGTGTTCATTAAAATTAATTAATTCAAATTGCTTCGGGTGGCAATAGTAATTTGTGAATTTCGTGGTCAAATATAAATAAAATTTACCTTCTATATAACTCCTCTCTTGAGATCCCAAAAAAAAATATATGTGTATGATTTTGTTTCATCAAAATCGGTTAACCAGTTATTTGTGCACTTCTTCCGCTATCTGGTGGTCAAGGAATAAATCTTCATCAGTCGGTTCAGTAGTTTTTGTTTTAGGTGGTAACAATTAGAAATGCATACATATGTATGTACGTACATACCTATACGTATTGTATATATATGCACATATTATATTGGGTTGAAAATAATACCCTACCCTAGTTAGTTGGGGAAAGGCAAATATATATGTACATACAAATATAGATATGTGTGTGCTCCGGGCTTAACTTATTTACTTTTGTAAATATGTATATTAGGTCCCTAGGTGAACAAATTTTAAGAAGACAATTTCTGCTTGGGAATTTTTTTTACCGAAAGCTTTTCTGTAATGAAGCTTAAGTTGTTTATCATATCTCCCCGAAACCTTTCTAGTTTCCATATAGTCCCGAATTATAACACTTCCACAATTATTATATTATTATTATATTTTACTCTTTTGTTTGTAATCAGCGATACATATTAACCGCAACGCTTTTTCGACATTTCGAATACCACGTTGAGTTGGAAGTAGGGCTTATGAGACCATTGTGAGTCGATCATTAAACATTTTTCTCGTGTAAAGGTGCTCTATTCTGCTTAAGATCTCGTGTTGCGTGATGGTCATTTGGATTTAGCTTTCATAATCTGTCTATGCAAGTAGTAGCTACTTGATCAGCGAATTTCTTTCTAGTATTACCTCCAACTCAAGTAAACATAATAACTTTTGTGAACCAACGCTATGCCTTAAAATGAAGACAAGTGCCTAAATCTGGCGTTCTAATGTCCATTTCCCATCTTTTCATCGAGCGATCCAACTTTAAAGTTTCGTCTAAGCCAGCGGTCAAGTTAGTAAATAAAGGCAGCAACATTTATAATTTATTTTTCAGTGTTCGATATTACATGATAATATTTCTGCCGATGAACGTTCAGTCGCACGAAATGCAGTGTTTAATTTTACTTTTGAAACTCGTCATCCGTTTTATTTATGCTTATTCTTTTAATCTTTAACCTTATCCCATAAAAAAAGCTCTGGTTATAATAAGAAACACATAATTAGTTTGTTGTCGCTTGTTATCGACCTCATCAAAAAGTGATTCATTTTTTTTCAGCCTCATGTACAAATCGAAAGAAACGTAATACCATACATCGTAAGAATCCACTGTAACAATTATGTCCTCAATGTCATACGGAGTTTTGAGCAACCTCTTAGTGCGTATTCTAGATATAAATACTCAATCTGTAACTATGTATATATGTCAGTCATTCTATAACTCAGAGCTCCCTCTTGCACAATAGGTACATGAGATTCCACTTACCTGTCGATAACCATAATACATAATAGAACAGAATTTGGAAATGTGTACTACACTTAATTTTAAGCAAGATGAAAAGAATAGCGCGGCGACTATGAATACAATTTTAATGACAACCATGATGTTTAAAACCCAATTTAGACAATGAATTAATTAAGAAACTTAACAAAGTGATGAGTTAATCACTAATTAAGAACAATTGAGCTTGAACTTCAACCCTATATTTTTTTACATAATAATGATAAACTCATCATCTGACTCACCTTAATATTTCTATCTTCATTTTAATTGCTATTTGTATAATCTCAGAGTTTTCTATTCCTTCCCAATTTCTTTTTAACCTTCTCGTAATATATGTATACATACATCATACAGTTATTGCTGAATATCATTATTAATGGATGTTAGTACTTAGTTCAATTGGTAGATGGTTATTATTCAACCGTTATGGGGGTTGTTAAACAAAAATAAAGTGCTGGATATGAATGAATGAATGTACTTTATTTCGCTTTATAAAAGCCATTTAGTTTAGCATGTTTTACAAAATAAATTTATATCCTATAAACTAGTGCATAATAATAAGCTTCCTTTTAAATACATTTATGTTATCAGTGTGTCCCTCGGAAGATTGTTGAATCCATGAAAACCCATACAAAATATGGTTCTCTGACCTCTTGTGGTTCTCCATAGTCACCATAGTTTCTTAGGTTATATTCCGTCACTGCGTTTGTATGTACGTTTTCACACAGGTAACCGGGATACATATTGTTTTTAATTTTAAATACAAATATCATACATAACATAAAAAGTCGTTGATTAATATTCAAACCATCTTAACGCACTTAACATAAAACGTATTGATGTGTGTCTACTACATATTAAAATAATTTGCATTGCCTTATTTTGCAGTAATTGCAATCTACAACAAATTAGCACAATAATCAAAATGAGGTTTAATCAAAACATTATATACAGTCACAGCAGTACTTATAGAGATATTTTTCCTTACTTTATGTAAAACACCAATTTTGTTTGCTATTTTTTTTTTACATATATACAATAATTCACATGTTCTGTAAAATTAAGTTTCTAAGACAATACCAAGATATTTTATTTGTTTAACTTGTTCAATTTGTTCATGGTTTATAGATATATCTACATTTATTGACGAGCTTACGGGATTGCAACTATCATACACTTAGTCTTTGTAACATTTAGCACCAGTCTATTCATTTTTAGCCATGTATTTATGTTGTCTAGGTCTTGATTTATTTTGTTTAGGCACTCTGTAGTATCCTTTACAGAGGTGTAGAGTAGGCCATCATCAGTAAACAAAATGAGTTTCGAAGATTGGTACTACCTTGGTCATATCGTTAATAAACATTAGGAATAACCACACTTCCAGAATTGTGCTACGGTCTAACAGTATCTCACATTGTCTTAAACGTTTAACCTTTAATAGGGGGCGAGTGGAAGAGGATGTTTTTACTGAGCTCCTTGCAACCAAAATCAATCGAAAAAATAAATAAAATATCGGCCAACTTATGGCACAGCGGTTCATCATGCTGAACAAACATATGCAGGAGCAAACATAGAAAACCAAATTTTATTTAAATTCGTCCAGTATTATTTTAATTATTCGTGTAATGAAGTAAATTTTCGGATATTGTTAAAACCGATTTCGGAAGGAAAGGAACCACCTACTCGTCAAACCAAATCAACAAACCAATATTTACCTTTCCTTTCAGTAGTGCTTCTTGATTGAAAGACGATTTTTGAAAAATTCTTGATGCAACAAATACCAATTTTTAAGATCATTAAAACTCCATCACCGCATTCAATCGTTAGAAATCACAATCTTTGAGAACTTGACATACAAATTGTTTAACTACATAGCGAATGTGCGAAAACAAAAAAATAATACAGCGATGCGGAGGCATACAGAAGTCCTTACGAAGTCGAATTATTGGGTTTGTCTAGTAGCCGTCCTTGTACTGTACTAGAAACGTCGTCGTTCATATCTCCATAATCCTTCTCTTGGCAGTTCTGCATATTGTAATTGTAAGAAATCCGAGAACACGGTAAAGGTCTTTTAATCAAGATAAATTATTAGTTATTATTATTTAAATAATTCAGAGAAATTGTGCTGTTGAAATGGTTTTCCATTTCGCTTACTGTGTGACCTTTTTTAGGGTAACTACGTAACCACTGAACTCTTTAGAAGATTGCAATTTGTAACGAGTTCGGCGTAAGCGAGCCACAGATCTGATGAAAACATCATAGACGAAATCTATGGTTGTCTGATTTTTCATCGTTCATGAGTTTAGTAGATACTCGTATTTCTTGTGGATGCGTCAGATGCGCGGTACATGGTGCGACATTCTTTTATTATTAAAATGATAAGTATATGTAATCGTTCAACACAATTTGTATTGGGTAATAAAAAAAAAAAAAAAAAGAAGGAGTAGGTATTTCAATTGCATTCTACGTACACATCGGGCGTAGGCGATTGTTCCTCTGAAGACATTCATTTGAGGACTGATTTTTCGAAAGATATTTAGTTCCAATTTTACCGCAACAAAATATCACACACCTAAAATTCTTAATTAAGCGACGCTTCATTCTTATTTGCTTAAGGTTATTTTAAAATTTGTTCAAACAAAGGCCTTATTTCCTATATTAAAACTTGTAAAACTTGCTTATTTCCAAACTTATTTATTATAAATGGTGTTTTTTTTAAGAGCTACAAAATTTGAAATTGAAATAAAACACACACAAGTTGCGCAATGATGAAAAATGATTTCGGGCACGGGAGCGTCTCAGGAACTTAATCCTGCGGCTCCAATTTTCGAGCATTTGAGGCCGTATCTCACGAATGGTGCTCTCGATGTTGGCTTCCAACGCTGGAATCGTTGTTGGCTTGTCCGCATAGACCATCAACTTCAAATACCCCCACATAAAATAGCCCAGTGCCGTCAAATCACACGATCTTGGAGGCCAGATCACAGGTCTATTTCTGGAGATAATGTTGTCATCGAACACTTCCTTCCCAATGTCCTGCAGATCATGTTCACGTATTTTTGGAAGCAAAAAGTCGTTGATCATGGCTCTGTACCGGGCGCCATTGACGGTGACATTTCCATTATCTTAATTTTTCAAGAAGAAGTAGGGCCCATAAACCGCACCAAACAGTGCATTTTTCGGGATGCATCGGTAGCTGATGGAACATTTTTGGATTTTCCTCGCTCCAAATCCGACAATTTTACTTATTAACAAAGCCACTAAGACAGAAGTGAGTCTCATCACTGAACAAAATTTGACTGTAAAAAAGTGGATCGGCTTCCAACTGTTCAAGCGCCCAATCACTGAACTCACAATGCAAACGATGATCGTTCGGCTTCAGTTCTTGCACCAATTGATTCTTGTAAGCCAAGATCCTTGCGCGAAATCTCCCATAAAGTCGATGACGAATGATTAATCGATGAATTGGGATCTTCCTCAACACTGGCCTCAACGGCGTCGATATTTTCATCTGTTCACACTCTATGCATTCTTGTCAGTGGCTTAGAGTCCAAAAGAGTAAATGTAGTGCGAAATTTTTCAATTCCTTTGCGAATAGCCGACTCAGTTGGTCGATTATTTTGACCGTAAAATTGTCGTAAAGATGGTGTCAGTTGTCAGAGTGTTGCCATATTATAAAAAATAAAAATCCTAAAAATACATCCTTTACATGCATCTATACTTATGATCTTTAAATTAAAAATTAAAAACACCTTGGTGAGAAATACCATTCCTATTGATGTTAAAAAGAAAAATCACTACCTATCACAGAATTTTGCAATTTCTGTATGGAAATACGACCTACAGTAATGTGCAAAACCTTTGCAAGTTTTTTTCGAATACAATAATTCCCTTTATTAATTGCTCTAAAGGAAGAATTCAAATGAACCCTTTAGTCAAAAGTGTTACTTACAGTTTAATATTTAAAAGGAAACTAAGAAATCCCCAACATGAACCCTTAATATTTTATAATTAATACAAAAAAGCAGTTTATTTACTTTGAAGCTGTACAAAACATATGCAATTTTTTTTTTTTTTTTCAATATTTGGTCCGGAAAGCTTCATAAAGAGCCTTTTGCGAAGTAAACCGTTGCCCTTTTATCCGGTATTTTAGGATTCCCCATAAGTTTTCTATAGGGTTTAAATCGGGGGACTGTGGAGGCCAATCTAAAACATTAACTCCCCGAGCTCCTAAAAATTCTTTAACGAACTTTGAGGTCTGCTTCGGTCCATTATTCCCGTTATTTGGTGTAAAGCACAACATGCTTGAGCCGAAAAGCATCCTCATAATGGAACCGCCCCCATGCTTCAAAGTAGCCCGGATGTTTCCCCGATTTTACCGCGTCCCTGGCTTTCGTCTAACGTAGGCAATACCATCAGTAGATAGGATATTAAATTTGCTCTCATCGGAAAACAAAACGGTTCTCCATTGTATCAGGGACCAAGTTGAATATTTATGAGCAAATTGAAGTCTAAATAATATTTTTTGACGGTGTTTCAAGGTTAATAGAGGCTTCTTAACAGCTCGGTAGGTCCAATTGTTTACTTCTTCTTTTCAGGGCTTTCTTTGTTGACTGCCTCCTGTACCATTTATTCAGACATGCAGCAATAAACCTTTAGCGTCCAGAACAGCTAATTTGACAGCTGGCCTTTCAAAAACGCCTGTTGTGGTTTGTATAATCGTTCATCATTGCTCGAAATCGAGAGACGCGTGACCAATTTGCTTTCTATTGTTAATAATAGTGAAGTTTGATAATTTTTCTTTTAAAATGCTAAAAACAAGTGGAACTTAGTCTGGTAAAACGTGTTAAAATACAGCTTTTATTTGAGGAAGGCAAAAAACAAACTGAAATAGAAAAAGAAGTGGATTGTTACGTTGTGTAGTACAGCGAGACTGGTTCGCACGTAAATCGCGAACTATCCGGAAGAAAAAAGATTTCCACGCCTTGGGAGGACCGATTTTTAATACGATCTTCGCTGACAAATCGAAAGAAAACCTCATCTGAGTTTCCTTCTGAGTTGTCGAAGGATCGAGGAAAAAAAAATTCTTCAGAAACCGTTAGAAGAAGACTTGGGGAAGTTGGACTTAAAGGATGCAAAGCAAGGAAGAAGCCGTGGCTGTCGGAAAAAAAAACAAGAAGGCACGGAAAAACATGTGCATTTCACTGAAGAAGATTGGTCCAATATACTGTGGTCAGATGAATCCTAACTTTCAGGTACGTTTCATTTATGGATCACTTTTAATTTAAACATCAAAAAATTTAACTAATTTTGATGTTCTCTAGGTGAATTTATATTTTTTAAATACTTTTTTTTTTTTTTTTTTCAATTTTCAATTTTCAGATATTTGGATACTTCAACTTTCTTTTTCCAACATTTTCTTGGATACTAACATGGAAAATGTCAAATTCCAACAAGACAATGCGCCCTGCCACAAAATCAGCCCTAATGTGGTTTGAGGAGAATAATATAGACCTACTTGAGGGGCCTGCGCAGTCCTCGGATATCAACCCTATAGAACACCGATGAAATATTCTAAAGCGTGGGATCTAGGAGCACTTGATTTCATCAAAAGAAACACTTCAAAAGTGTTACAGCAAGAGTGGAGTGATATTTCTTCGGTAGAGTGTCGCAAAATAGTCAGCACTATGCCCAAAAGAGTAGCTGCAATCATAAAGGCCAAAGTCGGCCCAACTAAATACTAATAATCTCTAATAAAACTATTTATTTATTATATCTGCTTCCTTTTATTTTATTAAATTTTTTGTTTTTTGATCAAACGAACGAATTTTAAACGGTGCCTAATACATATGGCCAAAGCTGTATATTGCTCTCCTCCATTATATTAACATATTTACTATGTACCACAAAGAGCGAGCGAGCTGTGAAGACGACCCCCGCCCAGGGCGTCCTGTGTCTTTGATCACTGAAGAAAACGTCGAGTTGCACATAAGCAAAGAACGGATTGGAGAAATTTTGCACGGGCATGTAAACATGAACAAAATTTGTGCGCGCTGGGTACCGAAGTTGCTCACGCCGTTCGACAAGCAACGACGACTCGAGTGCTGCAAAGATTTTTTCGAGTTAGCTGGGGACAATTTCGACGAAATTTGCAACCTAATCGTAACTGTAGACGAGACTTGGATTCGCCAATACGATCCGGAGTCTAAACAAGAGTCTATGTCCTGAAGTGAAAAAGGGGAGATGCCGCCGAAGAAATTCAAGGGGGAGAAGTCGGCTTCGAAGCTTATGGCGACTGTTTTTTGGAATAGCGAAGGTGTTTTGCTGGTTGAACACCTGCCAAAGGGGACTACGATGAATGGTCAATACTACGCAAATTTATTGACTCAGGCACGTGAAACGGTCGTACGGAAGCGACGTGCGAAACTCAGGCACAGAGTGTTGTGTTTGGGTTTCGAGGTAGGCCTTAAAAGGCACAGGTTTTTCAACGATAGACCACACCCTACAGCCCAGACTTGGCCCCAAGCGACTTTTTCCTTTTTCCAATTTGAAAAAGGAGTTACGAGGCCGGAGATTTGCAAATGAGAACGAGATCAAGGCGGCCGTAGAAAGTCATTTTGAAGGTAAAGTAAAGGAATATTTAATTTTAATGTGGTAGGCCGAAAACTTATCAGCCGCCGCTCATATAGTGGTAAAGTTGCAAACTCTGGTTAGCTGAAACTCCGAAATTCTGTAAATCTTGTTTGAGCTCACCTAGTTGTTCGTATCGTCTAATCTTTTACTTCTTGTTCTCAGCGCTTTCTTTGTCGACTGCGTCCTATACCGTTTAATCAGACATCCAGCAATAAGCCTTTAGCCGATATCTGTTAAAGGCTGCTGTTACACTGAGCTGACATCTTTGGTTGTGGCAGCATTGTCAACACTACCATTTTAACCTTCCTCGTGTTAATACGCTTTACAAAGGCTGAACATTGAACTATTGCTGGATACAAAAAAATAAAGTCTTCACTCAAAATAAATCAGATTTTTGATGAAAGTTTGGTGCAGGCAATACTTAGGTGTCCTGTTCGCTTAGAGTTCTAATAGTCTCTTTTTTTTTTGTTCATCAGGTTGTGTTGTGATTTGTATAACTTTCTGGTTCAGATCTTCTTTGTTGAACATGCGATTAGACCATAAGATCAGCTTCCTACTGCACAAAGCGACGTACTATTCCACAGCTGAGTTTAACTTGTACCTAGCAGTCTCTTTCGATTTGTTTCGATTGGACTTTGAGTTTCGAATTCTGTTCCTGCTTTTTGTAGTAGACATTGGGTAGTAAATGTCACAGTTTTGCATCCTTCATCCTGCCCGACCCATCTGCGAATTTTTCTCAGATTAGGTTGGTAGCTTCATATATCTACTCCATAGCAGCCGTGTATGAGTTCAAACCGCAACAACTTTAAATTTGTGGTTGGTAAGGAATAATGACAGTTATGAGGTTGTGGATTTAACAAAGAAAGAAAACAGATGTTATGAATATGAAATCCAGGCCTCGTCCCACCCATCCTCTTATATGTATGTACGTATTTATTTGTCATTATCCGTCTTTTGGTTTATTTTTACTAAAAGAGGTTTGACATCCTGCTGAGTTAAACATTCATAACTTGACAAGCGCAGAATGTGTTATCTTAAAGAGTATCTTCAAATGCTTTTTCGTGAAATGAAAATGTGAAAGTGTAAATACCTCACTATAAAATTAATTGCATGAGTATTGTTTAGTTTTAGTTAAGTTTTAGTTTAGTCTCTGCGCTTGCAAATAACAATTTGGTCAAGGTTTCGTTTTCCATCTACCTATATGTATTTTCATTAAGTTGGTAATTTGCGTATAAATTGACAAAAAAAAAATATACAAAATACGTTTGGAACGCATTTTTACACCCATTTGCTTTATACGTTGTTTCTAAATTTTATTTGATTTGTAATTTTTTTTTATGGTTTTAAGATTTTTTGTTTGTTTGTATAACCAGTGTTTCAGAAATAAGTGAGCAGCTCTAGTTGGGAAACCTGTGAATTGCCTGTACTTTCTGTGGTTTTGCATTACGAGATGTATAGAGTATGACTATTAGCGCACCATTGGTGCAATAATTTATTGTGGTTACAACATTTTGCATGACTAAGTTTGATTGGGGGAAATACATAAATGTGAAGAGTGACGGTGCGAATGATATCATTATCTATAGACTTAATAATCACCGTGTTAAGTGCGGTGCATGATGAGTTTCTCCATAAAAATTGCCTTGCCTTTATTAGTTTCGATTTCTTAGATGTCTAGGCTTATCATTCTCTTATTCAACACGTTTCTCTTTTACTTTTTGTGGCCACACCAATGTCACACATTTATTGTATCTAAGTTCATATTAGTCCTTGACCCGTTCAGCGGGTCTTTCTACGAACTTTCTTACTAATCTCTGACAAGTGGGTTAATAACTGAATTGTTCGAAGCAATTTGTAAAGACCTCGAGTTAAACACTACAATCTGAACGGAAGAGTTTAACGAGAAGCTGAAACGCCACTCTGATATTATGACTGATGCTTTCACGGCCGTTTGATTTTTCTGTTGAGGAGACCTGAAAGTTCAGATAGCGTTGGGTATCACTCGTTGCTCAAACAATTAATTCTGTGCTTAGACAATTCGATATATTCGAATTCAAAGCTACGTACAGATCCCGCTCAAAACAGCGAACCAAGTCATCACGATATGTACAATATATTACCATCAAAACCAAAATCCGTATATATCCGATCTAACTTGTCAAAATTAGTTAAAAATTCTTGTTAACACTGGTTTTAACTAGTTAAAGCCTGAAATATCAATTGACCACTGTCACAGTCGGCTTGTTAAAATGCGTTAACATACCAAACAAGAATTTTAAGCAACATGGATTGGAACCAAGAAATATTATTTGGTACTAAATTTAATGTTAAAGCATCTAAATAAGGTCGTAAAAGATATATGCTTATTGTAAAATTTTTTGTATTTTGTAATAAATGCATGAAATGAAAAGAAAATTAATGTGACATACGAGGGCAAGGTGAAAAGTTCTCGGCCTGACAATGAAAGACTGCGATTTTCAGTTAAAACATGATTTTATTTTTCTACATAATCTCCCTTGACTTCAACACACTTGGTCCAGCGTTTCTCCAACATCAGTATTCCTTCTCGGAAGTGAGAGTCTGGAAGGCTGTGAAAATATTCATCTACGGCCTCTCAACTTCTGCATTGGATGCGAAGCGCTTCCCAGAAACAAAGTTCTTCAAGTTTGGGAACAGATGGAAGTCTGAGGGTGCCAAATCAGGTGAATAGGGGGGGTGGCCGAGCAAATCGTACCCCAAATCCCGCAGCTTTCCCATCGCCAACGCACACTTCCGCACAGGTGCATTGTCCTGGTGAAAGATGATTTTTATCTTCTTCAAACCAGGCCTCTTCTCTCGAATTTTGGCATCCAGCTGGTCAAGAAGGTTGGAGTAATATTCGCCTGTAATTGTTCTGCCTTTCTCAAGGTAATCAATTAACAGGATCCCTTTCGCATCCCAAAACACACTGGCCATGACCTTTCCGGCAGATGCGATCGACTTCGCTTTCTTTGGCGCTGAACCACAGGCTTCCACCCACTGCTTCGACTGCTGTTTCATTTCTGGCGTGTAGTGGTGGACCCATGTCTCATCCATGGTGACAAATCGCCGCACAAAATCGGTCGGATCTCTATTGAATCAGTCCAAAGATTGCCGCGAAAATCTTTTGCGCATTTGCTTTTGATCGGCATTCAGCAAATGCGGAACCCATCTTGCGCAGAGCTTTCGCATCCCTAAGTTTTTGTGCAAGATGTTTCGCACCCTCTCTTCCGATATACACACAGCCTCAGCTGTCTCACTCACCTTCACTCGCCTATCGTCCAACACAATATCATGCACTTTTTCGATGGTTTCGGGTGTGGTTGCGGTTTTTGGACGTCCTTCACGTGGGTTACCTTCGAGGGACGTGCGACCACGTTTAAGTTCAGCTGCCCACTTTTTAACGGTTGACATGGAAGGAGCAGAGTCCCCGTAAACTTTTGTCAACTTTGGATGAATGTTCTTAGGGGTTAACCCATCCAAAACAAAGAATTTTATCACTGCACAATATTCAAGTTTATCCATTTTAACGAAAAAAAAAGCAAGACGTCTACTGCAAAAATTCGTGTAAAGAAACTACCTGAGAAAACAAGTTGAAACTTGTCATACGAACTAATGAGAAGTGCACCCAGGCAGGAAACATAAATTTTTGCTGATTGGAATGTCATCTCTGCGTCAGGCCGAGAACTTTTCACCTTGCACTCGTATATCTTCTAGTAATCTCAATTGACTTCAACACACTTGGTCCAGCGTTTCTCCAACATCAGTATTCCTTCTCGGAAGTGAGATTCTGGAAGGCTGTGAAAATATTCATCTACAGCCCTCTCAACTTCTGCATTGGATGCGAAGCGCTTCACAGAAACAAATATCTTCAAGTTTGGGAACAGGCGGAAGTCTGAGGGTGACAAATCAGGTGAATAGGGGGGATGGCCGAGCAAATCGTACCCCAAATCCCGCAGTTTTCCCATCGCCAACGCACACTTGTGTACAAGTGCATTGCCCTGGTGAGAGATGATTTTTTTCTTCTTCAAGCCAGGCCTCTTCTCGCGAATTTTGGCATCCAGCTGGTCAAGAAGGTTGGAGTAATATTCGCCTGTAATTGTTCTGCCTTTCTCAAGGTAATCAATTAACAGGATCCCTTTCGCATCCCAAAACACACTGGCCATGACCTTTCCGGCAGATGCGATCGACTTCGCTTTCTTTGGCGCTGAACCACAGGCTTCCACCCACTGCTTCGACTGCTGTTTCGTTTCTGGCGTGTAGTGGTGGACCCATGTCTCATCCATGGTGATAAATCGACGCACAAAATCGGTCCGATCACTATTGAATCGGTCTAAAGATTGCGAAACTCGTTTGCGCATTTGCTTTTGATCGACGTTCAGTAACATTCAGCGACATTCCTTCACGGTGGGTCATCTTCAAGGGACGTGCGACCACGTTTAAATTTAGCTGCCCACTTTTTAACGGTTGGCATGGAAGGAGCAGAGTCCCCATAAACTTTTGTCAACTTTGGATTAAGGGGTTAACCCATTCAAAACGAAGAATTTTATCACCGCACGATATTCAAGTTTATCCATTTTAACGAAAAACACGCAAGACGTCCACTGCAAAAAATCGTGTAAAGAAACTACTTGAGAGAACAAATTGAAACTTATCATACGAACTAATGAGAAGTGGAAACATAAATGTTTGCTGATTGGAACGCCATCTCTGCGTCAGGCCGAGAACTTTCCACCTTGCCCTCGTAAGTGAGCGACCATATTTGGTTAACTTGGTCAATTTGGTAGTATTTTGTTAATTTGGGCTTTAACTAGTTAAAATTAGTATTGATATATCGGTTCTTCATGAAATTCTGGATTTCACAGTAAAATACGTATCAACGTTTTTGTTAGCTGCAAACACATTGCTTCACTTTAGTCGATATCTCCGTAATTGTTACTACAACTGCCTGTGGTACCAAACCCTAATAATACAAATAATAATAAAAACCCTCATTTTGTCAACCTATAACAAACATAAATATTTCGCTATTGCATCTGTAGCACATGCAACACACTAGTAAGTGAAAAATTTCCTGCACGCCTCTTGAAACCATTGTGGTACAGTCTTGCAACTGATGGGAATCACCACCGCATTTGTGTTGCACTTATTGGTCGTGTGGTCAAAGTTACCTATTGCTTGGAGTAATCCTCTATTTCTTACTTCGCCCCATGTTCTAATCTTGTACGTACACACGCTTGTATTTACAGAGTTTTAAGTCTCAAGTGGTTAAAAGCTTTCCAAAGATGTAATTGACCGGGTTGTTGCTGTTTGCAATTAGAGAGTCGTTACTAATCCGTAACTTGTGGTTTTAGGTAAAAACAAATATCTTTTACTCGTAAAAAAATGTAATTTGAAACTCTGCAAGAGACTGTTTTGCACCTTCAGACACTTCACCTATTTTTTACCTTTTAGTTGCTTCCTTTGGTTTATCGGCTAAAGCTACCAAATGCTTGAATGGCCGAAAGGAAGCCAACTTGGCCCTCATTATGATTCGATCAAATTACACAACTGTTAGTATCGCTAATGTTTGGAGACACATGCACTTCGATTTCCTGCTTGTAACATATGGATTCCATTATATATTTTTTTTAATGTATGTACATATGTGTAATAAAATAAAATGTGAAGAAAAACCATTAATTTAGGTATGTAGATTTTTCTAAATTTATACCACAAATCCATCATTAATTTCGGTCGTTATTCTGCAAAGTACTGGGCCATTTGCGGCTGTTTTCATGTTAATGTATACTTGGAATAATTGTTGCATTACGTGCTATAAATTGCATTCTCATATCGACAAAGTTTATCATTAGTTTTCCATGATATCATCTTGCTTTCTTAAACCTATTCTCGAAGATAAGCATTTACCTTCTACCCGTTCTGCTTTATATTATCTTAGGTCGACTCACACTTCTGCCTGCTCGGGTTACCTGCCACTATTTTGTTACGTAGGCTAGTTATTACCAGCAGAGATCATTTTTCGTCCATTACCTCACACAGAAGGCACTATAGTCCAGGGTGAACCTTGGCGAGGTTTTCTTTTCTGGACGTCTAATCCTGCTGGAAGTTGGTCGTTTAGATCACACATATTCTATAGGATTTGAATATATTAGGTTGTGTTTTGAAAAGGATGTAGCTAGGAGCAGCTATGGGGAGGAAAAGTGATCAGAAAACCATATCTCAAAAATATATATTTCAGATTTACTCGCAAGTTTTGCTATAATTACATGTAAAGAAATTTGTATAGCGTCTTATATGCTCTAAAACAAACAGGTCTTACTTTACTGAATAAAAACAATGTTTTTTTTTGTCTGTCTATTCCTTGGCAACAGTACGTGATCCCTTAAGAGAACTTACGAAGAGTTAGAATAATGTTGAATATTAACACAAAGGGTTGACATTTTTATTGGGAAGCTGCACATTGGCTCTTAAAAATTTACTGGTTTATAAGCCTGCCAACGACAAGTGTATTAAGCTTGTTCTGTAGAAGAGAACCTCTATTCGCGCCTGGGAAAAATCATCAATTAGTGCACGATTGTTGCTTGAGGTGAATAGACCGTCAGTTAATTTTGTATTTTTTTTTGTCGTGGTTTTAAAGTTTATTCTTTTATTTTGTAAAAATTACCAATAATGAACTCAGTCCGTCACAACGTTAAAAATTAAATTTTTGTATGAAAAAGGCAAGAACCAAAGTAAAATTCCAAAACAAGTGACATTATTTTTTTTTTTATAATTAACGCGCCAAAGAGAATATGAGAAATCCCCGTATATTATTTCAGGACACGGGTGTTTGTAGATAGAAAGTGAGCGAGGAAGAAAGAAACATTGGTTTAGTGGTTTGAAACTCAGGTGGTATTCAGTTTCTGTAAACTCCAAGGGTAGCGTTCAAATAATTGGGGAGCATTTTGTTTTTGCTGTTATCGACGTTGCTTATACGAGTAATTCGCACCATTTTTTTTTTGTCCTCTTAAGGTCATCTGACAGTGTTATGCCTTCGCAGTAGAGTTGACATAAGCTCTCGCAATTGATCGACTATTTTATTTATTTCATACGAAATATATAGATGAATCTTGACATCAGGATTCGAACCGTGAACATGCAGTGTAACAAGCAATGACGTTACCACTACACCACTGCCGCCTCAATTCTTTCCACTGTTCGTACAAAATGTCCAACAGACTGGATCGTACATGAATCGCAAAAGAACAGACAGAAAAAAAGTTACCACACATAGGGAGGCCCGGATTTTAATACAATCTTCTTTAAAAAACCGGAAGATAACGTCATCTGAGCTGAATGCTGCTTTATCGAAGGAGTTTGAAAAAAATATCTTCCAGAACGGTTAGAAGAAGACTTAGAGAAGCTGAGCTTAAAGGATGTAAGACGAGAAAAAAGTCATGGCTCTCGGTATAATAAATAAATTCGCACCTGGAGTGCGCAAAAAATACCAGGAATTAAACTGAGGAAGATTGGTGTAGCATATTGTTGTTAAATGAATAAAACTTTGAAGTAAGTGTCATATTAGAAGCCCTTCAGCTGTTAACACCAACAGTTTTATCCAATTATGATGCTGTGCATTTTTTTTTCCGAAAATTATAGGTGGTACCTTGTACCTCCCAGTCGGGGAAATATTCTGTGTGGTGGTCTGATGAACCTTAAAATGTACATAAACGTATTGGAAAACATGCTGCAACAATCTTTTGAGAATATTTTCGAAGACACGAACACATAAAACGTCAAATTCCAACAAGACAACGCGCCCTACCACAAGTCCGCCCTTGGTCTGCCGAAAATAACATTGAACTGCTTCCAAGGCCTGAGTAGTCATCACTTTATTTCAAATTCAATTTCCATTTGTTATTTTGTACATTTTGGATAATGCCATGGTTCCGGTTTTCACGAGGCCGATTCTAAACATGTATATTAGTTTTCGTGTGTATTTCCTAATCAAATACAGTGAAAGCTCCCATAAGCGGACACTCACGGTGCCAATTTTTTTGTCCAGTTATTGGAAATATCTGGTTAAATATTTTGAATGTATTTTGAAAAAATTAGGCAAGTAATAGATTCATAACTGAAATAAAGTAAGCATATAAAACGAAACGACAAATCTTATTCGAACATTTATTTCCGTTAGTCCGTTTACTAGACCTACGAGTTCGCTTGCATTAGGTTTTTGATGTAAATAAAAACATATCGGTCAATTATTGTCCATTTATTAGAACTTCGCTCCCATTTATGTGATGTTTTTCGTTCAGAATGTGTAAAAATGTAGTGTCGACGTCCGTGTATGCACCAGCTTATCAGAATGTATTTTACTTTGGAAATATAATAACACGACTTGGTAAATAGCATACCACATCTTGGTAAATAATGCACTTTTTTCAATTTGTTAATATGTCAACAAATTAATTTCAAATCATCTGAATGAAAAATCATCTTAGCGATATTGTCCTATTAGACATACATATGTATGTATGCATGTATACAATGAAGTCGGACACAGACTTTTCGCTATGTTTCGTATTGATTCTAGCAGTAGGTCCTCTTTACCACTTTCGTCCAGTTACTCTTTTTATATTATCTTTTTATCCAATTCTGGATCATTATCGATGATGTTTCCCAGGTTCGAACATTCGTTAATCTTCTTATTTTAGTTTACATGTGCATCCCAATTCCACGTAAATCGTAATATGATTTCGTTATGCAACATACATTTTTTATTTTGTTTACTAACTGTTAAAACAAATTCCCTAAAATTCCTTCTATCAGTTTTGTACGACCTGGAAGTATCGATATAAAAAAAATAAAAAATAAAAAATTTAAATCTCTTAGGTTTGCCTAAAAATTTAGTCAACATCTTTCGGAAGCAAGAATACATATTAGATAGGTCTATGACATATGGATGTCAAAATACGCTCAAAAGCAAATTTCAGTCATTAAGCATAATTCGTCTGGTGATTTGAAGCATTTTCCTGCGGATTTGTATCGTCTCACAGATAAAGCTGCAACGTCAAACTGAATCAAGTGAGATTGAATTGTACTACGAATCACGATTAGCTTAAAAAGATTCATCCTGCAATTGTATAGATGGTTACCTGTTTTCTGAGCAAGTTATGGGATTCTACTTATAAAGTTTCACAAAAGCAATCGACAGACTGCAGGTTCTTCACTTTTGTCCCAAGATTTTACCATCTAAATTGACGAAAGATGCAAATCAAGAGATGAGATGCACTTCAACGAAAGAAAAGTATCCAAAGAGACCCTCCTAAAGATTGATGGATATTCTACGCCTGCATACCTGTTATGTACCAACTTATTGACATTTCAAAGAGAGGGATAAAAAAATACATTTCACTAATTGTCGACCATATACTTTGTGTTGTTTCATAAACTCTAAGGTCATTTGCCTGGCGAAAAACCAACTTAATTTTTATTTGAGACAAAGAAGAAACACCATAGCAACCCAACAACCAACCAAGCAACCAACCAACATCACCATCAACCATCCAAGCACAAACCCTGCAAAAACACTACAAACCAAGAAGAAAAAGCAGAAGAATAAAAAAAATAAAAATAAAAAAAAACTCATTTACATACATATATGTATGTATGTAATGATAATGAGGCACAAAAGTAAAAAGGTATTCACGCCGCATGATGCCACTGGAACACCTCTTCTCTTGAAAATTTCGTGTGCGTAATGCGCTTTCTAATCTCTTCTGCTCTCATGTTCTTGGAATTTTGTTTTGTGTTTTTTTTCTTCTTGTTTTTCTTTTAATCAATATATTGCATGAATATATTATGTTGTATTTCATGTATATGCATAAAATATTATTTAATTGTAACATATTAATTTTATTTAATATAACACAGTTTTTACTTTTATTCTAACGAAATTTAATTTAGCCATTATCACCACTGTCATTAAAATATAATCATTGTCGTTGAGCTCTTTGGTGGTGTGCGAGCAAGTCATAGACAGTGTTTGATTATCTTCAAATATAGTCATTTAAGATATTTGCTTACCAGAATGCCAAAGATACACAAATAGGTTTCTCAATGTAAGATGAAGATGAGAACATTTTTATTTTGTACGTTTTTCTTTGTATGTTTCTATCGATGGAAGCGATGATTACATGCCTCTAGATAGAGCATGCTATACAGTATCGCATAAGTATTTACATTTAAAATTTCTTGTCTGTAACACTGATGCCTAACGTGTTACTAGTACATAAGCCTTCATGATATATCCTTGGGAAATCATGCTATGTGTTGCAAATTACTAGAAGGAACAATTAAGAAAGGACAAGTTTATTATATCCTGAATTACCTAACGGTGTGGTCTATGGGCTTCAACAAAGGCAAAGGTAATATCATGTGATATATCGCGCGCCTAGTTTTGATTGATTTTGTATTCTACAATTATATGGAAGTATTAATTATGTTTATGAAGGTTTTTTTTTTTTAACTTTATTAATCTCAAGTAGTGATCTTACGAATATCGGTATCCTGGCAAATGGAAATCAAACTGTGTTTTTCTATTAATTCGTTTTAATATTTTTTTCTTAATCTCGATTTAAACCATTCGTTAAGAATTTTAATTCATGAATAAATTTCACAAATCTGTAAAGTGATGTAAACCATTTTACAAGAGGTTCATACACAGATTTTGGCGAAACTTTTCATTCACTTAGAAAGTTATGATGTGTACGATGTTTCCATTGTAACATTGCAGCGTTAGAACACGATATTCAAAAATTGGTGCATAATTTCATAAACTTATTCTCTTAGTTGTCTCTATAGTACGTTAGAGAAGGCCTAAGAGTTTCAATTCAATACACAAAATTGAATAATTGATTCCATAGCTGCCAAAATTTGTCTCTTTCTTTCCACTGAGCTCTATCAACTTTGTGTAGAACATTAAAAAAATAAGACTGATTTTATTATTCCAAGAAACGGTTTTATGTATATGTACCGCAATGTATTGGTTACTTTGGAGGTAATTCTTCCCGACAGTTGATGTGTTATCATATGATTTCTACAATCTTATAGATTACGTACGGGGAGGACAGCTGTCAACACGAGAAGTATTATTTTGAAAACATCTTTCCACCTGTTAGGTTTCGTTGACAACATTGACATTATCACATGTTGCTTATTGAAGATGATGGTAATTTTTATCAATAAGCGTATTTCTTTACGTCTTTACATATTATATGTTTTTCACTAGCAAAAAAACGTGTGTCACAAAAATAAAATGAACCCATCGAAAAATCTATTTGATTCATAAATATGTACATGTATCGCACGGATGGAATGCAATGAAAATCAGGAGGAAATACTTAGTATAAAAATAATGCGGTATTCCTCCCTCAAAAACTGAGGCTCTTCACCTTTGCAGGAAAAGGAAATGCTCTCCGTCCACACTTATACTTTGCGGTTCAACAATACCGCTTCTAAACGAACTAAAAATTGTCGGAGTAATATTTAGCGGGAACTTGAAATGGAACATGCATATAAAAAACATTATTAATAAGTTAAAATTGTGAAACAATGTGTTAAAGATGATCTGCACAAAGAGAAAAGGGCCTCACCTAGAAACTGCACTTCGAATTGCCAAGACCTTGGTCGAGGGTACTCTTCAGCATGGTATGACTAATTTCATGTGGACTGCAAAAGGTAATACTAACAGCATTGGCACAGCTATCAACGAGTGCTATCGCAAAGCATCTGGACCTTTAAAAAGTACCAGAATCGAAGCCTTACGATTAGAAACCCCCTTTGGTTTCATAGGACCGAGAAGAGCAATAAACCTAGTAAGCAAGGCCTTAGCAGATGAGTCGCATCCGCTTTACAATGCTGCAAAAGAAGAACTCGATCTCCGCTCAGTAAAATGGTATCACGCATACCTACCCAACTACATTTTTCATCAGACTTTCCGCCGATAATAACAAGAACCCCCCACCTTCGAAAACGAATTTGCTTCCCATAGGCACAGGTCTCGCAAAATACAACAAAGGTAATACCCCGGACAAAGTATTTTAAATGCTACACCAAGAAATGATCAACGCTAAAAATGCTAATAGAATTTTCTACACTGATGGGTCATACAGGGATATCAACTCTTCATACGCTGTAATACAATTAGAACAAAGTCAACAAATAACCACCATTCATCAAGGACTTCGGACCTGCTGGCAGCTACATTGCAGAGCTAGCAGCAATTCATAAAGGAATAACCATGCGGCCTGGCAAAACTTTGATCCTAACGGATAACCAAGTATTCTTATGGGCTTGAGAAGCGAGACCAATGAATGTCCTACTTTAGAGCTCATAAGAAGTAAATTGCACTCTAACAACAATATAATATTAACATGGATACTTGGGCATATAGGCATCAAAGGAAATGACACAGCTGCAAATTATCCATTTATTGTCGAATCCCCCAACTTCTACCAGCTTACGAAAATAATTTTCTTACGACAACAAAAAGAGAAGTTAGCTAAGAAGTGGAAAAACTCCAACACATTTCTTCGCACCCATCATGCCCAATACACCCGGATTCCCTACAATATTCTGTACACAAGGGAGATTGTGTAAGGTTACTGCGAATCAGAATAGGGAAAACGCTTTTTACAAGCCGACACTTCTACAATGACGAATCACTTGAGGAATGTAAAAGCTGTCGAATGGTTCTATCCATGTGGCATATTTTTGTTGAATGCCCTTTATCCTGTCAAATCGACGAATTATCAGACAACATACCGAAGAAATTAGCCGAAATCCTCAACCCATCGAATACTAGCACACTTCAACGAATAAAGCTTGCTATTATAGCCCACCATAAATACCTACCTAGTGAACTCAAAGTAGAGAATAATTTAATTAGATTTAACCAAAATATTGTTAGTTATATAAGGATGAAGTATATATAATATGCTTTATAAATTATTGAAATTAATAGCGAAATACTGCTAAATAAATGAAATGAAATAATGAAATATAACGCAATCAATATTATTCTTCTTTCATTAGCTTCCTATCTTTATTTTCTTTTTATCTTTGAATCTTTGTATTTCTGTAAATTTTTAAATATTTAGTTATGATATAAATAAAATTGTTTTTAAAAAACGACATCATATGGCCTTGCCAGACGTCTTTAATGTAAATAATTTATATATTAATTTTATAAATTACTTGAATAAATAATAATAAATAAAAATATATATACATATATCATAAATAAGGATATTTATATGTTTAGATACGCACGATAGATAGGTATATGATATTCTCTCTAGTTTGCTACCGCACAACGACCAGTGGACTACTACTGGAAAGGGTTGTTAAATCGGTTCGGAAAAAAACAGCTAGACTCAAAATTCTTAAGTTGGAGGGCACAATTGAGGCGACAATGGCCCTGTTTCAGGTTGACTCTGAAATGCGGTGAAAATGCCGGTAGTTAAAAATAACCAGTATATATTTTTTCCCGCCGGTCTACGACCGAGAGGATATTCACTTATTAATGAATTCTTATTTGAACAGTTAAAGATTTACTTCTTATTACATCGTTTCGTTTTCTAAATTTTCTTAGCTGTTCCAATTGCTTAGTTTTTCTATTTCAATTTATCTGTTTATAATTTTGCTTATACAAATCACAATTACTTCATATCCTTTGAAAATAGACCAAGCGCCATCTAAAGATATCACCTACGTACATATGAATGTACGTACCTATAATTACTGTTTATTACCATGCAGTTACCCCCGATACTTTTAATATAAAACGATATAAAATAAAGGCACACATTATGTGTACATTTAAGTAGAGAATACTTAATATGCATGTATATAACACATGTGTAAATAATGCTGGATGGAAAATACTACATGGAAAAGGACGAAGAAAAATATACAAAGCGGGCAGCGGGGACACATTTAAAAAGAGACACTGTTTTATGACAACATTTATTTTATGAATGAAAACGTACGGATATAATTACTTAAAGCAAAGATGAATGGAGTTTTGACATTTCAAAGGGGAAATGAATGTATTTTACATGTTCGCGTAAGCTGCTTAGTTTCTGCTTTATTGCTACTTTATTCATTCATGATAGCAATGAGAGCTATTTTTCGTTAAGCTTATTAATTGTGTCGGTGAAGTGTGTGAGTGTATCTTTTGAGGAATAATTAATCTTTTCACACGACTACAAAAACGCAATGCGCTTCAAATGCGTCTCTCTTTTTAAAGCTTAGGTCAAATCGTGTAACTTCTAGCTTTAGGATTATTCTGCTATTTATTTATACATAGCAACATATTTAGCAAATGATTACGTGCTCTTAGCGTCACGCTGGCATGTCCCCATTTTGGTAAAGCTGAAATATAACAGAGATTTTAAAATTGGCTAGGTAATAAGGAAATACCATTTTTTTTAAAAGTTCTCGCGTTTTAATTGTACAGTAGACAAAGATAGAACTTACCTTAAAGCTTCTGACCAATTGGTCTTCCATCAAAGGTGTTAATCTCTTTTATTGTATGATCGGTTTGAATAAAGCGATCTATCTAAGCCTGTAAATTATTTTTAAGACATGGGTGTTGCTAGCGTCTAGCAACGCTTGTCGTCTGCAAAATTTTGAAAAAAAAATTCTGTCTTCAAACTTAACGGTTTCTTCGTACATGATTGCAGATAGGATGATTGCTCTATAATTAAGGTCGTTTTGGAGAGATCTTTAGTTGTTAGACGGCTATTCAGCCCTATGTTAAATTTCAAGGCCGATGTAATTGACCGGAATTAACACCAAAGCGAGCGAAGTATCTATCACAGGGACTAGAATAGATTGACGCACACCAAGGCAATTGGCAATAGGCCACTTCCAGATTTGGCGTATCTTATAAAATTGTAAAAATAAGATATCTTTTGAAATTGTATAGGGTCTGCGTTAAAGTCTGCCAAAATATCTGATGAATATAGATATAATAATGGTGATTTTATAGTTATGGCTAGTTTCGGAGATATGACCCTTGGAAAAGTAAATAGTTTTTGAGGTACCCTGATTCGGTGTTCTTACCTTTAAAAGTTGCATTGAAAAATAATAAACAGACCTAAAAGGCGATAACGGTTTATCATCCTACATACACCCGCGCAACAAAAAAAAAAAAACCGCACGTCGCAGTTCATGATAAGATGCAAAAAAAAAAAAAAAACAATATAAATATAACAACACTGGTATGCATAGTTTTCTTGTTTGATATGTATGCTATTTATAGCCCAATTAAGCAAAATATCTTGTAAAATAATTCGAAAAATTACCAAGTTTCATGATTAGAGTAAAAAAATCCAGATGTTTTCCAAATATTTAATTCAACGTCCAAATATTAAATTCACAAGTTCCAAAAATAAATTATTTTCTTTATATTAAAAGAAGACAAATTTCTACATAATTCAACATTAAAAACAAAAAAAAAATTCTCGTACTTTCTACTTGGCATAGAGGCATAGAGGTTACGGTTATCGATGTTATTGAACAACACTTCTTTAATAATGTTCTTCAGATCCTGTATGGTTTTTGACCGTTTTGCTTTGATCTTGTTTCCGATAACAGCTGAAACGTTTTTTATGGGGTTTAAAATGTTCCCCGACCAACTTATTGATTCTATTCTTCTTTTAGAGCTTTAATTTGTGAATGAAATTTGATAGTTGAAACCATAACGTTATCAAAACACACACAAATATGAAAAAAAAAAAGAAGTTGAAATTACTCCCCGTTTTTCATGATGGCAAGGTGCTGAATCATCTTGACAATGCATTTGGTGTCTTTGCTGTTATCATTTTCATACTTGATACATCATAACTTTTGTGTACTTTGTTGTGTTGATAGTTTCATCGTGCAAAATTAAAGATCCAACAGAACTGAAGTGAAGCATAACATAGGGAGAATGTTTCACCGTGTGGGCTATGTATTCAACACTAGAGCGCCCCCTTTTTTACGGCGCATCGTTTGCTTTTTGTTAAATCCAAGTTTAACCTCATTGGGTCAGATGAAACTCAATGAGGTTAAACCTGGATTTAACTTGTAGAACATTTTGTTTGGCCAATCCTCAACACTCCAAGTTCATCCCTTCTTAGCCCAGATAAGACGAGTTTGCTAAATTTTATTATAGAAGTATTATAGCTTTTTTGCTAGTTTCCTTGCTAGTATACTCATCTTATTGAGGCGAATCTGTACGGTTCTTACACTAACATTTTGATCAAACTTGACATTACTGTAATAAAGAAACTCGAAAAAGTGTGTTTCTCAATTTTGTCTGTTTTTTTTTTTTTTTTTTGTCTGTCTGTATGTACATATGTACTATGTATGTACAGTGCGCTGGACTGTAATCTAAACGGTTCGATGAATTTTCTTCAAAGCTCATATCTGGGTCTGTGGGGTCATAATTCGATGCGAAACCGGAATTTTCATTCTTACCCCAAAATTTACGGTACTTTACTACTGGTAGATATCGAAAAAAATTGATTTTCTTGAAAATGGCTCCAACGATTATGTTTTAATATTTGGATTGAAATGGCACAATTTTGAATAACGGTGTTTTACTTTTCATTGATTTTTCTTAAATTGATGATTTCTGGGATATGACCCAAAAAATTTGGTTGCAATTTTACATCTAAGCAATTCAAGAACTTGACATACATACTAAGTTTTGAAAAAAAGTGTTTGCATTTTGCAAAAAATAACATTTTAACAATTTCAATTAAATTTAAAATCTGTGTAATTTGCAAGGGAACAGAGACCCAGTCGTGCACTTTTATTTATTTTCGAGATGTAACCTTTTCAAAGTTTAGTGAAAAATGTTTATAATTAAATGATTAAACGATTAAATGATTAAATGATTCCTACAGTAAATCAACAAAATGTGTATTAATTGACAAATAAATTATTAATTGACATAAAAATATATATACATATATATTTGGCGCTATACATTTTCACACGAATGGACGTGACACTTCTACTCATGGATGCTTGTCAGTTCATGAGAAGTCAAATCGTGAAAAAAAAACTTTCTGGTGTTTCAGAGACTGGAACCTTAGTCAGCCGCTCAGTTGTCCATGCACTTAATCACTGAGCTACGGCACCCCAAATGATAAACTAGAAAAACGCATCACAAAAATGTAAAGTCCTCTTCCGCAGCCATACTCGGCCACTGTAATATTTCCTAGTAAAACTCCTGGTAATATTGATGCAATCCTAGTGCCCTTTGTGTACAAAATATTGTTGCAAAACCTATAAGCCAAACAAATGCGAGATGTGTTCTTTTCGAAATTGCATATTCAATTATACTACAATATATCCTTCTACTTTTTGTTATAAGAAGCCTGAATACTATAATAGATACTAAAATTCTTCCAAAATCTACATCAGTCATTTTCATATCGTCTCACAGGTTTCACATTTCACTAAATTTTTTGTGATTCAGTTTCTGTTCTGAAAGCTGGACGTTTTTACTAGCTTATAAACAACAAGCAGATGACTGTCTGTATAAAAATTCTAGTTTTGTCAGTGCCGAATCATAAAAGTTTTTAAATGTATCAGATTTTCTTCCAATTCTCCCGACATAGCACTATGATAGGAGAGGAAAATAAAGATGATATTTTCCATGAATTTAAGATATAGAAAAAACACACTAGACAACCGAGAGACAAACAAACTGAAATATATTTGTAATTAGATTCCACTTCTGAAAAAAAAAAAAAAAAAAACAGTTATTCGGTAGCCGCCTCTCTGGCAGGGTATCATATATCTGGCTGTCTTGCGTACAGTATGCACTCTGGGATAAATAAATAACCATATTTATGTAGTTTCACATTTTTTGTTAGTATAAGTCCTTTTTCCTGATTTTCCATGCATTTCTCATTTTTTCCTACGTGGCAGTGAAATATGTATTTATGGTATTTTCCTCAAGTGAATTCTTGGATGAGGTAAATTTATTTTTGTATTTTTACAGCGCATATCAGGGGTTTCTTTTCGAGTTGATTTTGTTTATCTAGTCAAAAATTAGTCGATACGTAGTGAAAATAGTTTTGTGAATTTGATAAAACGGTGTACAATGTTTTTCTCTGCACATTAAAGTTGTGGTGAGGTGGTTTGGATTTACTTTTTTTGTTTGTGTTGTGTCGTGTATTTGCGTTTGGCTTTGATGTTAACATCATCTGCGTTGAAGACAGTGCTGAAACCTGTCTACGCAGTATCTGCTAGTTTAAGATTGGGCAAAGAGAATCATAAGTATCGACAATTTTCTATACTGGCAACACTATATTCCAGGTGTAAGGCATGCTCAACTTCAAATAATCACCTGTTAGCAAATCTTCGCTTCTCCTCTCGATTTTGGGTTTGAGCTATTCTTGTACTCAAATTTCTCCGTTCCTTCGTGTGCAACCGAAACATTGTTTGGTAGTTTCTTCTCGTCTCATAATTATGTATGTACATATGTACAAGCACATATACATATATGTATACAAAGCTGAAAATACTTTAACTTTTTTAATTTTTTACACAACATCTTCCAGACCTCCGTTCACACCTTTATTTCTTAACACTCAACACAAATGTTTTCTCAATATTTCCAGAAGCCTGTCTATACAAATATTCAAAATTAAAGTACATCGTTACCTCACTTTCTTCCCTCTCTAAATCTTTAACTCTCCCTTATACCCTCTCCTTTCACTGCATCTGGGCTTTATAATTTTAAAGGGTATTCCTACTGAAAAGTCACACATGTCCACATTAAAGTCCACATGGTATTTTTTTTACTTGCACCTACTCGTATAAGGGCAAGTATTGGTTTCCTGAAAATGATCGATTTCAAAATTTTGTTCAAACGACATTACTATGATAGAAAAACTCAATAATGTGGGTCTCTGAATTCTGTCTATCTGTACGCACGACTACGGCCTAAAGGTCTGGACGGATTTTCTTCAAAGTTTATATCTGGAATGAGTAGGGTCACAATTCGAGAAAAAAATCTAAATTTTCATTCCAACCCCAAAATTAACGGTTTTTTTTTTTTTTTTTTACTAGTGTCCAATTTTGAAAAAAATAATCGATTTTCTGGGAAACGGGTTCTGACGTTTTTGAACAAGTTGCATATTTGAGTTACGGTGGATATATGCTATCAGCTGGCGTACCTGTTTTTTTGTCCCCAAAGAAAATGTTTAAATGTACTTTACTTACTAAGCGGTTTCTGAAAATGGGCTATGATTCGTTCGATTTTGTTCGAAATCAATATTTGAACTATATTTAACATACAAGTTTTGGAAAATCGTAAATTTTTTTTTTTCATTTTCATTGATTTATTGACATTTTTTTGACGATCTTTTTTTTAAAACACATATACTCGTATATATGTATAGATGCAAGTACGTGCGACACAGTCGACCAGATTTTTCAATAAAACGATTTATTTACACATACTCACTTGATTACGAACAGGCAATTTTTTGTTTTAATTTTACGATATTTTTCAAACCCTTCGCTAATCTGGGAAAAACCAATCGCACAAGGAATGAAGGATATATTATGTTTATATTGTTTACAAAAAAAATAGGATTAAGTTGATAAATGCAACTTTTATGACGCTTTTCCCAAAAAGGCCATAAAATTTCCTTGTTTTTTTTGTCTCACTTGATTACGTACAGTAGCTAAATCTACGGAGTGTATCTGTACATGGAAATACATATGTATAATAATACTAGGTATAACAAACGAAGGCCTTTCCAGATTCTTCAATGAGTCCAGTGAGACTCCAGAACATTTTTTTTTTTTTTTATAATTTGCGCGCGCCAAAGAGGATGTGAATACTCTTATACTATTACACGACACGGGCGTTGTGAAAAAGAGAGAGAGAGAGAAAAAAAAAGATTTAGTGTAGTGGTTTGAAACTCAGATAGTATTAAGTTTCTGTAAACTTCAAGGGTGGCGTCCAGATAACTGGGGAGCTTGTTTGTTTTGCTTTTGTCGTTGCTCATGATTCACAATATTTTTTTCCGTTCACCTGATGTCATGACGATCAAGTTGCATTTTCAGCCATTTGACCACTCTACTGCCAGTGTTATGCCTTCGCAGTAGAGTTGACTTAGTTGTCCCCAATTGATCGACGGTTTTATTTATTTCATGCGAAATAAATAGATGATTCTTGATATCAGGATTTGAACCGTGAACCAACAGCGTGAAAAAGTGATGATGTTACCACTACACCACGGCCACCCTGGAGTCTTGTGGTTTTGTCAAATATATGACACTTACTTCAAAGTTTTATTCACTTGACTGCAATATGTTACACTAATCTTCTTCAGTTAAATGCTGGTATTTTTTTGCCCACTCCAGGTGCGAATTTTTTTTTTCGGGAGTCATGGCTTTTTTCTCGCCTTACATCATTTAAGCCCAGTGTCTCTAAGTCTGCTTGTAACCGTTCTGGATAAGATTTTTTTTCACGCTCCTCCAATAAAGCAGCAACCAGCTCATATGACGTTTTCTTCCGGTTTTTTAAAGAAGATAGTATTATAATCTGGTTCTCCCACAAAAACTAACTTGGGCTCGGACCAATTCTCGGATGGGAAACAGTTTCGAAAAACGAAAATTTTTAACTTTTCACACTCCTGTTTTTTTTAAGATATTGTTTCCCCCCCACCACAAACTTTGTTTAGTCAAATCATTTCTGCTTATTCTTTGGAGGTCCATTTCGACTTGATACATGATGCCTTTTGATATGACTATCTTTGTGTATGCCCTATTACCCCGAATTTGGTTTATTGTATGAGACAATAATATTACAAATAGATTCCCTTTCCTTCCATACTAATAGATTTACATATGCTGATAAGACAGTGCAGTTCACCAAATCACCAATTTTTTGGTGACTGTTACAAAAGTTAGAAATGTTTTGTAAAACACAAAACCAAATAACTTAAATAACGATGCGGCACAACACACATTCGAATCGAAGAAACAAAAGGATTACGAAAAATCTACAGAACCGCCTGAAAAGTTGATACAAAGATGAGAAGAAAGAACGAAATTAAGAGCGGGTAAAGGTAATACTTAAAAGGAAATATATCCAATATATCTACAACAAGAAAAACCTGTCAGATGAAGCATCGCCATAGCCACTACAACTATACTCATGTACTTTGTCTTTACAGCTCATGCCATCTACTGAGAAGAAGTCTGGCCAATACATTTAGTCTGCTAGCGAGTCAGTTGTCTACGTAACTAACCAGCCGCCAGTAAAAAAATTTTCTTTTATTTTATGTTGTGCTTGGTCGTTAGCTGTTCTATAATTTTTTTTCTTTTTTCCTGGACGTAAAAGGGTTTTTTTCCTTCAATGCACTGCAAAAGTAGAATATCGAATTTTTATTCTCTTGTTTTCATTTCTCCTTTTTGTGATTATTATATTCTCTGTTAAGTCTCATTCTTTGAAAGGGAAAAAGATTATTTATTAGGAAATTGTCACAAAGAAGCGTAAAATAAAAGCAAGAGATCCAAATTCAGGAACTAGGTACTTCCGATATGGGTTAACAATCGACAGCTCCTACATATTTAATGCATTTTTCGCACGTTTTAGATGTGTGTATCTACAAAGCATGTGTGTAGTATATGTTGTGGTTTAAGAGTAGAAAGTTCGCAAATATGCTCGCTTTATCAATAAATTGTCGGACTAAGGTGTACAAAAAAAAAACTGGATGAGTGAACCTGACATTTATAAGGCTCTGTTACAGACCGCGTACTGTTTTCAGTATTTGTCTGAGTATATACGTACAAGAATTTCTCAGACCGTTCTTTAAATATTTTATGGTTTGTTAGATAGAAGTATCTCTCGACTTTCATTTTAAAATATGTATTTAAACTTAGTAATTCAAACATCAAATTGCAATACTTTGCAATCGAATGTTAAATACTTCAATTTCGAGAACTGTCGCAACACCATCCTCATATTTTTTGAACAAAGTGTACATTTATACATTGTTGTATAATTAAGATCAAATACTTCCAAATGCTTTTGATTTTCCGATCTAAAGTAGGCCCGGGTAAGTTTTGGCGCTGTGGCACTGTGGTTAAGTACGTGGACTACTGATAGGGAAGCTCAGGTTCGAGTCCCATAAACACAAAAATATTTTTTCATGGTCCCACCTCTCGCGAACGTTTAACAAACTTCCGCGAGTAAAACTGTTACGAAAAAGCTTGTTTATGCCCTTCGGAAATGGCAAAAACTGTAGGTCCGAAAGTTTATATTTCTTTTTCGGAAACGATTATGAGCAAATTTGTAGGGAACGGAGTGATAAGTTTTCTGGTGATCTTGAATGTGCTTCAATGACATGGTACTTTTGAGATTGGAAATGTGTACAATAGGTAACAAAAAAATTTGTTTGTATCCATGCATTTATTATAATCGGTTGTGAGATACGAGTATCGAATGTGAATGACCTCAATTCAAAATATTGTAGTGCTTACATCAAATACATTTTTGGTAAAATAGCTGTCTAATATATGGAAGTAATTCATGTAAGTTATCCCTGACGATTACATCAGTTGGTGTCGACCAGGTAAAGAATAAATCGTGAGCCTTTAACCCGGCCACGTGCTGCATTATAATAAAATACGCCTTTTAGCATGTACAGTAATGAACTACGTTGTTGTATTCTAAATTAAGCATAGTGAGATCTTCAACTTAAACTTCTATATAGTTACATACATATGTGAACCCACGCACGATTGTGCTTTTGTCTATAACAAATAAAATGGAAATAATAATCTGAATTTTCATGTTAGACTGTCTCTGGTATTTCGAAGATTATCAACCATCGTTTGTGGTTTCTGGCAAGATTTGTCTCATCTCTCTGACATTCCTATCCGATCATTTTGCGTTAAGTTTTTCTAGGACCACACACATACTTTTCTTCCGTCGTTTTGGATTACCTAATGGATACCATTTCCATTGTCATTTTCACTTCTTTAACGTTCTTGGTCTATTTTTTAATTAAATGAAACAAAATTCACGCTTAAAATAATACTATGATGCCACTCGTCAAGGGACTCTTTCCAACTGCACACTTACGAGATTAAACGAGGTAAATCAGTATGGTGATGTCACCGCATTTTGAAACTGACTTCGTTACAAAGCAGCCTTCGCTACTAATGATGCAATTAAACTCCACAGTTAAAATGTTTACTCAAGGTTTCAATTATTTTGAATCCTTGAAATATTTTTTTTCATGCGAATAAAAACGCCCGGGTGTGACGTGTATGTGTGTATGCATACATGATCCTTGATGTGAGTAGTAGGACAGATCTACTCGTAAGTGGGTACAGAGAATTGTGAATATTACATAAGATGGATAAAACTTAAATGTGTTTGAGTGCTTGAGTAGTACCAATAAGTCAATAAAGTCGCCGGTGTAGTGGTTTGAGCAATAAGCACATGGAATTCAGTAAACACTCCCTTAGATTTATTGACCTGCGAAAAAGACGAAGGGTAATCTGAACCATTTCATCTACGACCACCTTAAAACTTTGATATAGGTGCAATTGGAAGAGTCATCCTTTTGCTGATTCGAGTGCAAGATTGTTCTGACAAGACAGACAATTACTCCGGTCGCATGCATACTCTCTTTTCCACGGAACATCTGTGCAGAAGATATCTCTGGTTCGAGACGAACTTTTGTCTAGGAATAACTAATAATAATAGGTTGAAATAGAATAGAAAGAGGCTTAGTAGAGGACTTACCTTAAAGGTCATCGGATAGTTTAGGTTTTTGTTTCCCACTCATATTTTCGCATTCTATTTCAGGTATAGCACTGCCCTCAGTAAAGGTTTATTAAAAAAATTGATCTCGAGGTACTGATCAATTTTGGTATTTTTATATTCTGCCTGTCTGTCTGTATGTACCGCTGACTGCAGCCTAAACGGCCGGAATTTACTGCAAACTTCATATCTGGGATCTGGGGATTTTTTCTAACAGATGGCGTATCAGTTTTTTGTTAAAAGAGATTCTTATAATACATACCACGTTTTAGAAAATGTTGAGCCAACATTACCTTTATAGTTATAAGTCTAGTTTTTAGCGAATTTGTTTTACTAAATAAAAAATAATTCTTAATCTAAAAAAAACAGGTAGCAGAGCTCGTCAGTACGCATATTTAATACTAATATTTTCAGATATCACCTTCATTCGATGTATAATATATAATCTAGACCGATATAAAAATATCACTAATATCATAGAAAGCTGTGGTATAATTGAATTCTTACACATTCATAATTTCTCTTTACTTGGTTTAAATAGGAAATTCCTACTAAATGGCAAGTGTTTGTCCACGCCTGCGTACATCCATGAAAACAATTTAAGGCCAATTACAATCTGGAAGTCGTAGTACCTCCTCCACCTCTCTAGAAATTTCCGAGAAAAATTATTTATTAATCGATTTATGTACATAATTACCGTCAAGCAAAGATGGGATAGATTAAATTTTTCAGAAAAATGATTTGTTAACTGATTTAAATGTGTGAAGCAAACTGTCGTAGAGGCAGGACGTGTTCACCAACTTGTAGAACAAAAAAAAATAAATTTCGATGGCGGTAGTAGGTTACAACATTAATTTTTAACTTGTAATCATATATTTGAGACATGGTTGCCACGGTGGATAGTTGTTTCCTTCCGACCTGAACTGTGCTGGTTCAAGGCCGAGCGGGGAACAGCAAATAACAGTCATCAGAGAAGAGTATTAAATCTAAGTTTCTTCAACAACTGCTTGGTAGTATAATGGACCGAAATCGAGTGCTCCGAGACTTCGAAATACAAATCGTAAGCACTAGTGGTTTTCACTTGCTTCTACAACTATAAGAAATGTTAAATCAAATTATCAAGTCATAAATACAAGCAGTTTTCATCTACCTATTTGTAGATTATGCAGCTCACAGTTACAGGAAAAAATTTAAAAGGTGAAATCAAGATGGCAGCCCAAACCTTCTATAGAAGAATTATTTTGTTTTGATAATCCGAAAAGTTTTATAATCAAGAGGGTTTCACTTATTTGTAGTATAATCAAGAGGCTTTCACTTATTTGTAAAGCGAGCTGAGGGCTTTACTTAGTGCAAAGTCGTTAGCAATATATTCGAGAAGCTTTATTGTTAAATTCAGAGGTCGTCAAACTTTATTTCCATATGCACAAAAAGAGGAATTTTAAACATTAACCATACTGTTTTTTTTTTAAATAAAAGATATATACGTATATATATATATTTTAACGATTTTGTATAAATTTGAAATCTGAATGAATAAGCAAAATGTATGTATGATACATATGTAGGTGCAAGTACGTGCGAACCAGTCGTGCAATGCGAGCTGTGTAGCTTTCCCAATATTAATGCATTTGTGGGTAGGCTTTCATTCGTAACAAGTTGTCTTTCCGGTAGAATGTCGGCTCTTGATTTCCCACTGTTTTCTTAAGACTTAAAAATACGACACTTTGTACAATTCTACTAAGGACACATTTGATGCCCCTGCCAATTTCGCTAGTAACTAGCTCCATATAATATGTACATACATATATATGTAATACTTCTAAGCGGTGGTGTTTTGCTGCATTTCTCATTTCACCAATAAATCTTAACAAAACAAGCGAAAGAAAAAACATAAACAAATGTCCGTTCCAAAGAGAAAGGGGATCTGAGGGAAGTTAAACATCTCATTATAGTTGATCTCTGGATTCATCATCGTCATCATGATGATTCTTTAATCCAACAAATGAAAGGTTAGGTCCCGTAAACGAAACTGAGTTTCAAACAAGAATCTAACCAAAGAGAATAACAAAAGACAAAAATATTTCTCAATCGCAAATGGAGAAGATAAAAAAAAAAAAAAAAAAACAAGAAGCAGCGAACAAGAGGAAGAAAAAATAAAAACCTATCCACCCAGGAACGAACATTTTCAAATTGTTGTTCTTCTGCGTCAGTGTCTGTATTGCGCTGTACACACAAACACACCCAGTTCCAAATGCAGGAAAGATAAACTTCAGGTACACAATGATGCTGAAAGTGGTGTGGCTTATAGATACATCTCAACACAAGCCTATAACACGGTGTATTATCATGGGATACAACAAATTCAGGTTTATTTCGATTAGTTTTGATTTTTTTTTATATTCGTTCCTGTTTTTTTTCCGTTTTTGTTATCCAAAATGCCGAATGAAGAAAAGAAATCCGAACAAAAAACCAAACATTTGAGTATGGAATGAGAAGAAACAAAAGAAGTGTATCTCGAAAATGTTTGCGTGAAGGTAGTAGTTAGATGTTGTGTGCTTGTCCCTGGTATATATATTATAGTGTACGTTTGGATATGGTGACGATCTTTGAAGGAGAAAGTATTGTTTTTGAATAAAACATTTATGGAACTCAAGACTTGGAAGAATGTAGCCATTTTGTAAGTACCAGGGAACTCGAAAGTGTGTGTACCTACGGCTGTAGGCTACGAACTTAATATGTGTGCACTATGGGGTCGTTTTGCATACGTAGATGCCTCACCAGATCTGTCGGTTAAATAAGTGGTACTGTTCCTATTAATGAGTTATCAAAATGTTGCATTTTTTAAACCTGGTCCCTTATGTTGATAGATTCGTTGTTAGATGTTGTATGTATTAAAGTTTCAGCTGACTTCTCCTTAAGTTTTCGAGGCAAAAGTTCTTTAAGCAAAATATATACATATATGTATAAGTGTTTTTTTTTTATCTAGCCGTCTAAAATGATAAATTATTTGCTTGGTCAAAATTAACCAAAACCGTCCTGTTTAATCTTCTTTTCCGTTGGTAAAGATGGGAAAGGGCTATATGTAAATTACGGGGAATTGAACGCGACTCGGGCTATCAGAAAAAATTTGACGCCTTAAATTATCTCTATTTTCGTTGGGATAAATTGGTGCCTGTCTTTCAGATGGAAATTTTTCTGATATTCGGAGTAGCCAGCTGGGTATTAGAAAGAAGATAGAGAGCAACTTAAGAAATAGGTCTCACAATTCTGTTCGTTTGTCTGTTTGTCCGTACCTCGGACTACAGCCTAACCGGCTGAAGGAATTTTTTTCAAACTTCAGACCCCATCTGCGAAATTGAAATTCTCATTCTAACCTCAAAATTAACCGCTCTTCATTTAGACCCAATTTTGAAACAAAATAAAAATTTTTCTTGAAAACGTTTCTCACGATTTTGATTAAAATTCATATCTGAAGTAATATGGACGTTTGTAATAAGACTGCGTATTCATTTGTTTGCCAGAAATTCGAATAGCGGTACTTTACTTATTAACGGGCTTGCTATATCTCAGTATGACTCAGACAACTTTATTCAAATTTGATCACTCCCGGGCAAAATGATAAAACACTCTCACGATTCCTAAATTTGTCACTACTGTTCGACTTCTCTTCACTGACTTTGATTTTTTTTTATAATTTGCGCGCGACAAATGGGATATGAATACCATTAAATTATTTCAGGGCACGGGCGTTTGTAGAAATTGAGAGAGAGAGAAAGAAAAATTGGTGTAGTGGGTTTGAAACTTAGGTGGTATTAAGTTTCAGTAAACTCCAAGGGTGGCGTCCAGATAACTGGGGAGCTTGTTTGATTTGCTTTTTGTCGTTGCTCATGATTCACAGTATTTTTTTCCATCCACCTGATATCATCACGATCAAGTTGCATTTAAGCCATATGACCACTCCACTGCCAGTGTTATGCCTTCGCAGTAGAGTTGACTAAGCTTTCGCAATTGATCGACTTTTTTATTTATTTCAGACTGACTTTGTATTTCCTCAATTTCAAACTTGTTTGTACTTCAATTGAATTTAGAAAAAATCTTTTTTTTTTTTTTTGAAAAAAGTTGATCAAATCAAACACCAAATTATAATAAAACAAGAGCAACAATTTTTTTCCCACCCAGTCGTCCCCTTTATAAATAATAAACAAACCATAATTGCTATGCCTAACTGAAAACCAAGTGACTTCAGCAACCGACTTTACCTACACTGTCGTCCATAAGTTTCCGGACAATATATACTCTTTGTCTTTTTCATTTTAATAATCAAAATTTATTGTAAATAGCTTCATAGATATTAATTAATTGAACCTAATAAATAAAAAACTTGGGTAATAAAATAGAGTTAGACCTCTGTTTCGTTAAAAAATCCATCTCGCACTTGCATCACATTGGCCGTCAATCAAGGACTATCTTAATAGTGTCCAATGTTAGTGATCTCCAGGCTACTTGAAGGATCTCAACCCAGGGCCTATTAATTGCAAACCCGGTGGTAAGGTGTGATCTTTTAATATTTGTCTGTACTTCTCCTTATTTATGATTCCATCGATACGGATGAGGTCTCCAACACCGGTGGAAGACAATCATTCCCAGACTATTATTGAACCACCGCCATACTTGATTGTTGGGACCGCACAGCTAGGGAGCATCTTTTCTTCAGCAGATCGTCGAACCGTCCATTGTGATCCAAAAACTTCAAATTTGGACTCGTCGGTCCATAAGACTTTCGACCAGTCTGTCGCTTGACTATGTTTTTAGGTCGTAGCAAAAAAGTTCGTACTGCTACTCGACCGTGAAGGTCTGTGGCAGCTAAGCTTTTTATCGTTATTACTGATATCTGCTTTGAGTGCGAACAGTTGAACTCTGCACAGATTTATGGAGCTGTAAGCTGTCGATCCCTCTTGCTTATTAATTTAATAGTCTGGTCCTAATGATTTGATGTTAATTCGGGCCTTCCGCTTTTCTCCCGGATGATTCTTTAAAGCGATGTATGGTATCGAGTTCGATATATTAAGCTTATCTGCAATAGCACGCACTGCAAGGACATTATGCCAAAACGTAATGGAAGAACACAAGCTAAAGTCTTTGCTATTAGTTGCAATCTCGGCCAACTTATCGATAGGCCCACACGGTTTCCAGACAATCCAATTAATTTCGGAATTACTCTGGATCTATTTCTCTCAATAGAGCCTAATAGATACACCATTACAGTTTTTGCCCCTTCGAAAAATTCAGACCATGTCCTAATATCAACAATATACCCGCTACTAACATCAATGATAGGGCAACAGGATCGCAATCGCCTGGTTTTGAATTACAAATTATCTAACTGTGATGCGATTTGTTCGCTTCTTTCCCATGGGCTTGTTTCGGGAGCACAGATGTCAAGATTTGCGACGAAGCTGTCACTGAGCTAATCATTCTCGGAATGGAACTGTACATTCCCTATTCCACCAAAAAGTCAGCTTCCAACAAACCTTGGAAATTGTGGGCAAGCCATTGCTGCCAAGAACAGAGCCTATAGACAATGTCGATTTTACGAAGAAGAACTACAATAGGAAAGCCACTAAGAAACTCCTACATTGTTCCAGTTGCTCACGTCCTTTCTGGTGAATGGCAAAAGTGATAAGCAACAACTTCAGTTCTACTTCCTCAAAAACTGTGCACTAGAACTAACATCTATTATTTGTAGACTTTTTTCTATATCTTATGCGCAAAAAATGTTTCTTGCTGGGAAACTGCCCGCATTCAACCGATTCGTAAACAATGAAGTAAATGCTTGTCGCAAAACTACCGTCACAGAGTGCTGTTGTCCATGCTATCTAAAGTAATGGAAAAAGCCATCAAACACGAACTGATAAGTGATCGGCAGTATGGTTTTTGCAGCCGCCGTTCAACTGGAGACCTGCACCTTTGGACTTTCGCCATCAAACAGCACGAGGAATCAAGAGCCGTTGCCCTGGATGTCTCAAAAGCGTTGGATCGGGTTTGACATTGTGCTCTATTAAACTAGCTAGCGTCCTATGGACTACCACAACAGCCCTGCGGTTGGATGAACAATTTTATAATAATATAATATTTAGACAAAAATATCTTTAGTTTTGCCGATGACAGCATCCTAGTTTCATCTTGCTCTAACAGCATTCTCGATAAATGCAAATACATCACATCGTCAGAGATGTAACCAGATCAACTCATTATATGAGGACCTACAGAAAATCTTGTAGTGGAGAAAAGCAAACTTAGTCGACTTCAATGCGAAGAAAACCCAATTTACCGTCTTTTCCAGAAAGAATTATTTTACAGTACCAAAGCTTCAAATGAAAGACCAAATTATCCATCCCAAGGAAACCATGCGTCTTTTTTGCCTTATAGTAAACTCTGGTGTAACTGACACGACCACATTCCAACATTGCAAAATCGGCATCCATGAAATTGAGCTACCTACCAGGGCCTATCTCTTTGTCCTCGTTGCAACCGCGCGGACAACCCTTTATGAAAACTCCTGCTACAGGACAAGTAAACTTTAGGATTCACTCCCAGGAGACATATTTCCGGAACCCTTCAATCTGATACAATTCAAGAGCAGAATAAACAGACATCTATAATGATATCGGTTCAGCGCTACAGGTTCGTCGCGCTTATGGAAAACAGAATGAAAAAATTGATTAAGTTTAGATCTTCTTTGGTCGCCAGAAGATTCTAGACTTTATTTTTTTGGGTTTTTGTCACACCCTTGCTATAACTCTTCTATAAGTTTTATTGGCTCAATCACACTCTTCTCTTGCGTTATTTCTATTCTAGGCGTTCTTGATATTTTTATTATCATTATCTACATTTGGTTACTTATATTGCAGTAAACTTGGAAATACAGCTATGGACACATATGTAAATAGCACAAACCTAACTAGCTGAATGAACACATAATTGTATGAAGTAATATTCAAAAAACGACGAACTTAATTTTATTCGAAAACAGTATTAATTGTGAATGTAAGGAACATAAAAATTTGTTAGTGTGAATAGAATAAAAGTCAGAACAGAATGAAAATAATAAGTCATCATTCCACAATCTGTTGGATTAAGGTCGGGACTCTGTGCTGGCCAATCCAAAACATGAATATTTTCTTGGGAGAACAAATCTTTTACTATTTTGGCTGAGTGTTTTGGATCATTATCCTGCATAAATATCCAATTTACCGGCATAGACTCAAAAGTATAGGGCTCCATCGTATTTTTTTTAATATAACCAGATACTGAAATTTGTCCATCTTTCCATTTATTTTTTGCAAGGGGTCCTACTACTCTATGCCAAGGAAAGCACCCCAGACCATTAACTTGCCTCAGCCATGCTTAATGGTTTTTTGCGTGTATCTGGGATTCAAAGCTTGACCTTTTGGAAGATGGACAATTGTCCTACCATCTGGTCCAATTCCATTTACCTTGGTTTCGTCGCTCCATACCACTTTTTTTTTTCCAGAAGTGTAGGTCTTTATTTATATGGGCTTTGGCAAAGGATAAACGCTTTCGAATATTTTTTTTTTTGTAGGAGAGGTTTTTTCCTGCTCATTTGTCCAAATAGCTGCGCTTCATTCAATTTTCTTCTGACTAATCGGCTCTATACATTAACTTCGAATTTCGTTTGTAATTAGCCGAGATGACTTGAAAGGATCTTTCTTACATCTACGAATAATGGCTTTGTCGATGGATTCAGTAGTTTCTCTTAGTCTCAAACGGCGTCTTTTGTTTTTATTTAAATAATCTACGTCTTCCTCTACTAGCTGAATTGCATTATAGACCAATTTCCTGGAACAGTTGACTATTTCAGCTATTATAGCTGAGTTTTTCCCATCTTTGTACAAGTCGTATATAATCTTTATTTTTTCTGCAGTGCAGTGTACACCTTTTTCTATTATGACACTTAGATAACCCGCAAAATAATTTATAAATGAAATCTTTCAAAACCAACCGAAAAACTAAACGCTGAGAAATATTACAAACCACAATTTGTGCTATTTATATGTAAGTCCAACCACAATAATAACTCCATAAACTAAAATTAACATGTGACAATGCATTGAAATGATAACGGTAAATTCCTTCACCTGAAATCTACTACACGATGGGGGTAAACAGCAACACCGGTAAAAGTTGGATTCACCCAATTATATGTTAACAAATTTGAACGTAAAATTTTCATTACAGCTTGTGCTATTTATATATGTATATGACTTACAAAGATTCTGCAACTATTATGGGATTGCAACATTAAATCGTCCTTACAATACTTTGAAATGTAAACAATTGTTTTAAAGGAAATAGACGATCACGGGTCGCATGTTTTCCTTCCGTATATTTGCTTCCATTTCCACTTCAGTCATTGTTATTCCCGAATCAATACCTCCATACCGGCGGCGTCCTGTATCGGATTGAAAAATAAATTGTCAACTATGTTAAGGAGACGAGAAAAGAAAGTGATGAAGGTTGCTATGGCATATGGGAATATATTTTGACTGAGTGTGCATCTGTTAATTTTATTTTTTAGTGTATTCACTAAAGGAATTCCTCTGCCGTTGACGCCTTGTAAGCGAAATACAAAAAAAAACTAAAAAACATTTGTCCTAGATACCAAAGAAATCCAGGATGGAAATTACATTAGGGCAACCAAGTCAGAAAAGGAAAAATAAGTGTGTGTATGATATTTAGTGCTGCTACATCATGAATATGAATAGTGGGAGTGTGTTTGCTAGTAATTGTTAGTGAAAAAACAGGAAAGTATAAATCTTCAATAGGCAACTTAATAGATTATTTTGATATCCAATGCACGTATATACGTTGTTAATAAACCATGAAAGTGCACGAACAGCGGACACCCACCACGGGGAAGTGACGATATATGATATAATCATAATCAAAAAATTTATACTTGTGTGAAATTCGATTTCGCGGTTCATCTGATATTTGGTTATAGAAAAGTGTAAACAACATTTAATTTTCACCGGACTACAGGGAGATCTTGCTTTTAACGCGATGTCCTATACAAACATCTTAGAACTAAAAGATTTGCATGAAATAAAAATCTAAGGAGTTTTATAAATTAGAACAGCATTAGATGTGGCCGGTAGATGGCGCAGTAGTGCGTACATGTTTTTTGCTACCTAGAGCAAAAACTGCTGAAACAATTTCGTTGAAAGTATATATTAAATTCTTATATAATATATAATAAATTCTTTCTAGAATTTATCCATTAAATGGTTACCAGCATGCACGATCCGCAAACCCGAATAATCGATGCCAGGAGTGCGCCTACGTACTAATTCACACCCTGCACTCTCCCCGCGGGACTGCCGTTAGGTAACGTTCGCGGGGCTGGTTAGCAACTTATGCTATACATATTATCTGCAATTGGCGTTTGTAAAGGTAAACCCTTTGCATCTTGTTGGTGGGAACGCTTATAATTTTGATTGCGCAGAGCTTGTATGCAGACGAGAGCTTCCTTCTTGTTTCCTTTGTTGTGAGTGCCCCGCTCAGACCGGGGCAGCATATAGAAGGATTGAACTTACCGCTCTGGATAGCAGGATCCTCCTGGCGTCTCCAGACCCACCGATGTTTAGTAGCATATGGGAAAGCGCTTCCTGCATCTATGACACAAGGTCTGCCTGTTGTCAAGCATTACTCCAAGGTATTTTAATGCCTCTTTAGACCTGATTGTGTGGTTCCCAACCCGAAAATTTGCGCATTCCACAGTCTTTCGGCTTGTTATTAGGACGACTGGTCCCTGTGGAACTCCCGCGGAAACGTGGTATTACTTAACGCCATCGTCGGTCTGGTACCTCAATTTCCTGTTGGTGAAATAGTTCATGACTATCTTCAGCAGGTAGTATGGTGTATCTATAATCTCCTAATGCATGACCAGCTCGCCGAGTTGAAGGTATTTTTTACGTCGAGCGTTACTACTGCGCAGTATTTCTTTGTTAGTAATGGAGTAATAATAATAGATGGAGTGATAAGTGAATAAATGTTTGTTGCAAATTGGAACAGGAACCACTGAATCGAATTTGATGTAAAAGATAGATTCTACCAGATTAAAAACGCGGTGCTAGCCCTGCGTGCTGGCGAGTAATATCAGTCGTTCTTAACCTGGAGAAACAGACGATGTTCGCAGCCGGCCATTATGGGTCAGACGCTGCGGAGGGGATGATGACTTGATACTTATATGAAGGCGACATCTGTTCGTCTTGTCCATATTATTTAGATCCACAGAGTCAAACTGCAAATTCCTCCATACCTATCCAATACCCCCTGTTTGTTTGGGAGTGTTTATTAGTAAATAAATACTTATTCCGAACTAAAACTCGGGGACCACTCGTCCGGTAGCTTGCAGTTCTGCTTTTGCAGAATCCATAAAAAATGCAAAAAAAATATATAAAGTGCACGAATGGGTCGCACGTACGTGCACCTATATATTGTTTATATTGTTTATCAGATTTGAAATTTAAACAAAATCGTTAAAAGCTTTTTTTTAAAAAACTCCGTTAAAAAAAAAATATTTTGAAGATTTTGCAAAATTTAGTATGCCATTATCTTGCACATACATATACTTACGTCAAACAACAAAATCTATCGAATCATACCCGAGAAATAGCTAAAAATAAGTAAAGTACAGGTATATGCTTTTTTTTGCAAATACCTGGAACGCCATCTATTTGCATATGTTCACTGTAACTCAAATATTAAATATGAACTAAATTGTTGCAGCCGTTTTCGAGTAAGTCGATTTTTATTTTTTTTATTTTTACAAAATCTGCTATTAGTAAACTACCGTTAATCCTAGACCGCTTAGAAGCTCTTTAATTTCTGTTTTCATTAAAATCTTCTGACAACTTTTTGTGTAGAAATTTATTTATTATTTATTTTATGTAGAAATTTAGAAAATAAATAAAATCAATTTAATTGTTTTTTTTTTTGTGATATTTGTCTTCTCTACACGCGAAATAACTGAAAATATAACAGCATAATATGTAAGTACAAGTACGTGTGACCCAGTCGTGTATTTTATCAATGAATGCATTCCATTCGATCAAACTTGATGGATAGCCATGGTGTAGTGGTAGCATCATCGCTTGTCACGCTGCAGGTTCACGGTTCAAATCCTGATGTCGATCCATTGCTAAAGCTTATGTCAACTCTACTGCGAAGGCATAACACTGGCAGTAGGGTGGTTATATGGCTGAAAACGCGACTTGATCGCGATTTATTTTTTTTTTTTTTTTTTTATAATTTGCACGTGTTAAAGGGGATATGAATACCCTTATACTAATTTTTAGAACACGTGCGTTTTATGGAAAGGGGAAGAGACAGAGAGAAAGACAGAGTGGTGTAGTTTGAAACTCAGGTGGTATTAAGTTTCTGTAAACTCCAAGGGTGGCTGTCCAGATAACTGGGGAGTATTTTGTGTGTTTTCGCTGTTATTGTCGTTGCTTATGATTCACAGCATTTTTTTTCCATCCTCCTGATGTCATCATCACGACCAAGTTGCATTTCAGCCATATGACCACCCTACTGCCAGTGTTATGCCTTCACAGTAGAGTTGACTTAGCTTTAGCAAGTGATCGACTTTTTTATTTATTTCATGAGAAATAAATAGATGATTCTTGACTTCAGGATTCGAACCGTGAATCAACAGCGTGACAAGCGATGATGTTACCACTACACCACGGCCACCCCATGATGATGATATTAGGAGGATAGAAAAAAAGTACTGTGAATCATAAGCAACGACAACAACAACAAAACAAAAATGGTCCTCAGTTACCTGGACGCCACCCTACTGAAACTTGACCATCTGAGTTTCAAACCACTACACCAATCTTTCTTTCTTTCTGTCTCTTCCCCCTTTACCAAAACTCCCGTGTCCTGAAATAGTATAAGGGTATTCATATCCCCATTGGCGCGCGCAAATTTTATATAGAAATAAAAAAAAATCTGCTAGTCATAAACATGAGGTTTGTCCATTTACCCATATGGATCGTATCCCGTATATATTTCCCTTTTGCAATGGGCGCCAAGAGGATACTATGAATGTGTTTGCGATTTCTAGATGATACTTTGCCATGATCCCTTACTCTAAAAGATATATCAGGTAAGTCACAGGAAATTAACACTTCCATGAGCACCACGTGGATGTAACGGGTTTTATCGCAATGAAGAGACTCCAGTGTGGACATGCTGTGAAGAATCATAGTGATGACCTGCATTGTTGTTACTAGAAGATATACCAGGGCAAGGTGAAAAGTTATCGGCCTGACGCAGAGATGGCATTCCAATCAGCAAAAATTTATGTTACCTGTCTGGGTGCACTTCTCATTAGTTCCTATGACAAGTTTCAACTTGTTCTCTCAAGTAGTTTCTTTACACGAATTTTTGCAGTAGACGTCTTGCTTGTTTTTCGTTAAAATGGATAAACTTGAATATTGTGCAGTGATAAAATTCTTCGTTTTGGATGGGTTAACCCCTAAGGAAATTCATCCAAAGTTGAAAAAAAATGTATGTGGACTCTGCTCCTTCCATGTAAACCGTTAAAAAGTGGGCAGCTGAATTTAAACGTGGTCGCACGTCCCTCGAAGGTGACCCACGTGAAGGACATCCAAAAGCCGCAACCACACCCGAAACCATCGAATAAGTGCATGATATTGTGTTGGACGATAGGCGAGTGAAGGTGAACGAGACAGCTGAGGCTGTGTGTATATCGGAAGAGAGGGTGCGAAACATCTTGCACAAAAACTTAGGGATGCGAAAGCTCTGCGCAAGATGGGTTCCGCATTTGCTGAATGCCGATCAAAAGCAAATGCGCAAAAGATTTTCGCGGCAATCTTTGGACTGATTCAATAGGGATCCGACCGATTTTGTGCGTCGATTTGTCACCATGGATGAGACATGGGTCCACCACTACACGCCAGAAATGAAACAGCAGTCGAAGCAGTGGGTGGAAGCCTGTGGTTCAGCGCCAAAGAAAGCGAAGTCGATCGCATCTGCCGGAAAGGTCATGGCCAGTGTGTTTTGGGATGCGAAAGGGATCCTGTTAATTGATTACCTTGAGAAAGGCAGAACAATTACAGGCGAATATTACTCCAACCTTCTTGACCAGCTGGTCAGAAGAGGCCTGGTTTGAAGAAGATAAAAATCATCTTTCACCATGACAATGCACCTGTGCAGAAGTGTGCGTTGGCGATGGGAAAGCTGCGGGATTTGGGGTACGATTTGCTCGGCCACCCCCCCTGATTTGGTACCCTCAGACTTCCATCTGTTCCCAAACTTGAAGAAATTTGTTTATGGGAAACGCTTCGCATCCAATGCAGAAGTTGAGAGGCCGCAGATGAATATTTTCACAGCCTTCCAGACTCTCACTTCCGAGAGGGAATACTGATGTTGGAGAAACGCTGGACCAACTGTGTTGAAGTCAAGGGAGAATATGTAGAAAAATAAAATCATGTTTTAACTGAAAATCGCAGTCTCTCATTGTCAGGCCGAGAACTTTTCACCTTGCCCTCGTATGTACACACTTTGCCTATCGATTTTACTGCCTCCCCTATTTTCACGAATGTTCAGCTGATATTTCTTTGGCTGCGAAATATGATATCCATGTACTCTGCATAAGCGAGGAGATGTGGACATTGTTGTTGGAAAGCGAAACTTACACTGTTGTGTGCACTACAGGCATTTGTTAGTCTAGTCGCACGAAAATACATCTATGAGTATGTGTTTTTTCTATTGATAAATAGTTTGTTATCATTGTTGTGCTTGCATATTATCCACCAAGGTAGAAGTGAAACACATATTATTATTATTAACAAAAACTAAGTAACCAGAAGCTCAGTCAGAAATACTAAATCTCGAGAAAGTGATCATGAAAATAAAGGTTCAATTTGGTCCACCACAAAGAGAATCTTGAGCACATTTATGTTGAAAAATTTGTTATTAAAAAATGTCAGAAATTTGTTCCTCGCTCAGTTCCTATTTCTTAAATTAAAACAAAAGCCTGCAAATAAAAGAAAAAAAAAAGTACTTTCCAAATCGGTCCAACATGCACATTTGCATTTTCACATTTCTCTCTCACGTCGTCCTTAATTCATATTTTTCACACACGAGCTGACCTATTATTTAGTCCCATCGTCAGTATATGACATTATTCCTAAAGGGGTTGATGAAAGTTATTTTTTCACATAAATTTAAAAAAGGTTCCATCTTGTACAAAGTAAAAGCACGGGCGAATAAAAGGTTCAGGATAAGATGTATTGTATGTATATAAATTACTGTGAACACATACGAAGAACACAGAAGCGACACATGGAATTTGGAATTTGATAATGAAGAATATCCTGGGATAGAAGGAACATTTTTTTTTAAATTCCTGCGAAAGTCCATTGCAGTTCTCTGTGGCTGTTTTATATAAGACATTTTGATTAGATAACTGCTTCCGTGGAAATGCTTCATGCAGCATAAGTTGAAAGTTGGATATTCCTAGTTATAAAGCAGTTTAGAATAGAATATAATGATTTTAACATAGAATAGACACATTCCTTTTTTTTTCAAATACTCTGTTTTCGTTTTAATAATAAACGACAATTGTTAATCGGTCTCTTATCCCGCACGTCACCGTAATTTTTCCAAAAGCAATGCCACCGCCGAAAGGTTAAAATAGAAGTAAGACCTCAAAAGCGATTTAATTCAGGAGACTAAGGTTCTCAATTATCTTTCTTTTTCAATTGATCCGTTATTCAAATTTCGTTAATAGCGCAGCTTAAGTTGATTACCTTTTTGTACTCAGCTGAGACGATACCGACGATTCTTGCTACGTCTATGTCGTTGTTGTATCATCTTATTTTGGCCCAAATTAGTCTTGAGAACATTTTCTAGCTTTTGATGAAGTCACGACAGCTCTTCAATATTATCCTTGAAGGCTACAATTTCAGACTTTGTGGGAGATTCATAGAGAAAACAACTGAGAAAAAAGTAGACAAGATACCATGAATCGAATGGTAAGGTCTGTCCGAAATAGCGGGGGATTCCTCTAATTACAAGAGGATCAACAAATGTAGACGATGCAAAAAACACCTTATGCTATGTTTTCATCGGACAACATCCCATATTAAATCAAATTAATTAAATTCTGTATATCGCTTGACAGTGACTGTTCGCTAATATCAAGTATGATTGCCTTCATTAAACTCGCCTTTCTGAGAAATACGGCCATAATTTTATAACGATCGGCACAATTCAATGTCCCGATCAGTGATGCCTCCTCCAGCTGCGAATAGTTCACACGCCTATTTTAGATCCTGGATCCTGGTCAGCGGTTCAGAAGTGGACCACTCATTTGGACGACCAGTATTGGGTTGGTCGTCCTGGTCCAAACGTTTCCTCTTAAATTCCTAATACCATCTCGGGATGGTCCTAAGGTTTGGTGAAGTATCCCCAAAAACAGAAGTTATCTTGCAGAAACACTCTTCAGTACTAAGGTCACGTTGAAAATTAAAAAAAAATGTTCTGTGGCAGTTTTTTTTTTGTTTTTCTCTCGAAATCTGATAAAGTAAAAATGACGAAACTATATATTTTTAAAATCAGCGCATCAACACCTTTCACACACACCTTGCACATATGTATAAAAAAAAAATATATTTGTTACACTTGTAGTCCAACCTCCAAAGCTTTTTAGTTATTGAGAACTCTTGATCTGTCAGCGGGTTAGTAAAACTCAACTCTGGTGTAAACTTCAACCTTCTACGTCCAACAGTTCAAAAGATTAAAGTTGATTTAATTTGATCGTGAGTTTCATGTCCGGTGGAAACGTAGCATTACTCTCTCTGATTTGTTTGCGATATACAAAATATAATTTGGCCTATATCTGGTCAGGTGCGTTAATTTAACTATCAGGATTCATTTTCATCCATTTTTCTATTTTGGGTTATTGCACAACTAGGATGACTAGATGTTGAATTGTTGCAGAGCATGAGCAATCCATTGTCAATTTCGTATTTTTACAATAGTTTATTTAAGTTCCTTTCGCATGTACATACAAACATACTTGTACGTACATATGTGTGCGTTCTCTGAAACAAAGATTGGGGGGAAAGGCCTGCAGCTTTCTTGACTGGGATATTAAATACTTATGACATGTGGGGATTTGTCCAATAATCTAATACTCAAATACCTCACGTTTTTATTGTCAAGGTCAGATATATTTGCACAAAAGGGGATGAATAGAGAAATCATTAATTAAAGTTACCTGCTCTGGCTGGGACTATTATGAGCTTGGGATAGGCAAGTAGCCATACAAGTTATGATTGTATGATGAGTAACACATTATTCGGTCACTAATAAGCAATGAACACTACTGTAATGAATATATCGGTAGTCATTATCATTAGACAGGTAATTAAACAAGATACATTCGCTTTTATTTTTCAAAGTAAATGCATGCAACAATTTTTATTGGGTCAATCAGCCCAACCCAACTTTATATGTACATTTGTAGTAAAGAAGTGTAATGCAATGAAATATCATTCTGAATCCTGTGTTGATCACTTGCACATTTACTTTAGTAGGTATTCAGATCCACTTTGTTTGGCAGTCTCAATTCTGATAAGAAGATTGTATGTGTTGGAAATTATTTATATTCCATTGCCTTTAGTATGGAACAAGGTACTTGATCTAAGAGGTTTAGAGAGTAGGGGCATTTCCGTCTAAGTCTTTTAGATCTATAAGAGAAGAACGACATCAATGAAGAGTGTGTTGAGAATGGTTCTAAACCTTTGAGTTATTTTCTATAAATTCGATGTTCTTCAAGCACGTACGGATGTACCTATACATAAATGATGCTTTAACATCATTTCCATTATACATATTTGACTCAGGTTCGAGTTCTAGAATGACGAAACAATTTTTGCACACGTTCATCCTCGAGAATATCTGACAAACATCCCAGAGCAGAATTTAGTTAGGTGCTACATAATAATTTGTTTTCTATTTGCACTAGCTAAAAACCACATTGTTCTTCCGAAAGCTTCTGAAAGCTACTTAATTTTCAATCAATCTCAGTTGAGTGCGAAAAAATCAAGAATACGAAAATATTCCGACGCGGAAACATTTGAGCACAGTGCTCCACCATTTTTCCCTCCTTCAACAGCGACATATGGCGGAAAGTGTTTATTGAATCCAATATGAAAACCAACAGAGTACCGATTTTTACTTACACATATAAGGGTAAGTATTAGTTTCCTGAAAATTTTTGATCTCGAGTTTTTCATAAAACTTGACATTACTATCATATAATAGAGTAACTCAAGAAAGTGGATGTGTCTGTCTCTCTGTCTATATGTACATATGTCCGACTAACAGGCTGAACGGATTTTCTTCAAACTTCATATCTGGGGTCGGTGGGTTCACAATTCGAGGCGAAATCGGAGTTTTCATTCTAACCCAAATATTGACGGTACTTTACAAATGGCCGATTTTGAAAAAAAGTCGATTTGGTCGAAAATGGCTATAACGATTTTATTCAAATTTAATATCTGAATTACAGTAGACATATGGTAACAGATTGCGTATCAGGTTTTTGCCAAATTCTGGAAAATTTATAATGTATATATTAGTTTAACGAATTTAAAAAAAACACTTTTTAACTATTTTGTTCAAATTTTAAATCAGAGTGATTTGCAGATAAGCAACATACGTAATTGTGAGTACGTGCAACACTGCCGTGCACTTTATTTTGTAGGTTTTGTTTTTAATTTTCTGTAGATAATAAAATAATTTTATGATGATCATCCTTTAAAACTATACTTCCAACTCGAACTCAATGAAGAATTCCACAATAACAGAGTTTCAACGTATGAAACTAATTTGTGAACCTCTAATGTTTTCATGAATTTTAAACACGTTTGAAGGCATTTATTGCATGAGTTCCTTTAAAAACAAGTTGTACGGTAAAAGATCTTGAAATAGTTTCTCAATTATTGCGCTGCATACGGATTAAATTTACTATAGATAGATGTCACATACTTATTAGTCAACAAACAAAATTGATTAATTAATTTCATCTAAAATGGTGTCCAGTCGTATGCAATATGAGACATAATTTCTACTTAAATATGGCATTAGATTGCGTCTACGAGTCCACTCTACCAGGTACGCTAATGTTGCATGTCAATTGGATGTTGTTGACGTCGACAACACTGGCCTAATATTGTAGCACGCAAATGTTTGTGGCCAGTGTACTACACATATTTAGGACATTTCATTAAATAATGATAATGACTATGGATAGGATTGTGATTATTATAATCATTATTAACAGCTAAGATGTATGTATTGTATGTATATAACACGAACAAGGACAATAGGAAATAAGAAAACAAATTTAAAAGTTGATGAAAAGCGTTTCCTTCACGCTCGTTGTCCTATTTTATTATTTTTTCCCCCAGTCCTTGCGTATTGTTCTGCTGTAGGAATGAAGAACGAGATGTGTTGAAGCGTACACATACACATGCAACAATAAGAAATAATAAACTCACGTATTATGTTTTCTTGCCTGTTTCCTCACAAGACCTACTTCAGTTCTTTATCACATTCGCACTTAATATTTTTGCTAGTGCAGGAGCACCACATCATTGGGGGTATTTTGTACATTTTCAAAGAACTTCCTATTTTTAAATTGCACACAATAGGGGTAAATGTTACAGTAAGAATATGCTTTTTCATTGTGAAAATGTTAGTCCTCGTGTCATTTTGCCACATTTTTGATCAAACAATTAATTGATGATACTTTGGTTACATTATCTGGTAATCTAATGTGTATTTCAAAAACTAAAATAGTGAAATAATGTACATGACTCTCTACGAACCTAAAGTAAGTGCAAGGGAGTGTCATCATAAATAACTGCAAATGTTTTAGGAGTTTTGTAACCTGACCCAATACCCGAAATGTGTAGGTATTTGCAAGCTAAAGTTACATTACATACCACCCCTGTATAAGTGTCCTTAAAGTGTGAACAAAACATTTTACTCTCAATATAGAAGGGCACACGTACAGTAAACATCGAAACGATCGACGAAATCCATTATTAAATCAAAACAAAAACGTTGTCATCTAACTTGGATGGAATGCCTCTATCCCGCCTATGGGATCGCTTTTTTTTTTCTTGTTGTTTTTCCTCCTTGAAAACATATCAAATGTTCGACACGTTTCGACTGAGTGTTGTAATAAGTGGTAAGAAGAGAATGTTAGCGTGTAAAATTCAATTTACCCAATCGCAAGTGGTACCTTTCTCCTAAATTAAATATTGTACATTCTGTGATAAGGCTTTGTGTCACTTCGTATATGTGGATGGTTTGAGTCATATTGACACGATAATCAAAAGACGATAGGAGCGAAAATAAGTGTTAAATAAATTAATGTTTTTTTTTCTATTCTTGTCGCTTGTACTTTAAAGTTTTCAAACTTTAAATTGTTTGTAAATATTTTGAATTTGTATGGGGTTGTGTTTTTTGTCTTATTTGTACTTAGCTTGAATATGAATTTAGTTTTGCACTTAGGCGGAAATTGAGAATGTGATTCTGTCGGTAATGGCCGAGGCTAAAGAAGTATCGTAGGAAAGTGAGTGTTGTTTTTCCTTTTATTGCATGGCGTAAGTTGAAATGAGAGAAAGGGTAGCTGAAGAAAGAAATCTTGGTGCAGCCTTTAGAGAATTCTATGTATTTCACATGCGTGACAGTCAATTGTTGCTCCAAGTTGGTACTTAAACCGACAGTCTTAGAATCAATGAAAAACAGAGGCTACCCACAACACCACGGTCACCTGTTTTATGTCTTTCAGGGCAATTTGTAGCAATAAGCGAATATACAATCAGCGTCTTTCGAACATTCTATCTATCAGGATGTACAGAAATCGATTTTAAAACGGTCGCTGTTGTATGGAATAGCTAATAGCCATTTTCCATTTCTATGTTCTCTACTCAGCCTATGGCTGGATGGGAGTGCCTTATGCGTGCTGTCAGGTTTCAACCTGATTATGATTGAAATGTCACTGGACTTAAAAAAAATAGCACGTACTTGTACCTATATATGTATATGTTGTTTATCTGCAAATCACTGATTTAAAAATTAAATAAAAATTAATAAAAAAAAATATTTTGAAATTTTTCCAAAACTTGGGATGCCATCTTGTATATACCAAATATTGCTCAAATCTTGATTTCGAACAAACTCGATTGCGTCATAGCCGAGAAATATGTAGCAAATTAAAAAAAAAAAAAAACAGCTAATAAGTAAAGTACCGTTATACGCAATTTGTAGCAACAACTTGATACGCCATATGTTGGCATATATCCACTGTAACTCAAATACTAAATTACAACAAAATATTTAGAGCCGTCTTCGAGTTAAGTACCGTTAATTTTGGGGTTAGAATTGTGAATCCACAGACCCCAAATATGAAGTTTGAAGAAAATTCGTCTAGCCGTATAGGAAACTAAAAAAGTTTGTTTCAGAGAGATATCAAATATTTTGCCCCCGAGTTAGTACTTATAAACTGAGAACATTTAGATCAACAGAATACGTATACAACACTATTGAAATATGATAATAATAAAACTTACTTTTCGGGTCTATAAATGTTAGTATAGATGTAAATCTGAGTCTAGGGTTTGCGCACCGTTGACCATTTGTCATTATAAATCAGATCAAAGCCATCGTACAGTACAGCCCGTTTAGTTCGCTATTGAATGAAAATTGGTCTTTCTAATCATCCAAGAACATTTTTATTAAGTTCTGCAATTTGAACTTTCGGTACTTCGACCGATGCGTCTCACTGGCACAGAAACATTCAATAGTGAATATGTTGACTCGAATTTATCCACTATAGCACGCACAGCTTTCTGGTGGGATGATTATTACGACAGAAAATTGAAGTAAGCGCTCTTAAAGTTGCGACCACCGACTCAGAATTTCGGTAGTATTTTTGAATAATTTCCAAACGTTGCTCGTTCATGAACTTCACCACGATAAAAATGTAAACTTTTACTTACATTTTGACATTGACAGATCATAAAAAAAGTTAAGGTGCGTTTGTATTAAAATACAAAATTGTTATGTCCCTATTGAAAAACCCCTTACAATGGACCGAAAATTGTGTATGAGTGCTGGATTTAGAAAAAAACGCAAATTATTAACTATCAACTAATTAGTTTAGTTTGTATACTAATTTTAATTTAAATGAATGAGATTCTCCCACAGAGGTGAATAGTTATTAGTTAATCTATTTTTACAGTTGTTCCTTGTATTTTACAATTTAAAACATTACAAGTTGTAGACAATAATTGATTCTTTCTTCTTATATGTCCACCCTTTAACTTTTCCCTATACATTTCCCTTTCACTCCATCACATTTAGAAAAAGTTGTTATTTGTTAGATACAATCACAAATCATTTTTGCTTAACACTACTGTGAACGTGCATACACTTCATCCTTATAGCTAATTCTATTTACGTGCTTTGTTTTAAATAGGAGATTTATTACTTTCGCAGCACCAAATTGTGATCTTATCCATATACGAGTACATATGTAGGTACAATATAAGAACTGGAATTATGAGAGCTATACTTTCTCTACTTTTTGAATTCCAAGAATTATGCAACTCACGTCGTCTTTGTTAATCCTTTCGCATAATGATTGATTACTGATTACTGAAGGTTATAAAAATGTACATCATCAAGACCCGTCTCGTCTAACCACACTGAAAGTTGGGTGCGTTTTGGTTTTCAAAATTGCTATAGAACAATGTCCTTGATGTACGAGTAGACGAATATTGAAGAAATTCTCTGAAATGATTAACACCGCCATCAGCTTATTTGTCATTTATAGTAAGCACTTTCTAATTATTGTTCCCTTTTATGAGCTATAATCTAATTATCTATGTATTCGTCTTTGTCTAGCATTGCAGTGTGGAGGATATTCGCAGAATTTCTCAATATTGTTAAGAGCCTCCAACTAAAATAATCAGCTTCAAGCTAAAGAAGAAGCAACAACCCCTCTGTTAGTATGGAATGTCTGAGTTTCGAATTTAGATTGTCGCAGGGTAATGGCGCGGTTCGTTGGCACGGGTGGAATGGATAGAAAAATAAAACAACGGGACAATGATGACGTTGTTGTCATCAGAAACATCCGCTTCTGCTGTCGCACCTTCAATGGGGGAGGGTATGTGCATGTGTGTGTAACTTTCTTAGATAAGATACTAGAGGGATGATGTTATGGAAAGAGAGTGGATGGATGGAACCACCCCATATTTAATTTTTTTTTTATTGCAAACGATTTCCTTCCTACCCATGCATGTGTATTTTGTTTCATTCATTGTTGTTGCTCCTCGTGAAAAAAGGAATTTGTATTCTAAAAAAAAAAAATCCCATGCCACTCATCGAAATGGAATTTTAATTTATATCTTAATCACTGCATATACCTACATACCTATCTACCGTGGATATATTTTGTAACGTAAGTCGACAATGTGTTTGGCAGGATTCCCGGTGTTTTGAAAGCATATGAACGCCTACATAAATTTGATTTTAATTGACTTATCCCGATAAATATTTTTTTTTTACGTTTTTATCAAAGGCTAACTAGAGTCACAGGATTGGTGTTGAATTAACATTTTAATGCGAAGATATATTTACTCTACTCTTTAGTACTTTTTCTTACCCGTGTGCTTACTTAAAGTGTAAAATTTTTCGCAGTTGTTTCATGTTACGCAAGATTGAAAAATTAATGAATTATCTACCTATGTACATACGAGTAAATACATAGTTTAAAAACAAAGACATTTTATGGTATATGTCAGCGATGTAGTTAAAGTATCAGATATATGTATGTACGTACATATATGCACTGTGACTTCTCAAACGACATCCCTTTATCCCAGAATAACAGCAAATTATGCTAAATGATTTGAGTATCATTTATAAATCGGGCGGTTTTCCGAAGGTTTCATCTTCTGAATCGTTTTTCCCTCGATAACTCTTGTATTTTTTTGATTTTATTACTAGTTCTCATAATTAATTATCGTAAAGTCTTCGATTTGTTCAACCGCTACTCTGTACCTCTCTGATGGTTACTTGCAGTTATTTATTCATTGAAGTCGCTAACATTGTTTAGATGTCATCAATGCCAGATTCTATTTTTGTTTCGACATCTGATAATATTTTGCTTAACTTGTGCTACTTACTTAATGATTGTGCGGCACTAGAGCCACTAGTCGTTAACGTTTGTGGCAGACTGGCTTTTGCACAGTAGTTCTCCGTGTCTATAGTCGTGTTTTTATTTGCATCTGTGGGGCAAATATTAGTTTCGTTAACATTTTAGAACTGGAGATTTTGATCAATTCTTATATTACTAGTATAGAAGTGGGTCTGCTAATTTTATTCGTCTGTCTTTGTTTGGGTTGGGAACCAATACTTGCCCTTATAGGTGCAAGTATAAATTACATACTCACAATTTAGCTTGAATTTAAATTCTGTGTGATTTGCTGAACAGAACATATGTATTGTATGTAAAAGCTAATTCAATTGGAGTTTACAATTTAAATCTGACACTACTGTGGTTCTATCAAAAATAAACAGCTGATATTTGGCATTTGTGATTACTAAAAAAATTGATCGAACTGGGCCAGTGTTGCATGTGCAAAGACCAGTGCGTCCTCGTAGTAGCAGGTCATACGAAAATATCGCCGCAGTGTTTCGTGAGTGTTTTCTCACGGTCCCACCTCTTGCGAAGGTCTTACAAACATTCGAGAGTAATATTGCTTTTCTCAATCGAAAAATATTGCCCTTCGGAAGCGGCATAAAACTGTAGGTCCCAACCATTTGTGCGTCGCACAGTACGAGTGGCTGCGAGAAGCTAGGCCTGGCCCTGTATGGGCTCGAAAATATTTATATTTATTTAGTGTATCGTAATCGTGTAACGATTTTGTTGAAATTTAATATTTAAGCTGTGCTGGACATGATCTACTTAAATGGCTTACCAAGTTTTTGGAAAATAATACGCAATTAGTATATCTAAGCAATATTTGATATATGTATGTGTGTTTGCTAGGACATGGTCTTGTACTTTGTTTTTATCAGTTATTGAGTTATTTTTTAAGTGATGGGACATATCGTCACTACAATGCAGAAAGTGAGAAAAGAACCTCCGATTCCTATGAATTTTCTATTTTTAATTTTTACTTGCACTTACATATAAGGGCAAAGCATTGGTTTTCTGAACATTTTCAATCTCGAGATTTTGATCAAACTTGAAATTACTATGATAGAGAAACTCAATAAAGTTAGTCTCGCAATTCTGTCTGCCTGTCTGTACGCACGACCGCAGGCTTAACCGATGGACGTTCAGAAATCATACCTGGGGTAATTAAATTGCAATTTTCGGTCTAACCCCAAAATTAACGGTACCCTACTAATGGCCGACAAAAAATGCGTATGACAATATTTAAACTTTTAACTGGTTCTTAAAAATGTATTATTTCTTGGCTTGGCTTTCTACCGATTTTGTTCGAAATTAAAATCTAAACAATATTTGATATATGCAAGGTCATGGCATACCAAATTTTGGAAAATTGTTTTTTTTTTTAATTTTAACGGATTTAAAAAAAAGCAATTCAAATCTGAGTGTCGTGCACTCTATTTTTTTTTTTTGTCTCTGTCTATGTATTTTCAATTGCTTTTCCTTCTTCTCATCAATATTGAGTTGAGTTGTTTTCTTGGCTGGGTTGCCCTTCATTTTTCATCACTATCTGTGTGTGGTGTGCTGGTGCCGAGTGGAATTTTCCCCCTACTTCCAGCTTCAAAAATATGATGGGTGCTTATGCATTTGCCTATTCTCTTTGCTGCGTACGTGTTCGTGTCTATGTGAATTGAACTACACAAATTTCGAAATAAAAAATAATTTCTATTTCTTGATTTTTTTGGACTGGAATCTGTTGACTGACTATACACATGCTTCTTCATCGAGTGCGTCTTATCGGTTCGTTTTTACTTGTTTAGTTTTATTTTCTCCTTTTTAGTACGTTTTCTGTGAAAGAGCCGACGATTCCCAATCAATATCATCACAGTGTCGGGTGTTATTCCTAAATTGTGTATCATTTTTGTCAAATGTAGATACTGACTTAATGGAAAAAAATAAGTTAGGAAAATATTCCCTGAACATTTGGGAGAATTGTGTGAGTCACCTTGATCAAATTTACCCAAGATTGTTTTTTTTTTTTGATTTCCTATTTCCAATGTTATAGTTAGGATAGGACTAGCTACTTAGATATCAAAATAATTACAAAGCTTAGAAGGCTAGAGATAAAATCGGTTTAGAAAATTGTCCATACATCGTCTTGACCTTGGATGACTTCAAGCCACCAGTGCCTGCTAAGTGAAATTATTACTCGTATATGCAATATGCCGCAAAGCTAAAATAATTAATTTAAAGTTAATTTTTTTTTTTTTTGCAATGACTGTTCGAAAATATACGGCTACATACCCCAGAGTTATTATACTTAAACTATAGCTCCAGGCGCCTGTCTGGCAGTTGTTGATATACCAAAGTATAACAAAACAAAAAAAAAATATGCCTAGGTCATCATATACTAAGTTTTGGATAATTGTCAAAATAGGTACTGCATGACCGCTCTTACTCGTAATAAATTGACAGCCAGTACTTACAGTTTAGGTTAGGTTGGGTTGAGGTGGCTGTCAGCAAAAAAGCCAACACACTTAGACCAGTAATAGGTCCATTGCGATACCACAAGGGTTTGGGAAGCGGCCTCTAGCCTACTCCATTTGGAGCTTCTGATGAAGCGTAGAAGGTTCCTAACGTCTATTTTATTCAGACCATTCAGGTCGTTGAAACAGAAGGCTCCTAAGTGGAGTTTCGTTCTTTGGGAGATAGCTGGGCAGGTGCAAAGAAGGTGAAGAATAGTATCCCCCTCCTCGTCCATGCAGCCTCTGCAGAAATCATTTGAGAAGACGCCAAGCATTGTTGCATGCTTGCCTATTGGACAGTGTCCATTAATGACACCTATAACAGCGCTGATATGCACTCTATTGAGAGAAATCAAATTCTTAGAGCATTTCAGATCCAGCTTAGGCCAAATCTGTTTTGTCGCTAGACAAGTTGTACCACTTGTCCACCTAGAATTTGCCTTTTCAATAACATCCAGTTTTAATTTAAGTTTGCATGTAGCGATAGGCATACCCAGTGACCTTTTGCCTGGAAGTATGGTTATTTTTTGTTCCATACCTGGCAAGTTCGTCAGACTTACAATTTCATGGAATATTCCTATGCTCCGGCACCCAAATTAGGTGGATATTAAACTGCTCCGCCATTTCTATAAGAGACGATCGGCAGTCTAGAGCTGTTAAAGAATTTATTGAGGATGATTCCAAGGATTTGATTGCTGCTTGGCTGTCTAAAAAGATGCGGATATCAACGATCTATATCACGTTTTTCTTTAGCCAAGACAAGACTTCCCTCATTGCCATAATCTCCACCTGGAACACGCTACAGTGGTTTGGGAGACGAAAAGAGAGGTTTAAATTAAGCAATCCACCTAGATAGCTTATTCAAAGGGTTTTGTAGGAGCTCTTTTAAGCTAATGAGGTGTTTAACAGAAACTGTTATAGCAACGTCGTCTGAATAGGCAATAACATCAGAATTCAGCCTCCAGGATTATCAATAGTTCATTGACCACCAGATTCCAAAGAAGTGGGGATAATCCGACTATTAAGCAGTAAATTAATCAGCTTGCCAAGGGAGCTATCTATCTTCAGATTTGACAGTGCTATGATTATCGCAGATGAGTAGACGTTGTTAAAAGCGTCTTCAGTATCTCTCAGTTTAACTTCGGCAGGTAGTTAAGCCTACCCGTTGCGTTACATGGAACGCATTTGCTAAATTTTGTCCTCAACTTGAGCCTATTTGTTTTTTTGTGCGAAACCCCTGTTAAAATGTTTACTGAAACTTAATACCACCTGAGTTTCAAACCACTACATCAATCTTTCTTTTTCTCTGTCTCTTCCCCCTTTCCACAAAACGCCAGTGTCCTGAAATAGCATAAGGGTATTCATGTCCCCTTTGGCGCGCAAATTATAAAAAAATTAAATATATATATTTCGAGTTATAAAACTGGCCCCATCATTTTAACGATCATCTTACCTGTAAAATTCTGTGGTGGTACATCCAGTGCCAAACAATGCACCTGGGAGCTAATAGTGCATTTTGAACTCAAGCACCATGTTTGCACTTAATATACGACAGAGGTTGTTACTTTTGTCAGAGATACAAAATAACTGTATGCCTACAAAACATACAGTGCAACACAAATCTAAGGGCATACAAAGTAAGATACAAATGATAAGGCGAAAGAGAGAGAAAAAAAAGTCCAAGGAAAATTACCATGATGACAAGAAATATATGAAGAAAACAAAAAAAAAGGAAAAATAATTTCATAATCACAAAATAGACAATAGACTATGGCGTTAAGAAGTGGGCTCCTGTAAGAAATTATTTGCGATGTACATGTGTTTTGTGTTTTTGTTTCTCTTTTGATCTCACATTATCACCTCTCCTCGTCTGTACTTCCATTTCGAATCAATTTCACGGTCCTATTTGATAAAATGCAGCCTAGGACTAAATAAAATTGTTTGATGAGCATAAATCGGGTGGTTACAGTACAACATTAGGAATAAAGTGCACGACTGAGTCGCACGAAACCAATACTTGCTCTTTTGGATGCAAGTAAAACGTTAAACTATATACTAGATACTAGGTTGTAGGTACTTGATAGGTGCAAAGGATGTACATTTTTTAATAAGAGCATTTTTAAAATTTATACACACATGGACAATGTATGACAAACACTGAAGGCGCTGAGACCTAAAATCTTGAAATGCACTTTTCATTTGTTTATCGGAGGTCGGGCTAAATTTTAAGTACTAAATTGCATTCATAACTTAAACTGTGTTACTGAGATATCGATAATTATAGATACCGTGGGAAACACTGCCATGTAAGGTACCGCTTTCACGGACTGGCACTGCCACATTCGGATTACAATAAAATTTGTGGTTTTGAAGTTCTTTCCACCAACAACATCCACCCACGTTTTGTATTCCTATTTATGCGCATATCAGTATTTTTGTGAAACGGGATTTAATCACCCTCAAACATACCAGTCAATCAAGTAAGAAACCTTGAAGGTGAGCCAAAATTGCAACACAATTTATGTAGATACATATGTATGTGCGTTCCGCAGTTACGGAACGAATAGCTACGATAAGCACTGATTGTATAAGAGCATCTATGTACATACATATATTGCAAATTCAGTTTCATGAAATTCGTCAAAGCAGAGTAATTGAGGGGTACATTAATTTAATCTCTAAACAACCTATATTCACCCTTTTTGTAGGACCATTTTGATTTATTCATTTTCTATTAAATAATAGGTAGGTATATATGTACAGGGTCTTCCAATAGGAACTTCCGAACTTTGGCAGTTGATAGCGGCCATATTGTTGAAGCTACATCTGTCAAATTGGCTGTCATTTATTCAGTCTGTTTGTGGGTGGAAGTCTGTGGGTGGAAGCCTGTGGTTCAGCGCCAAAGAAAGCGAAGTCGATCGCATCTGCCGGAAAGGTCATGGCCAGTGTGTTTTGGGATGCGAAAGGGATCCTGTTAATTGATTACCTTGAGAAAGGCAGAACAATTACAGGCGAATATTACTCCAACCTTCTTGACCAGCTGGATGCCAAAATTCGCGAGAAGAGGCCTGGCTTGAAGAAGAAAAAAATCATCTCTCACCAGGGCAATGCACTTGTACACAAGTGTGCGTTGGCGATGGGAAAACTGCGGGATTTGGGGTACGATTTGCTCGGCCATCCCCCCTATTCACCTGATTTGTCACCCTCAGACTTCCGCCTGTTCCCAAACTTGAAGATATTTGTTTCTGTGAAGCGCTTCGCATCCAATGCAGAAGTTGAGAGGGCTGTAGATGAATATTTTCACAGCCTTCCAGAATCTCACTTCCGAGAAGGAATACTGATGTTGGAGAAACGCTGGACCAAGTGTGTTGAAGTCAATTGAGATTACTAGAAGATATACGAGTGCAAGGTGAAAAGTTCTCGGCCTGACGCAGAGATGACATTCCAATCAGCAAAAATTTATGTTTCCTGCCTGGGTGCACTTCTCATTAGTTTGTATGACAAGTTTCAACTTGTTTTCTCAGGTAGTTTCTTTACACGAATTTTTGCAGTAGACGTCTTGCTTTTTTTTTCGTTAAAATGGATAAACTTGAATATTGTGCAGTGATAAAATTCTTTGTTTTGGATGGGTTAACCCCTAAGAACATTCATCCAAAGTTGACAAAAGTTTACGGGGACTCTGCTCCTTCCATGTCAACCGTTAAAAAGTGGGCAGCTGAACTTAAACGTGGTCGCACGTCCCTCGAAGGTAACCCACGTGAAGGACGTCCAAAAACCGCAACCACACCCGAAACCATCGAAAAAGTGCATGATATTGTGTTGGACGATAGGCGAGTGAAGGTGAGTGAGACAGCTGAGGCTGTGTGTATATCGGAAGAGAGGGTGCGAAACATCTTGCACAAAAACTTAGGGATGCGAAAGCTCTGCGCAAGATGGGTTCCGCATTTGCTGAATGCCGATCAAAAGCAAATGCGCAAAAGATTTTCGCGGCAATCTTTGGACTGATTCAATAGAGATCCGACCGATTTTGTGCGGCGATTTGTCACCATGGATGAGACATGGGTCCACCACTACACGCCATAAATGAAACAGCAGTCGAGGCAGTGGGTGGAAGCCTGTGGTTCAGCGCCAAAGAAAGCGAAGTCGATCGCATCTGCCGGAAAGGTCATGGCCAGTGTGTTTTGGGATGCGAAAGGGATCCTGTTAATTGATTACCTTGAGAAAGGCAGAACAATTACAGGCGAATATTACTCCAACCTTCTTGACCAGCTGGATGCCAAAATTCGCGAGAAGAGGCCTGGTTTGAAGAAGATAAAAATCATCTTTCACCAGGACAATGCACCTGTGCGGAAGTGTGCGTTGGCGATGGGAAAGCTGCGGGATTTGGGGTACGATTTGCTCGGCCACCCCCCCTATTCACCTGATTTGGCACCCTCAGACTTCCATCTGTTCCCAAACTTGAAGAACTTTGTTTCTGGGAAGCGCTTCGCATCCAATGCAGAAGTTGAGAGGCCGTAGATGAATATTTTCACAGCCTTCCAGACTCTCACTTCCGAGAAGGAATACTGATGTTGGAGAAACGCTGGACCAAGTGTGTTGAAGTCAAGGGAGATTATGTAGAAAAATAAAATCATTTTTTAACTGAAAATCGCTGTCTTTCATTGTCAGGCCGAGAACTTTTCACCTTGCCCTCGTAAACGAACATAGACAACGACGTGTGTTCGCTGAATGGGCTCTGGAACAGTTGGAAACTGACCCTAATTTTCATCGAAAAATCATCTTCAGCTATGAAGATGATTTTGCCCATGGATGAATTTGGGACGATACCAATCCACATGAGATCCAAGAGCGTCCAATACATCCCGAAAGAGTCACTGTTTGGTGTGGATTTTGGGCTGGCGGCGTCATCGGTCCATATTTCTATGAGAACGTCGTTGGCCGGGCCATCACCGTCAACAGCGAGCGCTATAGGTCGATGATAACCAACTTTTTTTTGGCCTGAATTGGATCATATGGACACCAACGACATGTGGTTTCAACGGGACGGCGCTACGTGCAACACAGCTCACGCCACATTGGAAATTCTGCGCGAACGATTCAAGGGGCATGGTCATCTCACGTGGAGGTGATGTGAACTGGCCACCAAGATCGCGAGATTTGACCCCGTTAGACCTTTTCTTGTGGGGTTTTCTGAAGTCGCAGATCTATGCGAATAAGCCACAAACCACAGCGGCCCTCAAAGCCAACATAACCCATGCTATCGGTCAAATTCAGGCTGATTTATGCGCCAGAGTCATGGAAAATGGCATCGATATGCCTTTCAAACGAATAAAAAATTTCGATGATATCTCACACACACTGTTTTATTTAAATTTAAAGATAGGAAGCCTAAATGAAAGACCCTTTGTAATCTGTTAAGAAATACGCAACACAGCTTGTCATTAATGCTGTCTCCATTCATGGTAATTGGGGGAAACTTTTTTGAAAACATTATACTTATGTAGTAAATGATTTTTTAGAGGGTATGTTGCTCTCTAAAATTGACCTCAAATAACCTCAATATTTCTTAAAGTAAAATCGTCGAGAGAAAAACTGCGATGCAAAATGTATTGCAGTTGAGCAGCGCTTAATTAAAAAGCAGGTCGAATCACGAATTTTTTTTTGTTTGCCTATACGTGCAAAGATAGCGATGGTTGTGTGCGTGAAACCAGTGCAATTTTTTTATCTGGAATCAATTTTAGGTCGACAGTACAATGTACTAAATAGAAACCGTAGTTACACATACGTATATGAGCAAATACACATCACTGGTCAGTTCGTGACGTCAATAACTTGACAGTATTATGAGTTTTGTGTAGCTTCGTGTGCGAATTATTGTTTTATGAAATATCCTGTAATTTCGTCTATCACAATGCCATAAAGTCACAATGGAGTCTTTTTTATAGTCATCCTAGGCAGACGAATAAGTTAAAAAGAAAACGTTCTAATACATAAAGTTAAAGCCATTTGAATATTGTAGGGATATTTCGCTCTTTTTATCTTCCTTAAATTATTAATATATAAATAATTAATTCGCAGTATATTAAGATGACTAGATACCATATAAATATAACACCATTAAAAGAAAAATGAATTATCGAATGTTTTGTTTGAAGAATTTGAATCTGTGCTCTAGAATAGTATGAAAATTATTTTATGCAACTCTACATCTTTATTGTATTTTATTTCTGTATGTCTATAAATGAATTTAATTTTATTATTATTATTATTATTATTATTTCAGATGCCATACCACATTAACTGCCAACATATACTCTCAATAACAAAGCCTCGCCCAAAGAGAAACTCCAACATGTAAACTAATAAAATTGAAAAGCAACAAAAATATACATAAAATATGCATCTAAAATATCGGATTTTTAAAGGAAATTCTCTGCCACAAATTGGCACCGTACCCATCGCCTCCAACGTCCTCCAAGGAAGGAAAGTCGTGATCCTTTGGTCATCACTGTCGCCATCACTGGGGGATTATGTACTAGGGTGTAATACACAAAATTGAATTTTGTCTGAGCTTAATAAGGATTGACTGGGCAGACAAGACAAGAAAAAGACAAAAAACGAAAAATAAGCAAAATTTTTGAAGTGAAGACATAGAAAACACACAAGATAACAAAACAATCCAAACATAAGCAAGCTAAACAAGTGAATTTGAACAAATATGTCGATTATTAAAATCAACTGTGATCTTAACAATTATTATAGTACTACTAGTGGTATAAGTCAGCGGAGGGATGTGGCTAAAAAGCGTCTCAGATTGTTGGTGTCGCAACAACAGCATGAGCAGCATGATCAAATTGCCGACACAATGACACCAAACTTCAGAATACAATCCATAATGCACGAATCTGCAACGACGACAGTAGCACGCCTCCAGCCATTATTAGCAGAGAAAGCAATGCCATCAAGATCAAAAACAAATCCTGCGACTGCGAAAGTGCTTAGCAACAAATTCAAAAATACGTTTCATTTGAAAATCTTTAGATATTTAGGAAAATATTTTACATTGAATTTCTTTTTGATAATATTTATCCTAAACGAATTGTATGCGGTGCGGCCGGCGTGTGGGTTGTTAGTAGTGGACCCAACTGGTTTGGATGGTATCGCAAATTCAAATAGTGATATTGGTAGCAGCAGTAGTATTAGTAGTAGCAGCAACAGTAACCATCATCATTACCATAATGGCAGCGGTAGTAGCAGTAGTAGTGGAGGGAGTGGAGGCGGTGGTGGTCATTATTTAGACAAATTAGACAATTTGGAACGTAGTGTGGCAGCAGTACTGATAAAAGTCGCTTATGGTACCACATCCACTACAAAACGTAGCATACCCGATAATAATTACGTGCCGAGTCTGACAACGATTGCAACACCACCGTTGACTACTTTACGGTAAGTTTTGTAAAAAAATCATTCATAATATTAATGATAATAATATTCTTCTTACAAGCAGTTATCTTTCTCCACCTTTGCTGAACTGTGTTCATTACAATTTTTTCCGAACCCGTTTAGTAGCTTGCAGTAAGACTAACGACGGTAGTTAAATCTGGCTGTTCTCTTTGCAGCCTGGTAAGTGAATTACCAGGCTGCAAAGAGAGCTCTGCCTTAGAATTACTGGTGTTTTGCACACCACTCCTAGGAAACTCTAAACGCTTTGCATAATTTGCTATCACTGGACTTCAGAAAGAGGCAATGAAAGCAATGTCGACTTAGGAAAAACAAAGTCTGGCACGACGGACACTATTTAGGAAGATTTCAGAGCAATGTTCTTTGTTCAAGGTGTCTATCTATAATATGAACCCTGAATGTTCGGAAGTGAATGATATTCTTCGAAATTTAACTTAGTGGTTCCAACGAATAATCGGACAAAGATCACTTTTTTAAAATGAGAAATAAAAAAAAGTATTACAAAAAAAAAAAAAAAAAACACCCATATTCGCATTCAACGAATAATCGGACACAGCTGTCCAATTGACTTAAAGTATAAAATAATAATAATTATAAAGCGTTTAATACTTAGGGCAGTACCCTTTAGCTTGCAGTACTGCCTGAAGTCGTTTGGACATTGACTAGACTAATTTTTCGCAGACCTTAGGTTCTATAGATTTCTATGCTTTATTGCAAAAGCCTCCTTAAGTTGATTAGTCGTGTTAAAACTTCTGGTGTATACCCTTCTTGCGAGTTATTCCCACAGATGCTCAATCACGTTTAAGTCCAATGACTGAGGAGAGGTGTCTGTAATAGTTTGGGCCAGCGCTAGACATACAGTCCTTTACCATAACAGAGCCTCCTCCGTGCTTAACAGTTGCATAAGTGTTTTTATTCTGAAATTCAGCGTTCGGTTTACGCCACACTTGCCATCCGATCCACGCAGATTAAACTTGCTTTCATCTGCATAAATGACGTTGGCAACGCCGTTCGCTGATGTATACACGCTTGTAGAATAGCTCCGAAAGATTTAGTAAAACAGTAAGTTTCCAACGTTTATTTAAGATCACAAATACTTTGGTTTAAAAAAGTGCACTTCCAAAAATCCCCTGATCTGAAAGTAGGTGAGTTCATCACTTTTTATTTACAAAAATCACCAATATCAATACTGCAATGAGAAACGGTTCCAAAATGCAACGAACGCCACCCTGAAAAAACAGCACACCGACCCCGCAACCCAAAAGACGTATTGTTGATTCATCCCCGGAATTTGTCTCTAACCAAGAAATTGCTGCTCTTCGAAATGTCGCGGTTGGGAATATATCGGTGTGCGATTTAAAGGCACTAATTGGAGGCACAATGGCAGCTTTACTCGACGACAAATTGAAACATATTTGCCAACGAAAGCGGATCTAGAAGGGATCACCACAGAAGTGCAAGCATTACAAAGAAACAACTCGGCACTACAAGAGCAAGTGCAATATATGGAAGCTCGATGCATTACGCTAGAGTGCAAAGTGGAATATTTGGAGAAGAAGCCAAATGAGAAGAATATCGTTGTGCATATGCCTGACCAAATTGGGGTGGAAGCAGCGGGGCTTACGCACAAAAAACAACACCGCAAACGTCATTATCACCACGTCACCACGAAAACAAAAATATAAAAGTCGAATTGCGTTGGCAAACATTAAAAGTGGGTGAAAAAGAATTCTACTTTGACAACAACAACCGATTGACATGTGAAGGAGAAAACGGATCCCTGATACTCGACAAGATGGTTAATGACAGTTCTCCAATGGCGATGACAGGTGGTGGCATAAGCCAAAATGCTTATGGCGCAAACACAAGGGGGATTACCAGTGCTCTCAGACTAGACAAGCAGTGCCTCAAAATAGTATTTAATTGTAATGATGTCTGCCAAAGTAATAGTAGTAACAGTTGTCAAAATAACAGTTTTAAGCTTAAAGAATTATAAATCTTATCATATAATGTAGCAGGATTAAGCAACAAATCTCTATTTAATGAATTTTATAATTTTATTGGTCAATTCGATTTTATTTTCCTATATGAAACGTTTGTAGAAGATAGTAAATATAGTAATTTTGAAAACAAATTTCCAAACATCGAGTACAAGTGGATTCCGGCATTGAGGTTCCATGAGCGAGTAAGAGCGAGTGGAGGCTGTTTTTCCTGTTTTAGATCTCATGGATATTGATTGCGAGTTCAAATTTAATGAGAATATAAGGTACTTAAGCGTGAAATTTGATAAAAAGAAATTCTGCTTACTGCCTTCGTATTTAAATTATAACCACTGGGAAAGGGACTTCGAGAAGCTGAATGAAATAGCGACGAGCTGCGGGAATCCAAACATGGTTGTAATAGGGGACTTGAATGCGAGAGTGGGCAAAGAAGAAGGAACCGAAAATACCCTAGGGGATATAAGCCGGCAGTCGAAAGATAAAATTTGTGATGCAAGAGGTAAAAAGTTGCTGGATTTCTGTAATTCATTTGGATTGCGATTGTTGAATGGAACAACCAAAAGCGATGAATGTGGTGACTTCACGTTTGTGGGAAGGCAAGGGACATCAGTCTTTGACTACTGTCTTGTAGGAGGGGAGTAGACCGCCTACATAACGGATTTGGAAATAAAGCAAGTTCCATACTCTGATCACCTCCCAATTGTTGTCACATTTGAACATAGGGTATCTGCTGATTCGGAAGTCAGGGAAGTGATTGCCCTCCCTAAGCTAATGTGGAGCAACTCTAAAGCTGTTTTGTTTAGAAGGCAAATAGATTAGCAACTACAAACCCAGCAGGCAGTTGACTTCAGTATAATTGAAGGAAGAATCAAAGATTTGAACCCAACCAACAATTGCAGGAGGACTGTAGTAAACTATTATAGAGAATCGTGGTTTGATAAGGAGTGTAAAAAGGCGAGACAGCTATTCTTCGCTTGGTTAAAATGATTCCGACTCTGCAATGATGGGGCTATAAAAAGTATTTATCTTACAACTAATAGGGAGTTCAAGGCCCTTTGCAGAGATAAAAGGAAAAGCCAACTTGAACTAAGGGCTCGAAGGTTGGCACAATGTAGTAATTTTTCACATTTCTGGAAACTAGCCGGGAAATTAAATGGTGAATCCATCGCCTAATAGGTGTAGCTTCCAATACGCTGCACCTGGCTTCCAGAATGATATCTTGGATAGACCTATAACTCTTCAGGATGTTGTTGAAGCACTTAATGGATTGAACGATGCACATACATAGGTGTATTTGCTTCGAAAAAGCGCTCAAAAATCAATGTTTCAACATGTAGAGTTGAGAAGTAATTTTTTTTTTCTAGCTGTAGTTAAATACCCATGGAACAATTTATCGTTATTTTTTTTTTTATGCACACACTTCGTCACAGCATCAGTTGAAAGTCATCGATCGTAAGCGCTTGCATTGTGAATCTGTTAATTTGTGTGAAAAATCCCACTGCTAAATAACTAAGTTTTTATTTTTTTTTATATTGTATATAAAGTTTTTTGTTATGGAGGAATCAGCTGCAGGTGTGTACCTTATTATGAAACTATTTTTATGATCATTGGAGCTTTAATTTAATAGATATTGGATTTATTTGAAATATATGCAAATGGTCATCCCTTTTTATTTTAGTGGACTTTTTGTTATATAATTCCGTGTTATTCGGTAACTTTTTTGATATCAGCTTATAGAGAAAGATGTGAAGAAACAATAGCAAAACAAAAAAAATGCTGCCCATAACTGCCCCTCTAGATTTTATCGTCCCTGATGTGTGTCTAGTTTAATGAAAATTCAAAAACTGTTTATCGTAAAATAAATTCTTTTGCTTGAAGGATCGTCTGGCTTGTGCATTCTAACTAAAAGACAGTTATATGAACTAACTTAGAATAAGATAGCTAAGTTAGTTAAGCTAGTTTTAAGGGTTTTTTGTCTAGCTATAAGTTTAATGAAGTAATAATAAAAATGCATTAAAAATGAAATGACAGTTATATGATGGATGTTATGAATGAGTATGAAGATATTTATTTTGAATCTAAACTGATCACCTTCAGATCTATTTGCTCAATAAAGCGTCTTGCACGGAGGAAAAACTTAAAGATTTTAAAATTATTTTATTTTTAAAATAAGTTTTGTAAAAAAAACTCTTGATATTACGCAAAGTGAAATAGCCTATATTGAATCCAAGATAAATATATTGAACAAAACTGTCATAGAAGGCGATAAAATATTGGAAGTAAAACATACGTTTGTTTTTACAATGGTCGATGGCAAAGTTTGCAACGCAGCAATTAACACAAAATCTCCAATGAAATGTTATATTTGTGGAACTACTTCAAAAGATTTTAATGATCTTTCCAGAACAAAAGCATCTTTATCAAGATGCGATAAAATTTGGGTTGTCAATTTTGGATGCCAGGATACGGATTTTTGAAAGCATTCTTCATCTTGTTTACAAGATTTCGTTAAAGAAAACTGAGCTCCAAGTTTAAAACAAAACTAGGAGTCATTGTTGATGTACCCAAACCTGGTTTCGGGAAGACTAAGGATGGCAGATTTTTTAACAATGCAGAAGTAGTTGCTGAAATAACTGGTGTTGATGTGCAACTTATTTTTACATTAAAAGTCATTAGAAGTACTTCCTAGTGGATTTGAAATAGATGCCCTAAAATTTTAAGCATTTCCTTACGATACGTCTAATTTGTATTTTGAGGTCTACTACGATGCACAAAATTTGTCTGCATGGATCAGAAGTTATTCGAAATGCTCTCCTACCGACTGGGCAGCTATCCGAAGACGCAGCAACAAGCATTTCAGGTTGTACCTGTTCAATTTTGCGAGAAAGTTTTCTAGGACGGAGTGCAACATGGATGTTCTTAACGGGTTCAAAAAACAATATTAGCAGTCGGAAATAATAAATAGTTTTGTTTTTCATACTATCTGTAGGTAACTTTTTAGCTCGGATCCTCTAATAACAAGTTTAAGACCCTTGCCTGTTAAAAAAGCTAAACAATTTACAAAAGAAGCTCTAGAAATGCTGACTTCCGGGATTCCTGGCTCATCATCTTTATAAAATTTTGACGAAACAACAATATCCAATGAAAGTGAAGATGAAGAAACAGATGAGAAATGTATTGATGAAGATGAATCCTTGGCAGAGTCCACTGAATAACTTAAAGTGCAATATATTTCATTCCATATTAATTTTTGACATTAATAAAATAAAATCTAAATATATCAAATAAACTTTATTTATACCTTAATTTGACTTTAAATAAGTTTAATAATGCTTTTAAAGTTGTTTTAGGCAAGTATCATTTCATTAGAACAAACAAATATTTTTGAGCAGTTTTTCGAAACAAAGACCCCTATGTACGATGGCAAAGCAGCAGGATCGGATTGGATCTCTTCCGAATTTTACAAGTATGGCACCAACGAGCTTACCAACAAAATGACCTACCTGTTCAACAACATCATTGATAATGAAATAGTTCCACAGCGCTGATCTAAGGGTGGCCGTGGTATAGTGGTAACATAATCGCTTATCACGCTGTTGGTTCACGGTTCGAATCCTGATGTCAAGAATCATCTATTTATTTCGCATGAAATAAATAAAAAAAAGTCGATCAATTGCGAAAGCTAAGTCAACTCTACTGCGAAGGCATAACACTAGCAGTAGAGTGGCCATATGGCTGAAAATGCAACTTGATCGTGATGATGATATCAGGAGGATGGAAAAAAATACTGTGAATCACTAGCAACGACAAAAGCAAAACAAAACAAGCTCCCCAGTTATCTGGACGCAACCCTTGGAGTTTACAGAAGCTTAATACCATCTAAGTTTCAAACCACTGCACTAAATTCTTCTAAATCTTTCTTTCTCTCTCTCTATCTTCTTCACAACGCCCGTGCCCTGTAATAGTATAAGAGTATTCATAAATTCTTTGACGCGCGCAAATTATAAAAAAAAAAAATGTAACAAATACTTTATCTCTCAAATAAAATCTATAATTGAAAAAGCATTAGAAGAAAAAAAGAGTCTGCTCCGCGATCTTCTTGGATGTGGCACAAGCTTTTGACAAAGTTTGGCATGAGGGACTAAATCATAAGCTGAGAATTCTCATTCCAAAACAATATGCCGAAATCCTAGAATCATATCTTAAAGATAGATAAAGAAAGGAAATCAAAGCGTGAGCGAGTACTACAAGTCAGTGAACTGGGGCCGGTTCTATACCTATTGTACACCAGTGATCTCCCAACGCTAGAAAATAAACTGTAGCTACCTTCGCTGACGACACTGCGATCCTGGCAGTTGGTAAAGACAACGTGGAATCAACACAAAACCTACAACCAGCTATCAACAGAATTCATAGTTGGACAAAACAATGGCGCATTAAACTAAATGAAGTTAAGTCGGTCCATGTTGACTTCACTAACAAAAGATTAAACTATTTACCAATCACTGTCAACCGACAAATAGTACCATATGCAAACACAGCGAAGTACCATGGCATGACCCTAGATGCTAAGCTTCGTTGGAAAGAGCACATCAAGAAGAAAAAAGAGGAATTAGGAATTAAATACAGAAAGTTGTATTGGCTAATAGGTAGAAATTCAGTCCTTCTTGGATAAATGTTTTATTTAGCAAATTAGGCTAGATTCAAATTGCTTATTAGTCCAGGTGACTGGAAAAAAAAATTAATTTTTACCGTTTTCCAAAAGTCATCTGTTTTCAGTAAGTATTCTTTGGCGAATTTTATTCTTAGAATTTGTTTTTTTTTTTTTGTTTATAAATGGCTTTTTTCTTTTATTTCTGCCATGGTAATCATTTCTATGCAAAGTGTTCCGAATGGTGTTCAAGCACACATCTTTTCCGGTGCTGCTTTTCAAGAACATTTTTAACTCTTATAGTTTTGAAAGAATTTTTCGGTCAAAATGCTCCGTTTTTCTCTGTCATTTAATATTTTGCCTTGCCCCTCTCTGCTTTTATACGACAGTCTAATACCACACGGTACCTTTTTATGATGTCCTGGATAGTGGAACGACCTTTTCCGCCTAATTCAGTAATTTCTCGGACTGTTTTTCCTTCTCCATTAAATTTAACTATTAATTGCTTGATTTCGAAAGTGGCTTGTTCTCCGTTTGGAGCTGTAACTGATAATACACACGTCCTATTAAGTAAAGTTTTTAGTACTGAATTATCCACATGTAACAACAAGAAATTCAAAGAAACGCGTGGTGCCAAAAACTATCGCAAGTTTTTTCCTTGTTTCCTATATTGTCCGGATATTCGTTGAATGCGAATATTTGTGTTTTTTATTTTGTAATACGGTTACAGTTATGAATGTAATTTTTGTTTTTTTTATTTATTGTTTAAAAATAACGAAGGAAAAAGGGATAAAGTGACATACAATTTTGTTTTCAAATTCCACTTATTTCCCATTTTTTTTTTTTACATCTTTTTAAAAAAGTGATCTTTGTCCGATTATTCATTGAAACCACTGTATCTCTTCTACACAAACGGCTCTAGCACTTCTAGGAATCGGAGCTGGTATTTGGCTAATGAGACCCAATTCGTTTGCGCTCTGGGAGAAATTGTGATTGCTTTCCAGACGGAAGTATTTGCCATACTCGGAGTAGCAAACTGGATAATTGAAAAGAGATGGCGTGGTAGAAGTGACAGCATTTGAAGCGACAGCCAGGCTGCACTCAAGGCACTCGAGACTTCCACAAATCACTCGAAGATTTAACAGACTAAACAAGCTTTTCAAATGCCAGTGGGCATGTCTTATTTGGGTACCGGGTTATATAGGAATTGTGGGTAATAAAATCTCTGATACGCTAGAGAAAGTGGGCTCAGAGTCTACTCTTCTAAGCCGGAACTTATAATTACTGTTAGTTTAGCAAAAATTCTGTTTTGGATCTACTCTCATATGGTTTCTATACATTAAGAGAGATACTGCTCGATTCCTCCTCAAAACATTGGTTGGGGTAATCGCAGTACACAACACATGTGGGCATCATATGACCATGAGAATAATTGTGAATCCTCTTTCAAAAGCGAGTGTACGACAGAGCTTTTCCTTTGTCAGTGCCCTTCTTTTGCAAGAATAAATTTACTAACCTTTATTCCCCACACTTCAATTTATTCAGTCAATCAGTTTTTACCAATATCGTGAATAGAATTGTCATTTTATGAGTTATTTCGAAAGAAACCAACTCTCCTTAATGACCACCAGTATGTTATCTCATGCAACAGCATTACAAAGGGAACTTAATAACATGTCGGAAAATAGAATCAAAAAAAAAAAAAACAAAAAAAAAATATTTGGCGCAACAGCTCTTTAAGTGCCAGGGCCTAGCTTCTCGCAACCACTCGTGTTGTGTGCGTTATATTTTTCACACGAATGGAAGGGACCTACAGTTTAGTGCCGTATCCGAACGGCAATTTGTTTTGAGAAACTTTCTCGTGACAACAATGCTCTCGGATGTTTGTCAGACGTTCGCGAGAGGTGGGATCGTGAAAAAACTTTTTGGTGTTTTCTGGGATTCGAACTTGGAACCTCTTGCGTAGTGATCCGACACACTTTTTTTAATTTTTTTTTTTTTTTTTTTTTTTTTAATGCATTTTTATTAAATTCATTGTAACTTATTTGCTAGACAAAAAAACGCTTAAAACTAGCTTAACTAACTTAACTTTTCTTATTCTAACTTACTGGCCCTATGCGGGCGCTCTAAGCTAAACCTAATACTTAAAACTATGTCTTTCGACGTAACGATCCGACACACTAACCACTACGCCACGACGCCCACAATAAAAAAAAATAGAATCAGTGCATTTTATTTTTTATTTTAGTTATTACAGATCTGTCTGAAAATTATCAAAATCTGTTTTCCAGAAATTTATAATGTGTGAAGTATAAAACAATCACGCATCGTCATCTCACTCTCTTCCCTTCTCTCTACCCTCTCTTTCCACTAACGAATACAAGTGCCGGAGAACATAAAAAAAAACATCTGATTGTTTTTTTTTCTTTCTTTCTTATAGTTATTTAGAGAAGTCTGCACACCAACAGCAGATAAATTTACATCATCGGAACTACGAGTTAGACCTGGAGAGGGATCATGCTCTTCCAACGTCGGCACCAAATGCCGATATCTTGAAAAGCAATAGTAATCCCACGTATCCGAATCCAAATCGACACCACAATCATGACCGTGATAGGCATCGACACTTGCTGAATTCGACACCATCACCATCACGTAAGTAGACACAACTTTTGACTAACAGTTTTGGTCTATTCCCCCTCCAAGTTTATTTTTATTGCCTCGCTTATTCTTCTGTACTTATAACTATTTTCTTAAGTGATGTTCCAAAAAAGTCCTACTAAGCCTTAAATAGGCTGATATTAAAAATAAAATAAAATAAAAATATGTCCCCCCAAACAATTATCTCTTTAAAGTGCCGAACATCCTGAAGAAGAGTCAACCAACAATTCCAATGTATCCTGGAGATATGCCATCTTACTCGCCACCAGCCCGGTCTTTCTTTACGCCGCCCTTACCTCCAGAGTATCAGAATCCTTTTGCCGATAAACCGACCCTTCGTGGTACCAACAATGAAGGTGTGATTGTGAACACGGGAACGTATATCAATCGGCGTCCAATCCCACCACCAAGTCTAATGCCCGGTCATGAACGAATACCATTTAGGCCACCAGATTTAAGTGGTGGCTCTATTGCAATGCCTAGTAATCCAGTTGGGGGTGGCGATTTTCCAGCAACCAGTCATAGGCCGCAGTTGCCATTGGATCAAGACGGGCAGCGAAAGAAAGCTTTGAATACACCCTCACAGAAACTTGGAAATAACCGTCTCGGTGCCGGTGTTGAAAATTATGGTGATGGTGCTGTTAATACTGTTCCGCTTTCGGAAATCAGTGATGCCATTCATAATCCAAGACAGGAACATTTGCCGAGCATACGACGCATTTTATCGGGTTCAAATGGCAGAAAGGAGGACATTCCTGAGGTGCTGTTGAAACAAGTGACATCTAGGCCAGCGTATAATCATCAACCCCCATCATCGCCGGTAGTAGTTGTGCAGACTTCACCAGAAAATATGCCTGATGATGGCAGGGGTGGTGGTGGTAGTAATCAAAATCCAAATATAAATCAGAGCAAGAACTTTGATTTGGCGGGTGGTGGTATTAGTAGTGACTCTAGTGATGATATGGACAGTTCAAATGAACCTGATGATCCAGAACAAGATCAAGATGAACCTAAAACACAACCGAAAATAAAAATGAGTACCAAGTCAACGGATACACCTAATGCTGCTGGTAAGTTTTTATATAGTACGTCAAGGGTGGTATTTTCAACCCTTTTTTCTTGTGTAGTAAAAACTAATTTCCTTTTGTTTTTTAACAGGTGGTAACAAGCAGCAACAGCAGAAACATCAACATCACCAGAATGCACCTCCTTCGTCATCATCATCCTCTTCTTCGACTTCATCAACAACTGTGTCCTCGGCCACGGCGTCATCGTCTTCATCGTCGTCTTCGTCGACGAAACAGAACACAGCCACATGGTCGGTAGCATGGAACGTTCATGTATATCTCTCTGTGATCCTGTTCACTATACTAGGGGTATATTCGATATTTAAAATGATATTTTACAATAAGCTTACGCATCTCTTTAGTCAATCATATTTCATTTGCATCCATTTGATTCTGATTATCATATGTACTTCGCGCATTTTCTATCTGTGCTACGATGCATACAACATCCACTCCACTTTCCATATTTTCGTGTCTGAAATTTTGCTTAATCTGCCGGCAACATTTCTTACGATATCCTTTTCGGTTCTCATTCTGTTCCTGCTCATCAAGAGCCTCAATCATAAGAATAATCGATACTCGGCCCTGATACGCCCATTGACTGTGGTCGTTGGCAGTGGCGTTCATGTCGTCCTCTGCATTACACTTCATTATGTCGAAAGCTACACAACTAGCCACAGCCAGCAGTTCTATTATCAGCAACTGTATCGAAATGGATTATATCATCGTGCTGCAACAGCGAACTCGAATAATATGGTACTGCAGCAACATCATTTGCAACAGCCGTTGCTGCATCATCACCACCAGCTCACTATTCCACCGCCTCCACCACCGAGGGTGCTTTCCTTGATCTGTCAAATTATATACATTTTTATATGCCTGAGTCTTGGGCTTTTGTATTTGTATATTTATCGGATTTTAAAGCGCATTTTGAGGAGCAAGAGCCAGAACTACATCCATGGTTTCCAGAATCTCTCCTACGCAATTCACATAACCATAGCAACAGCTTTGCTATTTGTGCTATTGGCGGCGTTGCAGATTTTTGGCGCCATAAGCATTTCAACGACTCGTCCATTGATCACGTCATCTTCTGAAATGGACTGGCTTCAGTGGAGCTATCAGTTCTCCTTGCGTTTAATTGAAATTGCAATTATCACCCTTATGTCTTGGGTAGCTGGACTAAAGACCAGCGGTGGGGGTGGGGGTGCTGGTGTTGGCGTCGGTGGAATGGGTCCAGGTGGTGGTGGTATGCAGCGTGAAAAGAATGCTGATAGTGGACACAATGTTGCAGGATTTTTTCTACCGTGCACGTCCAGCTCGAGTCAAGAACAATTCGAAACGGATTATCCAGCCATTTGTAATGCAAACACAAATCTACATACCTATACTCTTCGTACTGGCAAGCCAATATATGATGACACGTTTGCTTTGAATTCATTGGGAGGCGGCCAAAGTTCAATGGGTGGTGGATCGCAGCGTAACGATTTCCAGCTGCAGTCTACGAATAATTTCGTGCGACCCTATGACACTGGTTCTCTTCAGTCAGGAAGTGGAATGGGTAGTCACATGCACTCCCGTCAACAGATCGATGCCCAAAGTGGCCATCATTCTGATTTTTTAACTGATACACAGACAGATCATTATGAAAATCCAAACTTTGAGTTGCGTTCCACAAGTAACCGCGTACCAGAACAACATCAGTATTCGGACAACTGCTATTCAGAGCCACTAAATGGCGGCGGTAGCAGCACTAGCGGCTATGATTTCTCAAATTTTGAGCGACCAAAATTTGGAGGTGGCGTCCGGGAGACCAATGTTCTGCCAGATGTGATGCTAGACCGACCGATGTCTAGAAATAATGATCGAACTTCCAACTCGAGTCGCCATCATCATCGCTCAAATCTGGATCGTAGCAATTATGAGAATCCAGAGCGTCGAAGTTCAAATTCAACACATTCCTGCACTAGTGCACGCTATGCGACATACAACTCCTTTGATCGGCACGGTGTCGTGCGCAAGAGTGGCACTCTAAATAATATTGGTGGTATAGTTAACGGTCGAAATGGTAGTTCGTCATCTGCCGCCTCATCATCATCACGACCATCGGGCATTCAAACGCTTAGCACAGCTAATCATCATCCACGTGGCGGTGTGATCAATGGTTCGGCACGTATAATGCGTACCGGTGCTGGTGGCGCGGCAGAACTAATGATGATAGATCCCACACACCCGCCACATCATCATCATCAACGTGATTCATCCGATGATCAGCGAGAAATTCCGACGCATCCTCATCGAGGTGGTCCAGTAAAGGCGTCCAATTTCTATCGCGACTGTCAGTTGGAGCGCAGCAATAGCGCAGCCATTCAACAGTACATTCTACAGTCTGACGACGACATGGTGATTGGTAGTAATGCAGAGCGTACGAATTTGATCAATAGCAGTGGCGGTGGCTCAAGGAGCGGTGGAGTGGATGGAATGGGGCCGGTGGGTGGTGGCGGCGGGGGTGGTTGCTCATCTTCCGGTATTACAAGTAGCACTAGCGGGGGAAATTTAACAGACAATGGAAGTGGGACTGGCGGTGTCGGCTTAGTAACTGGCGATCGTGGTGTAGGTGGCGGTTGTGGCACCGGTACCACTGGCAGCTCCGGTATGGGAAGTAGTAGTGGTGAAAGTGCCAACAGTGGAAGTATGCTAGTAGCAGAGCATGGTTTTGTTCGTTTTCGAGCGTTAGATGATATAAATAACGCTCAAGGTGTCGGCATACACAATGCCTCAATACGAACTACAACTGCCGGCGGTAGGAGTAAAGAGAAGCAACGGTACGCTAGTAATACATAGTCGGAGTTAGTAGTTTTTAGTTATTAGTTTAAGAGTTTTATTATTATAATTATATAATTGTGGGAATGAATTAGAGTATTCTTATCTTTTTTTTGTAAACATAAACGGAAAAGTGATAAAGGACTGTTAGAGTGAGGTTTGAAGAGGCGTACTTTTTAATGTAGTTTTGATATAGACAAAAGTAAAATGCAATTTTAAATGTTTTTTTTCATATAGAAACTGTACTGGGACTGATTTCACATTGATTCTAATTACGAGTCTTCCCTGTATAATCTTCTTTTTGTAACATATTTGTTGCCACATTATTTTATGGAATACAAATTAATAAATACAAAATTAACTTAGCGCGAAGTGTGTAATAGATAAGTATAGAGGGATATTTGAGTGTGGAAAATTCTAATTTCAAACCGCGCCAGAGTCTGTGAACTATGTTCTTGTATAAATTTCATGATAAGTTTGATCACATTACGTACGAATTACCGCTTGTAATAAATTAAAAGATAACTAGCATATAGAAACAATTTCTTTACCGGTCTCTTCTATGTAACCACGCACCATTCAGTCAACTTCACTCGAACTTGCTTCTTTATTTCAAAGGCGATTTCTTTTGTATAAGTTTTGTAAATAATTGTATATACTGCCTATATAAAAACTTTCCTTGTATTTTATAGTTTCCAAAAGGAAATTAAATTAAAACTTGTTGAACCAGTGACATTCAGGTCAACACTCGCTTAAATTCTTTGTGATGCAATGTATAAATATAAAAAAAGAAATATCAGTATCATTGCAGTATTAACTGCCACAATATACCCGTTATTATAAATAATATTCGTCCACCAACAATGAAGATAATTTATTTATACAAAGGAAAAAAAAGTGAGACAGGGACAGATGTTGATAAACAAGGTGGAAGGATATTATTTCACTAGTTAAAAAAACGAACTGATTAGTTAAGGCGTCAGTATCTATGCCGCTTTATTTCCTTTGATTTTAAAATTTTGAAAATAAATATTAAGAACAAATGGATGCAATTAAAAAAATTGACTTTATTATCTATTATGGAACAAAAATATAAGCATTTACTTTTTTATAATGTTTATTTTTATTTGTATCATTAACTGTGTTGTTATTAGTTTTTTTTTATTCTTTTGATATGCATATATACGTATAACTACTGCAAGTGTAAGTAAAAATTTCATAGCATTAAGTGAAAAAAACAAACAATTTTTAGTACACAATTCGCTTTAGATATAAATATTAATAAAATAAAGTAAGGCAAATATATATAAATATTTAGATTTAAATTAATATCTAAACAAACAAACATTAATAATATATTTTAAGAACAAATTCAGATACGAGAACCATGGTGTGATGCATGGAAAACATCTTTGAAAATATATATATATATTTAATTCTTTTTATTTTGCTTTGCAGTTGTGTAACACCTTTTTTTAATTTAATTATGTTTTCAGTTTTCTTAGATGTGTATGTAAAACTGAAAAAAAGTCTAGAATAAATATTTTATTATTTTTTAAATCAGCATTTTCTTTTTCTTTCCTGCATAATTTGTGTACACCAATTTAAATTATTTTTTTTATTATATTTTTCTTATATGAGTTAAAAGGGTGCCAACATTTTTTAGTTGTTTTCGGGGTAAAAAATAGGGCTTTGTATTTTCGATGTTTTTTTTTTTACATTATACCTATATAATATAAGACTATCATCGAGTATTTAACATAATGCCATGTGCGTTAAGAATGATTAAATATTTAATGAAATGGCATGCATATTGTGTCTTGAGTTCAAAGTTGTGTATAATATTAGATTACATATATTTTGTTTTCTGAAATTTCTAAAATAGGCACAAACGTCGCAGGAATGAGGTCTCTGTAAAATGTTTCCCCTGCCAATTGAACATTTTGTTGTCGTAGTTTTGGGCTATGTTGCACCTACCTTTTAATGTGGAAAGATTTTTCTCGCACCATGTCCTTAACATCGAAATACTAAAGAAGCTGCTGATACAATATGTTTGCGAATAAGTAAAAACGCTGGAAACTACACTTGCATGTCGTGCAAATGACATGGTCTAGTAGATAGTCACCCCGATTCCCGTTACCGTTTTTCGACGATTGTCGCTTTTTTCTAAGCTCGGTTTCGGAATCAATTTCCGTAACTTATTTAGATACGACAGATATGTAACAGAATTCTAGACTACAAAAAACAACTATAGTAGCCAGTGAAAGTCGATAGCACGGTGCGACTACTAGTCGTTGAAAATGGTAAAACGCCAACGGGAATCGGGGTAAAGTGTATTGGCTTCTTGAGCAAAAGGTTACAGGTTCAAATACCAGCCGGGGTCAATAATGTGTCATTCAAATACAATAGCCTCCTGGTTACGAACAAACTACGATAAGAGGTATTAAAAGAAACGAATAAAGTTTCTCTAACCGCCAGTACCAAACATCCGGGAGTAAAGTTGTCATGAGCAGCTTCTCAAATACGTCCTTCGGAAACGGAATAAAATTGTAGATCCCTTCCATTCCAACGCAACAACTGTCCGAATTTCATAGCTCTGGTTTCAGCAGTTTCGGCTCGGCGATGATGAATCAGTCGGGACATGTTTCTATCAGACTTTTCATTTTAGCACCGTTACTATATATAGCTGCTGTTGCTGCGTCATCACTGTATCGGATTTTGAACTTTTGACGTTAACATTATGGAGAGCTGATGTAGACCTGAAGCTGATGCTGATTCATTTCCGAATTTATTCTATCATTTTTTCATTCTGACTAGAAAATTAGGAACTAAATGTGTCTCAGTGATAGTTTAATGGAACTAGAGTCTCAGTGATCAAGTTTGAATGCAAAGCTGAAAACCTGCGACTTACTAAATGGGATTGTTCTTCTTTTTTCTTTTCCTTCCGGCGAAGTTATGATACGGAGTAGAAGGATCACAACCCTCCCACTTTGCTGCATCCCTACTGGTCAGCCTGTGGGGTTTGCCGGTTTGACCTCAGGAAGTAACCGGGAAGGTTGCGGATCACTTCGTCACTGAGGCCAATCACATGTTGGTGTTTTCGCATTTGTGTGATCCAGTTGTTTTTTTCTCTGCATTTTTTGAGCGATTGTGTAGAAAGGTTGATTGATATTGCCTCTTTGACGGGGTTCGAAGGATCTCTCCTTTGAACAGGACAATACCAACTGAGCCGGTCGTGCTCTATCTTGCTTGTGATGTGTTCTTTTACATGAAGGCTTCCTCGAATCTTTGAACTTCTTATTTTATTAAGCTTTGTTACTCCTGCTGTCATGCGAACCATCTTCATATCAGCTGCTCAGGGGGCATTTTTCGATCACAGAAGATAGCGGAGTTTTCCCGCCACTTCATCCACCCTACGCTCACGCGATGATTGGTGTCATAATCACAAGATATTTGAACTTCTCGCACTTTTCCATTCGGGCAGCACAGATACTCTGTCTTTTTTTTGAACTAATACAGTATCCATTTCCCTTCATACATCAAGTGCTCGTTGCAGGGACGTTTGACCTTCACTTACGATAGGTCCATCGTCAACAAAGAATAATTGATGCACTTTGGGGTCCGTCACTTTTCCTTCAAGCAGATAATCAAGGGGTGCAATAAATAGCAAAGGACTGAAGACGCTTCCGTGGTGTACACCGACTTTGATTGGAAACTCTTCCGTGACTCCTGCGGGACATCTTACTCTTGTTTTTGCTCCCTCATATATGTCCATGATCATGCACACGTAAGTTTCTGGAATTCCTCGTTGTTTTAGCGCCACCCATAATAGATCTCTTGGTTGTCTATCAAAGGTTTTTTTCCTTTCCTTAAGGAATCACCATGTTTTTCCATTGAGGGTGGCCGTGGTGTAGTGGTAACATCATCGCTTGTCACGCTGTTGATTCACGGTTCGAATCCTGATGTCAAGAATCATATATTTATTTCGCATGAAATAAATAAAAAAGTCGATCACTTGCGAAAGCTAAGACAACTCTACTGTGAAGGCATAGCACTGGCAGTAGGGTGGTCATATGGCTAAAATGCAACATGATCGTGATGATGACATCAGGAGGACGGAAAAAAATACTGTGAATCATAAGCAACGACAATAATAGCGAAAACAAACAAAATACTCCCCAGTTATCTGGACAGCCACCCTTTTAGTTTACAGAAACTTAATACCACCTGAGTTTCAAACCACACCACTCTGTCTTTCTCTCTGCCTCTTCCTTTCCACAAAAAAAAACGCACGTGTTCTAAAAATTAATGTAAGGGTATTCATATCCCCTTAAACACGTGCAAATTATAAAAAAAAAATTATGATCCTTATACTTTGGATTACATCTGTTGTTGATTTACCCGAGACAAACCCGCACTGGTCATCAGATGGCCGTATTATTTTCCGCAGCCGGCCATCTAATACCCGGTCAACGATCTTCATATTGTGTGACGTCAGCTTGACAGAACGGTAGTTATCGCAGTTTCGCGTATCGCTCTTTCCTTTGTGCAGAGGAAGAAGATAACTTTCCCTCCACTGATTGGGCATTCGATCACCGGTCATAAGTTTGGTGATAAGAATCATGAGCCATCTGGATCCGATGTCTCCCATTTTTTTTCCAGAACTCAGAGGGTATCTTGTCTGGCCCAACCGCTTTTCTTTATTTGGAGTATTTGACCGCATTCCTAACTTCTTCGACAGTAATGTCGGACACTTCATCATGGTTAGGAGCGGCTCTTGGAAAGTATACCCGGGGAAACTGTTCGTTCAGAAGTCTTTCACAATACTGTCGCCATATTTGGAGAATTTTGTCGTCCTCCACAAGAAGCTGGCCTTGAGCATTGTTAATGAACTTTGGGAAACTAATCTCCTGAGCATTTCTTCTTCTCTGGGCGGCTATTTTGAAGATAGTTGTTCCCTTATACAAGTTGGTTTGTCGAAGCTCCTGGATAGCCTGGTTCCTATCAGACGCCGAAGATGATATTTCCTCCAACTCCCGATAGAGGCCTTCCATACTTTTTGCTTGAAATTGAGCGCACTTCTTCGCGAGACCTTTGCAACATGTATATATCACATCAATTCGAGCTTTTTCATCTCTACTAGTAGAAGAGCACTTTGACCAAGCCTTGAAAGCCGTTTTCTTTTCCCGTATCACTACTTTAGCTTCATCTGTCCACCACTATGTTTCTTTGGCTTGTTAGCAGGGGCATTTCGACGTTCCAAGCAGTGATTTGGCTCCCGACCTCATCGATGACGGTAAAGAGATAATTTGTCATGCTGGTAATAAATAATTTTCCTTTGTTCAGCTTGTACCAATTGATTTTCTCAGCCACCTTTGTTTGCTTATTTGTTTTCTTCCCTGTCTCCATACAAATTTCTATCAGAAGGAGACGGTGTTGCTGGGCGATCGCCTCTCCCAGGATCACTTTGCAATCTTTAACCCGGATCTTCATGAAACTGGCTACCAAATGGTAGTCAATCTGGGTTTAATTTCCGCCACTGCTGTAAGTGATCAGGTGCCGGCTTTGTTTGACGAACATGGTATTTAGCACGATAAGACCGCATGACTTGCACATGCTTAGGATGTCTTCACCTGGAGAATTCCTGGTGCCGTACCCCAGTCCTCCATAGCAGTCTTCATAGTCTTCGTAGTTTTCGTTTGTCTTCACCATGGCCGTTCAAATCTCCATCAACAAACAAAAGCTCTTCCTTTGGGATGTTTTTGATGAGGTTGTGAAAATTCAGTCAGAATGCATCTTTTTTCTCTCTGTTCGCATCCGACTTGGACACACCTCACCCTGTATCACCAATTTGAAAGACATCAAACGGTCACTGGACTCTGAAATGGTCAATATGTTGCCAATTAGCTCTGCCGCGAGGATGATAGCAATTCCGTTTAAATGTTATTGATAAGCGTTAGTTATATGTTAAGGGATTCCTAATCTCTTAGGCTGGAGCTTGACTCTGACACCCGTCGTTCTTAAGTTAACTAGTGAGGGAAATGTACACTCAGGTCCTATATAAGCAAGCAGTTAAGTAGGGACGCGGTGGCAGTGTTTGTTTACTGGGTTAAGGATCTCGTTTACAAAATGTCTACTTATGTTATTTCAAATGAGATCCCTCTAACTACAAAAAGCTTCTAAAAGCCCCACAGGAACCGTAAATACTTAGATGGCGCCCCGATTGGAGCTTACAGAGTAAGCATGATGAGCTAAATCGTATATGGTCATAATTTATATAATTTGTTTTCCAATATCTATATCTGTATGTCGTATCTCCAGTTTTTTTTTTTTTTTTTTTTTCAAAAATAGGATAATACTTTTTCTGTCATACCTGCATAACCGGAATTTTGTTGGAGCAAGCTGCGTTGCAGAATCAGCTCTACATAACATTCAAAATGCAAAAGTGAGGGATAACTTTTAACGTCAAAATTTAATTTTTGCAAAGTTCACACAAACGCCGAACAATTTTAGAAAATCGTTTTGAAACAATAAAAATATATCACCATGATATCTGCATCAGCTGCGTTGTACATCAGTAATAATGTATGAATGCACTTTTTTTTACTCTGAGTTCATAACTGCAGAATGATGAATCAGTAATGTTTTGAATTGAAAAACTTCAATATTTAGTCCATTTAATGTGCATTTGTGATAAGTACGAAAATACAAAAATATGTATAATGCTTCTTTTGCCCTCGAATAGCCTTTTACTAATTTAAGTGCCATGCAGTATGCACGACTATTCTCGATGTTCATAACAGGGCTCAATATGTATGAAAGCAACACGATTAAGGCCGAAATTCCTAAAAGGCAATAATTTGGGATAGAACTGCATATATGAATGTATGCGTATGGTATATTTTAAGCCCTGCAAAACTTACATTGGGCCCAAACGACATTACATTCTCAGCACTGCGATCAGCCATGGGAAATGAAAATCAAAAAATAGAGTAATAAGCAATATATTTAGCCGCATACTACACCGAACGAATTTTATGTCTTTTTTTATACTTATACTGTTTGTCAAGCATTTAACAAAGACATAACGCTATAAGTTAAGAAAATGAAGTATTTTTTTTTTAAATATCTTTCTTACTCGTTGATATTATCTGTTGCGTTGATTAGGTTTGCCTTGAACATCACATAGCAATATTCGTAAAGAAGGACATTCAATGATAAGCAAATATTTTTTTAAATTAATGAGCATGTAAGCAAAAACAACATTTTCATATCTCTGTTCAAAGGCAATATACGATTATTATAAAAATATTGTGTTAAATATGCCACTATGAGCCCAAGAAGATGTACCTAGGTGGGCCCTTTGAATTTATTTTCCAAAGTGTGCATCTTTGTATCTGATTTTGTCAGCCATGGGATAACAAAGAGTCACAAATTCACAAAGTATATAACTGCGTTTTCTCACGTTAGAAAAATAAAAACCTAATAGTTGCTTTAATACAAGCATATAAGAAAAACCTTAAATTTCAAAAGAAATTTATATACATATAAGCACACTCATTCACCAGCTTATTTGGTTGATGAACTACTCAGTCGGATAGAAAATTATTTTCATAAAAAAAAAAACAATATGAGCATATGAATTGGTTTTATTTTTACAATAAAATTCAAAATATTCCCATAAATTATAAAAAAAGTATATATAATAAATAAACATATTAAAGTAAATTAAGTCTTTGATTGTTAGAAAAATAGATATTTTCCAATGTGTATTTAAAAAAAAAAGATAATAAGTATTAAATATATAGCACACAAGCACAAGCAAATTCTTATTTAATATTTTTGTCCCAATCGTCCACCACATTTTTTGTACTAAAATGGTGAAAAAAAAACAAAAAAAAAATCGTACAATAATTAGAAAAAACACATTTTGGTCTTGTAAAATTTTTAATAAAACAAAAACTAAAGTAATATTTTAAAAAGTAATGATTTTCATTCACTTGTTCAACAAATAATAAAATAAGTTGATAAGCTTTTTACATAACAAGTAAGAGATATTTATTTACATACATATATCCTGCATATATATCTCTAAATTTTTTATTTATTTTTCCACTGTAATATAAATATATATAAAACAAGAAAAAAAAAAACTATACAGAATTTTATATGATGAAAGCCTAAGTACCTACACTAAACTTTTAAAACTATATATATATTTTTGTTAGGTGTACAAAACTTATTTGTTTTCTTTTTGATATAAAACAAATAAACAATACCCTATGTTTCTCATGTAAATAAGCAAACTAAACAAATTATTATAAATAAAGTATATATCTAATACAGTAATTAAGATTCTAAATTACGTACACAATTTTAATAATAAAAAAACTAATCAACAATAGAAGTGAACAGAAAAAATATTTAAACACAGAGAAAAATAAATAAATAAATAAATTTTCCCTTATCCCTGTCTCTCTTTCTCTCTCAATCTTAAGTAAAAAAAAAAATAAATTAAAAATTATATAAACACAAAAAAGAATTTCTTTCTCTCTTTATATATATATATAATATGTATATATAATATATGAAATAATTTATATATATGTAATATATGTATGCAAAAACTTATATAAATACATACATATAATATGTATATAATTTTATTTAAAAACAAAGTTTAGATATATTTAGGTAATATACAAACAAATTAAGAAATGGATACGCTACGAAATAAAAAAATATATTTCACAATAATGAAAAAGAAATTTATCATATTATATATTTCATTATTTTAGTTATTATTATTAATTATCAATAAACATTTAAGTAACTAAGATTATAGAATTACATCAAAAAGTGAATACAAAACTTCAAGTTTAATACAAAAACAAAAATTATGGACAAAAAACCAACCAACAAATAAAAACCAAATTAAAAAAAAAGAATCACAGGAGAGTAAAAGTAAATAAAAATCAATATGTGAACAAATTGTAGGGTTTTCTTATTATTTTTTTTTACGTGGGTAGGTGGAAGGTTTCATAGACGCTATGAGGAGCGGCAGCGCATGCTTATAGCAGTGTGAGATTTTTACTGCCTAACAACATATTCTTTCTTCTTGTTGAGTACAAATAAGTTACCTTATCTATTAGTTTAAGTTTCAAAAAATATTCGTGTTGGGCTGGTACCGTCATTATATGCGGATGCTTCTTATTGCACTAAATCGAACGGTTTCGTTCTTTGTTATCGGCCATGAAGGTGAATACGGAGTTTGCGAGCCAAGTTTGTTATTTCGTCTACGACGGTAGCTATTCCTAAGTGTCTGTGGATATCATTCCTAATATACCACGAAGCATTCACGATTGCCCTTAGCACTTTGTTTTGGAAAGCTTGTAGTATATTTCGTCCATACAGATTTCAGCGCTTGCTTATACGAGGGGCGGCTGATAAGTTTCCGGCCTGAGATACTCAACGACGAGTCGTCTTCTCATTAGTGATAACACTAACTGCGGCACTCTTTAGTAGTATAAATATTACTTCGTTTCAATAATAATCTCATTTTGTTATTATCTGTGGTAGGATAAACATCGCCATGTCAGCCGAAATCGGAAATTCTCGCAATTTTGAGCACCGCGCCGTGATAAAGTAACTCGTGAAAAATGGAAAATCGCCCAAAGAAATTTTCGCAGACATGTCATCGACTCTTCAGGATTCTGGGCTTTCGTATACCGTGGTAAAAAAATGGGTTATTTCAACAAGGGCGTTAGAGCTGTGAAGACGACCCCTGCCCAGGGTGTTCGGTGTCTGTGGTCACTGAAGAAAACGTCGGAAAAGTTGAAAAATTTGTTCTGGCCTACCGAAGAATGAAAATGTGGCAAATAGCGGACGAGTTGCACATCAGCAAAGAACAGATTGAAGAAATTTTGCACATGCACAAAATTTGTGCACGTTGGGTACTGAAAATGCTCACCCCGTTCGACAAGCAACGACGACTCGAGTGCTCCAAAGATTTTTTGGAGTTAGCCGAGGACAATCTCGATGAAATTTGCAACCAAATCATAACTTTAGATGAGACTTGGGTTCGCTAATACGATCCGGAGTCCAAACAAGGGTCTATGCAGTTGATTGAAAAAGTGGAGAGGCCGCCGAAGAAATTCAAGGTGGAAAAGTCGGCTTCGAAACTTATGGCGACTGTTTTTTTGGAACAGCGAAGGTGTTTTGCGGATTGATTACCTGCCAAAGGGGACTACGATTAACGGTCATTACGCAAATTTATTGACTCAGGCACGTGAGACGGTCGTACGGAAGCGACGTGGGAAACTCAGGCACAGAGTGTTGTTTTTGCAGGATAAAAGCACCTGTTCACACGGCGCGGGTTTCGAGACAGGCCTTAGGAGAGAAAGGTTTTTCAACGATGGACCACCCACCCTACAGCCCAGACTTGGCCCGGGGCGACTTTTTCCTTTTTTTTTGCAATTTGAAAAAGGAGTTACGAGGCCGGAGATTTGCAGATGAGAACGAGATCAAGGCGGCAATAGCAAGTCATTTTGAAAGCAAAGAAAAAGAATATTTTTTCGGTGGTATTAAGACAATGTATGCGAGATGCTAGAAATGCCAAATGCATTTCACTCGAGGGAGATTGAAATGTATTGAAAAATTTCACTTAATGCCTTAGGCTGAGAACTTATCAGTCACCCCTCGTACATATAAAAGCAGTTTGTTATATATGCTTAATTTGGAATGTCTTCCAAGTAGCCAATATATATGTCTGAATCTATTTTCGAGGTCGTCGCGTCATTAATAGATATTTTGCCTCGTTTGCATACGGTATTTGTATTTGTACCGAATTAATGAAAATGGAAATTTTATCCAAAGCTCGTTGGAGCTTTTCAGTTGTTGGCCAACTCGACTGAACTTTCCGCTGCCAGTATAGCCGTATCGTTCGCGAACGTGGTTACGGCGACGCCTTCCTTCTCTTGAGGTGCCTTCTTCTTGAGCCGATTCCTTTAAATTCTGACTTTTCGGTTCCGTGTTTAATACGGAAAAGTCTGTTCGCAAGGTACTCGTATGATTCTAAAATCTTGTATAACTATTACGAAAGAAGCTGCCTTAGCTTATACTTCAATCCTTCGTACCATACATAGTCGAAGGCTTGAGGGACGTCAAGAAAAGCACTAAACATATCTTTTTCTCTTCTTAACTCTTTCTTAATTTCATTGGTGGAGTGCTTGATTCTGAAGCCGAATTGGTGATCGGGAATTAAACGTCTTTCTTCAGTGACCTTGTAGGCTCTTTAAAAGGAGTTTTTCAAATACCTTTAATATTATCGGCAAGAGCGATATCGGTCTGTATGATTTGTTTGTCGTTTGGAGATTTTCCCGGTTTTGGAACCAGTGTAACTTCGGCGATTTTTCATTGTTTTGAAACGTATAGTAGTCTTAGCGAAGCATTTATAAGATAAAGAAGTTTGGTTACAGCAATTTCTTGAGGATTTGTCCGGTTATTACATCATATCCAGAGGTCTTGTTATTTTTCTGTTTTGTTTGTTGCTTGGTTAAGTTCGGCCAACGACACACTTTTTATTTTAAAGTTGTCAGGTGTCGTAATTGTACAACCAAGATCCTCTATCAATATCTGTCCATGAAATTGCTTAAACTAAACATTTTTTCTAGGTGCTCATCAAATAAATCCGCCTTCTCTTTGTCTCTTTTTGACCATTAGCCATTGTTTTTTCTTATTAATGGCGATTGTATCTGGGGTTTTTTGATACCTTTCATATCTTTCCAGAGTGAGTAATTTGAACTTTTTTCGGTATTCAAACCTTCGAGATATGTAGAAATCTCGGATCACTTTTTTGAGTTTATTGCATATTTAGTTCGAATGCTAGGAAGGGCAGATTGTTGTCATCTTTTGCGTGTTCTCCTCTTTTCTCGTATCAATTGTTTAACTTCCGACGGATACATAATTTCGCTATTTGCGACTTCTTTCCTTCTATTAGGAGTGTTTTTCTACGCGGCACTCTGTAAGACTTCAATAAATCTGGCGACTTTGTCGCAATATTTTCTAAAGTCGTCCCAGCTAGTTTTGTTGCTAGTTAATCTAAGTGCTAATTATTTTTTCATTAGACTCACTTATTGTCAATACGACTGGTGAGTGATCTGAGAAGAGATCAAAATTGTTCTTGACGTTCGTTCAGTTCTTAGACACCCCTTTTGCGATAAAGAAGTATATGAGGTCAGGCGTTTTTATTATGGGCTAATAAGTTGGTTTCCCCGTTGAAAAGAAGTCAACACCTTTCGGTGAATTGCATCTTGAGCCCCATTAGGTGTACTCCGCATTGAAATCACCACCAATCAAAAATTCTTTTCTAAAGTCATTCTTTTCCAGTGTGAGTCGCGGAGGCAATAAATGAACGCGATTTTGTAGTATGAGTGTTTTTTTTTTTTTTTAAACAAACTACTTACATACCTGCATTGTAACGAGCTCAATAATTGTATTCATATAATGCTCAATATAGTCTTTAATGAAGAGGGAGGATCCGCCTCTAACCCTTTCGGATGGATGGTATGCGTGGTAAGCACAGTATCATTTTATTATACCCTATCCAGGGTATATTAATTTTGATACATAGTTTGTAACATAGAAAAAAGATAACGATAGGCCCCCAAAAGTATATATACATACATATTTGTGATCAGCGTCAAAAGTTATGTCGATCTAGCCATGCCCGTCCGTATGTTACCACTTTTTGGGCCTTACATTTTGAGCTAGAAACATTAAATTTGGTTCCTAGCAACTGCAAATTGTTAAACACCGCGCACATACTTTTTTAAAAAAATATATCGCTTTTCTCAATGTTTCCACATTATACTCGTATATGCCCACGCTTGGGGCGTGGGCAATATATGGTCAATCAAACCTTATTCACGGTGATGGTTAAGTCTTATTGTAAATATCTCATCAGAATCTGTGACCTTCGGTTACAAATTTTAGGAGCCATGCGCACTTTTGTGCTAAGAAAAGCTGTACCAACAGTTTTGTTATAAAATTTCTTAAAAATCGCAGAAATATCCTCTGCATAGAAAGATACAATTTTATTTTTTTTTATATATAATTTGCGCGCGCCAAAGGGGATATGAATACCCTTATACTATACAGCGTACGGGCGTTGTGTAGATAGACAGAGAGAGAGAAAGAAAGAAAGATTTGGTGTAGTGGTTTGAAACTCAGGTGGTATTAAGTTTCTGTAAACTCCAAGGGCAGCGTCCAGATAACTGGGGAGCTTTTTCGCCTTGCTTTTTATTGTCGTTGCTCTTGATTCACAGTATTTTTTTCAGTCCTGCTGTCAACATCACGATCAGGTTGCATTTCCAGTCATATGACCACCCCACTGTCAGTGTTATGCCTTAGCAGTAGAGTTGACTTAGCTTTCGCAATTGATCGACTTTTTTTTATTTATTTCTTGCGAAATAAATAGATGATTCTTGACATCAGGATCTGGACCGTGAATCAACAGCGTGACAAGCGATGATGTTACCACTACACCACGGCCACCCAAGGTCGAGGCCTTTTGGACTGCCGTGTAAATATTTACCAGCTTTGGGTATTGACTTCTCTCCGTATATGCGGAATATGGACCAGTTTCAGACAGCTCTGAATAATATGTTTTAGAACTGGCAGGATAATGCCAGATGACATTTGTAGTTCAGCAGGTGTTATGCCCAAAAGAGTTTGTCCTGCGCAATCAGACTTGAGAGGTTGGTTTTTTGAGCATTTGACTTGATAGAGTCAGTATTGTTGGCATTCAGGGAATTATTTGGGAAGTGTGTATCAATAAGAAAATTTAACGTATCTACCCTAGAAGTAGTCCAAGACCAATCTTTTTTTAATAAACAACTGGGCACTGAAGGATTTGCCTAGGGGATTTTTCTCATCCTAGATGCCTCAGAAGATTCTTCTATTTTACCACAAAAAAGTTTCCGAGAATTACGTTTGGCTTTCCTCAATTCTTTTTTATATGTTTTTAGTAATTCTTTGTACGAGTCCCAGTCAGATGCATCTCTTGTGTTTTGCATTTGCTGAAAAGTTTTCTGCAAGTATTTCTGAGTGGTAATAGATCAGAGATCCACCAGTGTGGTTATTTCTTGTCCCTAACCTTAATCAAAGGACAAGAGGAAGACAACGCTTTATTGAGGGCCAAAGTAAGGTCCTTAACCATACAGTCAAGCTCTTGAGGATTGCTCGAGGAGTTTAGAGTATCAGAGGTTACCAATTTATTTTAAGTTTCCCTATATTTGAGCCGGTTAGTTCTATGGATATTTCTATAAAGCAATGGGCCTGGAGGATCGTCGACAAGACTAAATTGAAGGTATCAGTGGCCAGAAAAAGAGTGTTAACAGATACCTTCCAGTTCTTGATCATTTGATTAATAATGTCGGAGACAAGGGTTATATCTAGGCGAGCATTAGAATCACAGCCAACTATGATTCCAGTTTTACTTCATTCAGCGTCTGCGACCAGTCTTACCATAGTGGATCCAGGAAGAGAGTCTATGATATCATAGGCGAGATAAGCCGATGCTAGATAGTAGGAGCGCTTACTTGTTTCCAGCAACGCTACGGTTATCGATCACTGTAATTAGGAAGTAAATTTACCTTAATGCTACTTTTTACCAATATGCACGATCTAGGTTTACCTTTATTCTTGACATATAGGGAATAGTATACGGGAGTCTTGAGTCCACAAACCAGGTTGTTAATAACCCAAGGTTCTTGGATCAAGACAATATCTTCTTTATCCTTTGAGAGACGGAGAAGAGACTGGCCGAAGCCGTTTTGGAGCGATGGAGGTTAATTTAAACTAATGCAGCATTGTTGCTACAATCAGGCAGAGGAACTTTCACCACAGTGTTGTTCAAGCCCTCCAACTCTGAGGACAAGCCAAGAAGTTCATCCTCACTCAAAGGTGCTTTGTCTGTAATATCGCCCATCTCCATGTCTGATAGCGAAACGTCATCGACTAAAGATGGTTGTATGGTTGACTGAGAGTCATCATCCTCCAAGGAAGGGAAGGAGATTGATGTCTCAGCATTCTTGTTACTTATGGTAGGGTCTGAAGGATGGGGAGGAAGTTTATCAACATCCACCTCACCCTTTTTGTACACCTTCAGGGTAATAGCATCGAACCCATAGCTTATCACGCCTTCGGTCTTCGCTAAAGGAGTAAGAGATTCCTTATTAATTGCAATGAGCGCGCATCTATAAAGGCATCTCTGCTCCTCCAGCCTAGTGACTTTCCAGTTGTGAGTAGGGATTACTGATTTGGAGGATCCTGATAATATCCTCCGTATTGGAGGGTACGGCTGGGATCCAGGTGCGAGTTCTCGGTCTGCATGGGAGGATATCCCATACAGACCTTGCTACAACCTCGAGCTTAGTACCAGGCCAAACCTCCCCTAGTTTACTAATCGCCGGCTTTTAAAGATCACGAGATCTCTTGTCAGCTCAAGCGATCACCTTGACATGGGATTCTCATTCATAATATCTAGAAAGCAAGCCGCCAGTTTGGCTGGGATCATCCTCCATTTATCTGGAGTGATTGTTCCATCGATGTCATTTCTATCGATGACTGCCAGTACAAACCTGCCTTTAAGGACGTCGCTGTAAGATTTGGATGTGACGTTGGATGGCCTGGAGGAGGTGCTGGTGTTGTGCACCTTAGGTCTTTTTGAATCCGACCCGGATTCTTCCAACGATCTCTGTCGTTTAGACGCGAAGTCTCTGTTAGTCTTGTCAGGTTGAGTACAGACGATCCTTTTGGCTAGGGTTTTCACCCTATCATTCCTATTATTCTTCGGAATTTTGCCGAATTTCTGGAAAATACGGCCAGCTGAGCGACGATCTTTATACGTCTGTTTTGACGGAGCGACTTGTCGTGAGCCGGAGCTACAACGCGATCCCGAAGAGTCCTTATTTATTTGTAAAATACCTTTGCTAGGCTCCGTACGGCTTTTGGCAGCAGAAGGACCACGTGGATCCAGAATCCTTTTGCTGTCCAATGCTTTTGGAGTTTTACCGGTAAACAGCTTAATCGCCGTGCTACCGTCCGGTTTTAAAGGAGGACCGGTCTCATCTTAAATGCTACTTTTAGTATTGGTATTGGTATTACCGGTAAACAGCTTGATCGCTGAAAATGATTTATCAAGTACGCCCGTGGGTTCCAAATAGATGCCTGTAGTATTTAGTGTTAGTTGTTGCTCTAACTGCGCTATAGTCCCGCTTAACGCAAATGCAAAAATAATGTATCTGAACGTGAAAACGCAAAAATTGTTGACTGTAGTAGTTTGGTATAGTTTGGTACTCTTTTGTGTGGTATGCTTAGTGTTTATCTGTTTGTGTATGACTATATTGTATATGACCTTTTCCTTCCTACCGATCTTTATTCTGGAGTTTTCAGTATTTCTGTTATTTCGTAGGGCCCTTCAAATATCGGGGCAAGTTTTTTGTTTACTGTATTTTTTATTTCTACTAAGACCTTGTCTCCTATGTTGTAGCTAGTATCCTTGCAGTTTCGATCGTAGTACGCTTTAGCCTTTTCTTTTGCTTCTACTTGGTTGTTACGAATAATTTCGTAGCCAGTTTGCATTTTTCTCTTTATCTCCGTTATATAGTCGTCGTAATTGTATGTAGGCTGGACACTTCTGTTAAGGGTTGAGGGAGTTGGTGCCTCGAATCCGAAAAGGTCTTTGAATGGGCTGTAATTTGTGCTGGAATGTGGGGTGGTATTATAGCAAAATACTACATAATCCTTATAATTATCCCAACTAGTTTTGTCTTTGTTTGCATAACTTCTTAGATAATCACCTAGGTTTCTGTGCGATCTTTCTAATGCACCATTCGATTGCGGATGATACGGGCTGGTTTGTATCTTCAGAATCTTTAAAGTTTTATATATACTTGTACTTTTGAACAGTTCACTTGTGAAATTTGTTCCTTGGTCTGTAAGTATCGTTTGTGGTATTCCAAACGTGCAAACTATTTTCTTTATCAGCGCTTCAGTCATTGTTCTGGCTTCTTGGTTGGGAATGGCTATTGCTTGGACGAATTTTGTTAAATCATCTTGGAAAGTAAGTATATATTTGTTATTATTTTCAGTAATCGGCAGTGGTCCTACTATATCAAGAGCTATTCTTTCGAATGGAACTTTTGCCGTTGTAGTGATGACCCAGGGATTTTGTTACTTGCATATTTTTGACATATTTGTCGGAAAAAATCTTCGCCTATAATACCATCCTGTGAAATTGGGAAGTTGTTGGGCACTACGTGGAATAAATGCGTAATCTTGTGGTCTGGAATAAATTCTATAACTAGATTAATGGAGCGCACACACGCTCCAATAATAACATACATAATTATTTTTTTAATAAAGTTAATAAAAAGAGTTCTTTTAAAAAGTGAGTTTATGTTTTTGTATCGGCGGATACAACATTGGTGGCAGCGGTCGGATTTCTAGCAGCATAGAGTCCCGTATACAAATTTTTTCTTCTCTAATCTCTAAATCCGTTAAAAAAAAGTGTTGTGCCAACTTGTGATAGACTTACTGATTATATCCCACCGCTGCCACCAATGTTGTATCCGCCGAGTATACTGCGAGTATCAGAGAGATTCTTCCAGAAGCTCTTCCATGATACTCGCTTAGCTCTTCTAATCTCTAATTTATATCTGGTTAGGGTTTCTCTTTATATTTCCCATTCTCCATTGCGTTTCGCTCTGTTGAAAGCTTTCTGGTTTCAGCTCTTAATTTGCGAGTTTATTATTCCACCGTGGTGTAAGCCGCTTGCCTAATTTTACTTTTTCTGGGCATGCTTGATGGTAAGAATTTGTGATTGCTGTATTTAGGTCTTCACAAGTTATTTCTAGAGGCTATCAATATCTCTTATGTTCCTATTACATCCAGGCAAGTTTTGCATGATTTCTAGACTGTATGAGTCCCATTCTATGGATCTTGGCTGTCTATAAGTTTCCGAGTATATATGGCCTAAGTTGAGGTGGTTGTCAGCTAAAAACCCAACACACTTAGACCAGTCATACGTGCATTGTGATAAAATATATGGCCTAGGTCTAAATCAAAAAGGATGTGTCGATGATCAGACATTGACGTTTCTGATAAAACGTGCCTGTCCTTTAAGTAATTTTTTTATAAATGGGTTGCATAGGGTAATGTCAAGGACTTCTTCCCTAATTCTGTTTATAAAAGTGGGTTTATTACCAGTATTTAGAATTTCTAAGTTTTTGTTGTAAATGAAATCTAAAAAAGACTAACCTCTTCTGTTGATGTTAGAACTACCCCAGATAGCATGGTGAGCGTTAGCGGCGCAGCCAATAATTAATTGGTACTTCCTTTGGTAACAATAGGCCGCAAGTTCCCTCAGTGGCAGGAAGTCCAAATCGGTGACGTCATCTGGTAGGTAAGATGAGGATATAACTGCATCTGTCTTACCTCCTTCATTGGGTAGCTCAATTATTGCTGCTACCAGATCCTTTTTAATGAATTCTGGAATGGGAATAATTCTCATATTATTTTTAAATAAAATGCAGGCTCTAGGTTTTCCTTCACTTACAGAATCGTAGATCAACTCACCTGTTAGGCCTTTACCTGGTCCTTGTGTATACATATATGGCTCCTGGGTAAAAGCCACGTCCAGGTGATCCTTATTAAATCTATGACTTAAAACCGCCGAGGCGGCTTCTGCGTGTTATAGATTTATTTGGATGCACCTTATACCCATTGACTTAATCCTGGGAAATGCTACCAGGATTGCTAGCATTTATAGTTTGTTCAGCCGAAGAGTTGGCTTCTGACGCTTTTGGCGTTGAGACGTTGTCTTCTGACGCCTTGGGCGTTGAGCATGGTTTTCCTGACCCTTCAGTTGAGCTGCTAGTGTCAGTTCTGATCTGTTTTTTGTTCTGACACGTTTCTTGGTTTTTTTTTTTGCTCCAAGTTTAGCCTTTAGCGCCAACTAGTCTTTACTGAGCACTGAACTTTGAATGTGCAACTGGTAGTCTGTTCTTAGTAGAGGCTGCAGACTTTGGGTTGTCGGCTGGCTACACTAATCGTTTTATCCTCACGCGAATTTGAGTGAAGTTAAGGAATAACTTACATTTCTGTTTTATGATGTATTCCTTTGATCTATCATCTGCAGAGAATGTTATTGTTTCTTCACCGCTTCTTTCTTTCGTAGCCCTGAGGATTCGCCATCCTGAAGTGGAGGCGCCGGTGTTTTGCTTTGCAATCCGGGCTAAGAAGATTTCTTTTGGCATTTCGTCACCAGCGGGGATATAGGTTACGCATGTGAATAACTTGGGAATGTTACTTCCCTGAGTAATGCGCAGACTGGCATTTGGTCATGGTTTTATTCTCTTGACCGCAGACATAAGCCAGTTTTTGGCTTCTGTGTTGTGACAAGTGATTGCTAACTAGCAATCTCTAAGTGAGAGTGCGACAAATTTGAGGTGTGGACTGTTGTTGTCGGATTTGTCCACCTCTTTTAGTAGACTATTTTTTACTAGCTGCATTTGTTGCACTCTAAGGCTTTCTGCAGGGTGCATCGAGTGCATTATGGCTACTTTACATTGAGCCATAGCATCCCTACAGGATAGCCCTTATGTGTGTGGTTGATCCTGTGAGGCACCCGTCCTCACGATGTTTACAGGATTGCTTCCCGTACTTTTTCCTTCACTTGAGGCTTTAATTGCTTCTGAGTGGGATTTGGGAGCCTTTATCTTTTCCTTTTTTTGAGGTTAGGCTTATTGTGATTTTGTCTCACTTTTTCCCTGAGCATTACACAAACTGCAAGGATCTTTTCTTTGCACAACCGTATTTGTGCCTTTAGGTAGCTCTGAGTACGTTTGTGCTTTTTGGGTACCTGATCCTTTAGCGAGTTGTCGCTTGACCTAATTTGTTTGTTGATTCTAGGTCTGTCGCCTTCATGAGTTACCCTGAAGCTTTAGCGCGCATTGTTTTTTGCCTCTTGAGGTTCTATGCCGTCTTTAATCATAGTTGCGATTCGTCTTTTCTGAGTCCCAGTGAAATGTTCATGTTTCTGTTGAGGCTTGTTGACGATATTCTCCGCTATTTCCGCGTTGCCTTGTACGTTCTGTGCTTGGGCAGTTTGTTTGTCCATTGTCATGGACTGGCGCGGTTCGGCAGTTTTTGGAGATGAGAGGCTCTGTTCAACTGCCTCCATCTCACATTGAGATATAGGGGAATGGAGTAGAAGTTCTTCTGCTGACTCCGTTACTTACGTGGTGTTATTTTTTATATTTTTGTTTTTATTTATTTGTGTTTTGAATTGTGACATTTTACTGTTACATTTTTTTTAATATTTCCCCATAATAGAATTGAAATACATAATTTGTTCCTTTGTTTTCTATTACAGAATCATTAATTTTGACATTACAGTTTGAATGTTTAAAATATTGTAGCATAATAATAACTACGCTCCTATGTCTATGCAGCAAATTCCGAAGTGACTTTCCATTCTGGCAGAATTTTGGTTCAAACTGTCCTTTCATTCGAGGTTCGTGTCTGGGACGAAGTCTCCACAGCTCATGTCAACGAAAGAGACGAATAATATCAGGGATAAAAGGGAATTATAACTGCAAGAATTATTTCTCTTGTTCCAGTGGTCGAAGAATTTGCTAGAAGTTTCTGGCTATCAGAAACTTCTGCTATATAAGGACAGATGGCGATCAAAAAAAGACAGTTGGTTTAGAACCGTGGCGAAGAGATTGGAAAAGTCATAATGGGCGAAGTTGTAATTTGGTGATAAATTGAAAGTTGAGAGTGAACAAGAAAAAGTAATTAGTTTGGATTTGTGAATTAAGTAATTGAAAGGAGATAAAGTGATTTGAGAGGAAAGAGACCTTGTAAGAAAAGAATTTGCGAAGAATAGTATAGTGTGAACTTGAATTGTTCTATAGAGTAGAAAATAAAGAAATAATTTCACAGAATAATTGTTTTATCTACTCGAGCCGTAGCTCGCATATTACATTGGTGTCAGAAGCGGGATAAAACTTATTCTGTGAATAACTATTTCCGTGGTGTGAAATTGCACAAAAAAAAAAAAAAACGATTTCTGTGTTGAGTTAATTAGTTGCGCAAAATGGGTCGCAAATTGGGAAAACTAACTATAACTCAACTAAAGGCAGAACTCAGTAAGCGGAACCTCGACACAACTGGGGGAAAAGATGCCCTGCTGATTCGTCTGGAAGAAGCAGTAACGCAGGAAGGTGAAAATCCGCACGACGTAGAGTTTGACGTGGAAGAGGAACCAGCAAGTACAGCAGCCGACCCGGGTATAACAAGTCTGCTCCTGCAACTTAAGTTAGTCATGGACGAACAAAAGAAAGCAATAGAAGACCAAAGGAATTCTATAGAACTTAAGCTGGACGACCAAAAGAAAGCAATGGACGACCAAAAGAACTCTTTAGAACTTAAGATGGACGAACAAAAGAAAGCAATGGACGACCAGAGGAATTCTCTAGAACTTAAGCTGGACGAACAAAAGAAAGCAATGGACGAACAAAAGAAAGCAATGGACGAACAAAAGAATTCTCTAGATGCTCTGGAAAGTAAACTTGATGAGCAAAACAAGAACTTGGAATCCAAATTCGAAGTGATCGAAGAGAAAATCGAGAAGGTCGAGACGCAACTCGAAAAAGTCGAAACTAGATTCGATGAAAATTTTGAGAAACATGAAACTCAGTTCGGGAAGATAGAGACTCAGTTTGAAAAAGTAGAAAAGCAAGTCGAAAATCTTGCTAAGGAGCTCAGCAACGTGAAGAGACAGAAAGCACGGGAATATTCCACTGACGGTCTGAGAAGAAAGGAGATGCAGCCTCCTATCTTCGATGGTCAAACATCAAGCGGCCGCAATGACCAATAGCTGGGACGATGAAGAGAAGTCCATTGCACTCACACTTGCACTGAGGGGTCCAGCTGCGGAGCTCTTGCAGACCATCCCGGAAGATAAACAGCAGAACTACGACTCTCTGGTTCAGGCTATCGAGATGCGGTTTGGGGATGAACACATGCAGCAGGTGTACAGGGTTCAGCTGCGTAGTCGAGTCCAGAAAAGGGGGGAAACGCTCCAACAGTTGCAAGCGGATATAGAGCGACTAGCCCATCTTTCATACCCTAAAGCCGGTGAGGAGCTTATCAACGAAATGGCGGTGGAAGCTTTTATTCAGGCCATAGAGGACAGACAACTGCAAATGGCTGTAAGGATGGCTGAAAAGCGAACACTCCCCGAGGCATTGGCATTCGCTCTGTCAATGAAGGCTGCGGACCAAGCATACCAGGGAATACACCGTGTCAGGGAAATGTCCGTCGTGGAATGCTCATGCCAGAGAACAGCCGTCTTGGATGAAGACAAAGCTCGCGGAAGTCAAATCCGTTGCTGGAATTGCAACCAAACCGGACACCTACAACGGCAGTGCAGAAGTGCACCTAGACGAGGAAATTGTCCACATTGCGGAAGTAGGAGAAGCAGAGAGGAAGCATCTGGCGGTGATAACATTCATCCTGTCAGTCAGACTTCCCAAAACCAGCAGTCGGGAAATGCGTAAGGACCAACTTCGCGGGGCAGAAGTTGGTTACTGGAATCGAGGCCCCCAGGACCACCATTCAAGTTTCGCAAACCAAACGGGGTAACAAGAGCCTGACAGTGGAGGCACTAATCAACGAGAAGAAGTGCGTAGCCACCATCGACACAGGTGCCACTGCCTCCATTGTAAGAAGAGATATCGTCAAAAGCTCCTGGCTGCACAACACCAACAGCTACTGCCTGAAGACTGCAACAGGGGAAATGGCGAAGGTATTTGGAGAAGTTCGTCTTACGATTACTCTGGCAGGACTGACGTTCTCCCATGCGTTTCTGGTGGCAGATATATGCGACGAGTGCATCATCGGAGTAGACTTCATAAAGCAAATGAAGTAATCTTGGACATCGGGATGCAAGTATTGAGGTATCGAAATGTGGAGATTCCGATGGTGTACGGAAATGAGAATGCCGTAACTCTCAGGACAGTCATCAGCAAAGACGAAGTTTTGCCGCCGTCTTCAGAGACAATCATTTGGACGAAGCTGGAAGGTGATCTTGGGAGCCACCGATTCTACATAGTAGAACCAGACCCAGAGAAGAATTCTCAAGACTACATCGTGGGAAAGACGTTAGTCGAACCAAAGAACACCATGGTTCCAGTGAGGGTTTTGAACGCAAGACCACACACTGTAAAACTAAGGCGAGGGGATGTGACTGGAAAATGCACGCCGATTACCGCCGTCGCAACAATATCTGAACGTGATGCTCCAAAACCTCTCCCATCACCTTGGACAGCGGAAACGAGAGAGACGATTCTCCAGTCCAGTGAGCTGAATCAGGAGCAGCGAACTATGGCAGAGAATCTTATCAATGAGTACGCTGATGTATTTGCCTCACAGGACGGAGAATACGGCCGAACACACCTGGTACAACATCGAATAGACACTGGTGATACTAGACCAATTCGTCAGCCTGCTAGGCGCCTTCCATTGGCAAAGCAGACAGAAGTTGCAGAGATGGTGTCGGCAATGGAGAAAGAAGGTCTGATTGAAAGTTCCAAAAGTCCGTGGGTATCACCGGTTGTACTGGTTAAGAAGAAAGATGGCAGCACGCGGTTCTGCGTGGACTATCGGCAGCTCAATTACGTCACCAAGAAAGACAGCTACCCTCTGCCACGGATTGACGACACGCTAGACACACTATCAGGAGCCCGATGGTTTTCCACTCTCGACTTGAAGAGTGGCTACTGGCAGGTACAGATCCATCCAGAAGACCGGGAGAAAACCGCCTTCACCGCAGGAAATGGGCTATGGCAATTCACGGTAATGCCATTCGGGCTGTGCAATGCTCCGGCGACTTTCGAGCGATTGATGGAATGTGTCCTGCAAGGGTTAACATGGAAAATCTGTTTGGTATACTTGGATGATGTCATCGTCGTAGGAAAAACGTTTGCGCAACACCGAGACAATCTAAGGGATGTGTTTCAAAGGCTTCGAAGTGCCCACCTGAAGCTCAACCCCAAGAAGTGCGCCCTGTTTAGAGCGGAAGTCAAGTACCTGGGACACATAATTTCAGCGAAAGGAGTGAGAACCGATCCGGAGAAGGTCGAAGCGGTGAAAAACTGGCCAGTCCCCAAAGACAAACACCAACTAAGGAGCTTCCTGGGCCTAGCCACCTACTACAGACGGTTCGTGAAGGATTTTGCCGGGATCGCAAAGAACCTGCACCAGTTGACGGAAAAGGGAAAACAATTCAAATGGTCAATTGAGTGCGAGAAGAGCTTCAAGGCACTTAAACAACGGCTATGCGATGCCCCGATACTGGCTTACCCCACTCCCGGGGAAACGTTCATTGTGGATGCAGATGCTAGTAATGTCGGGGTAGGAGCCGTACTCTCCCAGGTGCATGACGGCCAAGAGAAGGTGGTTGCGTACTTCAGCAAGGTGCTCTCTAAGCCAGAAAGGAACTACTGCGTGACAAGGCGGGAACTTCTAGCTTTGATCTTGGCTACGAAGCATTTTCACAAATACCTCTACGGGAGGAAGTTCGTACTTCGCACAGACCATGCAGCCTTAAAATGGCTATTACAGTTCAAGAGTCCTGAGGGTCAGGTCGCAAGATGGATCGAAAGGTTGCAAATCTACGACTACGAAATACAGCATCGTAAAGGAAAACTCCACTCTAATGCGGATGCACTGTCCCGGAGACCATGCAGAACGGATTGTAAACATTGTGCGCGTCAGGAAGAACGGGAGCTGGTTTCCATCCAAAGAATGAGAGCCGAACCTATCGCCGGCTGGAGCGTAGATGAGATCCGGAACGCTCAGAAGGAAGACCCGGATATCGAGCCGATTCTGGCCTGGAAGGAGAACATGGAGAAACCGGATCATCAGGACAAATCTCACAGAAGCCCGACCTTAAAGGCATATTTTGCGCAGTGGGACTCCCTCCATGTCCAAGAAGGTGTTCTGAGAAGAAAATGGGAATCCTCCGACGGAAAGTCGTTTGTAATGCAGCTTGTCGTACCGCGGACGAGGGTCAAGGAGGTGTTACAGGAAATGCATGGCGGGGCGACCGGAGGCCACTTGGGAGTGAATAAGACGCTAGAAAAGGTACGAGAACGTTTTTATTGGTTAAAAGCGAAGGAAGATATCGAAGACTGGTGCAGAAAATGCGACGTGTGTGCAGCTAGCAAGGGTCCGAGAATCAAAACTCGAGGTAAGATGCACCAATACAACGTGGGAGCACCTTTCGAACGAATCGCCATCGACATCGCAGGGCCCTTTCCGGAAACCGACAATGGTAATCGGTATATACTCGTAGTGATGGACTACTTCAGTAAGTGGCCGGAAGCGTTTCCGATCCCTAACCAGGAAGCCAGAACCGTGGCGGAGCAGATCGTCTACAATTGGGTTAGCAGATTCGGTGTGCCCTTGGAATTGCATTCTGACCAAGGGCGGAACTTCGAGTCAAGAATCTTCCAAGAGATGTGTCAACTACTCGGAATCAAAAAGACAAGGACAACCCCGCTTCATCCACAGTCGGACGGTATGGTGGAGCGTTTCAATAGGACTTTGGACGAACATCTCTCGAAGGTCGTAGGTGACTACCAACGGGATTGGGACCGGCAGATTCCCTTGTTTTTGATGGCCTATAGAAGTGCCGTGCATAGCACTACTCGACATACGCCGTTCGAAATCTTATTTGGTGGAATAGCTCGTTTACCCAGTGAGGTGAAATTTGGATCTCCTACCAATGAGCCCAGAAATGAAGAAGAGTACGTGGCGGACCTTAGGGAAAGGCTTAGGGACATACACCAAAGGACCAGAAGCCAGATTAAGATGACGAGCGACCGCATGCAGACCAGGTATGATGCCAAGGCAACAACGTCAGGATTCCAGGAAGGAGATCTGGTGTGGCTGTATAATCCCCATCGCCAAAAGGGGAAATCACCTAAATTACACCGGAACTGGGAAGGTCCCTACAGAATAGTAACCCGCATCAACGATGTTGTCTACCGCATCCAGCGAGGACCAAGGGCCAAAATGAAAGTGGTTCATGTGGACCGACTGAGTCGATACAATGGCCGAAATGAGGATGCACTTGTTCGGGACGAACACGTCTAAGAGGGGGGCAGTGTAGCATAATAATAACTACGTTCCTATGTCTATGCAGCAAATTCCGAAGTGACTTTCCATTCTGGCAGAATTTTGGTTCAAACTGTCCTTCATTCGAGGTTCGTGTCTGGGACGAAGTCTCCACAGCTCATGTCAACGAAAGAGACGAATAATATTAGGGATAAAAGGGAATTATAACTGCAAGAATTATTTCTCTTGTTCCAGTGGTCGAAGAATTTGCTAGAAGTTTCTGGCTATCAGAAACTTCTGCTATATAAGGACAGATGGCGATCAAAAAAAGACACAGTTGGTTTAGAACCGTGGCGAAGAGATTGGAAAAGTGATAATGGGCGAAGTGGTAATTTGGTGGTACATTGCGAAAGTTGAGAGTGAACAAGAAAAAGTAATTAGTTTGGATTTGTGAATTAAGTAATTGAAAGGAGATAAAGTGATTTGAGAGGAAAGAGACCTTGTAAGAAAAGAATTTGCGAAGAATAGTATAGTGTGAACTTGAATTGTTCTATAGAGTAGAAAATAAAGAAATAATTTCACAGAATAATTGTTTTATCTACTCGAGCCGTAGCTCGCATATTACAATATTATGCAAAAAATTCTAACCAGAATGGAAGATATGGAGAAGAGCAATAAGAAAATTCTGGAAAGAATATCTTTCCTTGAAAACAAAACAGCAACCACAGAGCTGTGCCTAAAATATCCTAATGGTTAAAAACATACAAATCTTATTATGGAATGCCAATGGTCTCGAGAATCCGAGACACATTTCAAATTTGAAACTGCACGATTAAAAGACATACTCGTACCACATCCTCATAATACTGCTGTTATAATTAAATAAAGCATTAATCAACATGAAGACGAAAAATATCAGTCGTGTGAAATACAAGCCACATCCATCAAAATAAAAACATGCTGCGGCCAGATAACGGTAGCAGCAGTATATTGTTCTCCTGAGTATATTAAAGTCAGTCCGACTACCGAACCGCAGCAGTGTTTTCCAGGCGGAGGTCCTAGCATTGACAATAGCCGCCCGTGAGACTGCGATGAGGGCAATACCACAAGACCTTTCTCATCGACAGCCAAGTAGCAATAAGAACGATTTCTGCTACTGAAATGAAATCAAAGCTTGTGAAGTGCTGCCGAGAAGAGCTCAAGGTTCTTGGAACACAGCACAAGGTAAAATTCTGCTGGGTCCCTGAACAAGAAAAGGGAATGAGAAAGCACACGAACTAGCAAAAATAGGTTCGGCATTATGCACTGACCAATCTGACCCCTCGGTGAATATCCCGCCTTGCACACTAAAGCTCGAAACATGGATTAAAGTTCTAATAGTGGCAAACGACAGGTGGACCTCTCTAGACACTTGTGTCACCGCTAGGAAGCTATGGCTCATATACGACAAAGCCAGGACAGACAGACTTAACTAAATGAATAGGGTGGCCGTGGTGAAGGGCCTAAGTGACATTTTCAAACATTTGAGTAATCAGCATAATTAACACATTCTTCCACTAAGTTTATTAAAAAAGTAGAAGGCCCTTCATCTTCTAAGCGCCTTAATTGTCACTTGCAACGTCTGCAATATAAATGCTTATTTATTATATTTATAATTGTTACCTATTGTGAACTTTACTGTACTATTGTGACCTTAATTAGTATTGTGAGCTAACATACAGAATGTCAAAGCAGTGGAGCTGCAACCACCAAATACTTAAGTTCATACTTGAACACTGTAATTTTTATCAAGTTGAATAAAATTTTTTAACATTAAACAGTCTTCATTTTCTTAATTGCTAAATATTTAACGTGTATTCAATACACGTTAAATGGTGTCAGAAGTGAACACAATAAACAAAACAGCCGGAAACATAGTTGTTAAAAGGAAAGCAAACAAGGAAAGCACAAGGGGAACAGGAAAGAACAAGAAAAACAATGACATCATCGAATGATCGCTTGCCGCAACCATTGGATTGCACAAATTTGGCAAAGGAATGGACAACATGGAAACGCGAGTTACATTCGATCCCTCAGCTTGAGGTAAAAAAAACCAACTTTACTTTACGAACAACTTTAATCAACTGAACTGGAATACAATTTTTATTTCTACAAATCACATGCGTATCATATGCAAAGGCGATTCTTGAGAAATTTGGAAAATGAATTTAGATTACGCCGGAAACTCAGCAGACGCTGATTCTACAAATTAATCACCTGTGCAAGTACAATTTAAATTAATACTATCATATTACATTACAATTCAATATAATAACTGCTGCTGCTGTTGGGGTGATGAATTCGCTGATGTTGCATTTATGTATACTGCTTCTGCTGTTGGGGTGATGAACTTTGCGGTGTTTACGGGGTGACGTGGGAACAGGTGGCTGGCGTGTTAGGTTCCGTAACTCGCGCATTTATGGTCTATATGATTGCGAATAATAAAATGAACGAACCGGAGCAACAAAAAATTGCAAAATGTTTGTGGTTAATTGGATCAGACGCAGGAAATATCTACAACACATTATATCCGAACGATAGGACATTGGAAAGCATGTTTGGGGTAGCAAATGAAACGGAAAATCAAAACTTGGTCAACGAAGAGGGGGACAAGAAGAAGGACAATGTGATGGTGGTGAGCTGGAACAAACCGAAGAACCGGCACAAACTGCAATTACATGGGAAATCATTTTAAAGGCATTTGATGATTATTGCCTTCCGAGGAAAAATTGAAAAACATTTCCATGGAATCATACAAATACTACAAAATTCTGCAAAAGGAAAACCAATCATTCGCTGATTTGGAAACGGAATTACGCACACAACTGCGTTTTTGTGAGTATAACTGGAGTGTGGCGCGACGTACGAACGTCGTATACTGCGTGATAGAATCATCATTGGAGTACCTGACAAGAAACTACAATTAAAACTGTTGGACGGAAATTATGATCCATTAAAAAGGATGATTGAGACGTGTAAAATCTACGAGGCGGCGAATGCAAATAAAAATCTGCTGGATGGACACCAATACATCGCAACACGCAATGCTGTGTATCGCCATTGCTTCAATTGTGGCGCACCATTCACAACATATCATTTGCGTTTTTGCAAGGCGAATGACATCATTTGTTTCTATTGTGGAAAAAAAGGGATATTTCGCGAAATTCTGTAAACAAAAAGGAAAAGCAAAATTGGATGGACAACAACAGCAATCAGCTGGGAATTCACATGGAAATGCAAGATGGGACAACAAAAACAATAAGAAGCAGGCGAATAGTCTCAGCTGGAATGACGAAGATAAGTATAGTAAGTTAGGGCATGTTGACGGAAATATTAGTTTATGAAGTAGAAATTGTTGTTTTGGGATTAAATTCAAATACTGATGAAGTAGATAGAATGAGGTGGTCAAAGACATATCGAATTAACAATTGGCTAACCACCGACGTGAATTGTATCCCAAAATAAGTGTGTGTTTTCTGTACTCGATCTCAGTAATGGGTTTTAGCACATGGAACTTAATGCCAAGAGTGTTGATTTAACCACGTTTATGACACCGGTCGGTAGATTCAAATGCAATCGTGTACCATTCGGCATGAACTGTGCACCAGAAATGTTAAAAATAAAAATGGTGCAAACTTTCGGGGACATTCCAGATCTTATCATATATTTCGATGATATATGTATGTACATAGCTATTACGGCTTCAAGTGAATTTGAACACGACCAAACGCTGTCAAGTGTAATTGAACGCGCTCGGCAGTAGAATATTAAACTCAGTCCGGATAAAATTCAATACAGGCAGAAGGAAATTAAGTCTATGGGTCATTTCATCTCGAAGGGTCAACTCGGACATCAGTGCCATTATGCCCAAGCCAACAAATAAATCGGGGGTTATGCGATTGCTTGGGTTATTTAAGTATCTTGCAAAATTTATTCCAAACTTGTCGCGCCAATCGGCAGCTTTACGCAATCTCACGCCAAGGGACGTTGATTGGTGTTGGTCGGAAAGGCATGAGAATGAATTGCAAAATCTGGTTAGAATAATAACGTCAGCACTTGTATTGGCAGTCTATGACCCGAGGAAATCGGTTGTAATACAAACGGATGCATCAAAGGATGGATTGGGATGCGTGTTGATACGGGATGGACAACCAATTGCTTATGCTTCGCGCACACTAAGCGATGGGCACAAATCGAGAAGGAGTTGTGTATCAATTGTGTTTGCCTGTGAGCGTTTCCATTTTTTCCTTTAGGGACGAGAGTTAATAGTTCAAAGTGACCACAAGCCACTGGAGATGCTTGTCAAGCGTGACATTGACGACGTTACTCCGCGATTACAACGAATGTTTATGCTTCTTCTTAAATATCCGAAGACGACGAGATAGCTTACACACCGGGCAAGGAAATGCTTTGGCTGACTGCTTTTCACACAATTGCCGGATCAATTGGAGAAGACTGACTTGATGGGAGTGATACACACACTCACTCGCAAGGTGTGTTTATCGGAAGATAATTACAATCTTTACTGGTGTGTCATTAAGGATGACGAAAAGTATTGGGGGTTGTTCAATAAGTTCTGCGGTTTTTTCTTGGAAGTACTGTATATCGCTTGAGAAAAACTATGTGTATACCGTTATGGAAATTTGTTTGTTTATTCCAATAGAGAGGGTTATTTTTTTACATTGTTAAGAGATTTTGTTTTGATCGGACGTGTTTTAAGTGGTAAACTTTTTTTTTTTAAATGGAGGATAAAAAAGTGCATTTTGGGCATATTTAGCTTTTTTTCTTTAAAAAAAGGTATCAAAGTGACAGAGGCACAACGAGAGATTTGCAACGTGTATGGAGAATCGGCTATAAGCGCTGGCACTTGTCAGCGTTGGTTTACACGATTTCGTTCAGGAAATATAGATCTTTCTGATGCTTGAAGCTCTGGACGCCCAACCACCACAGACGACGATCAAATCTTGGCTGCAGGTAGCGCTGACAGGCATTTGACGACACGGGAGCTCGCTTAGCGGTTTAACATCGCCCTTACAACTGTTTCGCAGAGACTGAAAAGGCTTGGAATGTAGAAAAAGGTAGATGTTTGGGTTCCTCACGAACTCAGTGAAAAAAACATTATGGTCTGTGAGTCTTTGTTGAGATAGAAATCACTTGAGCCTTTCCTGAAAAGTGGGGTTACGGAGACGAAAATCGGATTGTTTACAACAACATTCGACGTAAAAGGTCACGGTGCGCTCCTGGTGGAACACCGCAATCGGTCGGTAAGTAAGATTTGCATCCCAAAAAGGTTATGTTGAACATTTGGTTGGATTGGCGAGGTATACTGTACTTTGGGTTGCTTCCCCGCAATCAGACAGTAAATGCAGTTAAATATTGCTCTCAGCTCGACAATTTAAAGCAGGCAGTGAAGAAAACCGGCCAGAGTTGGTGAACAGGAAGGGCGTTACTTTCCACCATGACAACGCCAGACCACACACAGCTTTGGTGTCAAAACAAAAGCTGAATTCCTTTGGCTGGGAAGTTATGCAGCACCCACCGTACTCTCCAGACCTTGCGCCTTCTGACTACCATCTGTTCCGCGCTCTCCAAAACAATTTGAACGGAAAGCAATTTGATTCCGAAGATGAGATCAAAACGTACCCGGAAAACTTGTTTACTCATAAGTCTGGAGACTTTTACAAAAGAGGCATTATGTCTCTTGCAGAACGTTGGAAGAAAGTAATAGACCATGATGGACAATATTTGATAGATTAAATGTAAGCTTTTGTACCGAAAATGTGTGTTTAACTTTAACCCTAAAAAAACCGCAGAACTTATTGAACAACCCAAAACATGCGCATATGCAAATATGTGCAAACGCAATGGCCAGTATATCATCAGCAGTTTACATTTTGGGAATGGGCTTCTGTTTAAGGATCACCGACTGGTAATTTCATCGGAGCTGCCAGGATATGCAAGTGGCTACACGCACCGCACTTAGGTATAGAAAAAACGCTTGCACGCGCACGCTCGCACTACTTTTGGCCTGGTATGTCGGGAAAACTTAAGGAAATCGTTATGCAATGTACTATTTGTGAAAAATTGAAATGAAACATTCAAAAGGAATCTTTGGTTCAGGATTCTAATCCAGAGTATCCTTTTCAAAAAGTAGCAATTGACTTATTTGAAATTGCCGGACATGATTATGTGGCAATCATTGATGCGTATTCGGGATATCTTATATCGGAAAAAATGAGGCGGAAAACGTCTAACCACATAATTGAAGCCCTTGGAAAAATATTTGATCGTTTCGGGTATCCATCGGAAATAAGATGTGACAACAGTCCATTCAGATCAATGGAATTCAAGAAATTTGTAAATTAGGCAAATGTTTTGTTCACTTTTTCTAGTACACGGTATCCACAAAGAAATGGACTCGCGCAAAAAGACGTTGCCATTGCGAAAAATCAATCTTATTAGACGATGCTATGAGGCACGCGAGGTTGATCGTTTTCAATGTAGAGTTCTCGAGTATAACACCTCGCAAGTCGCCAGTATGAAACTGTCGCCGGCGCAGTTGTTCTCTCGCCGCCAAATTAAAACAAGGTTTCCAGTGGCGAGTCAATTGTTGCGCCGAAGGAACATGAGTTAGGTCGATATTCAGGAAAAAATTCAAAGAAAAAGGGAAAAGCAGAAGTATTATTATGATCGGACGGCGAGATCCTTGCCAATGTTGAATGTGGGTGACCAAGTTATTTTTAAGAAAAATGGAAAGGAATGTCATTATGGGAAAATTGTTCTTAATGTTAATGGTAGCTTATATATTGTATTGGACAACTTTGGTTGTCATTTTCGAAGAAATCGCAACTAAGACAAGAAATAATGAATCAAACGCAAGAGATCTGCTATTTGAAGATCATATTGCTAGCAATATTAATAGAGAAGACAATAAATATAAGGAAATCAATATTGTACCACAAAGGAGGAAGGCACTCGTGATGTAAATGTTGGATTGAGTGAGAATTGTAACAACAAAGCTGTGTCAGCGGAAAGCAGTAAATCAAATGAAGCCGAACGATTAAGCGAAAAGCCGAACTCATCAGGAATTCATGACGCAATTAATTGCGACAGCTTCCTACCTGATTCAGGCGTAGAGGTTGCCTATGTACCAGGTGTAGGTGCCACACCATATGTGACTCGGAGTGGTCGTGTTAGTGCACCACCCGCCCGCTATGGTGATTATATACATGAATAGCTCTCTAGTAGATGATAATATTAAAATTAAAATTTTAATTAAAATTAAAAAAAAGGCGTATAATAGAAATGCTTATTTATTATAATTGTTACCTATTCTTAACTTTACTGTACTATTGTGACCCTAACTAGTATTGTGAGTTAATATACAGAATGTCAAAGCAGTTGAGCTGCAACCACCAAATACTTAAGTTCATACTTAAACACTGTAATCTTTATCAAGTTAAATAAAATTTCTTAATATTAAACAGTCTTATTTTTCCTAATTGCTAAATAATTAACGTGTATTCAATACACGTTACAACGTCTGTGGCACAGCTAATATCCACGTAAGGATGACCATCAAATGGTTTGAAAGATTCTTCTAAATGCGTGGCAAATCTTTTAGCCTTTCTTCTATCACATTTCTGACCTGTTAGTTTTTTGGGAGTTTAAATTTAAGGATCATAAATTTATCTATAGTTAAGTTAAAAAGTTTGGAAATAAGGCCTTTTGGTTTATATCTATTCACGAGTATAATACATACAGTTATTCCCACTCATGTTCGTACAAGCACTAGTTTTTCTTATGTTCACTAAGAGCATTCAACTACCGATATGTGCTGTAAGTTTACTTTAGAATAATTTTATGAGTGAACAACAATTGTTTTTCCTTATTTATATATATTCTCTTATTGGAAAAATCTGCACAAGTTATGAGAATGCTATGTTGCATCTCTATATTGTACTCTCTTATAGTAGAACTTAATTTCCGGTTTAATTTTGTTATCGGAAATAGGATGATATTTGCTGACGACTCGAAGCTTAAATAGAGAAAGTTTTTTAGACACCACGATGGCTCACACGAAATTGGAAGTAAGAAGCAGTTTTATGATCATTGTTTTGCTAATACAACCTTTTTACTTTCACTCTACCCTCCAGAATCATATTATTTTAAAATTTTTACAAAATCTTACTCTTGACCGGTCTGCGAGTTAGTAAAACCCAAGAGCAGATTTTAAGTTTCTACGTCTAAAGGTTCAAAAGCTATGAGGTTATAATCGACACTATAGGGGTTCCATTCTTACTTTTTATTACCTTGTAAGTACCGGAACCCTGAAAAAGAAAAACGTTAAGTTACTTGTTAGTGATTGTCAATATTATCGTTAGAAAAAGTAATAATATACCTAAACGATTGAATCGATTCTTAGTTGTTGATCGTAGCCAAGCCTTGAAGCGTCTCAAGAAGCTGAATGACCTCTCAATAGTACCAATGGTTTGAACAGTTGTCATTCAGATCATACGAAAACACACTTAAGGTCGGTTCTGTCCTCCAAAAGAGCTGTTGCACCAATTTCGTGAATTTGTGTTTGTGTATTTGATGATAACTCTGTTTAAGGCCCATTTTTCTAATGTGAAGAAAAGCAATCACCTTGTGTCTAACTCCATCATTGAAGATAGTGTTCTTTACATCTTCACGAAGTAAGCTCATAAGAAACATCTTTTCCAACCTTGACATTCTGTCTTAAAATAGAGTTATTATGTTTCCAAGGGTGAGGCGACGCTTTCTCTGTTAGCAGAAAATATACTTTGGCCTTATGTGCTTGAAAGATTCTAATCCAAATTGAAGGTAGTCCACACGAGCAAACACACAATGATATTAATTACCAGTAAACTTCAGAATGATACACATATCGTGCGCTCAGCAAACGTGTAAATATGTTGTGTCTATTTGCGAACGAAATATTTAGTGAAGATAAGCGAAGACGCGTTGTTTAAAAGAACTACAATGCGTGTGATTGTCCACAAGCTGCGCCGGTTTACAGGAAGTGACTTAACACTTCCTGGCCACATTATTCTCGTACATCTGCCTGTTTGCTAAGTAGGGTTGGTTTTCTTATTGTATTCAGTGGCACAGTTTACGGAACGTAATCAACCCGATGTCACACACAGAACTTCATTTAATATATCTCACTGTTTGTTTGCTAACGTGTGTAAAAAATGCATTCTGTGTATCTAATCCTAAGTACATGTTTGCTCATCGTGTCTCATCTTACATCAACAAGAGATCTACTCAACACAAGAGCAAAGCGCGGACTTTGTTGTGAAGTGCAAATCAAAAAGAGAGCTTATACTAGAGCCATATTGATTTATGGCATTTAAAATATGTTCTATTATTACGTGAAGGTAAAATAGAAAAACGTTGTTGAACTCTAACAATAAAGAGAATAATCAACCAACCCATTCCGATATATGCTGTATACAACTAATGAGTTGATTCACTAGCCTAGATCCTTTTCCTGTTCATGTGCATCTACAAGACCCTGCCCACCCTAATGTACTTACAGTTAAAGGCAAACTCTTTTTGGATAGTACATGTGCAAGTCACAACGTTAAAATTAGATTAATTGAATGATAAACTGAATGCCCAAGGCCAGGATGAGTCACATCATTCGCTATAGATTGACCACTAATGCATACAGTTGAAGTTTTATTTTTCGAAATGATAATTCTAGACACAAAATTGCTATTGTAATTATGAAGTGTTTGCTCTAGTCTGGTGACGATGGGGCGGATTAATTAATACACTGATGTTGTCGCATCAAAACGTAACGTGGGTCGTGCACTCGTGAGCTTACAAAAGTGTTTGCTAGTAAAAAATGACAGTAAATTCCACTAGCTCTTAAGTAAATGAAGTATAAAACATTTTTTGCAATGTTGAATACTTGTAATTAGTCTATACGTGTTATACCTGGTTCTTTGAAGCATTGTGTTTTCATTTCAACGAATAGCTGCAGTGCGATTTATCTTTTTTTTTATCTTCTCCAGGCATTCTTGTCATGAGGAATGAAGAATTTTTCGAAATAAAATCTAGAAAACTTCGAAGCTTAAAATGGAAAAGTTTCTTACGGCCAACATATGATCGAAGTATCTCAGAACCACCGTCCTGACTGTCGAGATAAGACGGTGGATATATAATATGTTTTCTTAAACCGAGGAATTCCGGGGCGTATGTATGTTTTCGGCGAGAAAAATGCACACATTAGACGTGCTTTATTGAGACATCGCTAGCTAGTGTTTATTAGTAAAGTTAAATATTACAGGTAAATTAAATAAAACAACTGACTGGCAACTACTCCTGCTTCCAAAGATCAATCAAGTGGGCGGCGTGACTCAGTACAGTGGTTAAGTGCGCGGATCACATAGTGGGGGACTCGCATTCGAGTCCCAAAGAATGACCAAACATTTTTTTACGGTCCCAACTTTCGCGAACGTTTGACAAACATCCGAGAGTAAAAATTGTCATGGGAAGCTTCACAATTTATCCTTTGGGAACGGCTTAAAACTATAAGCCCCTTCTACTCATGTGTCGCAAAACACGAATGGCTGTCAAAATCTAGGCCTTATAGGCTGTTTGCGCCAAATATACACGTATATATATATATACTTTTTCTCACGGTTAATTAAGATCGAATATTCCAGGTTACCTTTGCTGACAAAAAGCTAAGATTATGATTACTACAGAAAGCTGAACTAATCTCTGCAAATATTTCACATTTATTCAACAATATCTTCCCAACTTTCAAGGAATTTATAATTTATTTATTTAACGTGTTTTATTTTATTACATAACAAAGATAAGATAGATTTTTGATGGTCTGGTTATAGCACCAGTCTAAGCTGCACGTGTGATTTCTCCTACCGCGATGCTAAGCTGGACATACAACTTCTCCCGTCTATAATACATTGTACACCCCTTAGCCAATAATTTATCTTTTTTGTGTACTTGGTAAATTCTTTACTGATTATCACACCGCAGATACATCGCATCAGTGCGAGCGCAATCTACAAAGGTGATCGTGAGTTGGTTACTTACATGAGCATGGAAGAAATGATGGTGTATCAGGCCCACTTATAACGAACGCAGAACACTACAGAAAGACAGACGACATTGCTTTATTTTCAATTTTAATCACTGTCGTTGTTGTCGCGATCGCTGTCGGTCTTCGCGCGTTCAGTATCTATCCCTGCATGCGTTATCTATCTCATAAGAAAAAAAAAATAAATAAATAAATACGCACTCAACCCACACGATACGGAGCTGGCCAGCACTGAACCAAATATAATCAAGACACCCGACAGTATCATTGCTATTATTTTGCTTCCAGAGAACACCAAGAGATTACATTCGGGTACGAAAGGTTCATGGTTTAACAGCAAAACAAAAGTGAAACACAGAATTTATGTCCGGTCTTCAGAAAGGAACTACAAATATAATCTTAAGTTTAAAGTATCGTATGTCGAAGAAGAAATGCTAATATCATCAACCGTTTGAAGGATAATTGCACTCATATTTATAAGTGTCATAAATTAATAAAGTGATACCGAGCAGTTTAATCTTTTGGGCGGGAAGGACGTTCTTGAGTGTTTTTTTTATTTTAATTTTTTTTATTTTTACAACCGTGCATGATGCAAGAGAAAATGTACCGTCACAAAAGCTCACTGTTTGTGAAGAAGAACGTTATTTGTTACATTGGATTACTGCTGTTTTTGGATATATCGACTGGTGAGTATTGAGCATTTTAATTCAATATTGTAATACTGTGTGATCTTATCTTATAAAGTTATATGTGTTGGAGATTGTGAGATAAAATACATCTTTGACGAAAAGCAATGAACAGATAAAGGTTTAGGAATTTTGTATTTCTTTTCTGAATTGAGAAAATTAAATATTTGTAGAAGATTCGTTATTCTGCATCTGGGTAAAGAATCTAGAAAGGTCTATCAAAAATTTAGATAAGGGGGAACGAAGTATTTTAATCCCATCTCAAGTAGAAATTAAATTCGAAAAAGACTCCCAAATAAGTATCAGAATTGATTAGCGTGGGTTTATTCTTGTCCTTGAAGAACTTACATAGATATTAGACGCAAACAAATGAAATTTACACTTTTTTAACGTCGGCCACAGGTAGTGCCTGATTGTCCAATTTTGATTACTTCTGTGCATATGTAGAAGTCCTTAAGTATGAAACCTAAAGCATGCACGAAAATCCATTATTTATTGAAGCTTTTATGATTTTCATCTAGACCGCCATTTCGTTTTGCCGCAGTTTGACACGTACGACACAGTTTGCTTGCAAGGAAGATTTACGTTCAAATGTAAAAATCTTTACGTCTGACTGCAAGGAAGTTCAATCGAGATACGGGCAAAATCGTCTAACCAACTTTACTAGGTTTAATTAAATTACATACGCAGGCTTATAAGAATTAGCGCCGAGAACCTTTTAATTGTGCCTATTTACAAAAAAAACCTTTAAGACCCCATCTGGATTAAGGAGAAGGAAGGTTTTTTTTTTTTGTTTTTAAACTCTAAAGCAGTAGTGGATTGTGGACGTGGCATGACATGCAGGGATCTGAAAGTTATGTCAGGTTGCAGATCACATAACGGAATAAGGAGTTGGGGTTGAAAAATGGGAGATTAGGTCACAGAAAAGGATGCAAAAACGCGGTTGGAGAGGTATGTACAACGCAGGGCAAAAGTTTGAGGCTCGAAGGAAAAACAAAATCTAACATCGAAAAAAACTCTTTAGTAGGATAATAATCATGTAAAATGAATGGGGAATATATGTATATGAAACTAAAATAAGAAGAAAAATATTTTCATTTTGTTCTTAACATAAAGGAAACATAAACCGATTTTTCGTCCAAAAAGCCACCTTTACATTCGATGAAATTTTTTTTACAATTGTTAGCATTCTACCTATCAGTTTTTGAATTGTTGCCTGTGGTATATTGCTCCAACAATCCAATACGTATAGTATATTCTACAACACAGATTCTGATGATGGGCATTGATCCCGGACCTTTCTATCCAGTTCCTCCCATAACAGCTTTATAGGGTTTAAATATGGTGATAGCGGCGGCCATATCATGATGTGTAAGATTTCTTTATCTTCCCTGAGTTGCAGATAGTCTTGACGTGTTTTGTTGTCCTGTTGAAATATGAGTTTTTCGCCAATTAATCTTAGTCCAGAGGTCACAGAGTTTTCTTCCAATATTGTTTGGTATACCTCATTATTCATATTTTCAATCACTCGAGCCAGATTTCCCACTCTACTTGAAGATGTTTCTCTTCAAGTAGAGTGGGAAATCTGCAGTAGCATCTTTATTTATGCAAAATATGATTTATGCAAAATATCTTCAACTTGGGTGCATTTCTTCATAAAACTCTGTTGCAATCTTCTTCCGTCCAGTCATTCTTTTTGGCCCATTTTTTATTTTTTTTTATAATTTGCGCGCGCCAAAGTTACGAGTACGTTGGACGCAGCATCTTGATACCTTCAACTGCGAAGCAACTTCCCGCTGCGATTTGCATTTTGTGTAGGGCCCTTGCAATCCAGATCGACAAATTTTGGGATTTAAGAACCACTATGATGTAAGGAGTCATAGACAAGTGCTGAATCAACAACTAAAAGTCATGAAATTTATTAATTATGAAAAACCTAAACACTTCTCAATAAACCACAAAAGCCGTTTTTCCCACATTTGTAAACAAAACGCCCACTGTTCAAAAATTTGAGTGTAAAATCCGACTGTTATTATCTGAATTGTTCAGGTAGAAAATTTAGGTAATAAACCCAATGTAATTCATAAAATTCAATCTCCATGCATGAATGAAGTCAGTTAACTAGGTAGGCCTTAAACTTTTTGCCCTGCATTGTATGTAAATTGAATCCAATAATGGCATAGGTACGATAAGCGTGTTTTAAATTTGGTGGGGGGTGATAGATTATTGATATTCATAATGTATAAAGACTTAAAATTTGTTTGGATTTTAGGCCATCAGGTGTGTGTGGGGATGATCGGGGAAGACAAATTGGGTCAGATGAAAGTAGCGATTTTTTTAAGTCTAAAGAAGTGATGGACTTGAAAGTTATGTCAGGTTGTTGATCAGAGGACGCGGTAACGGGTTGGGCTCGGGGAAGGAGTATTAGCTGAGTGGAAAGCGGCGAAAACACGGTTGGGTCCAAGGAATGGGGCACTAATCTTTTTGAAATTTTGCGAGTTGGCATCAAGTGATCGGAACAAATTGTTTGAGGGCGTTGCATGATGTATAGGGACCTGAAATTTATTGTTCGTCGTGGGCCATCGGGTATGGTATAATGGGATGGATAGAGGGGGGCAGATTGATGAGGGGAAAAAAACGAAAGAACGTCTTGAAATCCTTTGTTTTTTCATAAAACACAGTAGTCGGTGGTCTTGAAAGTTATTTAAGGTTGTAGTTCATAGTACAGGTTGACATCGGAAAAAGGGAGTTGGAAAAGGAATAACATTTAAATACCTTTCCTACTGCGTCTTTGGTCCATGAAACACATGAAATGTGTACAACTTTCCGCATACAACCCACACATCAATTTCAAGTCCATAAGCGTCCTGCCATGCCTACGTCACATGTCAACCAATTATATGTGCGTCAACCGCCTGTGTGTGTAGCAGCCGTTCCTCTAGGGTCAGACGCTTACGAGTGCGCCCCACATTATGCGACAGACACATCTGGTTTTACCTTCAGTTTCGCCTTTCAACTGGCGACTGAGGAGGCCTTGTCAGGGACCGGGGTCCCGAACAGTATTGCTAATAGAATCATTAAGGTGACTTTCTCGAATGAGAATGCGATTACCGTAAATCGCTCTGTTTAATTTCATTACAATATTATAATTGGCTTATTCAGAATATTCATCTAGAGAAAAAAGTTCTGCCTCTTAGCTTAGCTGAATGTACAGACTAGAATTCTTCTTTTTTTCGATTCGATTGAAGTCCCCAGCCAATACACTTTCGGTATTTATTACAATTTGTCTGTAAATACTTTACCTTTATTCCATACTTATACATTCATTGGAGTTTACTGAAACTTACCACCTGAGTTTCAAACCAACTACACCAATCTATCTTACTTTTTGTCTCTTCCCTCTTTCCACAAAACGCCCGTGTCCTGAATTAGTATAAGGATATTCATATCCCCTATAACGCGCACAGATTATATAAAATAAAAACAAAATGTATGTCCTAAGTTTAAGACCACCACTATTTACTTGATTGTACCCATTTTTTACCAAACCATTTACAGGTAAGAATTTTTTTTTATTCAGTCATTGTGGCAATATGTATGCATTATGCCTGAATCTTTTACTTGCATGTAGACGCATGAAGGTTTCGGGATGATTGGCTTTCTTAGTGTAAGAACTTTTTTTTTTTGATAAATTACGGCAATAAGTAAGCTATTTCCGATTTTTAATATTGACAATATAGGTAGGTATAATCTCGCCTACAAAGGATTTATTTAAAATAAAATATCAGTTTTCAGACTGAAAGGTTAAATAACAAGAACAAATTAAAATAAAGAAGATAATGGAATTTTTGATAGATAATTGAAATATGAAGTCAAATTATTGGTCTTTATAAAATGGCTAAATCCAAAATAGATATCTTCCAGGAACTTAATATTTCTACAATAAATCTGGAGTAGATTACATCATCAAGCGATTTCGTGAAACCGAAAGCACTGATACCAGCCCGAGTAGTGAATGTCCAAGAAAAGCCACTAAACAGGAAGATAACTTGATTGTGATTACTAGTAAATATAATCGAAGGCTAACGACATCAGTAATCTGCGGAGAGATCAACAGAAATAGAGAAATCCCAGTCCCCGTGACAATAATCAAAAGGCGTCTTTAGAAGACAAATTTGTTTGGACGTGTTGCCAAAAAAGCCGTTATTTCGGGCGTGAAATAAGAAGAAACGATTAGAGTATATTGAAGAAGGATCCTTTGGACTGATAAATTCAAGTTCGAACTGTTTGGCATGAAGAGAAAGGTCTCCGTTCGTTTATTGTGCATTGGAGGTGGATTGATTTTGATGTGGGGAGACTTTTCCTTCAGCGGAACTAGTGATCTGATTCGTATCGAGGACATTTTGAATTGAGGGGTGTTAATCAACACGGTTCGGCTTCCATAATCGCCAGATTTTAAGCCAATTGAAACAGAAAGGTTCGCCAAATGTCTTTTTCTTTACCAGGAATCGTTTGGCAGCAACAAACGAAATTGATAGAGAGGATGCCCAGACAAACCAAAGCTCTAATAAAAGCTCGAAAAGGATACTGCGACGAAGTTAAAGTTGAGTGGTTTTTTTAGAGATAATTTATTTAGTTTTTATTTTTTATTTTAATTGAAAATTTTACTCTGTCTGGACTCTGAAGTCTTTCTGGTATATGCCCCGAAATCATGAATGTGGTAGTGCATTTAATTCTATATACTATCTTCGATTAATAGAAAACCCAGAATAAGCTTTGAAATGTTTTACTCCAGTCACTAAGACTATTATTCAAAGCAAATTTTGTTTGTTTGCTAGACAAAAACGCTTAAAACCAGCTTAACTAATTTAACTATCTTATTCTAACTTACTGGCCCTATGCGGGGGCTCTAAGCTAAACTTAATCCTTAACTATATATGTCTTTCAACTTAATCTATTACTTGTTACTATTTTATTTAAAGAACAATTAGGACTAAGAAACATTTTTATTTAAAAAAAAAACTTAGTATCAGTACTATTTATTTTTTTATGTTATATATAAAACTTAAATGCTACCTTAAATATCTTGACTTAACTGAACTACATGCATAAACAAGCCAGAAAAGACTGCAATGCTCATATTCGACGTGTAAAATTTTTACATGACCAAAAATGGAGGCAAAAAATCCTACTAAAATAAAATATTCGTCAAAAATATTAAAAATTCTGCCTCGTCTGCCATCCCCACGTTCATTTACAATGACATTCCACCTGTCAGCTCCTTAGACAAAGCTAATCTGCTTGCTGCTCACTTTGCAGCGAACTCCACGCTGCCAGATAATGCTTTGTTTCAACCTGTATTTGAGAGCATCAAATTTTCCATGGAACAAGTCCACTTTCGCACTCGTACAGTGCAGGAGTACTCAAAGGTCTTAACATACACAAATCCGCTGGTCCAGATGGTATTCCCTCATAGTTTTGATGAGGTGTTCTTCTACGCTGGCAAAACCTCTGCGTAAGCTTTTCTGTCTATCCTACTTTTCAGGGCTCTTTCCGAGTAGATGAAAACAGCATTTATTCAGCGTCCCTAAAAAGGCGTATCTTCCTCCCTGTCCAATTACCGACCCATTGCACTTACGTCCCTTCTTCCCAAGGTCATGGAAACCCTGATAAATCGTCAGTTTATGAAATATCTAGATCCACGAAAACTCCTTAATGACCGGCAGTATGGTTTTCGTAGCAACAGGTCTACTGGTGATTTGATGGCAAAGTGGAACCAATCTCTCCATCACTTCGGCGAAACCAAGATGGTTGTGCTCGATATTTCAAAGGCATTTGACAGAATTTGGCATCAGGCTCATTTATCGAAAATGCGTGCATATGGCATCGATTTCTCTTCTTCAATGGATTAGAAATTACCTTTCGGGGCGTTCCATACAAGTTGCCTTGGACGGCTTCAAGTCTGCAATCCACCAAATAAATGCTGGTGTTCCCCAAGGCTCTGTTTTGTCTCCGTCTCTCTTTCTTATTTTTATAAATGATCTCTTGTCAATTCACTCGAACGTAGGAGAAATGTCTACTATCTCTCCCTGTTTTATCGGTTTTTTTTTTATAAAAAATGCTCCAGCGAAATAGCCAGTTGCATTCCTCCCCTTCAAAATTTCACCCGCAATACGCGACATGCTTCGAATACACATCAGTTTACCCTAAAGCCAAACTTCGGTCGTACTGTCAAATAAAGGGATTCATTTATAAGCCGAACAAATCGAATGTGGGTCTGTATTTCCCCATCACTACAAACTTCAAACATTCAAAGCCAACGTGCATAGGCTCCTCCTCTGTTCCTCTCCCCTTTTCCCTAACGCCCGTGCCTTGAAACAGTTTTAGGTTATTCATATCCCCTTCGGCGCGCGCAGATTATAAAAAGAAAAAATAAATTAAATATGAATTTTTTTTATTTTTTTTATCCAAGTGCTGTGGCTTAATTAACTACCTAAATCTGACACATAAAAAACTATGTAAGCGGGCCAAGGCAAAGAAGTATGACGGGCAACTTTGCCGTATTGCATCCACCCCGGATCAAAAGGGGTCGACGAGGGAGCTCAATCTATTAACCACCAGAATTGCTGGTGCTGTTTGCTCACATCTTTAACATGGCGCCCCGATACCGATCTACTGAATCGGAGACGCTCCTCAATGCTCTGTGCGACGTCTCGGCTGTAGTTAAGGTGATTTAAAAAACATAATTTAAAAAAAAAACTTGGAAGATTAGCGGCACCGCTGATCTATCCTGGATCAGACCTGCCTGATCGAAATAGAGGAATGCTTCTGGGGGGACAAAGCTGTTAAGGCGCACCCTATCATGGTACCTATGATTGGGGTAATAGATTAGAAATTGTATGTACTGAGACTCTGGTGTTCTGTACAAGTAAAGGCAAGCCCGAAGGCAGACCCTCTCAAACACCCGAATGTTTTCCGTCCTACTTGCCCCTATGTTGAACCACACGGGACATCCGTATGCCAACATGGGCCGAATGGGGGCCGTGTAGGAGATTGCTTTTACTCTTGCATCGAGTTGCTTGCTATAAAAAAGTGTCTTTGTAAAGGCGAAGTCACGCTGCAAGAGTGTTGCAATGACGTCGGTCTTTGGTCCTGATCTGTATGCAATCAAATCTTCCGCGTACGCTATCGCTTGCTGAAGAGATGCTATCAGATCAACCGTGTAAATATTGAAAAGTATCGGCGAATTAACAGCACCCTGTTGCCGACCATTTTGAATTTCGAACGTCCCAGCAGAAGTCACATTGCCATTTTTTAGAGCGAACTTTCTACTGGTGAGCATGTTAAGCAACATGTACGGTAGTGGTTTGCTTATGCTCAACTTGTAAAAGAGCCCTGCCAACCATACGGTGTCGAAGTCCTTCTCCAAGTTAATCAGGCAGGCACTCGTGCATTGGTTTTTGCATTTGTTCCATTAGTTATCCGACACCAATTTAGACGCGGCATGTATTGTATCATGCCCCGCCTTGAAACCAAATTGGTTATCCGGAACTATGTTATTGTGCTCAACCCACTTAATCAAGGCTTTGTTGATCACTTTTTCGAATACCTTGCTTATATTCGGAAGGAAACTTTTAGACCGGAGATTTGCCGAAGGTAGAAGTTGTACACAAGGATTCTCCAGGTCGAGGTTTGGGCGAATGCTAGCATTTATCTTGTACACATATTCGAAAATAGTTCCTATAGCCTCTATCTTCTCCTGCGGATCTTCGATCAGAAAAAAATTGTCATCATCGACAGCGTCCCTTGGATCTATTCCTACTGCTATAAGTAAGCCTCCATTTTTCGTTGTTCGGGGGATTTTCAGGCACGGAAGTTCGTTGACATCGTTCTTCCGAAATATTTTATTAATTTGGGGGAACATACACGGGTTATCTGACTTGATAGCCCGAATGTTGTTGCCCCAGTGCAAATTAGCCGACCACCTATAATTTGCTCTAATTAGTATTTGGAGGTTCTTCATAAACGATTTCAACGTCCTAACCTCCGAGTTTTGCCTGTCAGTAAACTGCCTATACAAGTTTTTTAGTCCTGTAAGCAGCCTACTTTTCTGTATTTGCAGAGCATTGCGGAACACGTTGTCAGTTGGTGGATACCGAGGTATCATACTGTCTATCGTTCGTTTGATTGTCTCGTCCATTTGTTTAAGGTACTTGTCAATCTCCTAGTTTCACAGATTAATATTGGACAGTTCGAGGAGAGTACTCTTGTCAAGTCTCGGGAGAGGCTAGTCCAACGAGTCATACTATAGTTGTAGGAGCAAACTCTTCCAGTTCGGCAATTTCGTTGTGAATCGTTATTTCGGCACTAAGTCCGCAATGGGCACTGTCATACACAAACGTGTGCGCAGACAGTTTATCGTTTGTCGGTCCACGTCGGTCAGTTGTAACCGATATCATCATCACGATCAAGTTGCATTTTAGCCATGTGACCACCCTACTGCTAGTGTTATGCCTTCGCAGTAGAGTTGACATAATTTCCTCTAGAATTTGGTGTGTTATTTACACAATCTCTATGTTTGGCGTTTAGATCTCCGGCCATGAGGAAATAATTCTCCCCCGACTCCGGCCTTAGGCATAGAAACAATGCCTCGAGCTCTGATATAAATAAAGTAGATTGAGCAGCTTCAGCAGCATAAAGCGCAACCACGTACATCTTCTTTCTACTACGGAGAGGGATGTACACAATACACGCTTCTAGCCCCTGGAACCTTCGCACTTCACCACTGTATCTATACACGGCCTTATACCTAAGTTCTTTACGAATGAAGATTGTAACACCTCCTCTTCGAGTGGAGTTGGGTCGATCTCTTCTTTCTATATTATATATGACGTATCTTACGTCTCTGAGTTAACTTAGTTTTGCTAACCAGACACACGTCAGGGCTTTGGTCATCGAGTAACTTGTAGAGTGATTCTTTTCGTTCGATCCTAATCAATCAATTTACATTCACCTCTAGGATCTTCAATCACGATTGAAGGTGCGTTAGGCGAGGCCGAATTGCGTAGATACTGTCCACATGGGTCGCCTGCTCTTGTAACTGGCGCTGTAGCTGTCCCATCTGCCCCTGGATAGAGAGCACGATGGTCAGCAAGTCGCCTTGTGCATCAGGTGTCTTAGGCACTGGGACCTGTGCAGCTACCTTCGGTTGTTGCTGTACCGTGGTTCCCCTACCTGACGCTATTTGGGCTTACCTGATTTGGGGAGTCATGCTTGCTTTTTGAACTGGACCTGGTGGGACTTTCACTACACTTTTCTGCTTACGAACCAGATTTGCTGTTTTAATGCTTTGAAACTCAGGACAACCCAGATAGTTTGCGGTGTGTCCCGAGTCCCTGAATAGCACACATGTGAGCTGGCTCTTATCTGCCACTCCCTCCTTACCTAGCGGACATTACTCCGTCTTGTAGCTCTTTCAACACTTCACGCATCGAGGCTGCATATCACAGTTCGACGCGGCGTGCCCGAACCTTTGGCAACGAACGCATTGAATGTTTTTGGCCGTCCCTCACGTGGGTCATCTTCGAGGGCTGCCCACTTTTTAACGGTTGACATGGTAGGAGCAGAGTCCCCGTTGTCAACTTTGGATGAATTTCCTTAGGGAAAACGAAGAATTTTATCACCGCACGATATTCAAGTTTATCCATTTTAACGAAAAACACGCAAGGCGTCTCCTGCAAAAATTCGTGTAAAGAAACTACTTGAGAGAACAAGATGAAACTTGTCATACGAACTAATGAGAAGTGCACCCAGGCAGGAAACATAAATTTTTGCTGATTGGAACGCTATCTCTGCGTCAGGCCGAGAACTTTTCACCTTGCCCTCGTATTCTTTATTTTATTATACTGATCCACCATATTGCACTGGATGGAATGTCTATTGTCATTGTAACGTTTAATTGTAAAGTTATTGCATATGTTCGACTTACACAGTTCTATGGTGTCCTTGAGCTCCATTTTGTATGTGTTGATAGGCGGAACTCGCACCTTCCCTGGCTTGTTCTGCTGCTGTCGTTTCTGCAGTTGTTGCTGCTGCTGATTCGGCTGCAGCTGTTTTTGCTGCTGTTGTTGTTGTTGCTGTTTCAACTGCTGTTGCGGCTGTTGCTGCAACTTCTTTTGTTGCTGCGGTTGTTGTTACTGCGGCTGCTTTGTCTTTTGTTGATGTTGCTGGTTAGGCTGCTTTTGCCGTGGCTGTTGTTGTTGCTGTTGCTCTTGGGAGCTCTGGAGCTCAGCCTGTCTCTCCCTCTCCCGCCTTGTCATTTGTTTGGCTTTTATGGCCAATACTTTCTGCTGGAGCTGCCTTATACTGGTGTGGTGGCACTCCAGCACATTGTCTTCGTCGTCCGATTCCGATTGTATGAGGGAAGTGAAGCTGTTGCTTGCCCCCGTATATCTTCGTTCCCCACCGTCGGAGACGTATGACAATTGTTCTCCATATGCTGCTAACTTAGTGTCCATCGTTGATGCCCCCTCCCTCACCACAACTGGCAGCTTTTCAGCTGAGACTGATAGGGTGGGACGCTTTACCAAGTTGGAAGTCGATTTTGGCTTCTTCCTCCTCTTCGCCGTTCCCTCAATTGTCGTTGGTACAGCTACTGGGTGCCCTGACTGTACCGCCACCGTTATTTCTTCCGCGGCCGCAACTCCCGCAACTGGGAGCGCCGACCGTTCGGTCTCACTCATCACGTGTTGTGATTGTCCTACGTCACTCACTGTTTTTTATTTATTTAATTTGTTTTAAAAATTAAAAAAAATATAGAGTCTTACTCCCGGCCAGGAATCAAACCGGGACTTGCCACGCGCCGTTCTACCACTACTTCCACTGCACCACACCGGTGTTTTTTAATTACTACTCTGACATACTACTTGAATAACCCTGAGCCAAAACACCCTGTTCTCTCCTGAGGTCTGTGAACGACTGATTCAAAGCAGATTTTAATGTATAAATGGTCATTGCACGTCTTCTGTCTCTCAAGTGAAACCAAAACCCTCAACCATTATCCATGGATGGTACTTGCATCATTGAAACCGAAAGACTTGCCATTCTCGGTATGTGTATTAATAACCATCTTTGATGGAACGATCACATATTCGAGGTCGCCAAAAATGCTGCAAAATGTCTAGGATTCCTTAAACGGTGCAAGAAATACTTTACCCCGTCTGATCTGGCCTCAATTTATAAGGCATTCATCCGCCCAAAGCTGGACTATAACGCCCATATTGTGGTGCACCCAAGATCGTTCTGCACATTCTTGATAGGGTACAAAATCGCGCGTTAAAACTTATAGGTGATAGAGACATTGTGAATGCTATTATACATTCACTTAAACATAGGGGAAATGTCTCATATCTCTCCCTGTTTTATCGTTTTTTCCACAAAAAAAGCTCCAGCGAAATATCCAATTGTATTCCTCCCCTTCAAAATTTTACCCGCAATACGCGACATGCTTCGAATGCACATCAGTTCACCCTAAAGCCTAACTTCGGTCGTACTGTCAAATAAAGGGATTCGTTTATAAGCCGAACGACACGAATGTGGAATGATCTACCAAGCTCTGTATTTCCCCATCACCACAAGCTTCAAACATTTAAAGCCAATTGTGCACAGGCTTCTCTTCTGTTCCTCTTCCCCTTTTTCCTAAAAGCCCGTGCCCTGTAACAGTATAAAGGTATTCATATTCCTTTTGGTGCGCGCGAATATAAAAAAAAATCTAAAAACTGGGCAGCGAGCACGTAAATACTTTTTTTTTCTCTTTATCTTAAGAAAGCTACCTGCATTTACGTCCAACTGGTACGTGGTGGGTTCCTGTGTGTATTATGTATTTCTGTATGTTAATTACATTAAGAAAGTATTAGGTGACACATACGAGTACTATGTAATATTGCACGGAAATGATACGCAACATTTATAACCTTAACCATAAGAAATAGATTAATATAATGATTTATGAACTTTTAAAACAGACTACAATCTCTAAACAGAAAGGCCACGGGACCCAGTCACTCGATGGAGATTTTATATGGGTAAAACCGGGCAGGCCTGCTAGTTAGTTATATATAGAAATGATATGTAGGTATCTGGGCTATTTTCAGGACAAGAAGTAGTAAATAAAGTAATTTTTATAAGGTGATAATAGTTTGGCCACATCTGTAAGTATTTATATGATTTTCAGACAATTTTTTAATACACAGTTACATATATAAGAGTACAGATCTATATATATATGTAAAACTAAGTGGCAAAATGCGTATGTTTCCCTCTACCGCTCTTAATTTTTCCAATTAGTTTTTTTTTTTTTTTTTTTATAATCTGCGCGCCGAAGGGGATATGAATACCCTTAAACTGTTTCAGGGCACGGGCGTCAGGGAAAAGGGGGAAAGGAACAGAGGAGGAGCCTATGCACATTGGCTTTGAATGTTTGAAGGTTGTAGTGATGGGGAAATACAGAGCCTGGTAGATTATTCCACATTCGTGTTGTTCGGCTTATAAATGAATCCCTATATTTGACAGTACGACCGAAGTTTAGCTTTAGGGTAAACTGATGTGTATTCCAAGCATGTCGCGTATTGCGGGTGAAATTTTGAAGGGGAGGTATGCAACTGGCTATTTACAACACATGTAGTTTTCTGCCATAAGCCCCTGGTCAAAAAGTTAAAATTTTCATGAATGTATAATGTATGTATGTACATATGTACTTATGCACAGATATTAACGTGGTTTACTTTTTTATGTAGAAAACTAATAATAATAGGCCTTAGTGAATAAATTCGATAAAAGTCTTCTGCTCGCGCAGAAACTTGTTATTCATCAAGTGGAATAGTTCGAAGCCAAAATTTAAATACAGAGAACAAAAAGAACAGAAAATAAGTTTATTAATTTGAATCAATAAATTGGTAAAAGAAAAAAATATTATGACCACTGTTCTTAAGAAGCTTAAAATCGCATTTTGCTTTCAAACCCTGGCTAACAAAAAGCGAGATAAATTTATTTGAAAAATGGGGCATGTTTTTATTACTAAGGGAAGGCAAAGATTACACAGTGGTCCCTGGGCTGTCATCATCCTCGTCTTTCTCAAATTTTCGTTCTTTTTCGTCCACTTAGGCTGCTGCTGAAGTGTTGGGAGAAAGTATTGTCGCATTCTTTCCAACAATTGCCATCGAGTTAGTATTCCCTCTTTGCTGTAAGTCTGTATTCTGTGACTCTGTGGCTGTACCGACCAAAAAATGTCCTGGTGTTAAAACATTTGTCTCCTCGGGATCATTCGAACAATTTGCGTTAACAATGTTGAAAGCTCTTCGTACGTTAACTTATGCTCACATATTGTGCGCTTGAGATAATGTTTTATTGATTTTACACCAGCCTCCCAAAGGCCACCAAAATGTGGAGAACCCGGAGGTATGAAATGCCATAGTGTATGGTAGGATGATAATAGATTGCAAATTTCTGTATTATACTTTGTTGCTTCTTTTACATTTGACTGCAAGATCTTTCTTTTGAAAACTGCTATGAATGCATTTGCTGTCAGATCGCTCACTGCTTCGATATGAATTGCTTTCGTGGCCAGGCATATGAATATTGCCACATATCCTTTCTACCACTTGTCACCTCTTCCTTTGGGCATCCATAGTCGACTCCTGTATGTGAAGATGGTCTGTTTTTCCTCCCGGCAAGGTTGATTTACGAACGTCTTCAATTAGCATTGTGCTAAGAGGACCAGAATGCGGAATTATTAATGGATGTTTTTGTGATGGTGAGATATATGCTTCTGCTAACCGCCCTCCTACTTGAATCATATCGTCTTCGTTAGTAAATGCATTAAGACACCGAAGTTTGCTTTTCTTTTTGATTTGTTTCCAGTTTTTAAAATGCCTGATATCTTCTTTAAACTCAGCATGATGTACTTTTATTATAACATTTTTTGTTGCAGCCCATATTTTGTCCCATGTTAATGGTCCTGAACGTTTATTTTCCTCAGATATTCGTGCGTTGTGAATAAACATATGATCAGGCATTTGTTTGTTTAATATTCTTAATACATACATCTTTACTTTACGTTCTTCCGTGGTATGTTGTTTGATACCAGTGTACGTGATTTCTGCTTATGCTAACTATTTTGAGCCTGTCCACCAAATATCGTGCTCCTTGAGCTGAGAAAGGCATATCCCTCTGGAGACACAATCTGCGCCCTGAAAAGTCCTTCCCTCTAACGTGATACCATGTATTAGAATTCAGTATGCTGATTATTTCTGTGACTCTGTGGCGAGTGTTATCACGGTGTCAGTCCAGGCATATGAATCCAACCCATTCAATTCCAGCGCTTCCTTTGTCTTTTTCATTAGTCTGGCGAGAAGCACAGCTCCGCAAAGCTCAAGTCTTGGTAGTGATATCTTTTTTATCGGTGCCACTTTCAATTTAGCACATATTCGTAACAGTGCTGTAAATACTGTTCCTGATTTAGTTATGATTCTTGTGTTGAACGCTGCTGCGGAAGCCCTCTCTGATTCATCGGAGAATCCGTGTAATTCCATGCGATACTTAACTTCGTATTTATTCCAACGTGCTATCTTTAGTTGCTCTATGTATTGAAGTTGTTCCCTGAATTCTGTCCATTTTTTGTATAATTCGTCTGGCAATTTCTCGTTCCATGATATTTTGCATTCCCAAAGTTCTTGTTGAAATAGTTTCGCGTTTATTACGATTGGCGCTAGCCATCCCAAACAGTCTTGCCGTTTCTGATACTATTTTCCTCTTCAAACAACCGATTTTCTTTTTTGGGTCTAAGTAGATTTTAATGTGCCTGATTCGTGTTGCAAAAAATCCCTAAAGTTTTAATTGGATCATAGTCATTTAATTTAAATCGTCCTTGCTCCCGATCTTTAGCATTATGCTTCTGATTAACTCTTTAGAATTTGAGGACCAGTTTCGGAGTTTAAATCGGAGGCAAGCTGTTGTATTGTTTTAATGGCCATGTATGGTGCTGAGGATGTAACATACGTCACTGTTATTAGCCATTACTTCTTGATATTTTCTTCTGGATGTTCCCTCCAAAGAATCATTTGAAAATGTCCGTCTTCTTCAGCAACCAATACAATACTGGTGATACATCTTTTCGATATCCGCTCCGTAAACGTATTTGCGTTTTCTCCAGCGCGTCATTATGGTGAATAACTCTTGCTTGTATCGCTTAAACTTATACCCGAGCTCGTTTTTCCTGATGTGTCTATCTGGCCTGCTTGTAATCTTCGTGTAATTCTTCATTTCTGGTGAATTTTTTCCCGGTCTGCAGAAATCGTGCTTATCTCGTAACTACAGGATTACGATGAGGAATAATTTTATTTATTTTATCAAAAACGTCGCATAGTTGCTGTCCATTATTTGCAAGTGTAGAGGGCCAATACTCATGAAAAATAAAATATGAGAAAATAAAACACACTGTGATCTGTATTTCCATGCACGTCTATCTCTTACGAGAATCAAGTAGAGAATGACTCATCGTCAGCGTGCTCTATTTATTACTTACATTACTACTTATATTTTACGTGCATTGCGCGTGTGTGTGTACATACATATGGTATCTTATACCACAATTCGGTCGTCCTGACCCGTAATCGTCCCGTTTACCCCGCAGATCACCTTCATTTCCTTTTAATCATGGTTTTGTATTCGCCACTTCCCAAATACCCTCGTATGAGATCTGACTCATTTGAAACTCCTCAACGTTCTTTAATAAATACTCGTACCTATCATTATCGATCATTCTTTCTATCCTATAAGGACCCTTCAACTTTGGCACAATCTTCTTCCTGCAACTTAGTTTGTCGTTCGGCCGCCTTCGACCGTAAATTATACAAATCTCTTTCTTATTTGTGTTCCACATTATCCGTCAAGCATTCACTAACGAAGTCAATGACCCGACCTCTCTGCCTCACCCCAAATAGGAGTTGGCTAGGTGTAGAACCCTTGCTACGATGTACTGTGTTGTTTATAGATAACTCAATATCTATCAGTACTAGTTCCCGCTAGCTATCATGGGAGCCAGGCTCCGATTTATCCTCTCTACCAGGCCGTTGGCCTATGTTCCGTCGATCTTAACATGTTGCGATCTTAACATGTTGCACATTGTTTGCCTCGAGAAATATTTTAAAATCTACTAACTCTGTCCGAAATTAAAACTCTTGGGTTGCTATACATGTGGTAATATAACTTTAAGTGCCATATCACCTATCTAGTACACGTAGACCAAGTAGAGAACGAACAATGTAACTCGGTTTCATCACGAGTATCGTGAATGGATAAGATAGCAGCCTCCACTAGCTTCTGTTTAAGGAGCTGAAAACAATCTAATTGCTCCTTGCCGAAGTCTAACTTGACGTCTTTCTTTATTAAATTATACAATTGCTTTGCGATTCTCGGAAAATCTTTAACGAACTTCCTAAAATAAGAACATAATCCTAGATAGCTATGAACCGCCTTAGCATTGTGTGGCACGGAAATATCGGCTATCGATCCGATCCCCCTTTCATTAAGGCGGATACCTTCCTTTGATACGATATATTCCAAGTACTTCACCTCGGATTGCGAAAATTTACATTTATCTAATCTTAACTCAAGATTGTTTCTAACTAACCTACTCAACACCTCTTCTAAAACACACAAATGTTCCTCTAGGTAAATACTTATTATACACTATTTATTCCCCTGATTTTCATTTTGTCAATTAACGACGTTGACTTCATCATCAAAGACTCTTATCTATCCATCTACGCTGATGACATGAAAATCTTCAGGCACATATTAAACCCCGTTGACTGTCGCCCACTTCAAGCTTACTTGAACAACTTTTCAACTTGGTGTCAAAAAAACGTCAACAAATGTCAAGCTATTACATATTCCCGAAAGCGTCTTCCAGACCCTATATCCTACTTCATCTCTGAAGAGCCCGTCCCTTCTGTAACTTTATTGTGCTATTTGGGTGTTATCTGCGACAGAGAACTAAATTTCCGCTGTCATATTGATAACATTATTAGCAGAGCCAACTCTGCGCTCGGTTTCGTAAAACGCTGGTCTAAAGAATTCTCGAACCCCTACGTCACGAAATCTCTCTACTTCACATTTGTTCGGCCAATCCTCGAATATGATAGCCAAGTATGGTCACCCTACCTTGATACCCATTCTCTTCAACGCAGGTTCATCCGTTTTGCTCTTCGTCTTTCTTGGTCTGACAGATATAACTTACCCCCCTATGAGAATCGTTTGAAATTAATTAACGTACAGCCACTTGAAATACGTCGAGAAATTGCTGACATACTCTTTGTACATCCAAATGATCTCCCTTAACACTAACCCACGCCTCCTGAGGTCTATACCAATCTTCCGTCTCAATTTTCATCGCACCAATTATAGCTGTAACGAGCCAATGTCTAGAATGCTACGTTTGGCCAACGGCGGGCATAGCTATTTTGATTTTCACTGTAGCAGATTTGCACTCAGAAACGCCTCCCAGAATTTCACTTCCACTCCTCCGCCCTAATCACTTTAATTTTAGTTTTAAGTTTAGTTTTTAAGTACTTAGCCTTAGTCTTTAGTTGTAATAGTCTAGTTTTAGTGTAGTTTTTAAGTTCTGCTTGAATTAATCTAAGCTAAAATAAATAAATAAATAAATATTAAATAAATAAATAAATAAATAAATATTCTTCCCACTATAATAAAATCATCAAAGAAGTAGATAAACCTTTGAAATGCCGACGGTGAATTTTTGTATGCCAAAAGGCATTCTAAAAAATTCATACTGAACTGTCGGTGTTACGAAGGACGTGTACTTGATTGAGTTTTCGTCCATATACATGTGATGAAACGCACTTTTTAAGTCTAATAGTGTGAAAATACTTTTGTTAACCAGCCCTTCTAGAAGGTCATCGATCAGTGATAGTGGATGGTTATCCCTTAAAGTCATTTTATTCAACACGCGATAGTCAATGCAAAACCGTAACTCCGCTGTCTTTTTTTTCGCAAACACAACTGGTGAGGCGTACCCCGAATCGCTAGGCCTAATAATTTTCCTGGCTAACAGATCGTCGATGATTTTTTATAAACTACTTTTCTCGAAGCATGATAACCGTCTCGGGGTACAATGAAAGGGCTTCTCATCGGTTAAGGACAATTTCATTACATACTTGACATCTGGTATATCGGGACGCTTACAGTTTACATAACACCGGTAGAACGTATCAACTATTTTTTCTCTGTCGCGTTCGACTTCCATTAAATCAAAATTACACATTTCATCTTGCCAAAGCTTACCATTCTGAACTACACATTCATTCTCTAAAATAATTTTTCCATCGATTTTTTTTTTCATTGTCGTTATTTTTAAATTCTTTTTTTGTTCTGTACACTTAACCTATCTTTTAACAGGAAATCTCTTCCTAACACCACGGGGTGTGCCGTCGTTTCATCCGATACAACAAGCATATTCAACAAAACATTGTCATCTTCTAATAAAACACTAGTCTTTATTTTCCCGAGAACAAGTAATTTACTTCTGTTTATTCCAAAATAATTCATCACATTTTTATTTTTTTGTTCATAATTGTGTACGTACTTCAAGCGGATGAAAGTGATGAGACTCCTCGTGTCGATTAGGCATTCTAATAAAATTTTACTATAATTACTTGAATAAAAATCTATGTATAAATTTCTTACGAATTCTTCTTCCTATACCTGGGGAACCACTCCCTTCTTCTTATAATTAGAACAATCAGCAGCATAATGCCCGCATGCATGGCAGGCTCCGACTTCCCGTTTAGGTTTGCGGCACTCTACGGCGATGTGACCAAATGAGTTACATTTGTAACACCGTATGGTTCCCCTCCGATCTTTGTTCTCAACGTTGAAAGAAGTATCTCGTTTCGACAGTGATACATCAGAGAATACCTACACTAGCTCATTCTTGTGGCTGTAGCGGTGCATTTTCGCATGTGACCGTAGTTGAGCGTCGGGTATTCTCTCGATGATATACTCTACTAGTTGCTCGTCTCCAAACTCGATCTTATTGACGAGTGTGAGCTTGTCGAGGAAGTAGCTCTGAAAATCTTCCCTGATTCGCCATTTTTGCGCCTCTAATTCCCGGTGGATCGCGAGTTTGCTAGTGCAGCCGTCACATAGGAGCCTCATGTCATGAGGCACACGATGGATGCTGTGTCGTTGACTGCTCTTGAATGGAACCATTTTAAGGCTCTTCCTTTGAATTTTGAAGCAATTAAAGTGTGCAGGTTGTTGTCGTCCAGCTTGTAGGAACTCTTGACTTTTTTCACCTGGGATTCTAATAGCTGGAAGTTGTCGCCCTCACCCGCTTTGTGTACGTACGAAAATTTGACAATCGGTCCACCATCTAAGTACTTACCGCGCCCGAAGATGCTTGATTTCGGTGATCGGACGAGAACCTTTGCTTCCGAACACATACGCCTATTATGGGCTACTTGAGCAATTGACAGTACTGTAGGAAACTGAACGTGAAATTATGACATTAGCTTCCTATTGCTTCCGACTATTATAGCTCAGCTTTTACTCGGGTAATGTGGGAGACAGACTGCTGGTATTGATACCATGGTATAGTAATACTACGTTCTGTACCACATGTCTGTATTGAGATTCGCAATTTTTTGCTGGTATACCACCATCTTACTGATTGCAGCGCCAATTTCTCTCTATTGGCTAGTCTTCGTAGCTTCTTTGACAATTCTTAGGTATGAACTTTCGCTTTCAAGTATTTGAATTTTCTTTTTATTCATCATTTGGCATAAAAGTAAATCATTTTTATTCATCCTGTCTTGAATTTTCTATTTTTATTTGCTATGACAGACAACGCAAACGTCAAAGTATACTACTTAACGCCAAAGTCATCGAATACTACGAAATGCAGTCTGTCGGGGGTTGTAGTATTCACTATACCATGGCATTCGTACCATGGTATAAATACCAGCAGTCTGTCTCCACTCCCATCATCGCCTTGCATTGTTGTCTTTTGCGCTCCTTTTTATCTAAAACAGTGTTGCCTTACAAGTGTTGTATTATTTTTGGAGCGCCTCCTGTCACATGTGTTTTCAGGTAATTAATTTTTTGTGAATTCCCAAATTTCGCATTGTTGTGTATGGCTTGCTCAAATGAATCAATGGATTTCCATTGCCTGTAATCACCACCGAATATTGGAAGCTTAAGTACAGGCCATTTTAGCTCCACTCACTCCTTCTTGCTGTGTTTGTTGAATTGCTAATTCTTCTATTTTTTCCTGCAATTGCACCATCACTTCTTCATATATTTCTTCCAGTTCTTCACGCTCAATGAGGTAGTAATTGACCATGCACGTCTCGGGGTGTTCAACTACATATATCGTTATGCGTTGCAGTAATTACTGCTCATTGGTTGTACATAAGCTGCTGCTTGTGAACTTAATATGCTTTCGATGTGGATCTCGCTTGATCCATTCTATCCAGAGATCAAAAAATATCTGCTTCTGCGCTTCTTCACGCTTTAGTCTTCGTTAGTCTGCTCTTCGTCGATGTCATCATCCTCGTCTTTCGAGTACTTAGTTTGCGTTTCTTCCAATTCGTTGTTGTTTGAGTGCAGTGAATTCTTGTTTTACTTCTGTTCTTCTTTGGGGTTGTCTGATGGGCTTTTTTTTTGGTCTTGGAGTCAGTTCTTCAACCTTCTTCTTTTCATCTTCACGTATTTCGTCCAATCTCGCCTCTAATTTCTTCCACACCGCTACTACGATTGTTTTCACTTGCTGGTAATTGTTGCCCAGAGGAACTAACGGCCCGGGACCAATAAATATTAACACGCTTTGTTATTTTTATAAATGAGTTACATATTTTCTAAAAGAATTCATATAATTTAAGGAAATACAATGTACAACAAATTACTTACTCTCGTGGTCTTCGTGGCTCTCAATCCAGAAGTTCAACATAAAATGGCTTGAATGGCGGAAATTGTTATTCTAGAACGAAGTCAACGAATAATAGTTCTTTTAACGAAGTTAATGAATTTGTACAGTGGTTTCTGGATGGTGAGCCATTACAATGAGAACGTTCAGCGAGATACAAAGTTTTACATAAATGATAAAATAATAATTTTAATTGGAACATCTAGAATAATAATTTTAATTGGGAACATCCCGCCCCCCGTGAATCGATCCACGCAATTCACTCACTCTTTTGATGCCACTTGGTACGTTGTGTGAGTGTCGGAAGATATTCTTGAACCCATATTCTCTAAAAAAAAAAAACTGTTTTAATTGCTGAAGAAATGCCACTGTTGTCGTAGGCACACATTTTCATTAACAGCTGGCGTTTATATATAATTGAGGCAACCTAATAAAAAGTGGTTAAGAGTGAGGGGCTCACTTTCGTAACTCTCAATCGACAGATGCGTTAGAGGACACGAATTGACCAGATTCTCTGCTTCAATGATCAAACTATAAAAAGCGTCTAGCTGCGGGATTCTTACTTCAAGCGTAAAAAATAGCCCACTTCACACACCTGATAAGCCTTCCCCATACCCCTCCAGCAGACGGATTTCCCAGTGTATTAAGCAACTATTCGACACCACGCTTATTGCATTCTGTTTTCATACTGCTACCGATAACTATCCATTCCTGCTTTTTAGTTCCAATAAAATTTGTACCGCAGTCACTACGAATTCTCACGGGAACGCCACGCGGATTCACGAAATTGCGAAGACATAAGATTACTGAGTCACTTGAAAGGTCTCTGGCGATTTCCATATGGATCGCTCTTACAGTCAAACAAGTTAAGATTGCAACCCTTCTTTTTTTCCCGTTATGCGACCTATTGCTACCTACACGGGACCAAAGTAGTCTAAGCCTGAATAAGAAAATGGACGAACGAATGGTATGAGACGGTCCGCGGGCAATGGACCCATCTGAAGTTGTTTTGTAACAACTAGAACAAGCGTAAACTTATAAATTGAGCTAGTCTTTGGGATTGTCTGGTTTCTAGAAAGAAGATGCACTTCGATGGGTTAAGCCACCTTTTGAACTAATCGGCAAAGCACTAATTCCGCGCATGTTATGTTTCCATTAAAATAGCCTAATGGCAACTTTTCCGAATTGGGAGACCTTTTATGTAAAACAAAGTTTTTAAATAGACTTACAGCACGAAGTACTCAAGAAACAACTCTTAACAGTTTGTAATAATTTGAAAACCTTTCCAACTGAATAAGCGATATATTTTGTTGCATCGTTAAAATGAATTTAGCTTGTTTCTCTTCAGGTTCATCGTGGTTTATTAAATCATCCGGTAGTGTCTACCAATTCTCCTCTGATCCTATTAAGAAAGAGGGACCTGATAACCATTTCGAACTTGTGGATTCTATCTTATAAAATGTCGGCCTTGTTGGCCCTCATCCGCGGGATTTTGGCTTCGTGGGACCCATCGCCAATTACCAGCATCAGTGGACTCAAGGATTACCGATATTCTATTAGAAACGAATTGCTTATAACATCGACTGTCAGATTTTATCCAATTGATAAACTATTTTAGAATCCGATCATAGGATTTTGCCTTAATTCATGATGGTTAACTGTAGATTCTTTCACATATATACCCAGCACGGCAGCCTGAAGTTCCAACCTTAATATAGTCGTAGGCTTCAAGGGGCTGCACCTTATTTTGGCTGTAATAAAGAAAACGCTCACATCATCTACCATAGGCAACCTCGCTAGCGTCAACAAATATGTGGAGCTGAACATTTGCCACTGGATTGGTCAGTCATCTCAAAGTTCTTCAGACCATCTAGAGATTTATACCAATTGTACCACTGCACGTATACTATATATCTTCTGGAGTGAAATCATTTCATTCTATATACTTCTCTTCCACAATCGTTGCAACAATAATTTTGGTTATGGTAATATTAGCTAATAGGACAAATGGATAACAAATTTACATTGTCAGACTCAGCACCTGCCTTTTGGTAGGACGCACATACCCGTCTAATTCTTGTATTGGCATTTGGCTAAATTTCAGGGTAAAAAAAAACCTATCACTTTCATGGTCCCAATACATCCCTAGTATTTTTTTCTTTACCCGTGTTCCCTTTATATTCTTCGGTTTCAAAGCCTCAGCAGAAGTGCAGTCCATAGCCTTGAGAAAATAAGACGAGTTTGAAATGAACCCCCGTAATTCAAACCCAGCACAGCTGTGAATCTCAACGACGTTCTTTGAAACCTGAATCGCCTCGTCTATAGTGTCGAAGCTGTAGACGTAATCGTCGACATAATGGCGGTATACTATAGCCGTATAGGCACGCGGATGAACATCCTTGTAGGCACTGACATTTAAGTTTTTTATAAACTGTGTCGAAGGAAATTTTCCTGAATATCCGCATATCTCGATTTTACGCAGCCTAAAATCAAATAAGATTGCCAAGAGAGATTTTGGTTGGTATATCACAGCGCCTTTCAGTAGCACCAAGTAAAGAGACATACCGTCCATTTGGGCGGCGGTTCCTTTGTTCCTTTGTTCACATTACAAACGGCAAAATGTGTAAGGTACCATGAACGATCTATCCTAGAACTTTTCTAAAGCGACAGTTTTCTAATATAACCTTTTTCTAAGTATTCATTCAATTTAGACCTATACCATTCCGAGAATTTTGGATTCCTTACACATACTCTTATATACGTCGCTCTACAGTATAAAGGCGTTTTAGGGCCATGCTATAACTTTGAGTATCCACAAACTTCACGTCATCTTTTTTCCACAAAAGGCCCGTTTCGTACCGATCTTCTATTCTCTTTGTTGTTGCTTCCACAATATCATTTGCCCTCTTATCGCTCTCTGATAAAACCCATTTCGACGGCTTAATGTCTACATTCTCCATTCCAAAATATTCTGCTACCTGTCTATTCAAATCTTCCAAATTAATATATTGACAATCAATAAAATTAACGACAGCATCTAAATGATTATCCTCATCTGATCCGAATAATACCCGACCTAATTTTGTATTATGGGCGGCAAATATTGAGAATTCTTGTTTGCCGTACCAGGCCCGAGTGTAGTAAATCTATTAAAAGTTGAGGCACTGCGTCTATATAATCGTCAACCCCAAATTTTCTTACAGATATTGCTCATGAAATTTCTTCAAATTAAGACTCTGCGATGGAAGTAATAAATTCTTCGTTGTCCGAACATTCTTCATCTGGTATTTTACAGCACCTAACAGTGCCCCTGAAATCTCACATTCAATTCGTTGTGACAATTCACTGGTGGTTTGATTGCCTATCCATTTCAGAGATAGAAAATCAGATGGTCCTCTTAACCCAATTGAGCTAGGAATACTAATAATACTAAGCAATACTAAAAATAATCTAACAGAGATACCCTAGCGCCCTCATCAATAAATAACAAGTTCATCGATTAGAGTCGTATTAGATAAATGAGCAGTTGCCGAAACACTTTCGAGAAAAGCTGTGAGATTTGTAACCAGAATACTAAAATTTACTATTTCCGACACCTTCGAACTTCGAGTATGAATTGATGGGCAATGGAACTGATTCAGAAATAAAATTACTGTGCAACATACCTCGAAAATATCTGTATGACATGGGGGTCGTGGAAGCGGGATGTAGCAATCGATGAACTTCCAGCCAAATTGAAAGCAGTGGCTAACGGCGAGTGGGATGAATCCATAGTGAAGGAAACTGTGAAGGTAACATCGGCGTTGGCACTGTTGTGTGCGTTGGCTCAGTTTCTACAAGTGCTGCTGGCAAGTATGTCTCCATTTGAGAAGACGGTATGATTATTGTTGACTTCGGCAGTCGGACGGCAAGCAAGCCTCTTACGAAGATTGTTGCGATTTTCTTCGGCGGCGGCATAACTAATTTTAAGCTTGGCAAGTTGTTGCTTGAGGGCAGCGATGGTGTTCCATTGCTCCGACTGGTCTTCTCCAAACTGATGTTCTTGGCTTTGTTCGTGTGGTGGGCACGGCAAATTTAATTCTGTTGGCGACACTGCTGTTGGCAGCGATAACGTGCTCTGTAGCGTTGGCGTTGAGGCAACGAATTGGCTGGCTGCAATAAATCTGTCGATATTGACGCTGGCGGCTATAGGTGTATCAGTACTGGTGACCGAAACGACCGATTTGTCGTTACAACAACAGAATGGTCGACATTGGCCATTGGTGACTAGTTCGTCGGCATTGGCTGTGGAAATGGCAGGTGGGTCACGGCAAGTGTTGGACACAACGGAGTACCTCACACTGGCCGTGTCTGTAGTTGGTTCTCCGGCGTAAAAAGGTTTTTCTGGCTGGTTGGTCGATGCAGGCGGTAGTTTCAAATTGCAATGGCGAACGCGTTGGCGAAGGCGACATTCGATTCGCCTGGCTTCTCAATTTAGGCGGCATGAGAAAAATATATAAAATATTGCCCAGAGGAATTAATGACCCGAGACCAATAAATATTAACACGCTTTTTTATTTTCATAAACAAGTTATATATTTTCTGAAAGAATTCATATAATTTAAGGAAATTTAATGTACAACAAATTACTTACTCTCGTGATCCTCGTGGCTCTCCATCCTTCAACATAAAATGGGCTGAATGGCGAAAATTATTCTTCTAGAACGAAGTCAACGAATGATAGTTCTCTTAACGAAATTAATGAATTTGTACATTGAAATTAATAAATTTATGCTTACTTAGTAAATTCGTGAAGTATATGTTATAATAATTTGTTGAGTTGAACTGCAATTAATATGTGCAATGCGTGTGCATTTTACAATGACTCTGTACATTAATTATACAAATAAATTGTGACTCTATATTGCCGACTCAGACCAAGTTTTGGTACAACTCCTTTGTTTTTTTGATATACGAATTTTTTTTAATAACAAAATCAGTTTTGTTAGAATAAAGAAAAACAAAAAAAGATCCGTTAAGTGCAAGTATACATGTACCCAATTCCCTCATTCACTGTTGTATTATTGACAGCGAAAACTGGCGAATGAATGTTTTTTTTGGTTGTACATAATTTGTACTTGCTACTCCAGTTATGTTCCATTGAAACAATTATATAAGACAATTAAATAATTATATAAGAAACGTACAATAGTCCAAAGAAGGAAGAGAGAAGAAAAAAAGTTTGTTTGATAAACATGGATGTGCCCGCACTCCACTGGTGGGCTGTTGATTGCAATGACCTACGCATATCTGTGAAATATGTAAATCTCAAATAATTTCATTTTTGCTTATTAGTTCCGTTATAAGAATCACAGAATAATGATTGATATATCAATGTCTTCACCAGGAAATGTGCTAATCGAAGAATAAAGTCATATTCAAATCTGTTCAGCCATTTTGTAGTAATATGTGTGTAAAGCATAAAAAATGTTGTTTTTTTTCAGTTAAAAAATCATATATAAAATGGGTTTAAAGGCCCAATAACGGACTTAGGATACTAAAAACCATCCTATGTAATACCGCTACTCACGACAAATCGATTGATATATACATATATATATTGTTGAGGTATCAGGAAAATGTGTACTCTTTTATAGATGTGAGAAGAAGAAGAAAATAAGATAAGATAAGATATGAGATAAGAAGATAAGATAAAACAAGATAAGATAAGAAGAGAGGAGACTAGAGATTAGTGTATTTTTCTATTAGTGTAGGCAGGGTCACTGGCGGCTCTTTCTTTCTTATAGGTTTTCGATTCTTAGAACGTTTGTCAGGTATACATACATACATATGTACATAATAGCCAATCTGAAAGAAGACTATTACAACAAAATCAGTCTGACTGTTTTCTGGGCGAACAGCATTCAGTATCGATTTGATATTTTAAGCGTATTGGAAGCATATTTTAAGCATTGGGCGAATAACACTAAATCTAATAGTCTAATGTTTGAGGTTTCTTTAATGAATTTTCTACTCGACCGACTGATGGAAATATTTTTTTTTTCAATCGACGGCTATGTATACTTTTATTTTTGTGATTAAGAATAAAAGTTTTTAGTATTTCGAATACCGGAAAAAATCGAACTGGCAAAAATTCCACTGAAAATATCATATGCGTACTTTACCAAAAAACCAATTGATTAATTGAAGCGATCGACTGCCCAAAACTTAAATACTGGGATTTCGAAGACTTTACCGCGAGTGAAGCGAGCCACCCGGCCCAACTTAATTTTATTTTTTTATTTTTTTTTATTAAACATTATAACACTACAACTGTTTACACTCAAACTTAAAAGAATTAAAACAATTCATAATACAATAAACATGAACATAGATACATTTTATGAAAGATACAATTATGTATAGATAATTCTAGTCGTCTCGAAATAGATCATGATTTGTAGTGCACTTGAATCTTTTAGTAAATCCAGTCGTTTCTGCTAGTTTTGCTCCTTCCTGATTTACGTGCTGTCTCAATTTTTAGTGGTGCACTTTTGCGTACTCAGCTGTCGTCTCCTTTACCGTCTTAAGTTTAAGCTCACGGTATAGGTCTTCATTCCTTAGAAACTATATTGCATTTACTATAGCTCTTATTTTTGGAATCGTTGAATAATTTCTATATATTTTTGAGTGGTACATGCCCGTAACTGGATACCATATGTCCATACAGATTTCAGTAATTGTTTGTAAATAAGAAGTTTGTTATGGATTGATAATTTAGATCTTTTTCCGATGAGCCAGTTTAGTTTTCTAAATATTATTTTTAATTCTTCCCTTTTTTTTGACATGTTCTTTCCATTTTAATTTTGCATCTAGATTCATTCCTACGTACTTTGTTATAATATATTCGAGTAAGGAATTTGTGTTCCGGAGATGGTGATTGGAAATTGTCTAATGGTTATTAGTGAAGTCAACATGGACTGATTTCGTGTTATTGGGGTGTATTCGTCATTTATTGGCCTAGTTGACTACTGTATAACATGATTTTGAATAGTTCTGGTCGATGCTGCTTCACTTTTTGGACCAGAAAGTATGACGTCAGCAAAGGTGGCTACAATATAATTTTGTGGTACTTGTAAATCCTTTGTAAAAAGTAAGTATATAGTTGGGCTCAATTAGGCTTGCCACCTTATAGTAAATCTCGTGTAGGACTTAAAAAAATAAAGCTTTACTTAAAACTTAAAATGCGTATATTGCCCAATTATTATAAAATAAATAATAATAAAATAACAATTCAATGAAAAAAGCATAAATAAATAGACTAGAAAGATACAAAAAATAAAAAAAAAAACAAACAAATACGCTTCTTCACTAGCGCGACTAAATAAAAATTTTGCTTGAGTAAATAAACATGTCAGAATAATAGCGAAATTAATGTTTAAAAACATATTTTTCATTGGCTCTCGATAATTTGAGAAGCTCATTATTGCTCTTGACGTCATCACAAAAATCTAAACAGGATTCTCTTTGGTTAAAATATATTATTAATTCACTTTTTATTAAGTTTGTCGAGCATTTTCTCCGTTCCTCACTCCATTTAGCATTCATAACATAAAATACTCTCTCTGTAAAGGCACTAGTAGCAGGAATACTGAATAAATATTTCTTTTTTATTGAAACTTTATAAAAAATGTTCCCATTTTATAATACTACAACTAGTTTACACTAACGAGCAGCTCATATTTGATACAAACATATATACATTTTAAAACATAGTATTTCTTTATACTATGTTGGTCATGTGGTTTGACACACTTCAGTCTTCTAGTAAGTCCGCTTGTATGGGTTCATGTGTTGTCTCAGCTTTTGGTCATGGACTCCTGCGTAATCTGCAATGGTTTCTGCTACAGTCTTCAGTTTAAGATCGCGATGAAGGTCTACGTTCCTAATATACCATGGCGCATTTACTATGCATCTCAATACTTTATTTTGAAAACGTTGAATTATATCGATATTATTTTGAGTCGTACATCCCCATAACTGAATTCCGTATGTCCATACGGGTCTTAGTATTTGTTTATACGATAACAGTTTATTATGTATAGATAAGGGTGATCTTCTACCAATAAGCCAGTACATCTTTCTCAATTTAATGTTCAGTTCTTCTCTTTTCTTTTTCACGTGCTCTTTCCATTTAAGTTTGGCATCTAGGGTCATTCCTAGATACTTGGCTGTGTTGCAGTAAGGGATTTGCATTCCAGAGATTGTAATCGGAAGCCGTTGAATCTTTTTATTGGTGAAATTGACATGTACTGATTTAGTACTGTTGAGATTTATGCGCCATTTCTTGGTCCAGTTGACTACAGTATCTACAACATTTTGAAGGATCCTGGTTGACTCTACTTCGCTTTTCTCTATTGCAAGTATTAGTGTGTCATCGGCGAATGTTGCTATTGTACTGCTCGCAGGGACTGGTATGTCGCTTGTAAAGAGTAGATATAATATCCAGCTTCAATTTCTTTAAGGCATGAACAAGCATCTTCTTGCTTGATACGAAAGTACCTTTCCGAGAGATATGACTCCAGTAGTGTCGTATATTCTTTGGGAAGGAGTAATCTAAGTTTGTATAGCAAACCTGTATGTCATACTTTATCGAACGCTTGAGCAACGTCTAAGAATATGGCTGAGCATACCATTTTATCTTCCATAGCTTTCTCAATAACGTTGGTTATTCTATGAACCTGCTCAATAGTTGAGTGTTTTTTTCTGAAACCAAACTTGTGAGTTGGTATCATGTTTTCATTTTCAATAATCGGGCTTAGCCTCTTGATGAAAATCTTTTCAAATATTTTCGACATGATGGGTAGCAAAGAAATGGGTCTATAAGAAGATACTTCATGAGGATCCTTTCCTGGCTTTGGAATCATAATTATTTCAGCGACTTTCCAATAGCAAGGAACATGTTTGAGTCTCAAACCGGCGTTCATTATCGCTGTTAGCTTGCGCATGGCTCTTTGGGGTAACTGTTGCATCAACTCCACAGTAATCAGATCATAACTGGCCATCTTTCGTAGCTAATACTTTCATCAATGTGTTTCCCATGTCTTTGGCAAAGACATTTGCCTTTTCCGAATCAGTTCTAGACCATGTATCATTTGTTGTTTTAATAGGTAGATTCTGTTGAAAAAGACGTTTGAGATACTATACTTGGTTGATTTCCACAGGAAGTAGTCGCTAATTTTATTTGAGCTTAATTCCTCAAGATATCGATTCAAAGAACGGTTTTTTAATTCTCTTATTTAAGTTCGTATTTCTTCAGTGATTTTGTTTAATTCCATTTTGTATAAGTATCTTGTTCATATAGCCATTTTTTTTTCCTGAGATTCCTTTTGTCATAAATTAATTTAAGTATTGTTTTTCGATACTTAACTCTAGTAGCCTTGTTTTTACTGAGGGGAGTGATTTTCCATGCTGTGTTTTGTATAAAAACTATTACTTCGTCCTCAAGTCGATCTTTGCTAGATAACCAGGTATGTGAATTTATATCTTTTTTAATCTATTTTTAAAAAGGTTCCAGTCTTTATTTGAATTTGTGAAATATAAGTTCTGATGTTTCATATTTGAACGATCATTAGATTGGAGAGTGCTCCGAACTCAGATCTCTTCCTTCCTCTATTCGTAGTAGATCCACTTAGATTAAAAATGCAATTAGATCGGGTGTTTTTTCCTCATCTGAAGGCCAGTGTGTAGGTTTTCTGGTTAAAATTAATTCACGTCCTTCTTTTTGAGCTGCTATAAGTAGTTCAGGACCCATTTTGTAATTAATTGGGAGCCACAGTGGGTTTGTTTTGCATTGAAGTCCCCCCTCATAATAAATTGATTTTTATGTTTTTATATTAACTTCTCATATTTTGCAAGGTTTATTTTGTACCTTGGGGGCATTAAATTTATTTTGCAGCTTATTTTCTTGCAAAGTCAAGACTACCCGACTACCCTTCTACACTATCTAGTCATTTTTGTAGTGAGGTCATAAGTTGTTCTTGTTTTTCTAACTGAGTTAGGAGTCGTTGATCCCCATTTTTTATACTTTTCCGCATAATTTAACCAGGGCTTCTTTTACCTGCATTATTTATTTCTCTGGCTCGCGTGACTGTGCACTTTGCTTAGACTTTTTATTTATTGCTTCGTTTCTAATAATTTTTTTTTTTGAGTTCTTTTGCAACCAAACAGCCGCGATAGCTAGCTGGGTGTTTTTGGCCACAATTGCAGTATTTAGATACTTGCTCTGGAGTATTACTACATTCAGTTCAATTGTTATTCCCGCACGCTTAACGCATCTTTGTGCAAAAGTTGTTCGTGTATCCAAAAATTTGACAATTTTGCATTGCGGTATAATTTTGCTCTATTGGCTGTATTTTAACAATTGTATTTAACACTTTGTTGACTTCGTATACCTTTTTGATGTCTTCTCTTGCATCCAAGCTATGTAAAAACATATTGAGTGGTCCTTTAGAACCCACTTTAACTTATTTACAGCGTTTGTTGCTTTAAGACCTTGACGTTGTAAATCAGAGATAATGAGATTTGGTTCGCAGGAGTGATGAAGATTTTTCAACATAACTTTTATCTGTTTTGGGAATGTTGCGACTTTTTCTAAGCTTCAAATACGTACTCAAATTTGATTTTATCATCAACAACAAATAAAACTCTACTGACTGGTAATAGTCGATTAAATCAAATATATTTCCGTCGAGCGATTAGGTCTAGCCGCAGACAAAACAAACAGGTTTTTTATTTCCTCCTATAGAGCAAGTATTAAATAAATATTTTGGTGCTAACAGCTCAATGCAGGGAATGGCCTAGCTTCTCGCAGCAACTCGTGCTATGCGCCGCGCAAATGGTTGGGACCTACAGTTTTATGCCGTTTCCGAATGCCAATTTTTTTTCGATTGAGAGAAGCTTTTCATGACAATTTTACTCTCGGACGTTTGTCAGACGTTCGCGAGAGGTGGGACCGTGAGAAAAAATTTTTTTTTATGTGTTTTCTTGGATTCGAACATAGACCACTGAGCCACAGCTCCATAAATCAAATATTGTTTTCGTAAAAATGTTCGATCTCCAGATTTTAATTACTATTGACATTACTATTTATTTAATAGAGGAACTTTAAAAAGTGTGACTCGTAATTTTGTCTGTCTGTTTGTGCCTCTTGCTTTAACCTAGCCCAAACGGTTGGACGGATTTTCTTCAAACTTCATATCTGGGGAATTTGCAATAAGACTACGTTTTTTTTGTTAAAAATTCGAATAACGGTCCTTTACTTATTAGCAGGATTACGAAAATTCAAAATTATTCAAAATCGATATCTACGTAATTTTTGACATACATGGGTATGTAAGGGCATGGCATTAAAATGTTTGACATATTGTCGAAAAAGTTTTCCAGCTTTTTAAAGCACTTTTTTGTTATTTCTTATATACTTGGCTTAAATTTGCAATTTTTAGACGAAAAACAAATATGGAGCAAGTGCGTGCGACCCAGTCGTGCCCTTTATTTTTTTGTATTTTCATCTGACGGACGAGTAGCAATAGCCAAAGTAAAAATGTACCTCACTTTCTCCCGCAATATAATATAATACTACATATTTGCCTCACGTAACTATTGTATTTGCCTACGACATATACAACGCAATTTTAATTTAAATACCGCTCTAAATAGCAAACATATCAAATCACATAACGCAATGCTGTACGGCTGGGACCAATTATGCAAAAAAACTCGGCCACTGCAATGATCACGAGTACGAAATTGATACCATACCACCGCTATGGCGTGGTCTGTGTCTATCAGCCTTAGGTGTTTGTTGCTCGCGCGAACAGCAGCAATTGCATTGCATAGCAGGACGTGAGGCTGCCAACATGGGATCCAAATGTGTTGGAGATGACAAATATAACTCAGCATCGTACACAGATTGCTGCAAATCCTGTCAAATAGGACTGGCTGTATCAGCAGGTGGTAATAACTGCAGCGACGCTATTACAGATTTCTTTGCTAAGGATGAGTCATATACGATTTGCTGCAATCAAGCGAGTTCCATCCCAGAAGTAGAAGATGATGGTACTTTAGTGTTGGGTAACGATGGTGAGTAAGACTACATTATCGGGTCATTGGGAAGCTAATTTTGGAAGTTTTCTCTTAGAGGACATCTGTGAAAAGTTCGGCGTTGGTAAGCTTTGCGAGCAAATATGTGAGAATACGAAGGATTCATATATTTGTAAGTGTAACAAGGGCTATCAGTTGAATGAAAACCGAGTTACGTGTTCAAAGATTCCCTCCTTGGAAGATGACGATTCTGGAGAGGATGGAGATTTGGAGGACTCATTTGAAGATGACGAAGAGGCAACGCCAACGTAAGTTGTTTTTATGTTATCTTGTATACGTCGAAATTTAAATTTCCTTTTAGCACATGTACCGATGGTTTTGAGCAAGACAAAAAGACCGGACTATGTACGGATATAGATGAGTGTTCAAAGGGTACAGCAAACTGTCTGAATCATCAGTATTGCATCAATTCTCCGGGTGGATTTAAATGTGTAAATGTCAAAACAACTAATTGTCAGGATGGCTATCGGTTCAATACCAAGACAGAGGAATGTGAAGGTGAGTTTTCTACCTCGCATCAAAGGTCTCCTATAGAAGCTGTTTGTTGATAGATGTCAATGAGTGTCTTGAAGAAACCCATATTTGTAAAAGGGACGAGCAGACCTGTATGAACACACGTGGGGGTTACACTTGCCAGGATAAATTCTTGCAAAAGTGTTCAAAGGGTTTTATTTTTTTGGCCGAAACCGGAAAGTGCGAAGGTATTTTTAAAGAATCAGAAACTAATAAGTGCTAACTCCCAGCAATCATAGACTATGATGAATGCCTTGATGATCCCTGTGATAATGATTCTGTTTGTTTTAACTATCCCGGACATTATGACTGCCAAAAGAAGCTCTCAGGTTACAATAAGGATACTCCGGGGCGTCCTCACAGATTGTCAGCACAGAAAACAGAAAAATGTGCTTCTGGATTTCGATGGAAGCATAACAAGTGCGTAGGTAAGATAAGAGTTGTGTTTTTGTATTCCACATTGGTCGAATTTGACACAGGGTTCTTATTTTATGTTAGATATCGATGAATGTCTAACAGACAAGAATGCGTGTGATAGCAATCAGATTTGTACAAATGATATCGGTGGGTACCACTGTAATTGTAAGATTGGCTTCAATATGGACACAACAATTAATGCCTGTGTTGGTAAGTATACGTGTACACTTTGATATATATGATTTTCATCATAATGTATTTATATATCCGCATCTGTAGATATCAATGAATGTCAAATAAATAATCACAACTGCATGGCAACGCAACGCTGCGATAACACAATCGGATCGTATACCTGTATCCGTCTTCAGAGTTGCGGTACTGGGTACACTTTGAACGCAGAAACAGGAAATTGTGATGACGACGATGAATGTCTTTTGAACACACATACTTGTACTACAGACTATGAATGTCGGAATACTAAGGGATCATTCCGTTGTGATCGAAAACGACCTACAACTACGACTACAATAACACCAGTGCCAATTACTGCTACGACAGCAAGAACCACCACGGTGTCTTCGGGCTTTCCAGGAAATGAAAGTTTTCCGATTCGTCGTGTTCCTTTGTATATTTACAACCAGGAAAGCAATCCCACATATGTATCATCTCAAACGTATAGCCAACAACACCGATCTGTTCCTAGATATATGCAAAATGGGGCGTGTGGGGCAGGATTTCATAGAAATTACTTGGGGGCATGTGTTGGTATAGTTTAACGTTTGTTGTAGAGGTCATTAAATTTGAAAGTTTGTTTCTTCTAACATAGATATCAACGAATGCCAAATATCATCAACATGTGGAACCCATCAGCGGTGCATAAATACTAATGGTTCTTACCGTTGTCAAAACCTAATACAATGCGGTGGCGGTTACAAATCCACACCAGATGGAGCACAATGTGTAGGTAAGTGACCTTTGTTTGATCTTTCAAATGAGAGTCGCAAGTAATATAGTATATCTACAGATATTGATGAATGCATGACTGGTGAGCACAATTGTGTTAACAATCAAATCTGCCGAAATCGTAATGGTGGCTTTGTTTGCTCCTGCCCTCCCGGACATAAGCTGGACACAACCAACCGCTGTGTGGATATAAACGAGTGCGATCACGAAAAACATCAAGTGTGCCCTTCCAATGCGAACTGCATGAACACAATTGGCTCCTTTTATTGCGAGTGCAAACCAGGTTTTCAAAAGCAACAGTCTAGCGAAAAGGTTTGTGTCGACGTTGACGAATGTCAGGAGATTCCCGGCCTCTGTCAGCAGAAATGTGTCAATTTCTGGGGTGGCTACCGTTGCACTTGTAATCCCGGCTATGAGCTAAGCGCTGACAATCGCACCTGCAATGATATCGATGAATGTGAAGTCCACAAGTCATATAAGCTCTGCATGGGTTTCTGTGTAAATGTACCGGGGTCTTACGAATGCAGCTGTCCACGTGGCTATGAATTGTCGCAAGATAAGAAATCTTGCCGGGATATCGATGAATGTGAGACTGGTAACTTTTGCACTGGACGTCACGATATTTGCACGAATATTCGGGGAAGCTATCGTTGTACCACTATACGTTGTCCTTACGGTTACATAAACGACGTGGAACAGAAAAAGTTGGTGACGTCCACTTATAAAGGAGCTAATTTAATTATTTTTTTTTTGCTTTCCCACCTTAGTCGTTGTCGAATGGCGAATAATCTATGCGAAGGTGATGAGTGTTTCAACAAAGCCTCGTCCTACACGTACAATTTTATAACGCTGGTTTCAAAATTGCCTATACTACCCGAAGGTAGAGCCCTTTTTACACTGCGCGGTCCAATTTGGTACGAAAATATCGACTTTGATCTGAAAGTTTCGAGGATTCAGGCGGCAGCTAATATCGAAAAAGCAACAGAGAATCATTTTTCGTGAGTAGAATTGTTTTTAATAATCTTAAAATCAGTTGCAAAGCCATTTTCTATTTTCACAGGACAACAAAACACGACCACCAGGTAGAGCTCAGTCTTATGCGAACACTGGAAGGTCCTCAGGATATCGAACTCGAACTGAGTATGACGGTCTTTATGAATGGCCAGCCGAGGGGTAAAAGCATCGCAAAAATTTTCATTATTGTATCACAGTATTCATTCTAAGTCTAATGGATGTAGGGAAGTAAAAAAGCCATACAGCCAAAACTACTTAAAAACAGAAGTTGCCTTTTTTTAAATTGTATTATGTAAGATTTAAATAAAAAAATAAAAACAGACAAAAATATTGTAGGGGGAGCAATGAAAATTCCAATGTCCAATTCGTTTTGAGATCGTTTATTGACTGACTCCTGTACAATGTAATGCATCATAAATATCTAAGCCAAGATCAAATACATTGATAACAAAATGGATAATTACAGATGTGGAGACATTTCGGGTAAATCAGACGATTAAGCGACCAAACTTGGACTAAGACACATAGACGGAGTTAGAATACACCAGATACAGTGTGGTTAACAAGTTTTGGGTTATTAATTAAAAATTATTCTGTGTTCGACTACAGTTCGGCCATCCTGACGGTATACATAATTGACCCGATTACCAAATTCTCCATATGAATTCAAACTAAAGAAACTTTGATAATAATTTCCTAGAATTCAAAATAAATTCTCTATACATCGACATAACTCTAGTGTTGTTAAATAAGATAATGTAAAATAGTGTCTAGATAAGATTCATAGAAAAATAAGTTTAGAGGCTAGGACTCCATATTCAATTAAATTTTAAGATCTTAAGTGATTTCAGTTCCTCCAAACGTTTTTCAGCTACTTCGTCGTCATGCCTAGTGTTCATCAATTCCACATTGTACGGTCTCATATTGCTTGGTATTGCTACCTTTATAAGGTAGGCGGGTTATTTGTAGACCGCCTATATCTCCAATAATGTAACGATCGTTGGGTAGAACCTTCTTTACCTCATACGGACCTCGATATTTAGCGTGAAGTTTCTTATTGATACCCGGAGTAGTTACTACATTTTGTTCAAAACATCTTCACCTTTTTTGTATGACCTGGGTTTTTTATGGCGACGGTCATAATAAATCTTGTTACTTAATTGTTTTTTTTTCAGTTTCTTCAAGCGTCTCTTTTCTTACGTCTCTTAGACAAGCCTGTTTTTTCCCTAAAGTATTTTGAAGATACTCACAAACACGATCACAGAACTCGCCTTTTTGGTTTCTTCCAAACAAAAGAATACTTGGCGAAAAACCTGTACTCCTATTCAAGCTGTTGTTAAGCGCAAATTTAACTTTCGTTAGATGCTCATCCCAATTTCTGGTTGAATTTGCTTTACATTGTCTAACATCGGGACGATTTATTCGCTCGATTATTTACATTACATTTACGTATATGTACATATATTAGGCCATCTATCATTTCATAAAGAGGACTTTCAGCCTTCTCCAGTTCGGAAGCGATTGAAATAATTCTTGGATCTTGTATTTGAGCTGCTGCAAGCGCAAACTCAAACGATTCATCGCCTACAAATAGAATGTGAAATGAGCGGCTTAAAGCATCAATATGAGTCATCCGACTCCCTTTCCCATGTTCCACGACATAGTCAAAACTTTGTCGCTCTAAAGCCTAACGTGAATTACAGGAATTCAAAGATTTTTTCTCAAGAGTCAAAGTTAATGCTTGACAATCGGTTACGATCTTAAAAGATATACCGATTAAATATATCTTGAACCTTCCTAAGACGTAAATTATGGAGAGTGTTTCCAGCTCATAGCTGTGATATTTACTTTCTGATGCAGTTGCTCGCTTTGAAAAATAAAACACTGGATGAAATTTTTCATCCATCTGTTTTTGCATCAATACTGCACCACTTGCGTCACAATGCAGTTCAGTGATTGAATGGGGACTGTATAGGTATATAGATAATACAGGTGTGGCTACTCTTTTAACACGTTAAAAGTTTCCACTTCTTTCATACCAAATACAAACGGAGTATCCCTTTACAACAAATCGTAAAGTGATTTAGCAATATTAGCAACATTTTTAATGAATTTTCTAAAATAGGAGCAATGTCCCAAGAAGCTATGCATATCCTTCGTACAGGCTGGTGTTGGGAAATTGCATATGGCGTTAAGATTACAATCATTAGGCTTTATACCATCCATGTTAACCTTGTAACCCAAAAATACAATCTCAGTTTGCAAAAACATGCATTTATCAAATCGAAGGTTTAAGCCGTTTTCCACAACTACTCTTCAAAGTGAGTAAATTTTTTATTTATTTTTTTCTTTTTTTTCTTCGAGAGGGTGAAAATCTTCTAAATACACCATAAGGTGCAGGGAAATAACTTCACGGGCAATAACTTCACATGGGAAATAACTTCACCTCGAGGGGGAAATAACTTCACTTAGAAAAAGTGAAGTGAAAAGTGCCCCCCTGCAACCCCCCTGTTTGGGGTCACTGTAGGATTTGGAGTGGGTGCGAGGTGTTCACTTTCATTTTTGGGAATTTCGCCTTTCGGGATTGTGGATTTTCGGAATTTTGGGTTTTCGGTATTTTGGGTTTTCGGGATTCTGTCCGACTCGCGTGATTCACTCTTGCACTATTAACGTAAACAAAGTACCGTAATTTGTTTTTTTTTTTGTTATTCATAGTGTTAATAAAATTATACAAAAAACGTATAAATAAATCTATTTCATATTTGCTCTCCAGTTATAATAAACAAATTCCCAAATTATAGATGGGAAATAACTTCACAAAATTTACGGTAGAGATATTGCTCACCTTCAGTGGTCAATAACTTCACTTTTTCTAAGTGAAGTTATATCCCCCTCGAGGTGAAGTTATTTCCCATGTGAAGTTATTGCCCGTGAAGTTATTTCCCTGCACCTGTAGACCATACGTCCACATTGGCTTTAGCACTTGCTTATAGATAAGCAGTTTGTTATGTAGGCTCAACTTCAAATGTTTTTCGAGTAGCCAGTACATTTGTCGGTATTTGTTTTCGAGCGCATCGCGTTTCTTTTTTACGTGCGATTTCCATGTAAGCTTAACATTTGGAGTCATTCCTAGATATTTTGCCTCGTTCGCGTACGAGCGTATTTTAAATATACCGGTAATCTATCCACTTTTTTGTAGGTAAAGTTGACGTGAGCTGATTTGCTTTCGTTCAGCACAATACGCCAAGAATTCGTTCAAGCGTGGACTTTATTAATAGCATGTTGCAGCTTTTCAGTTGCTGCTTCAATTGTATCGCCCATTGTCAATATCGCCGTACCGTCCGCAAACGTGGCGACGACGCAGTTTCTTTCCTTCGGGATATCACGCGTGTAGAGTACATATAGAAGCGGGCCAAGAACACTTCCTTGTGGGACTCCGGCCGCAATCTCCTTGAAGTCAGAGTAATCATTTCCGTGCTTAACACGAAAAGGTCTTTCGGTGAGGTACGATCTTAAGATTAGAAAGAGTTGCCGTGACAGTAGTCGTTGCAATTTATACTCCAAGCCTTCGTGCCAAACCTTATCGAAAGCTTGTGAGACGTCAAGAAATACACCACAATGAATTTTTTTTTCTTCGAGAGTTTTCTCAATCACGTCAGTTATTTTGTGGACTTGGTCGATTGTAGAATGTTTGATTCTAAATCGAAACTGATGGTCAGGAATCAGAAGTCTTTCGTCGATTACGGGTTGTAGTCGTTTAGAAAGTAGTTTTTCGAATATTTTGGATATAACTGGCAATAGAGAAATAGGCCGATATGATTTCTTCTCATTCAGAGGTTTGCCTGGTTTCGGGACCATTATAATCTCTGCGACTTTCCATTGTCTCGGAACGTAGAGCAATCTGAATGAAGCATTAATCAAATATAGCAGTCTGATAAGAGCTTTATTCGGCAATTCCTTGACCACCTGCGCCGTTATCAAGTCGTAACCCGGTGCTTTTTTCGTCTTTAGATTTTTAATCGCTTCCCTCAGTTCAATCAATGCAAGTTTATTTACTTTAAAGTTGTCAGATGTCGTGACTGGGGAGTCGGGCGTTATCAAAGGGCCGTCGAAGTGCAAAGCAAAAAGTTCTGCCTTTTCTTTGTCGCATTTTTCCGAATTGGTGGCGCCTGCATTTGATGTTTCCGGATGCTTTTTAGCGCTTTCCAAAGTGAATAATTTGATTCTCTTTCAGCGAAGAGATTTTCAAGGTAGGTTGCTATCTTATTGCTTTTAAATTCCTGAATACTATCTCTAAGTCGATTGCATAGTCGGTTAAGGACTTTTTTCTTTCGTGCTTTTCTTTTCTCCCTCACCAGTTCAATGATTTCTCTGGGATACTTTTCGTTGCGGTTAATGTTAGAGCTTCTAGAAGGTGTTTCTCCATGCCGCTCTTTGTTTTGCTTCCACGAAACGATCAACTTCGTCCTCCAGTTCACAATGTGTTTTAAGTAATACATTTAAGGCGATATTTGTTTCGCAATCATTTCTAAAGCTCTCCCAGTTTGTTCTATTGCTAGTAAGTCTTGGAGGTCCTTCTTTCTTGATCAACACTTCACCAAGTAATAAAATTACCGGAGAGTGGTCAGAAGAGAGATCAAAACTTTCTTCGACTGTAATGAACTTATCGTAAATACATTTTGAAACGAAAAAATCGATAAGATAGGGAATTTTTTCTGAGTCGATTGGCCAATAGGTGGGTTTTCCTGTCGAATAAAAACAACAACCGAATTCATTTGCCACTTCGTAGAGAATTTTTCCTTTAGAAGATGTACATCTTGAACCCCAGAAGGTGTGCTTCGCATTGAAATCTCCACCAATAAGGAAATTTGAACCAAGGGCATTGAAGACACGAAAGTAGTCGTCTTTTTCGAGCGAGCATCGCGGTGGACAGTAAACAGACGCTATATTGTAGCTCAAGTGTTTATTTTTAACCCTTACCGCGCACAACTGAAGTTTTTCCAGCTCTATGTTTATATCGGCTGAGTGTTCGATGTTAGTTTTAATGAATAAGGACCATCGGCCCCGCGCTCTATCAGAAGGATGATATGCGTGATAACCAGGGTAGCCTCTTATCTTTATTTGCGTTTCCGTTTTTAGATGGGTTTCGGAGATCAAACATATGTCGATATTTTCTCTCATTAGAAAAATTTTTAATTCGTTAGATTTTTGTAAGAGTCTGTTTGCATTCCATGTTATAATTTTAAGCAAAGGGTCCATATCTACTTAGATTTAGATATAAGGTTAGTCATACAAAAGCTTTCGACGTTACTGAGACGTTTTTCGTTCCCCGCACAGTCGGCATTGTAGATTTTCTCCGTCGTGTCTGTAGTTCCTTTGTGACCTCGCAACCGCGATAATTTGCTGGGTGCCTTCCTTTGCAGTTAACGCAAGTTGCTTTTTAATTTTTGCTTAAACTGCAATTTTCCAGCGCACATAACGCAGCGCGGCTCTTTCCGACAGTACGCCTGCGTATGATTAAACTCTTGGCAACGCTTGCATTGAGGGATTCTCTTCGTGTTGACACGTAGCGGCTCGATTTTAACGACCATACTCATGATTGTACGAATATTGTATATCATTTCCTGGCTTTCCGTTTTATAGAACGATAACACAAAAAGCGGAAGTTTATATTTCACTATAGCTTCTTCTCCACGGTCGGGTCATTTTCTCTCTTTTTTTAAAAGGTTCACAGCGTCAAGAATGTTATAACCTCTATCGCGTAAATCACCTATAGCGTCTTCTTTTGCACATGATGGATGAAGTCCTCTAGCTACGACCCTCAAAGTTCTCTCAGACTTGAATTCATAAGTATGACATTGAATTTTTTCGTTGTTTAGCTTCTGAGATACATCCCGATAGCCCTCAGCGTCATTAGCCTTGATTTTCCATGCATCGTTTCACAAGGAAGTTACTTTATCGATCGTAGCGATCGTTATTTTTAAAATTTTTCGCAGATTTATATATTTATTGGAGGAGGGGCGCGTTTGCTTTCAATTTGCTTTTCTGCTTTTCGCTGCGCTTTGCGATTAGGTTTCGTGTTGCGGAACAACCTCGGGCGATGAACCGGTCTTACGTTTTTTAGATGGTCTTCGTTTGAGTATCCAATCCGTTTCGTGCGCGACTTCATCTTCGTCCGTACTGAAGTGATGGCTACCCGGAGAAGGAATAACCGTCTGCGTTTGTGAAGACTCGTTTTTATTCTCTGATTCAAGTTTTTCAACTTTGCTTTTGAGCTCCAGACACAACAGCTCCATTTCGTCGAGCCTCTTTTGGAGCACTATGTTTTCTTTTTCCAGAGTACTCTGTTTCAAAGTTTGCGTTTCCCGAATTAACACATCCGGGTTCGCGAGACTCTTATTTTGCGCTTTAAGCGAAGTCTTTTGAGGCGGAGATCTTTGTAGCCTTGCAGTTTTCCTAAATGGGTTAATCAAATGTTGATGCAATAAATAGCTCTCCCCAGAATCCGTAGAGCATGACTCTTGCGAGGGTGGATTTTTCAGTTGAACTGGGCTGCCACCTGGGGTATTAATACCGTTCGTTTTGTTCATTGCATTAATTTTGTTTTGCCGTAATCTCAAGAAAGACGGCGGGTTGGCATTTTAGTCGCCTTTTACGACAGACATGCCTACCGTGGGTATATTCTGTCCCCTAACCCACAGGGGAAAAAAATGACTAAATGCTCTTCAATAGAAAATGTTGAAATGAGAATATCATCTAAGTAGGTTACAATTTTAACCTCAGAGATCAAACTTCTAAATATGTGCTTCATAAACCGTTCAAAAACAGATGGGGCATTTTTCAGCCCAAAAAGGTATTCGCGTATATTCATACTGACCTAAAGGGTTTGTGAATGAAGTATATTTCATTGACTCATCAGATATACGTATTTGGACGTGATGGAAATAATTTTTTAAATCCAACGTTGTGAAATACCTTTTATCTCTGAGACAATCGAGATGGTTTTCAATAAGACGTAAGGAATAATTGTCACGCAAAGTGACCTTATTTAGTTCACGAAAATCTACACAGAGCCTGGGCTCTTTATTCTTTTTCTGGACTAGTAAGATTGGAGATACATAAGGGGAATTCGACTCGCGAATAATACCCTTCTTTAACAAATCATCTAAGATTTTTTGAAGCTCAATCTCACGAGCATAAGGCAGCCTTCTAGGAGGACAATGAAAAGGAATATCTTTAGGCAGAACTATACTCATTTTGAGATCTTTTAGCGGTAACCGATCGTTCAAAAGAAAATAGCTGGTTTATCTCACCACTATCTCCACTTGAATCAATATTCAAAATTTGTTGGTCAAATTCATCATCAGAGAACTCTTCATCAGAACTGCCTTTATGTGCTAAGTCATGACGATTGGTGCCGTTGAATGTTGTTTGAGGATCCTGATTTCCGCTGCTGACATTTTCTGCCCTAGTCCTTTGAAGCGCGAAACCCGTCTTTCCAATGGTGAAATCTCTTCCTAAAATTACAGGATAAGTCATTGAGAAATTCTTTACTACTAAAAGCTGTAAGTTTATTAGTGAATTTTCAAAAAAGGATACGTGTACTTATGCTTCCGATTGTAATAAGGGGACTGATGTTGACTCCAAAATACGACTGTGATATTTCGTCCAGCATTGATAGAAAAACCGGTGAAAGCTACCTCTCATGGATAAAGCTAATTGGTCTGCCAGAATCCAACAACGTTAACAACGAAGTAGAGCTTTTCGTATCCTTGCAGGTCCAGTGACATTGAATGTAGGTCTCAAAATCATTAGCGGCTGGTCGATTTCTTTCTGTTGCTAGCGACAACGTGCAATTTTCTTTATCACTTCGATCAGCTGACTGAGTAATGATGCTATGATGCAAAGCAACAAGTGATATTTTTCTTCTCATACCTCGTACGCGCACTACGTTGATTCGTAAAAGATACACCCTTCGTTTGCTTCTCTGTATAATTACTTTTTAGTTTCTCATTATTTCATATATCTGTTTTCAATTCACTAAGGTTGTTAGCACTGTACAAAATTGTTTTATTCACCTCCTTTTATAATAAATTCAATTAAGTCTTCTTCCTCAACAGTACTATGTGATGCCATTTCTTGCATATGTATCATATATTATTGAATGGTTTCATCGCGATGTCTTTTCCCCTTACCAAGCTCGTTATAAACGTCTGACTTGGTCACAATTTTTTTTGAACGCACTTTTTAATGCAGATTTCAACTCCAACCAACTTTTCACTTTCACTGTTCTCACAAATAACTTTGCAGTTCCAGTAAGAAGGCGTTCGCCGTAGATGAACTTATCCTTTTTACTCAGCTTAATGACATCCGGCAATTCTTCAAATTGTTCAATCCACCGCTGTATCGGATAATTATCGTCACAACTAAATGCAGGCATAGCGTCTTCAACGTCTCTGAAGTTACAACTTGCATGTGATCTCGGATTGGACTCTGCCTCTTCCAACCGCAAATCCCGAATCTGTTGTTTCAGCATCATTATTTTCAGCTTCTTTTGACGTATTCTTTGCAGTTTCGCCAACTCTTCATCGAGGTGCTCCTCCTGCTCACTACTGGATTCATTTTCCCCATCAGACACTTGGTCGACTGGAAACGTTGAGTCATTAGCACACTGGCCATGGTTTCTTGAAGCTGGACCCTCCTGCATCAACTTGAGAAGTTTGTCTTCCATAAAATCTTGAACCGGTTTAGTGCCGCTGGTTGGGAGTTTTAAGGATCTAAGGATTGTTTTAAGTCGAAAAACTGTTACAGACTTTAAAAACTGTGTCCACTCTTCAGATATCGCTTAAACTTTTCAACTTAGCACCAACGGATAAACTATTCGATTTACAAAAAACGCGGTACTGACTTTATTGTACACTACTTCTGTATAGTCGACACATTAATACCGATCCCGATCCCACTTCTGATAAATTGTAGGGGGAGCAATGAAAATTCCAATGTCCAAATCGTTTTGAGATCGTTTATTGACTGACTCCTATTCAATGTAATGCATCATAAGTATGTAAGCTAAGATCAAACACATTGATAACAAAATGGGTAATTACAGATGTGGAGACATTTCGGGTAAATCAGACGATTAGGTGTTAGACTAACACACATAGACGGAGTTAGAATACACCAGATACAGCGTGGTTAACAAGTTTTGGGTTATTAATTACCTAAAAATTATTCTGTGTTCGAGTACAATATAAAATTTAAATTTGGTATTTCCGCCTTCAATTCATCGGCTTCTAATTGACATAATAATGCAAAAGGGGGGTGCCCGCCTATTTGACAAAATTTATTTCGCCAATATTACTTCGCATTTATCGAAGCAAATTTTGTTTGTTTCGCAATAGTTGTTTCGCAAATTTTCATTCAGTCTTTGATTTATCTCGCGACGTGATCATTTCGCAATACTTTTCCCGCGCTTTTACATTTCGCTTTTGATTAGGCAGCAATTTGTTGTTTTGAACGAATGACACTTGGTCTCAAAGTGTGGTTTCGAATTGAATAACTTGGTGTTTGGTTATACGCGTAGCGGCACCCTGAGAACCTGCATGTGAGGCCCAAGGACGTCCAGTGTATGAGTCAAAGAGATGTCCCATAAATATATTTATATATATTTATTGTCTGTGCCCATAGTGTGAAATTCTTTTATCCCGCGAGGCGGACCACCCAAGTATTAAGATACAGGCGCCTGCCAGACAACAAGCATTTGCAACTGTACATAACCAAACTTTTCGGGATTTAGAGATAAGGCAACGATTAAGGGAAGTAAATTAAAGCTTATCAAGAAAACGCTTACTTACGAAATTGCGAAATAATGAATGTAGAATATCTAAAGGTGAAATAATTACACTGGGAAAAAACAAAATGCGAGTTGTTGAAATGCAAGACAAAAAATTGCGAAATGATTACGGCGAAATGATAAATTGGGAAAGGGAAAGGGAAATTTACTCTGTTTTCTCTGACTAATAGGTGTCGCCAAGCGAGTGGCAGCACTGCGAGAAGTATGCAGCATCTCAAGCAGAGATGTCGCTGCGATAACTTCGAGGGATTAAAAATCCCGCCATGTTTAAAATGGCACTTGGTGAATTTCACCACGTTGTGAAATATCGTTTTCCCTTGACCAGAAGCAATAGAGTCCTAGTTCTTAATAAAGTTAATATTTGTCATTTATACATATATGTTGTATTCTTTAATTAATGTTAGCGACAGCGCTACAAATCTGTAGTGGTTGAAGACTATGGGGCGTCCTGAAAAGGACGAGTCAGAATAGTATAACAACTCTACTAAAAAAAAACTTAATTTTTATTCCTCCACGAAAAATAATACAAGGCAAAAATCGAATTACGACGTAACTTCTTCCAGTTCCTTCGAACAAACTTAAAGTAAAAAATTATATTCTCTCTTTTGTTCTTGCCGGTTGGTAATGCAAATGTTATCTCAAGTGATATTCGCGCCATCTCCAAGTCAGAGTATAACTAGCGAATGAGGTCGCCACAATCACTCCCTCCCCAGTGACGTACAGCTGACATGAACGATATAGTTTTGATATTACCATATGTTTTTTGTGGTTTGTCCATCGTAGATTCCCAATGATGAGAATTCATTATTGCTGTATCTGGATGGTTGTATCAGCATCTTCTTTCGCTTGGTAGACCTGTTTTAATCGTTCCACAGATACTGTTTTAGGTTCGCCGTTGACGTTGATGGTAAATGTTCGGTCATTTATTCTTTTGACGATTTCGTGTGGCCCAGAGTACGGAGCTTCCAGCGGGCGTTTGACTGCATCACAACGAAGGAAAACATACATAAGTGCAGGAGTACAAATTCTTCATGATGAATATTCGTGACCTTGAATGGTGTGGAATTGACCGGCGTGTCTTGGTCTATTAAAAATTCGCCTGAGATTCGGAGGGTTATTCCATACACCAAGTCGGCTGGAGTGGCTTTCAAGTCTTCCTTCCTGCTGGTGCATAGGCTGAGCAAAACAGTTGGCAATTGCTCTGGCTATTTGACTTCTGGACACATTAGAGATGTCTTAAGTGCGCGATGCATTCGCTCCGCCAGTCCGTTTGATGCCGGGTGATAGGTAGTGGTTCGAATTTTCTTAGCGCTTATGAGTTGTGCCAGTGCTGAGAAGAGACCGGACTCAAACTGCCCTCCTTGGTCGGACGTGGTTGTAAGCGGTGTTCCAAAACGGCAGATTCAGTTGATATATAATGCTGAGGCGTGTCTGCTGACATATCTCGAAGAGGGATGGCCTCCGGCCAGCGAGAAAAACTGTCAACAATTGTCAAGCAGTAACGCATGCCTTTGACCACCGGTAGATCGATAAGATCAATGTGAATATGATTGAATCGCTCACTTGGTATGGTGATTTTGATAGGCTCCAGTTTGTTGTGTCAGCTTATTTTTGCTCGTTGGCAGGGCAGGCAGTTTCTGGCCCAAGTGAGCGCGTCCTTCCGCATGCCGGGCCATACGTACCTCTCTTTCAGCAAACTGACGTAATTTCTTTGGAATAAACAGTCGCACGATGTTGACTGAGATGTCACAGTAGATGCTGATGTTCTTGTCTATTGTCAGGCGTTGTAGTTGCAGTGATGTGTTACTGTCCTTGAGCAGATTATGCAGTTCATCATCTTCATTTTGTGCGACTTGTATCTCCTGTGAACTCGGGCTTGAGGGTATATTGATCTCGTTGATCCTTGAAAGTGCGTCAGCAACGACGTTATCTGCGCCTTGGAGATATTGGATTTTATTTGGTATGGATGAGCTTAAAACTGGTGAAAATCATCTTAATATTTCGATCAAATGGGGATGCGATGGGGCTCACGCAAAACAATACAAACCGAAATTTTCATCAGAATGTCAAATAGATGATATCTTATTTAGTATTTTAATGGCTCCCATTCAAATGCATTTAAGTTCTGCCCAAGGAAAACAAATTGTGTGGCAAAATCCAGCTCAGATATGGCCGACCAATCAAGTTTATTTTTGCCAAAGAGTCCAATGACTTAATTTCTCAGGAATTGAATTTGATCGAGCAAGCCTCTCTCCTAGAGTAATCAACGATAATGAGATTAATTTCATAGTAAAGCCCACATTTATGTTAACTATGACAGACGGAAAAATTTGCTCCACACTTTCATCCATGTCACATCATCGCGAAACTTGCTTTATATGAGCCAAACCAAGTGAGTCGAATAATCCATCAATTATATTGGATAAAGCCGTTGATAGAAGATCTTTCTCCACTTCATTCCTGGATACGTTGGAGGGTATATTGCACATAGCGTATAAGCTTGATATAGGAGTAAAAACCTGACAAGCCCGAGGAACCGAAAATAACGCTAAAGTAGCTGAAGTGCAAAAAAAATATCCAATATAGATTTCGTAGTGAACTGGGTTTGCTTGTAGGTATGCCTACACAGCAAGCAGGCAATACTAATGATGGTAATACTGCTAGGCGGTTTTTCCGAGCAGCTGAGAAGAGTTCCGAAATCACAGGAGTTAACTGACAACTCATAGAACGATTGCACATTATTTTGGAAACTTTGGTAAGTGGTTACGCTATAAACGAAGATGCCTTTCAAATGTATGTTGTTGAAATGAGAAACCTTTATTTAAAGAAATATTCATGGTACATTATGCCAGTGAGTGACCCAAAGTGTTCTTCCATGCAAAGGATATAATAGCGTCTTGCATTCTTTCTATCGGACAGCTGTCAGAAGAAGACAAGAGGCTAGAAACAAAGACACGAGAAAATATAGAGAGATGTTCACGAGGAAAACTAATACAAAAATTTTATCTCAAGTGATCATCGCGCCATCTCCAAGTCAGAGTATAACTAGCGAATGATTCAGTTCCCCTTTTCGAGTACTTGCTATTCTACTTATCGACCGGATCTACCTGGCCATCTATCATCTCAATATTAATTAATTTTTTTTTAAAGCATAACCACAAACCATAGAGCCATATTCGGCAACTTACCACGGGAAATACGACAGAATTCACAATGAGAAAATTCAATTTGTGTGATGAAAATGCTACACACTTATTAAATTCTAGTGGTAGTGGCGTTTCGAAAAGAATGCAAATTCGTCGGTGATGTGTTTTTGATTTAAAGATTAAATGGAAACAAGGTTTTTTTTTACAGTACAAACTGGCATTAACCTACACCAGTATGCACAAGCAAGACAAATCTGCAAAATATACAATATTTTCAAAACAAAGTACTGCGTACCTAATATTGTTAATGCGCCGATCTACACAGAGATCTAGGAATTGAAATGGTAAAAGATGAAATAAAAAAAAAGTCACAAGAAGAAAAATAAAAAGTTAGCCCGCAAAATGCGGTTTCTCAACATATGTACATTTTTTATATGTAACTTCTGCTTTTTTATAATTTGCGCGCGCCAAAGAGGATATGAATACTCTTACAGGACACGGACGTTGTGAAGAAAAGAGAGAGAGAGAAAGAAAATATTTTAGTGTAGTGGTTTGAAACTAAGCTGGTATTAAGTTTCTGTAAACTCCAAGGGTGGCGTCTAGATAACTGGGGAGCTTGTTTGTTTTGCTTTTGTCATTGGTCATGATACACAGTATTTTTCTCCGTCCTCTTCGTTCAAGTTGCATTTTCAGCCATATGACCACTCTACTCCCAGTGCTATGCCTTCGCAGTAGAGTTGACTTAGTTTTCGCAATTCATCGGCTTTTTTATTTATTTTATGCGAAATAAATAGATGATTCTTGACATCAGGATTTGAACTGTGAACCAACAGCGTGACAAGCGATGATGTTGCCACTACACCACGACCACCCGGTTATTGCTCGGGTCCTTACCCGAGCGGTATCTGCAATGCCTTTCGACGATTTTCACATTCTTCTTCTTTTGCTTACGGCGAAGTTATGATCCGAAATAGAAGGATCACAACTCTCCTACTTTACTGCATCCCTACTGGCCCGCCTGTGGGGTTTGCCGGTTTGACATCAGGAAATACCGGCAGGTTTTCCGGTTTCGGATCACTTGCCAATCAAACGCTGGTGTTTTTAAATTTGTGTGATCCAGTTGTTTTCTGGTCTGCACTTTTTGAGCGATTGCGTAGGAACGTTGATTGATATTGCCTTTTTGACGAGGTTCAGAGGATCTCTCCTTTGAACATGACAATGGTGCTCGCTATCGCGACATGATAATCCAGTTTTTGTACCTAAATTGCAAGATATGGATGTCGATGACATGTAGTTTCAAGAATACGGTGCCACACGCCATACAGCCCGAGAAAGAATTCAATTACTGCATGAGTCATTTCCTGGTCGTGTAATTTCACGCTTTGGTGATCAGAATTGGCCGCCCAGATCATCCGATTTAACGCCGTTGGACCTCTTTGGGGTTTTTTGAAGTCTAAGATTTATGCCATCAAGCCCACGAATAAGAAACAAACACAAAAAAAAGTTCCTTCACTAATTTTTATTCCGTTTAATTAAAATGTTGCTCAGTAATTATTAGTTATTAGTAATAAAAAAAACTGAAATAAATAAAGAATTTAAGTTAGGTTACGTCGAAAGACACAGTTTTAAGTATTAGGTTTAGCTTAGAGAACCCTCATAGGGTCAGTAAGTTAGAATAACATGGTTAAATTAGTTAAGCTAGTTTTAAGAATTGATGATTAATAAAGAATGCATTAAAAAAAAAAACTAATTAGTTGAAGGCTATTTCCCTACCAGATTGTTACATATTGATCATCAATACAATACCTATAACTATGTAGTTGAAGACTATTTCCCGACCAGATTGTATTAAAACCTTATAATTTTGTATGAAAAATCCATCATATGTGCGTACCAAAAAATTGGTCACAAAGCGAAATGCCACTTAATGAGACAATAACACTGATACAGAAAAATGCATAGTATTGAATTTTTGGCTTTAAAATTTTTAATACAATAATTCGATAAGATAGGCTAGATACATAAGTAAGTAATAAAACACCGGATTCGTGTTCATCATACGAGTATCAACATTTTACGGTATCAACTTAAGTCAGTAGCACGTCACCTGTTGAGTTATTCCTTTTTTTTTTCTGAAGAAAAGATTTATCGAATTCATCAGTTTTTGTTCCGTAGCTCCACAATCGTAATTAATTAAAAAACTAACATGCATCATTAGATTTCGAATTATATTTGATTTAGGCGGATGTTTTTAATTATACAAATGTCACTTTAGAAGATTATTCCATTCATCATCATTTTGTCAACTCACCCAAAAGATGTACAAGCAAGCAGAAGAGATTTAAAGAAAACTGGGATTCAATTATAAAAATCATTGACTCCGCCAAGCAGCATACTAGCTCTAGTGAAAGAGCTAATTGGTTACTAAAATAAACGAGTCCGCCACATCTCCAATAACTTTACAACTTAACATCGGTTGTAATTTCTCTGTCTGCAAAGATTGTTCAGGCTCTCCTTCCACATAAATGGAAAGTAGCTGAATAAATTGCCCTTCACGAGGGCTTCAACATTTTTCCAAAAATTTTTTTGATCGCGATAAAGTTCAGCTCTACTCCATATTACTAGGATTATTTTACTAGAGTGGTAATGCCGAACTAAAATTAATGTTTAACATCATTATACACTTGCAGTCAAGAAGTGAAAACGCGAATGGATGAACGTAAATCAGAGGTCAAGTTCTGTACAACGCCATGATCATATTCAGGATAAAGAATGGAATGCTCCCTAAGTACTTGAGCGACGGCATCATAAGTGTTTCAGAACTGCAGTAGCATAATTTGAGAAACAACGCTAATGCAAATAAATGCAGATTAAGTAGTAAACAGCATTGTTTACTATATCAGGGATTATTTTTCTTTAATAATTTCCCATATAATATTAAAAGCAAAATTCGATAAACAGTATTTAAGAAGAAACTTTGCTGTCATTAAACATAATATTAGCCAATTGTAGACAATTGTACCCAATTTTTTTTTTAGTTTTAAATGTAAATAACTTAAAGCATTAGAATTACATATGTAATTGCAAAATTATAAATGTTAAATTTAAAGTTAAAATCCAAATAGTTTTCCTGTAATTTTTGGAAAGTGACACTTACTCACGAAATTTTGAAATTAGATAGGAGACAAACTATTAAACTATCTCGTTTAGTTATGGAATTATAGCTACTTTAAAAATTATGTCAAGTGAAGATTGTCCATGTTGTTCCTAGACCTCACATATTACTACTCTTTTATGTACTGGCTTTTAATTTTGGCTGCGAAATTGGAGGAAAGCCAGAGAGTATGTTTTCGTGCACATCTTTCTCAATGAATTTGGTTTTGCTTGCGAAATATAAAATCTAATTAAGAAGCTGTAACTCTTCTATCTACATCACAGCCAGTCTTTCAACTAGCAGTGATCAAAGGTCGAAGAATTTCGGGATTGCAAGCGGTTAGTGAAACTAAGTAGAATCGGTCAGGCTGGTTAGTGTGTTTGTACCGTCGGCTTTTTCCATTGGTGTCTTTGAGGAGCATTAGGCATTTGCAAATTGCGGTTTTTTTAGGGTTAAAGTTAAACACACATTTTCGGTGTAAAACCTTAAATTTAATCTATCAGATATTGTCCATCAAGGTCTATTACTTTCTTCCAACGTTCTGGAAGATACATAATGCCTCTTTTGTAAAAGTCACCAGACTTATGAGTAAAAAAGTTGTCCAGGTACGTTTTGATCTCATCTTTCGTTCACATTATTTTGGAGAGAGCGGAACAGATGGTAGTCAGAAGGCGCAAGGTCTGGAGAGTACGGTGGGTGCTGCATAACTTCCCAGCCAAAGGAATTCAGCTTTTGTTTTGTCACCAAACCTGTGTGTGGTCTGGCGTTGTCATGGTGAAAAGTAACGCCCTTCCTTCTCACCAATTCTGGCCGTTTTTCTTCCACTGCCTGCTTCAAATTATCGAGCTGAGAACAATATTTAGCGGCATTTACTATCTGATTGCGTGGAAGCAACTCAAAGTACAGTATACCTCGCCAATCTCACCAAATGCTCAACATAACCTTTTTGGGATGCAAATCTTGTTTATCGACCGATTACGGTGTTTCACCAGGAGCGAACCATGACCTTTTACGCCGAATGTTGTTGTAAACGATCCATTCTCTCGTAACCGCTCTTTTCAGGAAAGGCTCAAGGGAGTTCCATCTCAACAAAGACTCACCGACCATTATCCGACCCATAATGTTTTTTCACTGAGTTCGTGAGGAATCCAGACATTCCAAGCCTTTTCAGACTCTGCGAAACAGTTGTATGGGCGATGTTAAACCGCTGAGCGATCTCCCGTGTCGTCAAATGCCTGTCAACGCTAACTGCAGCCAAGATTTGATCGTCGTCTGTGGTGGTTAGGCATCCAGAGCGTCAACCATCAGAAAGGTCTGTATTTCCTGAACGAAAGCGTGTAAACCAACGCTGACAAGTGTCAGTGCTTATAGCCGAATCACCATACACGTTGCAAACCTCTCGTTGTGCCTCTGTCGCTTTGAAACCTTTCAAAAAAAGAAAAAAAAAAAACGAAATATGATATATAATAACCCTCTCTATTGGAATAAACAAAAAAATTCCCTTAACGGTAAACACATAGTTTTTCTCAAACGATAAACAGTACTTCTAAGAAAAAAACCACAGAACTTATTGAACAACGCAATATTTATTTCGTATAAAATAAATAAATAAATCGATTAATTGCGAACGCTTATATTGACTCTACTGTGAAGCCATAAATAACACTGGCAGTAAGGTCGTTATATGTTATATAGTTATCTGGACGCTACCTCGCAAATTATAAAAAAAACCTTGTCAGATACGGCACGGAAAGTTCGCATCTCAACTTAAACGCGCATGGAAAAAACAAAGACTTCAAACATATACATATGCACATTTGTATGTACACAATGATACCCTACGCGATTTCTTTCTGCTTTTCCTGTCACCCAACTTTTGTTTCCTGTTGTCCTTAAATCAATCAAACTTATTGGTAGATTTCAAGAAAACAACCCTTTTTTTAAAAATACCTATAGAGCGCTAATAGTACAGATCAGAGTAACAAAACATAAACAATCAAAAGGAGAAGGGTTGGCTAAGACCATCATCTCAGATTTATTTTACAACTCAACTACCAATTGAAATTAATGGACCATCTTAGGCGCCAGCAAGTACTTAAATTCCCGCATTTTAGTTTCTTATTAGTGAATTGCTTAATTGAGCATTTGATTGCCTCCCCAGAGAGTATTGACACTACCCGTACCCGCCAACGTCGACACCCAATCACACACATTAGTAAGTGTCGGTGGAGAAATTAACAAGACTCATTGCTGCTTACACATTTGGAAAATCTAATTTTCAAAGCTATCCTTCAGTATAGAATCTCGAGTGGATGATGGAGAAAATAAAATGCGATAATATTTGTTGTAATTCAATATTCAACATTTCCGCACGCAACACACAGACTTATTGAATATGAAAAAAAAAAAAACAGTCTATATTAAAAAAAAGGTCACGTGCAGTACGAATAGCTTGATGCTGGAACCCCAACGTTTCAATTAGAAAACCATTCGACCATTATCTTAGAGTTTCCACTCTGATATGTGCCTTTTTTTGTTACTAGAGGATGGTTTCTGATGTAGGGTAGGATATTCGCGCTGGTCTGCAACTTTGTGTGTATTTGTATGTCGATATTTAAAATAGAAAAGACAGAATGATTGCATTATTCTGAATCAGTGTAGCGAAAATATTAGTTATTCTCTCATATACAGAATTACTTTGTGTCTTTTTTATACCCTATAGGGTACGATAATTAAATAAATTAATTAAATAATAACATAGTTTCTAACAACGAAAATAACGAAGAAACACCTTTCGTAATCAACACCATCCGTCCGTTCGGTTGTACATATGTATGTCCCCAATTTTTAGGCCTAAAATTATAAGCTACGTAAATAAAATAGCATACATGTATAAACTTTTGTGATACCGAAGCAATACAATTTTGAATTCCGCTTACAGACAAAACATGATTTTGGTATCTGAAGACAATTTACCGATATGAATAAACCTTAATGCGAAGATCTTATAATAATCTGTGAATTTGTCTGGTAAAAGATAACAGCCACTCTGTTGTAAGAGTATTGTTTCTGAAAAAGTCTCCTAAAAATCCCCGGTATAATCCATAAACAGCAAAATACCATTGGATTTGAGTCAAAAATTTCATTATACCAAGCCTACATTAATGTGATTTGCTCGATCTGTTCCGGATGGATTGTAACTTTCCTGTTTTTTTTTTTTTACTATACCAATCGTACATGGGAGGTAAAAAGAGAAATGTGTCGATTAAAAATGTTTTTTTTTTACTGCAAATATCTTCAGGTAAACTCTTCAGACATGGACAATCAACTTGCTCCGGAATACGGGTAGTACTATTGAGGTTTTCTACGAAAAGAATCGTAGTAAGTGTTCTAAGATTGAAGCAAAGTTATTTAATTGATATGTCATTTTGAATAAATTAAGTTTTTGTTGTACCATGGTACGAGTAAGTGCGATTACTACTGCGTCGTAAAAAAATAAAATGCACTCATAAATGCACCTAAATGTAGTAAGTGTTCTAAGATTGAAGCAAAGTTATTTAATTGATATGTCATTTTGAATAAATTAAGTTTTTGTTGTAGCATGGTACGAGTAAGTGCGATTACTACTGCGTCGTAAAAAAATAAAATGCACTCATAAATGCACCTAAATATCACGTGCTTATTTACAAAATACTCAGATTTGTAATTTTAAAAAAAACCGTTAATTAGCTTCTTTTTTAAAAAAAAACCCTTAAAAATCGCAATAAAATATTTGGTCACTTTGGAGTTAAAATGAAAATTCCGATTTCACCTCGAATTGTAACCATACAGATCCTATATATGAAGTTTGAAGAAAATCCGTCCAATATAAAAACTATAATGCGCATACATATGTTGTTGTGTTATTGCGTGTTTTGTTAAGCATTTTATATAAAAGCGCCTCAACCCAGGGTTTGAACAACTTTTCTGTAATGAGTGGTGTATGTGAGCGCCTAAAATCATTTATCGACTAGCTGATTGACCCCTATCAATCAAGTTTTAGGCCTGGAAAAACGGGAATTGAAGAACATAAGAATACCAAATTGATACCCACCACCTGTTAATCGATTTCAACACCGAGTATGACAGCCTGAATGGGTCGAATAGGAACGTGCTATATCACGTCACGCCTATTTTTAGTATACCTGTTAAACTCATTGATGTATGTAGGTATGTAGGATGACAATGAAGAACGTTAGTTAATGTAGCAAAAAACACCATCGACTGACTGCTCTCATAGTTTCTTCAAAATTATTCTGGAAAAGACACCTTCAAGGCAAAGGTCCCAAGTAGTGCGAAATTTTGAGGCCAATACTATTTGGCTAATTAGATCATCGGCAGAACGACGCAAGTATTTACTGGCGCGATCGCTAGTATCGAATCAGAAGCGCCAAAGATTGGTCTGTTCTGGTTATAAACGAGGATAAGATAAAGTATACGTTATTAACAAACAAAGATTCCCAACACCGAAATCTTAGGCCAAAATGTCGCAATTAAATTTGTCTACCTAACCTAGACTCTGATATTAGCTCTGCCAACGACATTATTATTGCCAACCATTGTTTCTAAGAAGCCAATTTAGGCGCATTGTGAAGCCTAAATAAAAAATAAAAAATTAAATTCATCGATATACTGCCATTCTTTAAATTTTAGTTCGTCCATTCAGCTACCTATGCATTTCTAAAAACTGTCTGAACGCAATTATTAATAATACAAATTACATAATTTCATCTGTTCACACAAAATACCACTCACACATGACACAAGAAACTAATTCGAATAAAGCCAACAAAAAAAATCCCACCTAGACTGTGCAGGGTAATTTCTTGCACAAACATCACAAATTTTAATATGAAAAAATTTCAAAATAATAAACTCAATCCTCAATTCGTATGGAATCATATGAGTGAAAATGTGCAGATTTTATTTCTGCACGTATGAGATTTACTCATTTGACATATTGTTTGAAAAGAGAATGGATAAGGTGGGTATAGTTTCGACTCTTTCTCACCCACACAAACAAGCAAGGAGAGACAAATTAATAAATAAAGGTGCATTATTGTTCTTGTTGCACTTGTTATTGTTTTTTTTTTTTTTATTGTATATAATTTGCACGTGTTAATTATACTAAATATTAGAACGTTTTGTGGAAAGGGGAAGAGACAGAGAGAAAGACAGAGTGGTGTAGTTTGAAACTCAGGTGGTGTTAAGTTTCTGTAAACTCCAAGGGTGGCTATCCAGATAACTGGGGAGTATTTTGTTTGTTTTCGCTGTTGTCGTTGCTTATGATTCACAGTATTTTTTTCCGTCCTCCCGATGTCATCATCACGATCAAGTTGCATTTTAGCCATATGACCACCCTACTGCCAGTGCTATGCTTTCACAGTAGAGTTGACTGAGTTTTCGCAAGTGATCGACTTTTTTTATTTATTTCATGCGAAATAAATAGATGATTCTTGACATCAGGATTCGAACCATGAATCAACAGCGTGACAAGCGATGATGTTACCACTACACCACGGCCACCCTCTAAGAGTTTTTTGAGTTAGCCCAGATGATTTGGATTGATGTTGAGCTGTTGTGTAATTAAGGAATACGCGATTCAATTGAAAATAATAATAATAAAATTAATAATACATACATAACTTATTTCTTTTCAAAGTCGCGATTTTATATTTTACGAAAGTTAAGTGAAAGGTGCAACTATGGAAGTGCTTGTTCTGAAAACGAACAGTTTTTTGTGTTGTTCATAATTAGCAAAGAAAATGGACAAAACAAACCTTCGAGGGCAGAAAATAGGAAAAAAAACAAAAAAAGGACTATATCTATACATTTTTGAAATGCGTTGAGTCTGCAGTTGAGGTAAGTTCTGCTACGTCGATACAGTAGAAGCAGATAGTAGTTTAGGTACAGTTGGGAGGAGTTTTTTGAAGATCCAAGTAACTGGACAAATATATCAGGCGAAGATATAAAAACAATCGTAGGAAAGGGCCCAATACAAGTTCAGGATCATTCTTTTCCAAAAACTAATAACAGGAGATTTACAACTTCTAGTTATCAACGAACTTTAGCAAATGGTAAGGTAGTTCAGAGTGCTTGTCTGTTCTGTGTTTTGTTTTTGTTGTGTTTTGTTTGCAACGAACAAAAATTCTCAAGCTTTGTCAAACACAGGTACAGGATGTTTCAACTGGCCACATTTAAGTGCAGTTTTAAAAAGTCATGAGAGTAGTTTATTTCACATTCACAATTTTAAATCGTGGAAATTTTTCGAAAAAGGTTTGAGGTCAGGCACAACGATAGACTCAATTTTCGAAAGCTCAATCCAAACTGAAACAAAGCATTGGAGAGCTGTTTTGCAAAGACTATTTAGTTTGGTTAAATTTCTTGGTTCTCAAGCATTAGCTTTTCGACGATCTTCTGACGCGTTGTTTGAGTTATCTTTTCCACAACCAATAAAATTGTGTCAATGCTAAAAGAGGCCAAATACTTTTCTCTTATTGTCAACTTAACAACCGACAAAAGTCGTATAGAACAAGTTACTATTGTCATTAGGTTTGTGCATAGAAAACAAAACATATTTCAGGCTCAAGACCATTTCTTAGGGTTTTTGAAAGGAGAAGACAAGACCGGAGAGGGACTTATAAAGTTAATTTTAGACAATCTCGAATTCCAAAATAACAATTTACGTTCCTCATGCCTTAATTTGCAAAGCGTTTTAACTTTTGGAGGTTTTAAAGATTTAGATGGGGCAGAATTATATTAAGATTTAACAGTATTATCCCCAATTGTAACACCAGAAAGCTCATGTTTAGAAGTGTTAAATTGTATATTTAGTTCAAGCCTAGAAGATCTTGCTCCCAATGTAGTTATTGCCCTCCACATTTTAAACACAATGTCAATCACAGTAGCTTCAGGAAAACCTAGTTTTTCCAAACTCAAGATAATAAAAAAATACCTTAAGACAACCATAACTCAAGAAAGATTGGTAGGTTTGTCTATAATGTCAATAGAAAGGGAGTTATTAAAGTCTTTAGACTATGATGACCTTATAATAGAATTTGCTAAAGCTAAGGCCAGAAAAGTTAGTTTCGAACTTTTCCTCTCTGCATATGTCTTCGTTGCATTTAAATTTTTCTATTTTATTTAAAATTTTTATAACTATTAAATTTTTCCTTTTAGCTTAAACAAAATTAACTTAAGTTCCTTGAAGTAATAATTTTTATTTGTACATATTGTAATATGCAAGCTACGGCTCGAGTAGATAAAACGATATTCTGTGAAATTTATTTCTTTATTTTCTACTCTATAGAACAATTCAAGTTCACACTATACTATTCTTCGCAAATTCTTTTCTTACAAGGTCTCTTTCCTCTCAAATCCTTTATCTCCTTTCAATTACTTAATTCACAAATCCAAACTAATTGCTTTTTCTTGTTCACTCTCAACTTTCAATTTCTCACCAAATTACAACTTCGCCCATTATCACTTTTCCAATCTCTTCGCCACGGTTCTAAACCAACTGTGTCTTTTTTTTGATCGCCATCTGTCCTTATATAGCAGAAGTTTCTGATAGCCAGAAACTTCTAGCAAATTCTTCGACCACTGGAACAAGAAAAATTCTGATATAATAATTCCAAGATGACAATCATTTCGTGCAGTTATAATTCTCTCTTGTTCTCTTTTATCCGCGATATTATCCGAGCTGTGGTGTCTAATTTCAGACACGAACCTCAAAAGAAAGCAATGAAAAGACACTTCGGAATTTGTTGCCTGTTCGAGGGCGTAGTTATTATGCTACATTGTGTTACAATATTTTGTTCATATTGTAGCATAATAATAACTACGCCCCCTAAAAATATGACGCAACAAATTCCGAAGTGACTTTTCATTCTGGCAGAATTTTGGTTCGTACTGTCCTTTCATTCGAGGTTCGTGTCTGGGACGAAGTCTCCACAGCTCATGTCAACGAAAGAGACGAATAATATCAGGGATAAAAGGGAATTATAACTGCAAGAATTATTTCTCTTATTCCAGTGGTCGAAGAATTTGCTAGAAGTTTCTGGCTATCAGAAACTTCTGCTATATAAGGACAGATGGCGGTCAAAAAAAAGACATAGTTGGTTTAGAACCGTGGCGAAGAGATTGGAAAAGTGATAATGGGCGAAGTTGTAATTTGGTGATAAATTGAAAGTTGAGAGTGAACAAGAAAAAGTAATTAGTTTGGATTTGTGAATTAAGTAATTGAAAGGAGATAAAATGATTTGAGAGGAAAGAGACCTTGTAAGAAAAGAATTTGCGAAGAATAGTATAGTGTGAACTTGAATTGTTCTATAGACTAGAAAATAAAGAAATAAATTTCACAGAATAATTGTTTTATCTACTCGAGCCGTAGCTCGCATGTTACATTGGTGTCAGAAGCTGGGATAAAACTTATTCTGTGAATAACTATTTCCGTGGTGTGAAATTGCACAAAAAAAAAAAAAACGATTTCTGTGTTGAGTTAATTAGTTGCGCAAAATGGGTCGCAAATTGGGAAAACTAACTATAACTCAACTAAAGGCAGAACTCAGTAAGCGGAATCTCGACACAACTGGGGGAAAAGATGCCCTACTGATTCGTCTGGAAGAAGCAGTAACGCAGGAAGGTGAAAATCCGCATGACATAGAGTTTGACGTGGAAGAGGAACCAGCAAGTACAGTAGCCGACCCGGGTATAACAAGTCTGCTCCTGCAACTTAAGTTAGTCATGGACGAACAAAAGAAAGCAATAGAAGATCAAAGTCATAAGCTCGATGACCAAAAGAATTCTCTAGAACTTAAGCTGGATGAACAAAAGAAAGCGATGGACGAACAAAAGAAAGCAATGGGCGACCAAAGGAATTCTCTAGAACTTAAGCTGGACGAACAAAAGGAAGCAATGGACGAACAAAAGAATTCTCTAGATGCTCTGGAAAGTAAACTTGATGAGCAAAACAAGAACTTGGAATCCAAATTCGAAGTGATCGAAGAGAAAATCGAGAAGGTCGAGACGCAACTCGAAAAAGTCGAAACTAGATTCGATGAAAATTTTGAGAAACATGAAACTCAGTTCGGGAAGATAGAGACTCAGTTTGAAAAAGTGGATACGAAATTCGAGATAGTAGGAAAGCAAGTCGAAAATCTTGCTAAGGAGCTCAGCAACGTGAAGAGACAGAAAGCACGGGAATATTCCACTGACGGTCTGAGAAGAAAGGAGATGCAGCCTCCTATCTTCGATGGTCAAACATCATGGCCAATTTATAAAAGGCAATTCGAAGCGGCCGCAATGACCAATAGCTGGGACGATGAAGAGAAGTCCATTGCACTCACACTTGCACTGAGGGGTCCAGCTGCGGAGCTCTTGCAGACCATCCCGGAAGATAAACAGCAGAACTACGACTCTCTGGTTCAGGCTATCGAGATGCGGTTTGGGGATGAACACATGCAGCAGGTGTACAGGGTTCAGCTGCGTAGTCGAGTCCAGAAAAGGGGGGAAACGCTCCAACAGTTGCAGGCGGATATAGAGCGACTAGCCCATCTTTCATACCCTAAAGCCGGTGAGGAGCTTATCAACGAAATGGCGGTGGAAGCTTTTATTCAGGCCATAGAGGACAGACAACTGCAAATGGCTGTAAGGATGGCTGAAAAGCGAACACTCCCCGAGGCATTGGCATTCGCTTTGTCAATGAAGGCTGCGGACCAGGGAATACACCGTGTCAGGGAAATGTCCGTCGTGGAATGCTCATGCCAGAGAACAGCCGTCAAAGCTCGCGGAAGTCAAATCCGTTGCTGGAATTGCAACCAAACCGGACACCTACAACGGCAGTGCAGAAGTGCACCTAGACGAGGAAATTGTCCACATTGCGGAAGTAGGAGAAGCAGAGAGGAAGTACCCTGTCGGTCAGACTTCCCAAAACCAGCAGTCGGGAGATGCGTAAGGACCAACTTCGCTGGGCAGAAGTTGGTTACTGGAATCGAGGCCCCCAGGACCACCATTCAAGTTTCGCAAAGTAAACGGGGTAACAAGAGCCTGACAGTGGAGGCACTAATCAACGAGAAGAAGTGCGTAGCCACCATCGACACAGGTGCCACTGCCTCCATTGTAAGAAGAGATATCGTCAAAAGCTCCTGGCTGCACAACACCAACAGCTACTGCCTGAAGACTGCAACAGGGGAAATGGCGAAAGTGTTTGGAGAAGTTCGTCTTACGATTACCCTGGCGGGACTGACGTTCTCCCATGCGTTTCTGGTGGCAGATATATGCGACGAGTGCATCATCGGAATAGACTTCATGAAAGCAAATGAAGTAATCTTGGACATCGGGATGCAAGTACTGAGGTATCGAAATGTGGAGATTCCGATGGTGTACGGAAATGAGAATGCCGTAACTCTCAGGACAGTCATCAGCAAAGACGAAGTTTTGCCGCCGTCTTCAGAGACAATCATTTGGACGAAGCTGGAAGGTGATCTTGGGAGCCACCGATTCTACATAGTAGAACCAGACCCAGAGAAGAATTCTCAAGACTACATCGTGGGAAAGACGTTAGTCGAACCAAAGAACACCATGGTTCCAGTGAGGGTTTTGAACGCAAGACCACACACTGTCAAACTAAGGCGAGGGGATGTGACTGGAAAATGCACGCCGATTACCGCCGTCGCAACAATATCTGAACGTGATGCTCCAAAACCTCTCCCATCACCTTGGACAGCGGAAACGAGAGAGACGATTCTCCAGTCCAGTGAGCTGAATCAGGAGCAGCGAACTATGGCAGAGAATCTTATCAATGAGTACGCTGATGTATTTGCCTCACAGGACGGAGAATACGGCCGAACACACCTGGTACAACATCGAATAGACACTGGTGATACTAGACCAATTCGTCAGCCTGCTAGGCGCCTTCCATTGGCAAAGCAGACAGAAGTTGCAGAGATGGTGTCGGCAATGGAGAAAGAAGGTCTGATTGAAAGTTCCAAAAGTCCGTGGGCATCACCGGTTGTACTGGTTAAGAAGAAAGATGGCAGCACGCGGTTCTGCGTGGACTATCGGCAGCTCAATTACGTCACCAAGAAAGACAGCTACCCTCTGCCACGGATTGACGACACGCTAGACACACTATCAGGAGCCCGATGGTTTTCCACTCTCGACTTGAAGAGTGGCTACTGGCAGGTACAGATCCATCCAGAAGACCGGGAGAAAACCGCCTTCACCGCAGGAAATGGGCTATGGCAATTCACGGTAATGCCATTCGGGCTGTGCAATGCTCCGGCGACTTTCGAGCGATTGATGGAATGTGTCCTGCAAGGGTTAACATGGAAAACCTGTTTGGTATACTTGGATGATGTCATCGTCGTAGGAAAAACGTTTGCGCAACACCGAGACAATCTAAGGGATGTGTTTCAAAGGCTTCGAAGTGCCCACCTGAAGCTCAACCCCAAGAAGTGCGCCCTGTTTAGAGCGGAAGTCAAGTACCTGGGACACATAATTTCAGCGAAAGGAGTGAGAACCGATCCGGAGAAGGTCGAAGCGGTGAAAAACTGGCCAGTCCCCAAAGACAAACACCAACTAAGGAGCTTCCTGGGCCTAGCCACCTACTACAGACGGTTCGTGAAGGATTTTGCCGGGATCGCAAAGAACCTGCACCAGTTGACGGAAAAGGGAAAACAATTCAAATGGTCAATTGAGTGCGAGAAGAGCTTCAAGGCACTTAAACAACGGCTATGCGATGCCCCGATACTTGCTTACCCCACTCCCGGGGAAACGTTCGTTGTGGATGCAGATGCTAGTAATGTCGGGGTAGGAGCCGTACTCTCCCAGGTGCATGACGGCCAAGAGAAGGTGGTTGCGTACTTCAGCAAGGTGCTCTCTAAGCCAGAAAGGAACTACTGCGTGACAAGGCGGGAACTTCTAGCTTTGATCTTGGCTACGAAGCATTTTCACAAATACCTCTACGGGAGGAAGTTCGTTCTTCGCACAGACCATGCAGCCTTAAAATGGCTATTACAGTTCAAGAGTCCTGAGGGTCAGGTCGCAAGATGGATCGAAAGGCTGCAAATCTACGACCACGAAATACAGCATCGTAAAGGAAAACTCCACTCTAATGCGGATGCACTGTCCCGGAGACCATGCAGAGCGGATTGTAAACATTGTGCGCGTCAGGAAGAACGGGAGCTGGTTTCCATCCAAAGAATGAGAGCCGAACCTATCGCCGGCTGGAGCGTAGATGAGATCCGGAACGCTCAGAAGGAAGACCCGGATATCGAGCCGATTCTGGCCTGGAAGGAGAACATGGAGAAACCGGATCATCAGGACATCTCTCACAGAAGCCCGACCTTAAAGGCATATTTTGCGCAGTGGGACTCCCTCCATGTCCAAGAAGGTGTTCTGAGAAGAAAATGGGAATCCTCCGACGGAAAGTCGTTTGTAATGCAGCTTGTCGTACCGCGGACGAGGGTCAAGGAGGTGTTACAGGAAATGCATGGCGGGGCGACCGGAGGCCACTTGGGAGTGAATAAGACGCTAGAAAAGGTACGAGAACGTTTTTATTGGTTAAAAGCGAAGGAAGATATCGAAGACTGGTGCAGAAAATGCGACGTGTGTGCAGCTAGCAAGGGTCCGAGAATCAAAACTCGAGGTAAGATGCACCAATACAACGTGGGAGCACCTTTCGAACGAATCGCCATTGACATCGCAGGGCCCTTTCCGGAAACCGACAATGGTAATCGGTATATACTCGTAGTGATGGACTACTTCAGTAAGTGGCCGGAAGCGTTTCCGATCCCTAACCAGGAAGCCAGAACCGTGGCGGAGCAGATCGTCTACAATTGGGTTAGCAGATTCGGTGTGCCCTTGGAATTGCATTCTGACCAAGGGCGGAACTTCGAGTCAAGAATCTTCCAAGAGATGTGTCAACTACTCGGAATCAAAAAGACAAGGACAACCCCGCTTCATCCACAGTCGGACGGTATGGTGGAGCGTTTCAATAGGACTTTGGACGAACATCTCTCGAAGGTCGTAGGTGACTACCAACGGGATTGGGACCGGCAGATTCCCTTGTTTTTGATGGCCTATAGAAGTGCCGTGCATAGCACTACTCGACATACGCCGTTCGAAATCTTATTTGGTGGAATAGCTCGTTTACCCAGTGAGGTGAAATTTGGATCTCCTACCAATGAGCCCAGAAATGAAGAAGAGTACGTGGCGGACCTTAGGGAAAGGCTTAGGGACATACACCAAAGGACCAGAAGCCAGATTAAGATGACGAGCGACCGCATGAAGACCAGGTATGATGCCAAGGCAACAACGTCGGGATTCCAGGAAGGAGATCTGGTGTGGCTGTATAATCCCCATCGCCAAAAGGGGAAATCACCTAAATTACAGCGGAACTGGGAAGGTCCCTACAGAATAGTAACCCGCATCAACGATGTTGTCTACCGCATCCAGCGAGGACCGAGGGCCAAAATGAAAGTGGTTCATGTGGACCGACTGAGTCGATACAATGGCCGAAATGAGGATGCACTTGTTCGGGACGAACACGTCTAAGAGGGGGGCAGTGTAGCATAATAATAACTACGCCCCCTAAAAATATGACGCAACAAATTCCGAAGTGACTTTTCATTCTGGCAGAATTTTGGTTCGTACTGTCCTTTCATTCGAGGTTCGTGTCTGGGACGAAGTCTCCACAGCTCATGTCAACGAAAGAGACGAATAATATCAGGGATAAAAGGGAATTATAACTGCAAGAATTATTTCTCTTATTCCAGTGGTCGAAGAATTTGCTAGAAGTTTCTGGCTATCAGAAACTTCTGCTATATAAGGACAGATGGCGGTCAAAAAAAAGACATAGTTGGTTTAGAACCGTGGCGAAGAGATTGGAAAAGTGATAATGGGCGAAGTTGTAATTTGGTGATAAATTGAAAGTTGAGAGTGAACAAGAAAAAGTAATTAGTTTGGATTTGTGAATTAAGTAATTGAAAGGAGATAAAGTGATTTGAGAGGAAAGAGACCTTGTAAGAAAAGAATTTGCGAAGAATAGTATAGTGTGAACTTGAATTGTTCTATAGACTAGAAAATAAAGAAATAAATTTCACAGAATAATTGTTTTATCTACTCGAGCCGTAGCTCGCATGTTACAATATTGTAACATAATGTAGCATAATAACTACGCTCCAAAAGTAGGCAACACATTCCGAAGTGTTTTTTTCATTTGAGGTTCGTGTCCACGGTAAGAGACGGATTATGTCTTAGACGACGTCGCGGAATTAAGAGAGAATTATAACCACAAGAGATTATTGGCTGCAGCTGTCATCTTGGAATTATTACATCAGAATTTTCTTGTTCCAGTGGTCGAAGAATTTGCTAGAAGTTTCTGGCTATCAGAAATGCGACTATATAAGGACAGATGGCGATCGAGGCAGTTGCAGTTGGGTTTTGAACCGCACGAAGAGATTGGAAAAGTGATAATAGGCGAAGTTGTAATTTTGTGATAAACTGAAAGTTGAGAGTTAACAAGAAGAAGTAGTTAGTTTGGATTTGTGAATTAAGTAATTGAAATGAGATAAAGTGATTTGAGAAGAAAGAGACCTTGTAAGGAAAGAATTTGCGAAGAACAGTATAGTGTGAACTTGAATTGTTCTATAGACTAGAAAATAAAGAAATAATCTCACAGAATAACGTTTTATCTACTCAAGCCGTAGCTCGCATATTACAATATTTTATATTTTTATTTTTCTTATTTTTTTATTTTTTTATTTTAACAAATATGTATTTATAATTATATCAATATTAATTACATTTCATATATTATATATGCATGTATGTTACCGATTATTGGGCCTACCGGGGATACCTCAATAAAATAAAACGCATTGAAAGTCTATCTCTTGGATAATGTGGAAAGAACTTATGCGGCCAAAACTGAAGAATGGGGCGCTAAACGTAGAGCTTGCACAGGGCGCTCATTTGGCTCGGACTGGCCCTGCCCCTTACACAGTTCAATCGATTGACGTCAAATTTTAAGTTTTTGTGAGTTTTCATGGTGTACGGATGTGCAATGAGTGAAACGGATGATTGTATTGTAAAACTTCATATTGTTGCAAGTTTTTATTTCGGTCGCTGTCATCTAACCTTTTCACATCCCATAAACTCGGTAATGACCGATAAGTTTTAATTAGGTCCCTCAAATTTCCGCTAGCGACAGATATGTTTTCTCTTCCGCGACACAAAACATTATGAAGTAATTATGTCAATCAAATCCTCACACACATCAATCAGCATGACGCTGGTCATGCAAAATCAAATATGTTTTTGATTTTCGTCAATCAGATTTCAGTTAGATGCATACAGATACATTTTCACAAACACATGTCAATCGATTGGCCGTGTAAGGGCAGCTTAGGCTCTATCGAGAAGGACAAAGAAGATGCTGTATAAAACCCCCTTTACTCGTATAACAGGCCCGTTGTATGGTGCCGAAACTTGTTTTTTGAGACCACCCCCATTGAACAATTTTAGCTAGTAAGATCATTTGATAAAGTACCCATCACTCCAACAATCCCACAACAGTATTTATAATTTAGAATTTATTAAAAAAAAAAAAAAAAAAAAAAACATTTTAATACAGACCGATATAAAATGTGGCAGTAACAAAAATACAAATAAAAACGTCTTAAAATTAAGCGAGCGCGCTTATTCATTCAAGTGAATTGTTGGGCTACAAACACTAAAACATATGGGAAATTCGCATCGCTTGTACAATATATTAGCTGTTGAAGTGATCAATAATTGTGTTAGTAGAAATGTAACCAGTTCACCGAAAAACAGTTCAAGCCGCCGTCCTTATCCAACCATGACGCGCGCCGTTTAAGTTGAGTAAGTCACTAAACCTTAAGGATTCTACAGTTTGACGAGTCTATTGAAGATATGTACATATCTGAAAATCGATGTTTTCCATCAGAGATAACTGCTGTTTGTTCAACGACGTCTCAGAGACACACGACAAGTATCTGTGAGCAAGTGGACAGTTAGACAGATGCTGTATGAATATGAAGCAAACTTGGCCGCCCATCGTCCAACTGATAACAACTCATCTGCTTCGCCAGGGTGCACTTAAATTGAACTCTGTAGGAAGGGTTCTTCGGTGTAGGATCAACGATATAATTGTTGTTTAGTCTTCGAGTTATAGCTCATCAGATGATTCGATTTTCTCAAACTCAGTGGGCTTTGCCTACCACCTGAAAGCACCATGCTCTCACGGGTCGGGAGCGGGATAAGTAACTTATAAAACAAGATTGTCTCAATTGGAATTCACATAATTTGTCTTTTGAAAACTTGTATTACTCGTATGTCTTGTTAATTTGTGTCACATTTTCATTGTGTTTACAAACAAAAATCAAAGCCAATCATAAACGCGTATGTAAATACGATTTTTCTTCCGCCCTCTTTCGTAAAATTGACTTCAAGTGCTCAAATATTTACCAGCAATTGTCGAGTTGTTTCTCTCTCTCTCTTTTCTAATAATGCTGCGAGCAATGTTAATCTTCAATTTGTTGTTTCAATACTAATCGCAATGCAAATAACTCACAATAAATCCAAGCACTAGAGTTGCAAATTTAAATTAATACGTTGGTAATATTTTCAATGTGAACATAGGGGTTGGTCCCGCACTAAACTCACCCCTAAAAATCATATAATATTTAATATTCCACTTAAAAACCCTCTCAAGTGTCCTTAAGCCTAGGATTGAATATGAAATTCAATTTGTTTTCAACAACGACGACTGTATGATGACGGAAGAAGGTGAAACTTTTAATGTTTTTGTTGTCTTGTACTTCACTTCATTACTGAGCACCAAACAATGTTTCATTGTGTAACCTTTAAAATGGTTATATCAATTTCATACAGAAGTAGCAGCACCGTCCGCCTCGAGTTTTGTGTTGGTGTCGTTGCAAAAAATGATGATGACGACTCGAGACCGGATTAAACAGTAATAAATTTAAGAACTTTGAAAATATAAATACGGGTAGCAGTTGTACTCAGAGACCTTAGCAGGGTGTATTCTTACATATAATTTTCATAAAGCATTTAAATGAAATTCCACGCAAAATCCCTATGAAAGAAAAGCAGAGGGGTTATGGATATGAAATGCTACTGCTATACGCGGAGTGATATTGACATTGTCTGTCTTTTCGCGACATATTTCGGATTTTGTGAGTTGACTGAGGGTGAGTGTTGTTGTAGTCAAAGAGACGAATCAAATTAATTAATTAACGAGGGTGAGACGAGGGTGGCTTCTGAAATTAAGCACCTTTTAAAAGACACCCATCGTTCTTTCGATATGGATTTGCCCATTCCACTTCGATCCGAACACACATTTATTACACCTTTATGCAAAACATGAAAATATTGAAATGAAAATGACCAAAACACAAATGAGTGAGCACCAATGGAAGTGTAAACGATTGGTTAAAGCGATACACAAAACACAGCATGTAGGCAAGTACGAATACACACACTCCCTCTATAAATTTATAATCATGCGGATGCATGCATATGTGCACCCATAAATCCTTGCAGTCCTTTTAGATAGGAGACCATAAAGGGAGCGATGTGCTACTATGTTGCAGTTGAATGGAGAGGAAGAGGGAAAGAGAGGCACGTACTAGATAGATTCTGTACTTGGTAAATTCAATACGTACACCTATCCATGGATGTATATTAAAAATGATAAATTATCGTCACTACGATTCAGGGAGGTGTCTCAGAAGGAGGTGTGGGACGCTTAAAATCGTAAATGGATGGATATAAAATAATTAGAATTGAAGAGAATTTGTTGACAAGGATTTAATTTGATAACGAGAGCACGGGACAGAGTTGCTAAAAATTAGAAGAAATCGTCTGTAGGTACAAGAGAATGACAGCTAACAAAGAGGTGCGAATAAATTAATAATATGGTCTAGGGTGGATTATAGGTTATTCCTCTTTTCGCAGTGGCTTTTAGATTCGTGTAATAGGTTATAATATACGCTTCATTTCACCAGTCTAAAGGTGGTAGTTTTCAAAGATCTAAACTGAAACTTAGCTAATAGAAATTCCTTAAGTCACTGGTATACTCATATTTAATTATTTGATTCTAAGATAATTTTAAGATTTCATAGTTATAAAATAAATTTAATAAAAGTTAAAATTAGAATAGATATTGCGCTTTATTTTCACATTTTCAATTTGCACGACTGACTTTTGTCAGTATCAGTATAGTAAATATTTTGACACATTCAGTGTTTTTATTTTATAATTGTTCCATGTTCTATTTTTTCATTGTGTCATGAATACCCAAATCATGTACAATTTTTTCATCGCCCATTTTCACATGAAATGCCATTGACTGTCACTTTAAATTTGACTTAGATACGGGTGCGCAATAGTTAATCTGTTTCCGATTCTAGAATTGACATTCGAAATTTGTAATCGTTTATTACCACTATTGATTTTGAACTAGAAATTAGGTACATCAAACATATAATGCACGGTTCCTAATAAGATCCAGCTTTCAAATGTTCCACTAAACCTGTGCATATTGCAATGAGAATATAAAGAATGTGTACAAGCAAACAAGTGGAGGTCATACGACTGGCAATGTTCGCTTGACCGCAGACATCTTTGTGCTTGCAGACATAAAACCTCTGCGGAAATGTACAAATACCTTTTCTTTGTTAAATTGTATCGACGAAAAACTTGATTGGTTGGATTTTTATTTCCAGAAGCTCATTTCTTGTTCTTTATACTCTTATGATGCAATAATTAGCTATGGTAGTACAGTAGTACAGTAAGTTTGTTTAATTCTAAATGAAAAACAATACGACAAATTGTTTCAATTCAATTATTAACAAAAAATAAATACTGCTTTGAGTAAATAAGTTAGATAGTGTTGTTTGAAGGTAAGTTTTTATCTGCAGATACTTATGCATTCAAAGGGGTTGATTTGGTTCAGTTTGACTTTAGTCTCGCAACTGACAACTTGCTAAGTCTCCAAGCAGAACTGAATGACCAAAATGAACTCAAATAAAAGAAAAGAACTGTCTCCTTCTGAAAGAGAAATTATAATTAAATTGCCTCGCTTGTTGTAAGAAAGCATGCAACTATACAAAGTGTTGGGAGGCGTTTCAATTGGAGATCTTCCGCTCAGACCGAAGCAAGAACTGGTCGACCACACAAAATTGGAGTAAGTGAGGAAAAATTCATAAAACGAATTGTGGTCAAAGAACCTAGAACTAGTCTAAGAGCAATTTCAACACAACTACAGACTTCGTTGAACACAGCTGTAAGCTAATCCACAGTTTACGAAGCATTGCAACGGGCTCAATATAGAGCTTGTATCGCAAGAAAAAAGTCGTATATATTGGCAATCAACCGAAGAAAACGTTTCAGCGTTCGCGAAGACTTATGTAAACAAAGATGTAAGATATTGGCGGGGCGTAATTTTTTCCGACGAAAGCATGTTTAATGTTTGCGGCTCGGATGCTAGGAAATTTGTATGGAGAAAGCCCAGACAGCGTATCTTCCGAAAAATCTTCAAGGCACCGTGAAACATGGATGCGGAGGAGTTATGGTGTGGAGTTGTATGTCTTTTGTGGGACGTGGAAATTTAGTACTAATAAGTAGATAACGAATAAGCTGGTTTACCTCAATATTCTGAAAGAAAACTTGGATGAACGTGCGGAAAAGCTGGGACTTCAAGGGGATTATTACTTTCAACACAATAATGATCCCAAATATACAGCGTACAATGTTCGTCAATGGATCGTATACAATGTTCCACACTTTTTACAGACTCCCCGCAAAATCCGGACATCAATCCCATAGAACATCTTTGGGCAATTTTGGATAAGGGTGTTCGAAAGGATGATATTCGCAATAAACGTCAATTAGAATAAATCCTAAAATAAGAATGGGCCAAAATACCTTCCGAAGTGACTACAAAGCTTCCAGATTCAATGCCACAAAGACTGCAAGCAGTAATTGATGCCAAAAGGCTGGCCAACGAAATAATAATATTATTTTAAATTCTTTGTATTCAGACTTTTGCAAAATATAGATTGATCGTAAATTACAATTTTTATTTATCTTTTGTTAACAATTGAATTGAAATAATTTGTTTTGTGTTTTTTATATTTATAATTGAATAAACTTCAATTTGATATATAAATTACTGGTCAAAATTTTTCTTAATTTATTCAAATAGAGATTAAACTAAATTTGTATAGCTGTATTTAGACTTTTGTAAATCACTGTACATATATTCACTTCAATCAAAAGCAAATTTGTTGATTGCTTGCATTCACTTAGCTTGGAAAATCAAAATTTACACTCTACCCTATTTTGTATGCACACTATTAGGATAAGGATACTTGGATTTTGAGGTCCAACGTTCCACACACCAGTAATTGATGCGAGTTTATTAGAAAATATTTAATTTTGTTATTTTAATTTAACTTTTGTTTATTTATCTTAAAATTATTGTTTTAGATATTTTAGCTTTTTAAACGAAAATATCCGTGAGCCTTATAAAGAGCCGGTATTTCATATAAGGCCTAGGGTATAGGTTCCACAATTTAATTGAAGTAAAGGCCACGCCTGTGTAGTATGTACTTGTTGCATTTGTATGTTTGTGCTATTCGTTCGTAAGTCGTTCAGATTTCAAATTTATACTAAATCGATAAGAGAACAAAAATTGCATTTTCTTAAAATGCATTAATGTGGGAAAAAACAGTTTTCACTACATTTCCAAAATTTTAAATACGAGAAATAACCAATTTTTTCAAGTCGGTTAATAAATAAAATACTGTTATTCCAGTATGCAATCTTATTTCAAAAGCCTGCGTTGCCTCGAATATGAATTTGTATCGTTTTGCAAAATTGGCCTTGAGGCTAAAATGAAAATTCTGATTTCGCCTCTAGGTATGAGCCCACAGACTCGAGATATGAAATTTCAAGTAGCCGTTTAGGCTGCAGTCTGAGATACAGACAGGCAGATCGAATTGGGAGACCCACATTCTTGAGTTTCTCTATTATAGCAAAACCAAGATTGATCAAAATCTCGAGATCTAATTTTTTCAAGTAAAAAATGTTCTTTAAGGACAAAGTAAAAATTTACGATTTTTATGTTTTTAACCCCCTAACTTAGAATTTTTCTATGGTTTAATAGAAATAAGTGCATCTGGAAATTTATTTTACTAAATGTGGAAATTATCTTATCTGGGTCAGGTATCATAAATATTTCAAAGGCATCTGATAAAAAATGTGTTATTTCTGCAAGCATTTTTTGAATGCTTTCCTTTTTTAATTGTTAAATCTCTCAGCATACAAACTTATTCAACGTCCTATTTTAAAGAAATTTATAAATTCTTTACCATTAGCCCATTTTTTTAATTTTACTTCCGATCGATTACCCTCCCAAGATAGAAAACTAATGAAAATATTTCAACTTAAATTTGTTATAAAAAACAAACAACAACTCCATCCCAGGGAAAGACCCGTTTTTTTTTTTTAAAGCACCCGTCGACTTAAATACAAATCCTGGAAAAATTTTGATAAAAAGAAGGAAGCAGAAATAAAAGCAAATAACGATTCTAGAAAGAAAGCCAGGCAGGAATAAACGAGTAGGTATCTCATAATCATCATCAGGCGATAAAGTTGTTATTTATAGACATTCAAAAACAATTTAGGAGGATACAAATCCTTAAAAATTTGGCACATAACGCTTCTCTTTCGCTCCTGCTCACCCGAATGGCTCTTGTCAAAGTAAGAACGCGTACGGCATCCGTTAGCAGCCACGTGCCGCCACACTGTAACTACTATCAAGTTTTACACGCTGAATGAGTAACAACAAACAGATTTTCCGCTCATCCTTTGTATCCTTTCTCGGAATATATTTCGCTGGATGGTATCTTAAACTAATGCGAACATTCTATACACAACATGGTGTTGTGCGATTATTTATTATATGTATGTAGTATATGTATATCATTTTGTGAAAAAGGGAGCCAAGTGATACGTAAAGAAATTTCTTTTGAAACTGGCGATTGTGATGGGTGATGGTGCTTGGGTCGCCCCGGCAGGATTCAAGAAACTTAATCCACTTGAGGCTGAAACTATGAAAAAGTCGTTTCGCCAATGTCCATTCTCATAACGGAAGAAAATAAATTCCATTGCCCTCCCCCATTCGATATGATTAAAGTGTCATTCCGGATATTCTTGACAGCATTTTCCCCTTTTTTTGTTTTTAGACACAAAAAGGGTCCAAGCACCGATACGAATCGTAAGTCCTACAGGGGATACAATCTATAATGTAACCTATTGGGCGTAACGGATTGATAAAGTGCAAATAGAATCAACCACCCAATCCACCGACGACAACGGACGATCCCCCGATGTCTGTCTTCATTAAAATTTGAATAATATGTTAGTCTTTCGCCTGTTGCCGCCCCATTATTCCGGGTACTTTGACCGAAACCAACCAGAAAAAGGATTTAATTGATGTGATGATGGGAAAAGGACATACATGCATGCCTTCACCAATCCACACAATTATCTCGCTTTTATATTCAAGTTATGCCTAAACAAACATGGGCTTACAGGCATCCTTTATTCCCCCACATTTTCAGATTCTCAAAAGCAAGGACATTTAATTGGCCACACGCTGGGTGCCATGTTAATCATTTTCATATGTGCAAACGGACGGACAGACAGGTGAGGTACGAGTATATGACTGTATCTTTATCGTTTGTTTGTTTAGTCGGGTTTTCTCACGAAATTACTCAATTGTGCAACCCCTTTGCGGTGTCCCCGTGTAAAATGTCTTCGGTACGATAATGTGGGAGAGGCCCACTTATTGCACGCAACGGGTTGTACTCTAATTCAACAAAATACCCTTCAAAAAATATATTGCGTCATTGTGGGTTTTCCGTTGAAGCATCAGCAATATGTCTCGTTATCGACATTTTGCAAGACTGATTCGCACAGTCTCAAGTTTAAGAAAACTTGTGCCTGGCACAACACGATAAGATTTTGTCTGAAACCGAAAAAAAAAAAAATTAATAAAGTATTTTTATTCCATATTTTTGTTTTATTTATTTTTTAAGTATTGCATAATAGGTCTTCCCTGCTTTGCAACTTGGGACATATGTAACTTGATACAAACGAAAAATAATGCGATTGACCTTATTCTTTTCGTTTGTGTGGTATTGCAAGTAAATTGAATGAAAAATCAGGAAATTTTAAGATAAACAAACTGCCAGTCTTGTTGATTAATAAAATTTAATTTTATGCTATACACTTTAAGTACTTACAGAAAAGTTTTTGGTGCGTCTGGCAAAGAGATAGCACCATTTGAATCGTCTGGAAATTATATATTCGTGATCAGGATGCTCATATCATTGTTTTAGAGTAATCAGTATGTGGTTATACCAATTATTTTAAAATCAGATTTTCGACGTTCTATAAGTGTGTCTGGCAATGAGATAGCACCATGTGAATCGTCTGGGACCTACACATTTGTATTCAAACCGTTCTGTTGTTTTGTTTGATACTAAATTCAAGTGGTTATATCAACGATCCAGATAATGTAAAAAAACCTATTTTGAACATAACATTACTAAATTCAGCACCAACAAAATGCTGCCAGACGGTCATATTTGATTTTACATATTTCAAGGCAAATCTTTTGGTTACATTTCACACCAACAAATTGCAGCGGGCTCTTAGACGACGTCGGGAGGCTGAAGGATTAAGGAAAGTAAAAAAAAGAAAGACAAAAAGGTTTGTGAAAACACTGTGTGAGAGTCCGCATATTTCTTAGATCATAGATATATGCGTACTTATGTTTTCAATGTTACAACGTGTAGTTTACTGTTGTACCAAATAACTCATAAATTATGTTGGTTTGATCGTCTTTTACGTAATAAAAAAAAAACCCATGGGGAAAGCCAGACAGGACTTACTACATAGTTTCAACATAAATAAAAAATAAGTCAAAGTTAGATATATTTTTTTATGAATTATTGTTTTAATTAAAATAATTAAATTATCACACTTTTTGAAGGGTTTCGCAATAATGTAAAGAGTTTAACTCGTGTTGCTATCACTCAAATCAGTAAAAGCAACATAGTGACGGTAAGTCTGCCGATGCTGCCTTAGCACGATTAGTTCTTCAAACTCCTCCTAGTCAGTCAAAATAGTTATCATAAAGCTACATATAATGCACAAAGGGGATGATATATTTACAAAGTTATTATCATAGCAGCTACACTTTCACCTATTGTCTAAATCGACAGGAAACTTTTTAGTTGAAGGTGGATAAGCCCATTTTTATTTTTTTTTATCAAAGTATCACTCTAACTCAAATACCCAAAACTGGTATGAAGATTTACAGAGAAGCAGTACTGCCTATACGCGATATAAGCACTTTATGTACTTAGCCCCAAAATTACAATGAAAGGCAAACAAGGTGGAAGTTCACACAGTGGTTCTGGGCTTAATAAATCCTTTTGCGGTAACGTACTCGTACGTTTCTTTAGGCCTTATAGAAGAAGCCAGGGAATACGGTTTCTAGTCCTAAGAGCCGACCGCGTGATGTCCTAAGGCATAAAAAAGAAGGACGAGTTCAATATGAATTGAAAGCTTGTAGACGTAGACACAACGCCCAAGGTTGGCTGAATTTTTTGACCAGGAATTAAAAAAAAAAAAAAAATGGCAGCTTCCGGTAGGTTTTTTTTGATTTTCAAAGACATAAAAAAGAAGAATGAATGAATTTGATAGAGGACCTTAAATAGTACTTGAAGCCATTGGTTTGGCAGCTCCCACCCGGTCACTAACCCCCGACAACCCTATTTTAAATCGTCCATTTTTTTTAATTGACTATAGCCATAAAAAAGAAATTTGGAATAAATACCAAATAAAAGCTGGGATCTTACCATTAACAAATATATAGGGTTGTCTGTAATTAATTGGCCAGATACATTGACAGTCCACTATTTTTGGTGCAGTTAGAAAATATAGTGCACGACTGTGCCGTACGTAACTTCCTCATCTTACGTACAACACTGTTTTAGTACAATGTAGTTATATGCATGTATTCTTTGCACATTAGATTATTCTTATTATTCTCTTTTTCACTTTTAATTTGTTTGCTGTCCTGCTCCTGCCTACTGTAGCGCTCACAGTCCTTAATTGACGGGGACATACATACATATATATCGATCAAAAATCAAATGTATCTCGGATGCACTTGTAGCGAAAAATTTTTTCAAAATCATTTCAGAAATTTTTCAAAAGTTTGCGGCACAGATGGTCTCAAAAGATGTAAAAATAAAAACCATCGACGACCTCTACATCTACGCGCACGGGTTTTGAGGGTTCAATATTGGATTTCAACTGTCTTGCAAGAATGGATTTGTCAGTGTTATACATCTCCTCTGTGAGTTGACAGAGAACTGGTGACGCAGGAGCTAAAGGATAAGAAAGGCAAAGTTCTAAATAAATTTTTGTCTTAAGAGCAATCGCTAAAAGGCGGCCAAAAATATCTCGCTCCATTTTATTTAACGCGCTTCTTTTTGCCTTTTGGATACAACATGTATACCAGTGCGATAAACAAGCAGGCTATTAATCTTTCATAATGATAAGAACAATATGCATCAGTACATTGTTGTAATATACCTTGTGATGAGTAATTAAAATATTTTTTTGATGGGCTCTCTCAACTTTTTGCGGGAGAGCGTTCCATATGGTCATATACAGAACATGTAATTCATGCGCCAATAATCGTGGGTTGTCAATGCATCTGGCCAATTAATTACAGACAACCCTATATATTTGTTAATGGTAAGACCTCAGCTTTAATTTGGTCAATTAAAAAAAAAATGGACAATTTAAAAAAGGCTTGTCGGGGGGTAGTGGCCGGGTGGGAGCTGTCAAGCCAATGGCTTCAAGTACTATTTAAGGTCTTCTATCAAATGGTTACTCATTCATTCTTCTTTTTTATGCCTTTGAAAATCAAAAAAAAAAACTTACCGGAAGTTGTTATTTTTTTTAATTACTGGGCAAAAATTCAACCAACCTTGCGCGTTCTGTCTACGTCTACAAACAAGCTTTAATTTTATATTGAACTCATCCTTCTTTTTTATGCCTTAAGACATAACGCGGTCGGCTCTCCTACTATGTGCACATTGGCTTTAAATGTTTGAAGGTTGTTGTGTTGAGGAAATAAATATAGAGTCTGGTAGATCATTCCACATTCGTGACGTTCGGCTTAAAAACGAATCCCTATATTTGACAGTATGAATGAAGTTGAGCTTAAGGGTGAACTGATGTACATTCGAAGCATTACGCGTATTGCGGGTAAAATTTTGAAGGGAATGCAACTGGCTATTTCGCTGGTGCATTTAGAAAAAAAAAGAACATAAAATAGGGAAAGACACGAGACATTTCTACGATGTTCAAGTGAATGTATCAAGTTCACAATGTCTCTATAACCAACAAGTTTTAACGCGAGTTATGTATGAGACAACACCCGAAGAAGAGACAAGTCTTTGCACACAACACCAGAAGATATCGTCAGCCCAGAATGCACCAATATTTGTTAATAAACTTCCTTAATAAATAGGAAATTTTCCAGATGCACACATGTGGGACCAGAAAAATAACTCAAGAAAATTCATAGTCAACAGAAGATAAGGAGGACGCTGCCCAGAGTCAGGGATACGATATCGTAGATAAAAACAGTCGTAACAGAACAGTGTAATGGTCAAAATACCAAAATTAAAATCCAAAAATATAAAAATTGTACTGTATCGAATATTATAAAAATAAAGATTATCTTTTTTAAACTAAATAACTAGTGAAATTAAAATTGGCGCAGTCGGTAAGATGATTTAATAAGTTTTCAAAGTAAATGAAAAACCTCTATAGACATCCAGTGAAAAGAATCGATTTAAAGCTTTTAGTGTAAATAAAAGAAAAATAGTGAAAAAATTCAACAAGTGCTCAAAGAAAAATTAAATCTCAAATTAATTTGAAAAAAAAAACTTCTTCTTCATCTTCATAATAAAAATATTCAGTGAAAGGTCACAAAAGATTTGCAAGAATACCAAATCAATTAGACCAAAGGATAGACTACCTAATCTTGAGAGCAGGTATTATCCCAGAAGAAGGACCAATGGCTAACCCAATGGAAAACCCGCAAGCTCAAGTGCAATTGGAACAAGCGCAGATGATAGCCGAACAAAATCGACTACAACAGGAAGCAGAACAACACAGGAGAGCACAGGAAATTCAAAGAATTTTTTTTTTCAAAACACCTAAAGAAATCCTGGGGCAAATAGACAACATCCGAGATTTCTCCAGAAGGGAACATGAGCAGGACTTATTAACCTTCATCAACAATGTAGAGTATCTGACAACATTTATACCAGAAGACTCCAGAGAATAAAAATACGAGGGTCAGCGTTGGATAAAATATGAGGACTTGTTAACCCAATACGTACGTGAAGGGTATGATTATTTATTTAATAGAATTTTAGAAATTAGAAATAATAAAAATATACACATCCTACATAAAGAGTTGGAGGGACTGTTAAATTGATTAAATAAGAAGTGTAGCTTTGAACCCAATTTTTTATATAATCCAGAATTTAATGAAAAACTGGTTCTTGATAAATTTAAAAACTGCTTACATCCACATATATCTAGTATCCTTCACTTAAGTGAAGCATATCAGTTGCTCATCCAATTAAATTTAATATCATTCGAGAATAAAAACTCCAATAATCCTATCCCTCATCCCAGAGTAAATTCCTTTAAAACGATTACACAAACACAATTTAATTATAATCGCAATAACAGCCAAAACCATAATTTCTGAAGAAATATCACAGGCCTAGTTTTCGGAAATAGTGCACAGATTAGGAAACACAACCACAATATATTAGGAAATCATGGAAACAATTACAGGTTTGGTTTTAACCACACTAATACCAATAGATATAATCAGAATAATGTTGGACCAAATAATTCAGGACAAGTCAGGCAGAACTTCGAACTCATCGACGAAATAGAAATAGAAAATTATCAGGAAGAAGTATCCGATATATTTGATATATTTATTTTGTGTTACAATTTTCACATTTTACAATACAGAGATATGATATAATGATATCTTACTACTGAAACATTATATATTTAGAAAACAAAGTTATTTTTATAGCAATATATGCAATTTTAGAGGAAAATACGATCGAAACCTCTAATTTAGGAAAGAGAAGAAGGAAAATCGATAACAATAGTGCAATATAATAGACTTATGTAAATTTGCTCTATGGTCCAAAAACTAAAATTAAGCAGGTAATTTTACAAAAATAGAACAAAGTGTAAATAAATATATATCACAGATATTTTCGTCCTGGAAAGAGAGAAGGCGTAGATCAGGAAGAAGTAAATTTTCTCATGCTAGGGAATCCGAAGTTTTACCCATAGTAAAAGTCCAAATAAATAACGAATATTTAAAACTATTAGTAGATACTGGATCAACAACCAGCATCTTAGACGATAGAACATTTATACAATATAAACGGAACGACATATACGTAAAGACCCTCATAACTATGAATACCTTGCATAGTAAAATACAGAAAAAAATGGGATACTAACAGAATTACCTCTCGAATTTAATGAACCAGGCTCCACAATGTGTTGAAAACTTACCCGTGTAAACAATATAAAGTTTGACGGAATCTTAGGCCAACATTTTCTGAAGCCCGTAAAAGCCGTTATAGACAACGGAAAAGAATTTATTGAAATAAATAATAATAGAATCTCATTTGAGAGAGATTCTTCGAATTTGGATTCAAACGAAAGTTGTCCATATCTTTATGAAGTAATCAATCAAATCATTTGAGTCTCGAAAATCTCATCCCAGAAGATTTAACTTCAGAAGAAAGAAAAGAATTAGAGAAATTTATAAAATCCAATTCTGGAACTTTCTTCCAAGAAGGGCAAATATTGTCCGCAACCACACAAACTGTACATCGTATTCGTACAGAAAATAATTATCACATTTTTTTAAAAGTACATGGGGAAGAAATAAAGAAACAGGTGGATGAGCTGCTTTAACAGTGCATCATTAAAAAATCAGTTTCACCTTACAAATTCCCTGTCTGGGTCGTTCCAAAGTAAATGGATAACTCAGGTAAACAGAAATGCAGAATAGTGATAGATTATAGAAAGTTAAATGAAAAAAACAATCGAAGACAAACATCCCATACCTAATATAGACGATATATAGTATTAGACAAACTTGGGAGGGCTCAATATTTCATCAAATTAGATCTAGCTACAGGTTTTCACCAAATTCACATGTATCCTGATGACAAATATAAAACAGCCTTTTCTGCACCATTTGGACATTATAAACACCTGAGAATGCCCTTCGGGTTGAAAAATGCCCCAGTTAGTTTCCAAAGGCTGATGAACGAGGTTTTAGAAGGACTCATCGGAGTAATTTGGGTCGTATATCTAGACGACGTGCTAATCTTTTCCACTTCTTGACAAGAACACATGATCAATCTGACCATTTGAGACAATTCAGTTTGAAAGTTCAAATTGATAAATGTAACTTTCTGAGGAAAACCACAGACTTTCTGGGACATAAAATCACTAACAAAGGAGTTATGCCCAACAAAAACAAAATAGAGGTTATTGAAAGATACACATACCTAAAACCACAAAAGAAATAAAGTCATTCCTCGGTATAACCAGTTACTACAGGAAATTCATAATAGACTATGCAAAAATCGAGCAGCCTATAACAAGAAGACTTAAGAAAGATTTTAAAATCAATGTAAATGATCAAGATTATATTAAAGCATACGAAGATTCAAAGAATTCCCTACAAAACGAGCCCATACTTCAATATCCCGATTATAACAAAACATTCACTCTGAGAACAGACGCTAGTAATTATGCAATAGGTGCTGTACTGTTTCAGGAAGGACATCCGGTCACATATACATATATCAAGAACTCTCAACGAACATGAGGAATATTATACTACAATAGAGAAGGAATTACTCGCCATTGTATGATCATGAAAATATCTCAGACCATCACTATATCGAAAAGAGTTTATCATTAAAACCCCAATGATTTTGCTTTACAGGTCGGAATTTATTGTGTTTAACATTCGTTGCCGTTCCTCTTCTATGGCCGAAGAGCAAGGACAGGAGCTAGAAAACGAATATGAAAAACTGAAGGTACTGTCATCAGCAAAGGAATGGATTGGATTAGAAGTTACAGACAAGAGATCATTTATAAAAATAAGAAAGAGAGTTGGAGACAAAACAGAGCCTTTGGGAACACCAGCATTTATATGGTGACTTGAAGCCGTCCAAGACAACTTGTATTGTGCGACCCGAAAGGTAATTTCTGATCCACTGAAGAGAGACTAACCAACGCCATATGCACGCATTTTCGGCAAAAGAGCCTGATGCCAGAATATTGTTTATTGTTTTTTTTTTTTTGTGTGGTCAAATTCAAATCAAACATTTTTGTTTATTATTTCTTTTTTGTTTCCAGTTTTTTTTTAAGCAGCATGCTTAGCCGCTTTTACTATTATTTTATATCGCGTTAAATGAAAGCCAAACAAATTAAAAAGCTAAACGCTAAATAAAACAAAGTGAGAATACTCGTAAGTAAAGCTTAGTAAGTTAGAGGCGAAATAATTACAAATCTAAAAAAAATACGAGTTGTTGAAATGCAAAATAATAAATTTCTAAATGATCGCAGCGAAATAACAAAATGCATGAAAAAAAAAACCGCGATATCATACCCGCCACAGACTTCGTTCATTTTCTTTATCACTAAACCCAGATGTGTGGTTGAAAATCGTCTTCGATGTAATTCTTGCTTGTGTCGAGCAAGTCGGTCTCGTGTATGTCCTTTACAGAAACGAACGTTAGCGATGGTTAACGAGTACGAGTAATTCCGAGAACGAACCAAGTCTGTAGGTGCAATCGTTAACTTTCATATTTATGGTTTGTCCGGGCGGGAGATTTGCATCTGTCTCATCACAGAATGGACCACCGGTTGACGATTCTACTAAATCTCTAGCAATAAAAAATAACATTTGAGTTAAAATCGGTCTGTTCTGTCAGTGTTCCTTCTTTTTATAAAAATAGCACGTGCATTCTCAATATTGAAATAGTGATGTCAAATAAAACAGACAACATTTGGTCAAGCATCAAGCCTTTGCAGCCTTTTTTGAAAAAAAATCAGTTGTTGCAATTTAAGCAGTTTTTTTTACACCCTTTGTACGCCGAAGTAATAATGTGCGTTTTCGAAAAAAAGGGGAAAATTGTAAAAGGGAGATTATGCTGTAATTTTCTACTTTTTCATGTGGAAACTAATTGATCGCATGGCGAATGTTGCATTAGCTCAGTTAGAGTTTACTCTAAGGGCGGTAGCGACGGTGATGGTAATACTGATTTGAGAAAATGGAATCCCAAGTCTATGTACGCTCATTGAATTTTCTTTGTGGTTTCTTTTCAGTTTTTATAGACTAACGGTGGTCGGTGATAATGCGTAAAATTGTAAAATATATAACATTAGAAGACATGTGCATGAAATATGTGGTAAGTAGTGATAAGCGTGTGTGACATTCCCGTAGCCTTGAATAAGCGGTGGGATTCGTAAGATTCTTCAGATTTGTTTGATTTTTTTTTTTAATTTGGCACAGCATATTGCGCGCTCGCGACAGGACACCGGGATCGTAAAACAGATTCAAAGGTCGCACACAATATACACATATAGAACTACTATTGTTAAGCACTGTTAAGGATTCGTTGATTCCTATTCTCTTGCATTTCATTATTATTTCTTATTGCTATCCTTTCAATGTTCAATACTCTCAGAGAGAGGAAAAATATAAGAAAAGGAAATCGAGTGCAACTAAATATTGAGTGACAGGGGGACATCGACACCCCATGCTGTGTGTACGATTGTTCCGTCTATTGTGTGACATTTATTGGCACATAAGGCGAGTCAAGGAAAGACGAATTTTAAAAATTATTTTCTCTTTTTTTGGGTATTCGTGTGTTTTGTGATTTTAATGTATTTCATCAATTAATAATCAAACTGAAGTGTATAAGTGGGTCCTAAAGGGTCATAACTTATTCTCTTATTTGTTTGACATTTTTCTTCAACGAAAGTAACAAATAACGTTGTCATATGAAATTTTAATGATATTGGATTAATTAGTACTAATGCTAGATTTTTCGGAAGAATAAACAACGGTTCTGATGATTTTTAAGTCCAAAACAAAACGATTGCATTAAAATATCGCTGTTATGTAGAATCAGATGTAGAAATATATATGTAGATGTACATATGTGCGTTTGGTAAATGGCGGCATTTTTTGAATTATGGTAGGTAGGTAGAAGTGGTTGTTCCAGAGTGGCTTGCGGGGAACCCAATTAGCACTTTTGGGCTTTTCGCTAACGCTCCCACAACTGAGGCAGTGTATGTTAAAAGGGATGCCAAACCTGACCGAGTATATGCCTATTGGCCAGTGACCAGTGCTGATCGCCACAACCCTGGCGAAGTACGAGCGAGTCCTGTTTAGAAGCTCTTCTATCTTGACCCAATTATAGTTGGGCAATATCTTCCTGAATATTACGGAGTTAGGCAGACTGAACCATCTATAGTCAGCCTTTGATAGAAAATGCAAGAATATTTCTCTCTTGACGGATCTCAGTGGAATGTGTACTTCCTCCGCAAGAGATCTGTCAAGAGATGATCTCCGCCTTGGCAGTTCGTCAGCCCAATCATTCCCCCCTATGCTACTATTGGTTGGAACCCAGAGGAGACTGATCTTAAATCGACGGTCCAGCAGGCCGAGTTCCTCCCTACACTGTTCTACCAGATTGGAAGATGATACAGCCGAATCTATGGCTTTGATAGAGGCTTGGTTATCAACGAACATGGCGATGTTTCCCTTAAATGTAGGGTAGCTTCTCAGCGTCCGACAAGCCTGACGTATCGCCAGTACTTCCAAACTTCCTTGGTAACAAATCCAGAATTTTAATATGAACGAAGGGCTTTGTCCATCAAAGCCCCGACTCTTTGAGTCTTACTGCGCTGCACGACGCGTGCGTGAAGTATGTTCAGAGTTTCAGTCGGACGGGACCGCATGGAACCCATTGTGCGTATTGCTGCGTATCACCAACCCAGTGACGCATAAGTAAGGATAGGACGTACGACAGCGGTGTATATCCACAAGACCATTTTTGGATCCCACCTATTACCAAAGGTTTTACTACATGTGTAAAAAGCTATGCAAGCATTCCTGACTCGATGCTCTATATTTGCTTTCCAACTACGCTTTGGGTCGAGTATCACTCCAGGGTACCTGGCTCTGAAGGATAAAGAAAGTATATGGTTGTTTATCCATGGAAGAGTAAAGGCCGGAATTTTGGTTTTAGTGATAAATAGCATCACCTACCTGAGGTGTTCCTCTATCGACTGATTTGGTTAAAAGACTATTGCCAAGTTTTGACTGAATAATTCTAGTTTTCAGCATGGATATTATCGACGATTTTTTTTTGGTTTCTATGGTTGCGTCCACGAGTGTGTAATCTTCATAGATACTAGTTAGGCTATGTTTTCTTCTACACCTTCCGTGTTCTTAAGCGATTGGCACTCCACCATTCGGATCATTCGCGATCTATTCGTTGGCGATCTATGCACCTAAGGTCGCTGATACTGCCACGTTACTTACGATGGTCCAGTTTTCGTCATTCTGAAGCATGTAATTTACTACATTCTCGAGAAAGGTCTACTTCCAAAATTGGTCCCGAAAGTCGATCCTCTCAGTTTCATACCATATGCATTGAAAAATACGTGTTCCGTGTTTTCCGGAACACTTTCACAATGTGGACAGTTTGGGATAGTTTCTTGTCCACGTTTGAAGTGGTTTTCTATGAAACAACAATGTCTCGTCAGAAACTGAGTCAGATAAAAGTTCGTTTCGCCGTGCTTCCGTTTTATCCATACTTCGATCGCTGGTATAAGGCGATGCGTCCATCTCCCTTTTACGGATACGTTCCACTGTTATTGCCAGGTTGCGATACTGCGGATTCTTTCGTATTTTCTTCTTTCGTTGTCCACTCGTTGTCCATTTCGAACTTGTTCGCTTTTAGTCTTCCTTTTTCTTCAGCCAGTAAGTCGATGGGTAGCATTGAAGATTCGATGAGTATAGCATCATTCGAGACAGTTCGAAATACACTGGCTACCCTTAGTGCGCTAAGACGGTGAACGGATTTAACTCCACGCACGTACGACTTAACTTTCACTTGAACATGTTTCTGCTGCGTACGTATATATAGAATAGTCTTTTATTTTGTTTTGAGCTTCCGATATTACTCATTAGCCTTGAAAGTGCACTAATATCTTTTGACGAAGGTGGTGTTTGAAACTTAAACGAGCATCAATAATCACTCCTTAACGAACGGTTCAGAAACCACTTCGTGCCGTCCGACTCGATATCGTTTCGCGAGCTTTTCTACTTGTAATAATCACCGCCTCGGTTTTATGGCCGGCAAGTTGCAAAAAAGCGTTAGCTAGCCAATGGTGTACTGTTGTGAGGAGTTCGTTGCAGTGGAGTTCAATTTCTTCAAGAGTTTTTACTATAACCATAACCGCGATTTCATCCGCAAAGCCGATGATTGACGCGTAGAATTTCATCATACATAGCGTTCCACAGCAGGGGGCCCAAGTGCCGAGCCTTGTGGGATACCGCCAGTACGTCTTAATTTCTTCGTCTGAATCGTAAAGGAGAACTCTGTTCGCAAAATAGCTCGTTATCATTTTGCAAAGATAATCCGGTATTTGCTCATAATGCGTTCCCAATTCGCTGAGTTAAACGCATTGTTATAATGGGGCAGTATTTTTTGGTGCCGCCTTTCCAGCGCCTGCCGTCTATAGTATTTCGGGCTCTCACTATTATCGCGTTTATTGGATCTATCGTGGAGCGTGCCTTACGGAAACCGTATTGGTGTTCCGAGAGACCTCCTGCTGTTTCAATTGCTGGCAAAAGTCTATTGTAAATTACCCGCTCAAAGATTTTTCCGACCATGTCGACGATTAGACGAAGGTTCGTTTGGACTCCCCTTTCCTTTCGACAGTAGGACTAGTCGTTGGCGCTTCCAGGAAAACGCCAGTTAGCAAGCCGCTACTAGCAAATTGTCAATGATAGATTCCGCTCTAACTGTGCTAAAGGTGTTTGTGCTTCCGTTGTTAGCTAAAATGATATCCAAATAGGAAAAAGGCTTCCAATAGAACAGTCCCTCTACGATTCGTATATGATAATTTTGTGGCCCATGCGTTGTAATGTCGGCGACTAGTCAATCCAAGATCATTTCGAAGCTCTTGAAAGTTGCGTTAGGTGGTATATAGAAGCTGTATATATAAATACCATTTACCTTACACCGTACAAAGAAATCCTCGGTTACAACCGGGCATTCCTGAACTGACGGGTCTCCGCATACCCAAATCGCAGACTTATTCATCGCGTCGGTGACGCACTTCTTTCCAGTTAGGTTTCTATATTGCTCACATAGTCAACTTACTTTTTAATTCTCGAACTATTTCTTGTAAGAGGTCATGAGCCGCTACACAATGAATTAGGTTAAGCTGTAAAATATAATTTTTTTTTTTCAAAATAGTTTCTAATGCCTTTTGGAATTCTTGACATCTCCTGTTACCGGTTATACATATGTATGTCCAGATTCCACGTTCTTGGCTTTGCAGAGCAAGCAATTCGGTCTGTCTTTGCAGTCCTTCTATTTGTGTCCGTTTTTTCCGCATCTATTGCACAGAGCCGATCGGTCGATAGGACACCACAACAAAAATTAGACTCGCTTTAAATTGGATAACAATATTTCCAATATGTCTAAAAAAAACACTGATGACGATGAAACTCGGGTAATAAGTATCAGGAATCAACGATCTTCTCAACGTGAAGAGCAACGAAGTTCACTGTAGAAAATATGTCTTAGCTAGTGATTCAACCGTTTTATTTCCACTATAGCCACAGTGTAGATTGATGGTAAAGACTAATGACAAATGGTTTCGTACTAACGAGTTAGATCAGTTAATAAAAACTCACTACAAGAAAATTAATCTCGCTTCAAATTGGATAACAATATTTCAAAAAAAAAAGAAACTCTGATGACCATGAAACTCAGGTAATAAGTGTCTATATAATACGATGCCAGGTTTAATCAAATTTAGATAAAGTGTAATATAAACTGAACATATTGACACTAAAAAAAGCATAACTAAGCTGACTTTGAGGAGATAAAAAAAACGTTGGGTATACACCCAGATGGTGTATCGATGGCATTGTCGTCGTTGATTTGAATCCATTATAATAACCCGCTAAAACATACCCGAGAAACGTAAAGCTATTATTAATGCTACCTATGAGGGTGCTAAGTAAAATTTATTATTCAACTGTAGGCGTTGGAAGATTGTGAAGCCGAAAGTTGAGTGCGACAATGTTACATGCTGTGATCAATGTTATTTCAGTGATGTTCTGCGTGCAGAATCTTAGGCAAGAAATCTAGAAAACTTCGCTGACGATAACATTTGCTTGCGTTCGTAAACCTATAGAATAATGGCTTGCTTTCATATAGAATAATGGTTCATAATTTGGAAGCCGAAGCATGGGAAATACGCCCAAGATAAAAATCACTCAACCTTTAAACCTCCACTAAGCTCAACTAAGCTATGTCGGAGAACAAGTTGAGGAAGTTGATAACTTTCTCTATTCAGATAGTTTTGGATGACGTTCCAAAGACTGGCATATCTCAGATTATTTTGATTGGTAAAAGTGGATTTTAAGCAGAAAAGAAAGATTTTGTTCCTCCATTTCAACTCCGCAAAGGATCAGATCATCTTATTAATTCTTCAATACACATTTGCTTAATTTCGCAAATTTCGGAGATTTTAGTACAATGAACTTTCATTCTCCGATGTACATATTAAAAACATCTAGGAAGCATAAGCCCGAAAACACTGGCAAAGCCGTCGGGTCAGCTATTAAATATATAGATACAGATTGCGGCATTGAGACACCTCAGTATTCTGATCTCAAAGCGGTTAGAGATATGAGAAAATTAATTAAAAGATAACTTGTTGCAGGGAACGAGTGGAGAAGTTATTTGGTAAAGTTTGATGTCCCTGAATATCCCTGGGGCAGCTTTAAATATATGGTGTTGATATCTTCCCCAAACACCGATTAGACAAATTAAAGATTTCGAAATGTGTTGAGAGACTTCTAAAGTACTGCATACAAAAATTATTTCGTTTGACAATAACCTGAACCTGAATAAAATAATGGATAAAAAGTAATCGCACTGCGTCGATATTGAGCAGCTTTTCTTTGGTAATTTTAACAAATTGTGAGGGATGGAACAAAAAGTTGTTGTTCCACCAGAACAGTAACACAATCTATTAAAAAGTCACGGATGGGATATACGCATCTAAAGACGAAGAAAGAATTTAAAAACTCGCTTTTTAATACTCTAATACTTACATACTCGTATATGTAGGGTGGCCGTGTTGTAGTGGTAACATCAACGCTTGTCACGCTCTTGGTTCACGGTTCAAATCCTGATCTCAACAGTCATCTATTTATTTCGTCTGAAATAAATAAAAAGGTCGATCAATTACGAAAGCTTAGTCAACTCTACTGCGAAGGCATAACACTGGCAGTAGGGTGGTCATATGGCTTAAATGCAACTTGATCGTGACGATGACGTCAGGTGGAGGGAAAAAAATACTGTGAATCAAGAGCAACGACAAAAAGCAAAACAAACAAGCTCCCCAGTTATCTGGACGCCACCCTTGGAGTTTACTGAAACTTAATACCACCTAAGTTTCAAACCCACTACACCAATCTATCTCTCTCTCAATTTATACAAACGCCCGTGCCCTGAAATAATTTAATGGTTTGGCGCGCGCAAATTATAAAAAAAAAAAAAAAAAAAATTTATAGACGTGCACGGTGAGACATCTAGTATGCAACAATATGGCATTCAAAGTTTTGGACGTATGGTATTTTATTTAATTTTTTTTTAATTTTTTTATATTTTTCTTAAATTGTGAATCTGAACAATTTACGAACGAACAATGTTTGGTGCCCCAGTCGTACACTAAATTGTTATATTATTGTAATTTCTTCGCCATACAAATTTCATCAGTTCAACAAATCATCCGCTAAGATGTTCAATCCAACATTGAAATTATTCGTATTAGGAAAGATTCAAGGCGCTTCATTATTCTTATTACAATAAAATAGTTAAAAAACTCTTAGCAAATCAATTAATCAAAAATCACATCGCTTCTTCTTATTTTGGTAAGTCTTTATTTCTGAAGCATCTAGAAAAATTCTCCCTTATTGTAGTCATCTTCATACATATACATATGTATAAAAACAATGGCGAAAAGGTAGGTGCACCGATTTTATACTCTCCATATCCCTTTCAATCAGTCGGTCTCTCAAAAAGCGCACATATGTATCACTCACTCGTATATACTTATATATGTTGTTGATGCTGGTGCTCTTTTAACTTTTTTCAGCGGGTGGTCCTTTTGACGCGACACTTTCACAACATGTCAATGATTTTGATTATGATTATGGTACTTTTAATAAATGTCATGCATTAATACCGATGTTATTTTTAATTATATGCCCTCTAATGCACACAATGGCTCCCTCCTTGGGTGTACGCAGGGAGATGGCAACGGCAATAACCTTTATTTAAGAGGGGCGACTTAAAACAAAGCTTTTACTGCCACCCACTGTTTTTGATTGCGAATATTTTGCTTTTACCAGTCGGCATTGAAATTGAAGTGTGTGTCGTGTAATGGTTCACTTCTAATTATTTTCCATGTCCATTGAATTTATTTTTTCTTTTTATTTTACTTTTTATAAGCAGCGTCTGAGCATTGTAACCGAGGCTATCTATGTATACGACGGTGGGTCAATAAGTCCCTGAAAAGTGAAATAAGGAACACTCTTTTCGGTATAAAAACATTTAATTTTTCAACATAGTCTCCTTTTAGCTCTATACACTTCATCCAACATTTCTCCAATTTTTTGATACCTTTTGTTTCAGCGATGACCTCTTCATTCGACCCAAATCTCTTACCTCCGAGCCATTTCTTCATGTTTGGAAACAAGAAATAGTCGCAGGGGTCTAAATCTGGGGAATATGCTGGATGAGGAGGAGTTCGTAGCCTAACTCATGCAATTTTGCCATTGCGACTGCGGACTTGTGCGCCGGTGCGTTGTCCTGGTGAAAAAGAACTTTTTTCTTCTCCAAATGCGGCGGTTTTTGGTTCAAATCAGCTTGGAATCGATCCAGCAGCTCTGCGTAATATGCGCCGGTGATCGTTTAACCCTTTTCAAGGTAATCGATGTGAATAACACCGCGCGCATCCCAAAAAACTGTCGCCATGACCTTGTTTGCTGACAAACCCGCCTTGGCCTTCTTCGGCTTCGATTCACCAGGAGAAGTCTATTGCTTTGACTATTCCTTGGTTTCTGGTATGTTGTGGTGAATCCAGGTTTCATCCACGGTTGCGAAACGGCGCAAAAACTCAGCCAAATTTTTCTGGAACATCGCCAAACACACCTTTGAAGTGAGCAAACGCGCCACCCATCTTGCGGAAAGCTTTTCATGTCCAAATATTTATGTAAAATCGAAATCACTGAGCCATGTGATAAGCCTGTGGCCTCTTCAAGCTCGTGCACTTTCACTCGCCGATCGTCCATTATCAAACCATGGATTTTGTCGACCATTTCTGGTGTGGTGACCTCAATTGAGCGACCAGAACGTTCTGCGGCACTTGTGCTTGAATGACCGCACCGAAAATGAGTAAACCAGTGGTGAATGGTTCCAATCGATGGTGAAGAGTCCCCATAATATTTGTCAAGCTTTTGTTTGGTTTGCGTGATAGTTTTTCCTCGCAAAAAATAGTATTTAATGAACACTCGAAATTCACTTTTTTCCATTTTAACGAAAATGCTAGTAGGCGTCTATATAAAATGGCTGCCACAACAAAACTATTTGACAGATCTGTCTAAAAATTTGGGTGCGTTCTTTTGAAAGATGATTCTTGACAAAAAAAAATTAAATGTAAGGTGACGACTCAATTTGTGTTAATTTTCAGGGACTTATTGACCCACCCTTGTATAAATTTATTATTCAAGACCAATTAAACTGCGACAGTCCGGAACTATTAGCATACGAAGACGATTTTGAGAAGGTTGTGAAGGTTGGTTTATAAGTACAGTGAGGGTGGAAATAATGCTTCAAGAAGTTAGTATCTTTAATGAGCATGAGCATGCTGACGAACTTGGGTATAGGTTCGAATCCCAGAAAAAGTACCAACTTATTTTTGGCTTGAGCGAACAATATAACACGCGCAACCAGTGCCGTCACTAAGAAAACTTATTTTGTAACAAAATAGTGTAGCGTAGCCAAAACTAAGTTTTTATATTTTACGCCATATAGGGTGATGAGACGTAATGCCAGCCACCGTCAGTAGTGAGTCCCTTCAGCACAAACTGTGGCGTAATAGTATATTTCGCAGTAATGCCGCCAAAAAACCTTCTCTTTATTGAGATTAACAGTTCTGCTTCAAGAGTAGGAAAATTTACGAAAATGCAGTTCCGTATTAACAAATTTTATTTTGCCCTTTTCTTATAATTTCCACGTGTTAAAGGGGATATGAATACCCTTATACTAATTTTAAGACACGGACGTTTTTGGGGAAGGGGAAGAGACAGGGAGAGAGACAGGTTGGTGTAGTTGGTTTGATACTCAGGTGGTATTAAGATTCAGTGAACTCCAAGGGCGGCTGTCCTGATAACTGGGGAGTATTTTTTTGTTTCGCTGTTATTGTCGTCATCATGACTGCATCAGCCGATGGAGTATAGGCAGGCCACCCAGCAAGGGTGGCAACCGGGGAGCGCGAGCTCCAGTACGTTCAAAAACAATAACTACAGCAGCAGCCACCAGAAAGTCAGCGGCAAGCACAGCAGCAGAAGCAGCAGCAACAACAACAGCTGAAGAAAAAGCAGCAACAACAACCACAGCAGAATAAACAGCAACAACAGCATCAGAAAACGCTGCACTCAAAGGAACAACAACCGCAGCAGCAGCAGAAAACGCAGTAACTACAGCAGCAAAAGCAGCAGCAACAACAGCAGAAACAACAGCAAAAACAACCGTTGCAGTAGCAACAGCAACAGAAGACGATTACAAAAACGAGAGTGCCGCCAATTAATACATACAAAATTGAGCTGAAGGATACCATCGAACTATGTAAGTCGGCCATAGGCAATTATTTCATTATTGAACGATTAAATGAAAATAGGCATGCTATCCACTGTAATACAGTGGAAGAATATACACAAATTAAAGAGTTACTTATGGACACAACGACGGAGTTCTTCTCCTTCACTCCGAAGGGGAAAAGGCTGCAACAATGCTGCTGAGAGAGATAGATCCGTCTACTGATCCGGAGACGCTCCTTGCCCTGCTTAAAGAGAAAGAGTGCAACGAGCTCGAATTCGTAGGGGCCAAGCCATTCACCACAGCTAAGACCAAAAGGGAGAAGCGGAAACTGCCGTTCTTCCCAGTTCAGCTTTCACCCAATAGCAAACTGGATGGTCTAAGGAGTATCAAAGTCCTAGACTACCAGGTTGTCGCATGGGAAAATTTAAGGAGGAGCGAAAACATTTTGCAATGTGTTCGCTGCCAAAGATTTGGGCACGCCGCGTCGAACTGCGAAATGCAGCCTCGATGTGTCAAGTGTGGAAAGAACCACAAAGCAGAAGAATGCACTCTGGGTAAGGATGGAGTGGGAGATAAGAGCCAGCTCTCGTGTGATTTATGCAGGAACTCGGCACACACCGCAAAGTGTCCTAAGTTCCAGTATATTAAGAAAGTAAATCTGGTTCGTCAGATGAAGATCGTAGTGAAACGTCCACCTGCTCCCATTCAAACAAAAGCCGTGACTCCCAATGTGACCTACGCAAAAATGGCGGCAGGTCGGGGAAACGCGGAACAGAAAAGACCGAAGGTTGCTTCTCAGGCCCCAGCGCCTAGAGCACCGGAGGCTCAAACTAACCTGCTGGCCATCTTGCTCTCTAGACAAGGGCAGATGGGTCAGCTTCAGCGTCAGGTACAGGAACAGGCGAAGTGGGTGGACCAGATCTACGCACTTCTGCCGGGCCTAACGCACCTCCAGTCGTAATGGGTACGAACATGGAGGAGCAATCCTTGAAGATCCTTGCGGTGAATGTGAATTCACTGATTAGGATCGAGCGAAGAGCCGTATTGTTTAAGTTGCTAGAAGACCAAACCCCTGATGTGCTTACGGTTAGCGAAACAAAGTTATCCCAGAAGCACAAATTGGGGCACAATAAATACAATATTGTCAGAAGAGACCGACCCAACTCCACACAAGGAGGAGGTGTTGCGATCTTCATACGCAAACAACTGCAATTTAAAGTTATGTATAGCGGTGAAGTGCAGTGGAAAGAGGATGTACTTAGTGGCACTCTATGCACCTGAAGCTACTCAATCTACTTTATTTATTTCACAGCTCGAGACACTTTTCGATGCCTAAGGTTGGAGTCGGAGGAGTATTATTTCTTCATGGCCGGAGATCTAAATACCAAACATAGAGATTGGGGAAATAACACACCTAATTCTAGAGGGAACCTACTATTCAATTGGTGGGGTCGGCACAGTGTCGAGTATAAACTCGATTTGAAAGCTACAGATAGTCCGTCGTTTAATAGAAGCAGGACCTACTGGATCTTATGCTGCTCGACGTACGGTTACAACAGACCGCCATGGACCGACAAACTTTAAACTGCCTGCATACATTTGTGTATGACAGTGACCATTGCGAACTCAGTGCTGTAATAAAGATTCCCAACGAAATTGCGGAGTTGAAGGAATTTGTCCAAATGTACTCCCACAATTATAGTGGGACGCGTTGAACTCGCTTCTCCAGAGTTTTGACAAGAACACTCTCTTCGAACTCACTCTACCCACCGTCTAATATGAATCTGGCAAACGAGGAGATTGACTGGTACCTAAAACGAATGAACGAGACGATTAAACGAACTATGGACAGTACGATACCTCGGTATCAACATACTGACAATGCAGACATATTCCGCAAAGCAACAATTGACGCACTACACCAACACAAAAGTAGACTGCTGTCGAGACTAAAAACCTTGTACAGACAGTTTACTGGCAGACAAAACCTCCAGAAATTAATTAGAGAAAACTTTCTGTAAATTTGCATTGAAACAACAAAATTCGGGCTGTAAAAGCCAACAACCCGAGTATGTTCCCGCAAATAAATAAAATATTTCGGAGGAATAATCAAAACGACCTGCCATGTCTTAAGATCCCCCGAACAACGAACAATGGACAAATACTGATAACAGCAGGTATAGGTCTAGATAACGCAGTAGAGGATGACAACTTCTTTGTGATCGAAGATCCGCAGGAGAAGGTAGAGGCTATAGGAGCGACTTTCCAAAAAGTGTGCAAGGTGAATAATAGCATTTGCCCGAACCACGACCTGTAAAATCGTGTCCTTGTGCACAACTTCTACCTTCGAAATGATATAGAACACTGGCAATCCGAGAACATAGGTTTTACCGAGTTCAATGACGATAAATAAACGGTACATCCCCCGTACATGTCGAAGATGGAGCTCCAAGCGATCTTCGACTCATTGAGGAGGAAGAAATCTGTGGGAATTGACGGAGTATCGAATATTGTGCTTCGGCATCTCCCTCTAGAAGCGGTGGACATTTACACCACTCTGTTTAACAATGCACTGAATAATGCACATTACCCAGCGCATTGGAAAACAGCAGTGATACAACCCATCCCCAAAAGGGGTAAGGACACCACCAATCCGAAATCAACAAGGTATTCGAGAAAGTGATCAATAGAGCCCTGCTTAAGTGGACTGAGAACAATAATATAATTCCGGATACCGAATTCGGTTTTAAGGCGCATGATACAATACATGCCGCGTCTAAACTGGTGTCGGATATCCAATGCAACAAAAGCAAGAACCAATGCACGGGTGCCTGCCTGATTGACTTGGAGAAAGCCTTCGACACCGTATGGTTAGAATGACTCTTCTACAAGCTAAGCAGGCTGGGCATAAGCAAACCACTGCTGTACATACTTTATCACATGCTCACCAATAGAAAGTTCATTGTCAAAAATTGCAATGTGACTTCTGCTGGAACATTTCTAATTAAAAATGGTCTGCAACAAGGTGCGGTTAGCAGACTCTTCATTCTTCTAATGTGCTATCCTATGGATTTGATAAATGGTCGAATATTTATTTCGGAAACCGGACTGGTGATTAGGAATCAGATTCTTCCTTTCTATGATTGAGTTTAATCTTTTGACTAATAGTTTTTTGAAGACCTTGGATATAAATGGCATTAGCGAGATTGGTCTATATGACGCTGCTTCGTTGGCTGGTTTACCTGGCTTGAGGATTATAATAACTTCTGCAATTTTCCACGAGCTGGGTACATAATTTAATCGAAAGCTGCATTTATGATCATGATCATGATCAGATGCTTCAGAACCTCGCACGTTATAAGGTCATATTCAGGAGCTTTTTGGTTTGATTGAGTTTAATCTTTTGACTAATTGTTTCTCGAAGGCCTTAGAAATAAATGGCATTAGCGAGATTGGTCTATATGACGCTATTTCTTGTTCGAGCACTTCCACTGTTATTTTGTTAGATGCAGATGCAGATGAATGCTTTATGCTGAAATATATTTTTAAGATGCTCTCCGAAATTATGAGCTTTATCTTCACTTAGCATCAGTTAATTGGGAACATCCGCATAATATGTTTTTTGATACTATTGGTTACTTTCCATAAGGAATAATCAGTATTAATATTATTGCTAACTTTCCTCAAATAGTTATTAATTGTGTCATTCTTCAGTTCTTTGATTTTTCTTCTACGAGTAGTTGCTGTGTAAGGTTGTTTAGATGAGTTTTGTCCTGAGGGGCTCTTGTTTGTTGGCATTTCCTTCTTGCTCTTCTCTTTCCTGCTAGGTGTTCTTTAATCTCTCTGTGATAAGTGTTTCCCTTTGTCTTACGTTTAATTAGGGATGCGTTTTTCCAAATTGATTGTTGTACATTGCTTACCAATTTTTACAGCTCTTCTTCTAACTTCATTTCTTAGGGAGGTCCTTAGATTGATTTTATTTTCTAATGACTGTTTTAAACCACCCCAATTAGTTCGTTTGTTAGTTAATATTGAATTAGATTCCTTTTGTATTATATTTTCGCTTAATGTTAGCAATATATTGACGTGTGATCAGAGCTTAAATCCTGACTTCAATCTACTTCTATATGGTTAGGAGATATGTTCTTGATTACAAAGAAACAATTAAGCCTGGTATTTTATTTGAGTCTGTTCTATAATAGGTTGGTTTTCCAGTTGACAATGTTTCGCATAATCTTTTAATGGCGCTGAATAGCTCTTTGGCATTTGTAGTTGTTAGTCTGGATCCCCAGTACTTGCGACCCAGTGGTGCACATTATTTCAAAAGCTCTCACTTAGACGTTTGACCCGGGCGCACAATATAACACTTATGCTGTTTGCTACTAACATTTAATTATGTTAAAGGACTGATGCCCGATTTAGTAATAAGTGTAAGAGTGAAATAGAAATACATCTTCTGAATTTGAAATGCATATCGCCATATTCTTCAATTGGACTTCTTTGGTCTCGATGAACTCGTCAACGAACAATGTCAATACCATACTAATAATTATGTAAAAGAAAACAAAAAAAAATACGGATAATTTAAACAATTTCTTGCCTGTTTATCCTGATGGGTAATAGCCAATTTTAAAACTCTTAAATGTAAGAAATATCACAACTATCAGAGGAAAGTGGTCTTTTGTTTAATCGGGGTGTTTAACAAATTTTTAAACTTGGAAGTGGTTGATTAAACAAAAACATGTAATTTTTAAATATAACAGTCTGTAAAATCCCTAAAAGTGGTTGGTGAAATCGGGCATGTTTTCAATGATTATTTTGTCCTTCATAAATGAACCCACCAATGTTACGTTAGTTCGTATAAGGAACAAAGAGCAATGCTATTCAGCAATACTATGCCATTGAAGACCACTAATAATTACTAATATTTTTTTTTATTAATAATTGTTCATTTAGTCGGAAAAACCACATGATTTGGAAAATTATTGAAGAGCAAACATACAAATTCTGCATGGTCAACGAATAAATCTTAGGACATATGTATGTATAAGGAAGGTACAGTGACTATTTTCGATATTATAGTCCTACTTTTCTTCTATGATATGTAGATTACGGCTTTTATAAATTTTAAGAAGCGTTTCATTTGTTGTTTTGTTTTTGACTGCCTTTAAAGGGCACATTTTGAAATGTAGTCCAACTAGTATCCATTCCCTCTATACGTATATTGCTTGCCTGTTTTCACAAAAGCTTCAAAAGGACACAGAAAGAAAAGTAAAAAATTTCACTTCAAAAGACCGCATCGGTTAAGCATCGTTTTGTGTTCACTCAACTGATAATTATGCCTCCTCCCCGTGCCCCTTCCACAGATACATAGTAGCGCTGTGTTCTCCTTTTTGGGAGAGATAATCACAATCCATGAAATCCATTTCAAAAACACTCATCACCTCCTTTCGTCCTCCCGTCTTAACTCAACTCATTTGGAAAATGAAAGCAAATAAAATATCCGTTATTTCTTCTCTAAACTACATTAAACAGTAGACGTTAGGATTCGGATTTGGATCATTATAAAATAGAGGCAAAGTGCTTCCGAATAAATCGAGGGCGCGTGGGTGGGAGCTCACAAACCTAATCCGGTTTTGAGCTCCCAAAGCGAAATTCAAGACGCAGCCAAACAAAAATACATTCCCACATGTGTACTTAACATTGTTATGTGGATGTCATTATGCAAATTGTCTTTCGCAACTTGTCAAAATAATCCTGGATAATAGCGCATTATCTTAATTGGCCGAATGGCGAATGGAAGCACTGCAGTATCGATTTTGCACATTAATTATAGGAGTTGTGTTGCCGAATGTATCATATGTATGCAGGTGGTAGCAGTGTTTACCCTCAAAAGCACATTGTGCATGCCATAATAACCACACTATGCACATACCACACATAACGTTCAAAACGTCTAAAAACGACGTACGTATGTACGTTAATGGGGGACTTAACAATATCCTCGGAGGTGTGCTAGAAGGAAGATGCCACCGACGACCACAGGCAATTTCAATATTTCGTAACATTGAGTGGGGTTGTTGTTTGTCGGTGTAATATTTGTTGTTTGTCGGTATAAAATGTACATATGTCCTTTTGAAGCATTAGCAAATTTTTCATGTGAAGTCAATCACTAGCATCAGAAACAAAACATCTCTCTCTGTCTCTGGTGTACTGAATGCAATAATCATTGACTGTCCACTATTAATCAGTGCATGTGGGGGGATATATGGGGGATGAGGGAGAAGAGCAAATTTGTGTGGTATTCGTTGGTGTGATTTTGATGGTTAGCCGCGGTTTGTGTTGTATTCTTGTGGTTACATTGTGGTTATGTTGTTTGAGGTTGATGATAATGGGTAGCTTGAATAATAGCACGCACGCCTATACAAGTAGAAAGAGAAGACCTGTAACTATATAATATTACCCGGTTACTGGTATGGTTTGGCAACAAGACCTAAAATTGGATTTTCGTATTCAGGTGAGAGATACTGCAGCATTCAAACAATTCAGACTAAGATCAAAAACCTATAACGGACATTGGCGCTCTGCGTAGAAGATTAGCAACCAGCCGCAAGGCAAATAATCGTGCACTGAATAGAAATGTCTTTTCATTAGCCATGATTGGACTAGATTGTAAGAAAGTTTCTTGATTCTACTGAGGAAGGTCCTCAGATCAGATACATAGAAAGTCGATACAAATGCACTAAAAGCCAGCATGCGTACCACGGGTGTCACATAAACACGATGGCTATCGCCAAGAACAACTAACATTTACACTAGCAAGGGTACATAATGGTTTGGGCTGCAATGAAGCATCGCTAACAGCCGAACTCGCTAACAGCGGAACTCGGGAGATACAGATGCATGAATAGGGATTGTCATTCTCAGACGTTGTGGAGGCAGCAGCCGACACCCAATCATCGGTAAAGTACCAGCGAAACGTGGAACCAAGCTTTTCCGGTTAGGTTATGTTAAGTAAATCGGTGCCTTTATTGACAGGAATTGCCAACGGCTCACTTAGACCACAGAGAGTCCATTGTGCCCAATTAATTTAAGAACTGTGGGAAACTACATTTTGAACTGCTAATTAAACCACCCAGATAGATGAATGAACCCCAGGAATTTCGTAGGTCCTGTAGTCATTAGAAAAAATTACTGCCCAGAGCCATCCTTTTTTTAAGGGCTAGTGCAGGACAGTCACACAGTAGAATGCTATATCCATATAATGCCAAGTATGCTTTTATTTAATTCTGGCTTCTGTGTTTTCTTTTCAACTTAGTCTGGAATCTAATTTTTCCACTTTCCGGTAACCGTAATCATTAACGTTGGACTAAGTCCCATTAACTAATTATGCTTGGTATCTGTGGGCGCCGTGGCTCAGTAGTTAAGTGCGCGATCACTGAGCGAGTGGTTCAAGGTATAATACCTTGTAGGTACTGGAAGATACTTAAATCAGAGTCAAAATAGTAGGAGAGAAGACTAAACCATGTAAACTTGTCAAAGTTCCGTTATTTTTAGTTTATCAGATTTGGGGAAAAATCAAAAAAAAAAACTGACAAAAAAGGTTTAAACCCAAAAACAAATAAATAAATGACGGGTAGCGTATTTGCACCTATACGTTGCTTATCTGCAAAAACTCAGATTTGAAATTAATTCCTTGATTCATTTTTTAAATCCGATCAAATTTTGAAAAAAATTTTTACAATTTTGCGAAACTTGGTATGCACCAGCACAGTCTACATTGGCGACTTGGGCAGAACATCACAATAGACAGCTACAATTTTAAGGTAATGAAGGACTTTGTCTAGGCTCCGCTGTAAATTCAAAAAATTACAATAGCGCAGAGATCAAGAAAATAATCACTCTTGCCAACCGCTGCTTCTTTGGGCTAAGAAGGCAATTGAGTACCAAAGCACTGTCACGGACAACTAGGGTGACTTTATATAATACCCTCATTATCCCAGGCCTGTCATATAGCGCAGTAGCATGGACGTTATCAAAGCCCTTGGTTGTTTTGAACGAAAAATTCTTCGAGTGATTTTTGACCCCGTTTGTATCAACGAGGAATGGAGACGAAGACACAACAACAAACTATACCGGTTGTACAGCGACATCGACCTTGTCAGAAGGGTCCGAATCCATCGCATGAGAACGCTAGAACATGTAGAGCGAAAAGAAATTAAAGCTCCGGTCCGGAAAGCCTTCGAATCCACGATGCAGTAGAGGGAAACCTCACCTAAAGTGGCGCAAACAAGTGAAAAGGGACCTCATCTAACTTCGTGTGGAAAACTGGAGGTGACTAGCGCAAGGTCGAGCTGCGTCGAGGTACTTATTGGTTGAGGCCCAGATCCACACCGGACTGTAGCGCCATCTAAAGTAAAGTAAGTTATTAATTTCGACAAAGCCATAGCCGAGAAATACCCAATTTTTGATAACCAATTAATTAGTAAAGTACCGTTATATGAGTACAATTTTTTTGATAGCATGTATGTATGTCCACCGTAACTCAAATATCTAATTTGATCAAAACCGTTAGAGCTGTTTTCGATACCCTTTTTTTTTTTTTTTTTTTTTTTCAAAATCGACCATTACTACAGTACCGTTAATTTTGGGGTTAGATTGAAAATTTCGATTTCGCTTCGAATTGTGACCCCACGGACCCCAACTATGAAGTTTGAAGAAAATCCGTCCAGCCGTTTAGGCTGCACTCGTGCGTACAGACAGACAGACAAAATCGAGAGACCCACTTTATTGAGTTTCTCTATCATAGTAATTTCAAGTTTGATCAAAATCTCGAAATCGAAAATTTTCAGGAAACCATTCTTATAAATCATATAAAAAGATTCTTTCTAAATTCCACTCCAATTTACTCGAACTAATAAACTCAGTGAAATAAATTCGCTACGAAAACCGCTATCGAGAAAAACGAGTAAATTGAAACTCTGCCCCAGTGAGTATTACCCGTTCCCAATTACGAAAAGATATGTATACATATATATTCTTGTGAACATCGCTTTCCGAAGATTTTTTATTTTTTTTTTATAATCTGCGGCGTCGAAGGGGATATGAATACCCTTAAACTGTTTCAGGGCACGGGCGTCAGGGAAAAGGGGAAAGAGGGGCAGAGGAGGAGCCTATGCACGTTGGCTTTGAATGTTTGAAGGTTGTAGTGATGGGGAAATACAGAGCCTGGTAGATCATTCCACATTCGTGTTGTTCGGCTTATAAATGAATCCCTATATTTGACAGTACGACCGAAATTTGGCTTTAGAGTAAACTGATGTGCGTGTCGCATATTGCGGGTGAAATTTTGAAGGGGAGGAATGCAACTGGCTATTCCGCTGGAGCATTTTTTATAAAAAAAAAACGATAAAACTGGGAGTGACAGGAGACATTTTTCCGATGTTCTAGTGAATGAATGGAATTCACAATGTCTCTATCGCCTATAAGTTTTAACGCGCTATTCTGTACCCTATCAAGAAAATGCAGAACGGTCTTGCGTGCACCGGACCAGATATGGGCATTATATTCCAGCTTAGGGCGGATGATTGCCTTATAAATTGAGGCCAGATCAGACGGGGTAAAATATTTCTTGCACCGTTTAAGGAATCCTTGACATTTTGCAGCATTTTTGGCGACCTCGAATATGTGATCGTTCCATCGAAGATGGTTATTAATACACATACCGAGAACGCCAAGTCTTTCGGTTTCAATGGTGCAAGTACCATCCATTGACAATGGTTGAGGGTTTTGGTTTCGCTTGAAAGACAGAAGACAGCATTGTGTTTTGGAAGCATTAAATTCCACTCTGTTGGTTGAACCACATTTAATTATGCTGTCCAGGTCGGAATTTAATGTGTTTAACATACTGTAGCATAATAATAACTACGCTCCTATGTCTATGCAGCAAATTCTGAAGTGACTTTCCATTCTGGCAGAATTTTGGTTCGAACTGTCCTTTCATTCGAGGTTCGTGTCTGGGACGAAGTCTCCACATGTCAACGAAAGAGACGAATAATATCAGGAAAAAAAGGGAATTATAACTGCAAGAATTATTTCTCTTGTTCCAGTGGTCGAAGAATTTGCTAGAAGTTTCTGGCTATCAGAAACTTCTGCTATATAAGGACAGATGGCGACCAAAAAAAGACACAGTTGGTTTAGAACCGTGGCGAAGAGATTGGAAAAGTGATAATGGGCGAAGTTGTAATTTGGTGATAAATTGAAAGTTGAGAGTGAACAAGAAAAAGTAATTAGTTTGGATTTGTGAATTAAGTAATTGAAAGGAGATAAAGTGATTTGAGAGGAAAGAGACCTTGTAAGAAAAGAATTTGCGAAGAATAGTATAGTGTGAACCTGAATTGTTCTATAGACTAGAAAATAAAGAAATAATTTCACAGAATACTGTTTTATCTACTCGAGCCGTAGCTTGCATATTACAATACGTTGCCGTCCCCTTTCTACGGCCGAAGAGCAAGGACGTGAGTTAGGGAACGAATATGAAAAACTGAGGGTACTGTCATCAGCGAAAGAATGGATTAGATTAGAAGTTGCAGACAAGAGATCATTTATAAAAATAAGAAAGAGAGTTGGAGACAAAACAGAGCCTTGGGGAACTCCAGCATTTATTTGGTGAATTGCAGACTTAAAGCCGTTCAAAACAACTTGTGTTGAACTCCCCGAAAGGTAATTTCTAATAAAAATTTGAAGGCAGCAGTAAATTAACCCTTTTCGTAGAATAAACAATTTTTTTTTCAATAATTACAAAAACTATTAACCCATTCTAATAAATGGATTGACTTTGGTTATTATATAGGAAAATAATAAATAAAATATTTACATAAAAATTAATTTAACGAGGACTTATTGAACGTTCATCGTATAAACTGCAGTTTGCACTTAGAACCAAGAGACTTTTCTGCAAAGGTGTTTTTTTTTTTGGAAACTTAATCGCGTCGGTACTTAATTCAATAACTGCTGCCTGAAAAGTCAGCTGAATTTCAAATGACCGGTAATGAACATCGTCAAATGCCGTTAAATGCTATGGATTTTGTGAAATACAATGTGGATTTCTTCAATCTAGTGCTGGAACAGAGTTTTCAGCAAGTCCATCTAGCTGTTAATATTATTATTAATATTGTTATATTAGAGAAGAATCTTTCCACGGTCTGGGGCAAAACGTCACTATTGATCACTGAAATATCAAAATAATTACGGAATTGAACTACCTCGGAGTAAATATAAAGTCCACAAACGACACCCTCCTACCATGAAAATGATATCCTACAAATCGATGATCCTTCTTGTTTTTTTAACAGGGCCAAGTGCTGGACTATAAGCAGGAAATTTGAGAAGATATTAAGCTCTTTCAAGTGAAAAAGTGTTCTTCCTGTAAGCGAAGGAGTTCCTCTCCTTCACCCCGAAGGTGGAAAAGCTTCAAACCATGTTGCAAACGGGATAGAACTGTCTACCGATCCGGAGATGCTGCTTAAACTGCTTAAGGAGAAGGAGTGCGAGAGCTCCAATTCGTAGGGATCTAACCTTTCACCACAGCAAGGGCCAAAAGGGAGAAGCGGAAACTACCGTTCTTCCCAGTTCAGCTTTCACCCAACAGCAAACTGGATGTTCTAAGGAGTATCAAAGTCCTAGACTACCAGGTTGTCGCATGGGAGAAACTAAAAAGGAGCGAAAACGTTATACAATGTGTTCGCTGCCAAAGGTTCGGGCACGCCGCGTCGATCTGTGAAATGCAGCCTCGATCTGTTAAGTGTGGAAAGAACCACGAAGTAGAAGAATGTACTCTGGGTAAGGATGGAGCTGCAAATAAGAACCAGCTCTCGTGTGCTTTATGCCGGATCTCGGGCAACGCCGCGAACTATCGCAGTTGCCCTAAGTTCCAGTATATTAAGAAATTAAATCTGGCTCGCCAGCAGAAGGTCAAATTGAAACGACCACCTGCTCCCATTCAAACAAAAGCCGTGATTCCGTAAGTGACCTACGCCCAAATGGCGGCTGGCCGGGGAACTGCGAAACAAAAAAAGTCGAAGGTTGCTTCTCAGGCCCCAGCGGCTAGAGCACCGGAGGCTGAAACTGATTTGCTGGCTATCTTGCTTCTCCTTGCGGTGAATGTTAATTCACTGATTAGGATCGAGCGAAGAGCCGTATTGTTTAAGTTGCTTGAAGACCAAACCCCTGATGTGCTTATGGTTAACGAAACAAAGCTATCTCAGAAGCACAAATTGGGCACAGTAAATATAATATTGTTAGAAGAGAGAGAGACAGACTCAACTCCACACAAGGAGGAGGAGGAGGTGGAAAGAGGATGTACATGATCGCACTCTATGCAGCTGAAGCTACTCAGTCGACGTTATTTATTTCAGAACTCGAGACACTTTTTCGAAGCCTAAGGCTGGAGTCGGAGGAGAATTATTTCTTCATGGCCGGAGATCTAAACGCCAAACATAGAGATTGGGGAAATAGCACACCTAATTCTAGAGGGAACCTACTATTCAATTGGTGGGGTCGGCACAGTGTCAGGTATAAACTCGATTTGAAAGCTACAGATAGTCCGTCGTTTCCTAGAAGCAGGACCTATCTGGATCTTATGCTGCTCGACGTACGGTTACAACAGACCGCCATGGACCGACAAACTTTAAACTGCCTGCATACATTTGTGTATGACAGTGACCATTGCGGACTCAGTGCTGTAATAAAGATTCCCAACGAAATAGCGGAGTTGAAGGAGTTTGTCCAAATGTACTCCTACAATTATAGTGGGACGCGTTGGACTCGCTTCTCCTGAAGTTTGACAAGAGCACTCTCCTCGAACTCGCTCTACCCATCATCCAATAGGAATCTGTCAAACGAGGAGATATTACTGGTACATAAAACAATTGAACGAGACATTTTTCATTTCATTTTAAATGCATTTTTATTTTTGAATTCATTAAACTTATTCCTAGGCAGAAAACGCTTAACACTAGCTTAACTAACGTAACTATCTCATTCTAACTTACTGGCTCTATGCGGGCGCTCTAAGCTAAACCTAATTCTTAAAACTATGTCCTCCGACGTAACGTAACTTAAATTTTTATTTATTTTATTATTAGTTGATATTAAGAAAATAAGACAAACAAAAAAAAACTTTGTGAATGAACTTTTTTTTTTGTAATCCCTTATATATAAAACTTAAAAAAACACCTTAAAATAAATCTTAACTAACCTATTCTACATTACTCTATCTTAATCTACCAGAGTAACTACGGAATTATATAAGTACTTATTTTTATTTATTTATTTATTTTTATTTTTTTTATCCAAGTGCTGCGGATTTTTTTTTTGTTTTTTTTTTCACCCAACTGCTGCTGCCTTTTTTTTTATTTTTTTGCCTACGACTACCTACACCCTACTACCCTAAACTATGTACGTAAGTCGGCCAATAAAATAACAGCTAACTTTAAATGGGCTATCCCGAATTGTGAGCGAACGACGAAGGTGTTGCCTCTCTTTCGGCTAGCCACCAGAAATGTATGTACTGACGTTGTACGTCCTCTATATAGCGACTCGATACCACCCTACTAAACTGACAAATTGACGAGACAATTAAAAACTATGGACAGTACGATACCTCAGTATCAACATACTGACAACGCAGACATATTCCGCAAAGCAACAATTGACGCACTACACCAACACAAAAGTAGACTGCTGGCCAGATTAAAAAACGTGTTCCCGAAAATAAATAAGATATTTCGGAGGCTTCCGTGTCTTAAGATCCCCCGAACGACGAACAATGAACAAATACTGATAATGGCGGGTATAGATCCATATGACTCAGTAGAAAACTATGGACAGTACGATACCTCAGTATCAACATACTGACAACGCAGACATATTCCGCAAAGCAACAATTGACGCACTACACCAACACAAAAGTAGACTGCTGGCCAGATTAAAAAACGTGTTCCCGAAAATAAATAAGATATTTCGGAGGCTTCCGTGTCTTAAGATCCCCCGAACGACGAACAATGAACAAGTACTGATAATGGCGGGTATAGATCCATATGACTCAGTAGAAGATGACAACTTCTTTGTGATCGAAGATCCGCAGGAGAAGGTAGAGGCTTTAGGAGCGACTTTCCAGGAAGTGTACAAGGTTAATAACACCATTTGCCCGAACCACGATCTGGATCCTTTCAACATTTATACATAGCGTATGCAGCGACTTGAATGTGTACAGATCAGGACCAAAAATCGAGGTCATTGCACTTCTCTCGCAATGTGACTTCGATAAGATTCAGCGATATTGCGATGACTGGAAGTTGAAGATCAACTTCCAGAAATCGGAAACTATTCTTTGTAGGACGCCGTTGTCTGGGCCTCTAGGGATACTAGAAAGAATTGGCGAAAGTTCTCAATCGTGAGTCCGCACGGACATCCACTTGCGTGTCGAAGTGTAGTCAGATACCTGGGGCTCTGGTTAGACCAATATCTATATTTTAACAAACATATAGATTCTGCTCTGGCCAAAGCCAAAAGTGCGATTGTCCTTACAAAGAGACTTTTTTATAGCAAGCAACTCGATGCAAGGGTAAATGTAATCGGCTACACGGCCCTTATCCGGCCCATACTCGTATATGTATTCAACGTGGGAGCAAACTTGTTGGAAAAGGTTCGGGTGTTTGAGAGGGCCTGCCTTCGGACTTGCCTTCATTTATACAGAACACCAAAGTCCCAGTACATACAATTCTGTCGCAATGAAGTCCTGTATAACAGGGCTAACCTAATAAGGGTGGATAATTTCCTGATCCAGCTGATTCGAAGGCATATTGCCAAAGCAATGAGCTCGATGAATAACCTGATCTCTGGGGCTTATTATCCCAATTACAGGCCCACGAGAGGGTGCGCCTTAACGGCTTTGTTCCCCCAGAGGCATTCCTTTATCTCCATGAGAAAGGTCTGATCCAGGACAGATTGGCGATGTCGCTAATCTCCAATGTTGCTCGGACACCTGCAGATAGGCGACTCAACTATGACAGAGACCTCGCACACAGTAGTGTGGAGCGTCTCTGGTTCAGTAGGGTAGAATCGAATCGCGATGTGAAAGACGTACAACGTCAGTATGGACACTTCTGGTGGCTAGCCGAAAGAGAGGGAACTCCCTCGTTGATTCCCCATAATCCAGGGTAGCCTGTTTTAAGTTGGCTTTTCTTCCATGGCCGACTTACATAGCTTAGGTGTAGGTATTTTAGGTAGGTTGTTTAGAAAAAAAAGAACACTTCAAAATATAAAAAAAAAATAAAAAAAAATAAAAATAAGAAATTAAAAAAAAAAGGAAAAACCAGCACTGGATAAAAAAAAACGGTACGTATATAATTACGTAGTTAAAGGTAAGATATATTTTAAGGTAGTTTATAAGTTTTATATAAGAACACGAAAAAACAAGGTTTTTTTTTATAATTTGCACGTGTGAAAGGGGATATGAATACCCTTATACTAATTTTAGGACACGTGCCTTTTTTCTTTGGAAAGGGGAAGAGGCAGAGAGAAAGACAGATTGGTGTGGTTTTTCGTTACAAGGTGAATGTGGAGGCACTAGTCGAGGACCTCTGAAAGATAACTATTTTTTCACACCTGGTTTCTCAGACAAACTCTTCGATACTAAAACATACATACAGTTGTCCTAGCTGATGGTGTCGGTAACATCTTCTCAGAATAGATTGCAATTAATATATCCAATCAACTAATGCTGGTATATAGAGTAGAACCTCATCGGCAGTGGATGTCTACCAAATACAACTTCGCTATACACAGAAGATACCATCAATATTGTGAAGAGAAAACCTGTGTTGAAGCGCGATACTAACAAACTACTCATAAAGAGTAAGTGAGTTGAGTTTAAGGAATCTGATAGTTAGTTTTCCAATGCTTGCCATATATGTACATATGTTTGCACAGATATACACTGGAATCAGCAGACTACTGGTAAAAGAAGAGGTGTTAAATGCGTCGGTTTCCTTAAATATTTTCTTCACTCTTGCAGAACTCCAGTTTAATCGTGTGGCGACTTCCGGAAATTGCAATTTAGAAGATCATTCTTTAGTCATACAACTCAAATGTTGATGTGTCGTCCGTTGGTAAAAAATCAATCATCACGAGAACAAATTTTCTTTCGAAACAGCCAAAAGATTTTTTTTCTACAAAACATTTTTTTGCCTAAAACAACGGCGTCATTTCAAAGTTTGCGCTTGTTTTCTTTATAAAATTCATTTAAGGTTTTTTTCCTTTTTTCCTCCATTGCAGAGAAAGAGAGGAAGTGGAAGGGCTTTGGTATAGGGGATTAGTGAAACTTAGATTTCATTGGCTTCATTGAAGAACTTTTGGCACGTCGCCGACATCACGACCATTTGTGGTCTGATCAAATATAAGGTAACTTACTCGTATATACTAGTATTTAGTTATTGATTTACCCGTCAGTCTTGCATTCATTGACACAGTTTGTTATTCGCAGACTAGCCTAATGTAAGGCTGATTATTTTTCAGATTGGCTGACTATTTTGCACTAGAATGGGTGAATGAACCTGCTCATTGTAATGTTTAATCCTGTATTAATAGGTACACACGCCATTTTTTCTCGACATAACCGAAACTTTTAAGAGCCTTGTCGACTTTATTGTCGACTTCAAATCTCTTTGAAAGCAAATGTACCTATTATTAATATAACATAAAACGAATAAAACGTTTCGTTACATTCATATTAATTTTCACCGCCTTCTATCCGTTTTTAATAGGTACATATACATACATATGTATGTATGTAATTTTTTCAATTAATTTATCGTCGGTTTTTTGAGCCATGTAATCAATGTGATTAGAAGAAAAATCAAATTAATTTCGTACCCCCTAAGCATGTACACGTGGTGAGAGACTACCTTTTGTACCCTAAGTATATAAATACAGGACCGTACCGTACCCTACCCTGCATTAAGGTACGTACTTATGTACATAGGGAGTACACATATTGCAAATTTTTCCAGTAGAATGATTCAACAAACGATTTTCCATTTAAATTAATTTTTTTTTGTTTCTGGAAGCTTGGTATTCGGTAGTAGAAGTAGGGTTGGTTGTTTCTTTCCTTCAGGCTAGTGCTGGTGAATGGGGAGAGAGTGCAGCCTTTAGGACTATACTTTGTATTTTGTGTTTCATATTCTTCTTTCGTTTTTTTTTTTTTAGGATATGAAAATACAATAAAAATATTTTAACTTTGAAAACTTTGATATAAAAATCAAAAACAAATAAAAAATCCTAAAGTGGAATTTGAAATTCACGCGCATTATAAATATAAACCTATGTATGAATGAGTACAACCATAAATTCTCACTTAATTACCCGGACAATAGAGTAAAGCCATTTGTTAAACGATGTCACACAATGGGTGACTAACATTGTCATTAGGATACGATAAATATCATGTCCCCTTTGTAGGTATGTAAAATCATATTGACTGAAAGAAAATGAATAAAAATGCAGCAAGCATCTGCAGTAGTAGTAGCAGCAGCGGCCGAAAGCAGGTAAAAAGGACAAAGTAATGAAACACACCCAGCGTTAAACACTACAGTTGTCTGTCAGTTCATTCATTCAATAGTTGCAAGGACTCGTTTTTGGTGCCCTCCCCAATGGTTTTGAGACTTTTCTCTCGTTTGGGTGTCATCGTGTTCTATTATGGACTTCTGTTTGTCCATTGATTTCGAGGACCAGATAAATCGTTTCGTAATATTTCATCGATCATAAATAACACCTCAAGTGGCTTTGATGTGTTGAGAGGACTTTTCGGCGGTGTAGTTGTTGGTAACTCCAGTGGTGCTAATACAAATAAGTTGATGTGTGTTTTGTGTGGAAGTGAATCGATGTTTGTTTTGCAGTTTTTTTTTCTATTCTTCTTTTGCTTTGTTAATTGATTGGAACCTTTTTTGTTGGGAAGAAGGGTGTTTTAAGTTGTTTGCAAGTAATTGTGATAAATTCTAGTGCCTCGAGTGACAGCAATTAATTATGTAATATCAGTGAAGCTGCTGGCTTTGCCATGATCAAATAAAAGGAAATGCTACTTGTTAACTTATGATCTGGGATGTAGAACTATGCTGTTATGGTATCTCCTTTAATTTTGGCAGTGAAATAAGTTTTTGTTTGCATTAACAATAATTTGTTCCGTTCGACAATTTCAAGAATCTAATACTTGTCCCCATAAAGGGTTTTTCAATAAGGACATAACAATTTTGTATTTTAAATAAAACACAGAATATTGGAGATATCGATAGATATTCCAGGTGTAGTACTCGTACACATGTTAAATTGTATAGAATTCGATCTCGTTCATATGACCACCGCAAGCACGTTTGCAGCGATCGATTCTTTGGAGCCAATTTTCTACCACTCTTCCACACATATCGGCAGGAACGTTGACAATTTCGCGTTCGATATTGTTCCTGAGCTCCTCTAACGTTGTTGGCTTGTTGGCATAAACTAACGACTTCACGTAACCCCATAAAAAGAAATCCATCGGCGTTAAATAGCATGGGCGAGCTGGCCATTCGACCGGACCATTTCTCGAGATTACACGATTACCGAACTTCCCCTTCAATAGATCAATTGTTCGAACAGCTGTATAGCATGTGGCACCATCTTGTTGGAACCACATATCACTGATGTCAAGTCCATCCAATTCTGGACAAAAATAGTCTTCCAACATGGCACGATAGCGAACTCCATTGACCATAACATGGCAATCATTTTCAATGACGAAAAAATTCGGTCCAATCACACCTCCGGCATGAAATTCACATCACACGGTCACTTTTTGTGGATGCAATGGAGTCTCTTGAAGCACATATGGGATTGTTGCTGTCCAATAACTCATATTTTGCTTATAGGCAAAGCCATTAAGCCAAAAATGAGCTTCATCGCTGAAGATAATTTTTCGATGAAATTCAGGATTTTCTCCAAATATTTGCAGAGCCCAATCGGAGAAGTTTCGGCGCTTCAAATGATCAAAAGGCTTCAGTTCTTGAGTTAATTTGATCTTGTAAGGATGTAGTCGTCTCAATGTGGACTGAGAGGTTCCCTATTCCTGTAAACGGTACATCGACTGATGCGTTGTCTCAATGGGACAGGAACATTCAATAGTGAATATGTTGACTCGAATTTGTCCACTATAGTATGTACAGCCTTTCTGGTGGGACGATTATTACGACAGAAAATTGGATTAACGCTCTTAAAGTTGCGTTTCAGAATTTCGGTAGTAATTTTTAATAAATTTCCAAACGTTGCTCGTTCATGAATTTCACCACAATAAAAACATAAACCTTGACTGATGTTTTGCCATTGACGGATCATAAAAAAAGTTAGTGCATTTGTATTAAAATATAAAATTGTTATGTCCCTATTGAAATATCCTTTATGTGCATATGTAGGTGCAAGTAAAAATGCTCAGTGTAAGTCCCTATTTCAGGGCGGCCAGCATGTTAACACACCTTGGAAAAACTGTTGATATTATCCTAGCGTATGTATCCAAGTACTAGCTAAAACATCCGATATTTTTTTTTTTTTTTTTACTCAATGAAAGACTAAAAACAGTCTTTGAGTTCAACAAAGGTAGGAAGTACATATTTCTACAGTTCCTTAGTAAGTTTCGAAGCTCAAGAAACGTATTAGTAGGTAGGCAATAGTACCTTAACTTCAGGAAAACTTACTTAGGATAATAGCAAACTTAATTTCCCATCTGTCTCTGGTCTCATCGTAAAACCTGTGTGGCTTTAAATACGGTAAAGCAAACTTCTTTGAGAATTCTCAACTGTAGATTGTTGCAGGAGATGGTATACCGGTCGTTCTACAAATTCAACTACAGGGTTTTGCATAGACCAAGTCGATAGACAAACGGTCAGTGAAACTTCTTAAGACAATAAACGATCAGTTGTTCCGAAAGCGATAAACACCGGAAAATAATTGTACGCCTCTTCTCTCTGCTTTTGTAGCTTTAAGTTCTAACGAAACTTAATTTCATGTTATGTCTGTATACCAGGCTCGCGGCTGCTGATATTTCCCTAGAGGAGATGCTAGACTTTCTGACAACCTAATTTAGTGCAACAGTAGCGTCAATTTTTATTATAGGGTATGAACTTTTTTTTTGTGTCAGAGTATGAGCGCATAGAGCTCAAAGTAACTCCAAAGATTAACAGTAAAACAGGATTCATTTACAGATCCGGCCATCTTTGAGTGTCCCAAAAGCTTCTCAAAACAGTGGATTTTTTTGTGTAGCATATCGCGTTTCTTCAGTTCGAAAACCTTCCTGATATCAACTACCGCTCTTTATTTGACACGGTAATTTGGGGCTGCAACTCGAAGATCCTCTTAGGTAGAGCATTATCCAATCGCTCATTATACTATAGTTCAAATTAATACAGCTAACAGCGTTCACGACTATTTTCTTTTTCATTTGCATCGTTTGTAGGACCAAATATCCAACAAAGGATTTTTTTTCGAATAATTTTGATTTCTGTTTTTTTTTTTTTTGGGATTCATTTTCTTTTTTGCTACTCTACTGACTATCACCAAATTCATGGATTTGACTACGTTTTGGACTTCTTCTAGGTTTGATATGTTTATTGCCCTTATTTCTCTCACAATTTAAAACTCTGATAATACAAATTGTGCATATAAATAAGAATTTTCCATTAACTCATTATCCACCGCAGGAAATAAATTAAGAGTTTAGTTGAATTTAATTTTCACAAGATTACTGAAAAAATCGCGATAGACTAATTTTTAGTTAGAAAAAAAACTATAAATTAAATGCTTTATAGGGGAAAACATAAAAATCAGAGGCAAGAGAGTATTCTCTTGAATTACATGGAGGAAAATCAGGATTTTGCGAAGGGTTTTGTTAATGGGCACAAAGCGTATACTGAAAATTTGTGGAGCAAGTTAGTACAAAGGTTGAATATCGAACCTTCTGCAACTAAGGATGTAACCTTAAAACTGTTTTTAAAATTGCAAACAATCATAATATTAATTACTTTTCTTCAGTTGTCGCACTTCTATACTTACACTGTTTCGGGAAGATCCAAAATTTTAGATTTATCTCTCAAAATCTTGCTGCGAACTCTCTCCATTCGGTTTTCTTCCCTGTTTTCACCAATACTGTGCAGTAAAATAGCATCCATTTTTAATACAAACTATTTTATTAAATTTTTAATTTACTTTCACAAGAAATGCCAAGCAATTGAGAATCTCAATCAATTTTAAAATGATTTTACAGCTGATTGTAATATTTCAAATAAGAATTCGAAGTGGATTAGAAAAATTCGAATTCCCTCGGAACGCAGAACACTGAATTTTATTTCGAGGGAAATTGAAATTCGATTTCAATCCAGAACAGGGTGGATTATTACTTCATTACCTATGTTATCTATTGGTATCATGATCAACCAATTGTTCTTTGCCAGCTACATTGACTAAATTTGAGTTTTCCTTTCCAAATGTATCGACCCCTTCATATCTCGAAGAACCTGCGTGATCAGTTGAACAACCCATTTTTTCTACATACCATAAAAATGACGTTGTATGGACTAGCTATTTGACGCGAACAAAAAAATACAGCCTTGGTCATAAATGAAAAGCACCCTACGCAAATGTATAAAATGCCTTTGTATCTGAAAAATTCAATGGGTATAAATAAAAAAACAATTAGTATGTGAACTAACATTTATTTTTTTTATAATTTAATATTTAGTTAGCCCTCCATTGGCCTTTATCACTGCAAGAACCCTACGAGGCATGCTAGCAACTAAATTAAAACGGAGCTGATTTTTTCCCATTCTCGTCGTATAGCGTTCTTCAGGCCTACTAAGGATGACGGATTTCCGTTCTTTATCCTCTTTTTTTAGAAATGCCCACAGGTGTTCAATCGGGTTCAGGCTTGGCGATTGAGCTGGCCACTCCAAGACCTGATTTTTGATTTGAAAACCATTCCAACGGGGTTTCTGGCATGGAGCATTATCTTGCTGAAAAATTATCCTTCAGTGAGATCTGTTCTGAAATATTTTACGTTAGGATAGTTTTAAGGAGGTCCCTAAAATATCAATATAGCTGTAGATGTTCATTCTTCCCTCGCACATGAATAGGTCTTCTATGCCTCATACCGCCATACAGCCCCACACCATGCAACTACCACCACCAAACTTTACTGTGGCATGGTACTACACAATCGAGATGGCACTCTTCTCCCTTTCTCCTGCGAACGTATACTGTGCCAGGAGTCCAGAAAAGTTGTAAAGACACATTCTAATTTAGTGTTCAGTTCGGACCCATTTATATTAAAAAAAAAATCAGCTTTTCATTTTGTTTTTAGAAGTATGCAATTTGCTTACCTCAAAATTTGCCTCGTCCGAACACACGACATTGCTCCAATCTTCATGGCTCCAATCCTTATGCAAGTTGGCCCACTCAAGACGTCGTTTCTTGTTCTCCTCAGAAAGACAGAATTTTTGTCTGGTCTTCCAACCTCTAAGGCCGACTTCTGTTAACTTTCCATTCCTGAAGCGAAACAGATAGTTCAGAAAATGTCTTTTGACGATTTTTTAAAGACTCCTGGGCAAAAATTCCCTTAATTCGTGTCTTTTTGATTTAACCATCTTTAGGTCGATTACTTTTATTATTTAAACACAAGAAATTATGAATGAATAATAAGATATCTGCAAAAAACGGATCTGCACACTTTCACTACTATTTTCGAAATGATACCAATTATACCAATGCACACAAAAAACCAAGATGCACACAAATTGTTCAAAGTTTTTTTTTTTTTTTAAAATATCTGCGAAAATAAATATTTTTGTTGTCTGCTAAGTGATGATAGTGCAAGCTAAGTGATGATACTTCCTCGTGTTGAATTTTGGAAGTAAAAACAATTTCCAAATGTTTTTGGGACCCACATATCCAATTTCATAAACTATTTCTTATAAACCAAATTACATTAAAATACGTTACGACACCACTTACATATTATCGCTACTGCAACCAATTTTAATGATTTTTCCTACGAAGTGATGGCACTATTTAGGTATAAAATAATAAAATTCGGAATGTTCCCTTCCGTCAAGTCGAAAAAGCCGTATAAAATCATGCCGCAGGTTTCATCAAAATGTATGGTAGTAGAAAGGATCTAGTTGTTTTTGCGGACTTTTGGTACCGTAATCCCTGTAATACCAAGACAGGCAGACATACACCTAACAAAATGTGTCCGCCTTAACCTGAAATTAAAATATCAAGTGCAATAATTTTTTTAGCTTTCAGAAATGAACGCATAGATTCCTACTATTGTCCGAATAAGTGAAAAGCAAACCTCACTCTGTCCATCCCAATTTTAAGAACCCTCTGAAAGTAGGTACATATACTTACACTTCAGATGTAAATAAGCACAAAGGGTAAGAAATCTTGATCAAAATGTATAACTTAACCATTATGTAATTACCATTGCCTTCAACCACTTTTATCACCAAACACATTCATAAGCAAAAGAAAAAAAAACAGCTGACAGGAACTTGACATGAAACACACTATTACTTTATAACCCTATAATAAGGACATCCACCGCCCAAACTCGACCCAACACCGACGAAAGCAACTCTATCAAAAACGAAGTCGATTGCTATCTCGTTGAACTCATCAGATATGCTTTTTTTCTTATTAAAACTACATCCAGATTTATATTGCCTCTGCCTTGAATGGGAATGATGATGAGAATGTCATCCTTGTCAAAGGGAGTGTGCATAACGTGTGTATACTTTTAATTTGTTCCATGTCATACGAGACGATGTGCATTGTCACAACTATCTTTAGATGAAATCACTGCGATAAGGGAATGAAATCGGTTCAGCATGTGGGGGGTAAAATTATAAAGAAAGAAAATAAAACAAAACATACGCCGGAAGAATTAGTTTTAAAATACTTTTTTTTTTTATTTATTTTTTTTTTTTTAAAGAAGTATTAATATTTTTTTTTTTTTTAGTTTGAGTGCTCTTACTTAGTTTTAATACACAATCCATTTTCTTTTTTAATATAATTCATTAACTATGGAATTAAATTATTTATGGCAATTTATTATTTTTTTTTTTTCTTTATTTTTAATTTCTCTCTTAATACCTAAAAAAACCAATTTGATGTGTATTCTTGCGGTTGAAATATTGATTTAAACTTAGTTTTTCTAATTGTATAGTGTTTTTTTTTTTTAATTAATTTGCTTGATTTTTATGCTTATATATCAAATTTCGAGTGTTTCTTTTTACAACAATTACATTGATATAAATATTAATATGTAAATTTAACTCTAAAGTTGGGGTTTTTGTTTTACAAAATATTTTTTTTTTAAACATTGATTTTTTGTTTACTATAAAAATTACGCTGGATTTTGTTTTACTTTACGCTTTGAGCACTGGTTTTTGAAAATAAATTAATTGTCCAAGAAGGGAAAGGAAACCGTTTTTATGCGCATTAATGGCTCTACTCGTATATTAAGGTACAAATTAAATAGGTTTTTTTATTCTTATAGTTTATTACATACATATATTTATTTATTTATATTGAGGACATTTTTTTTGTTTGTAGTGTTGGATTAAGTTGCATAGTTTTTTTTTTTATACATATTCTCTACCATCGATATGTACATCTCTCTTATTCGATATTAAGCAGAAAAGAAAAAATCTAAGCCCAATCCCTAAAACAATGTTTTTGTTTCATTAAAATACAACATATAGAAAATTAATATTTTTTGTGCAATTATTTGTTAGCACCAGTGTAACTAAGACTGCATAGATATGGGATGGATAAAAGGTGTCAAAAAAAATAACTTAAAAGTAACAATTTAGACATGGCAGTTAACCGAATCATACATACTCGTACATACATACATACATTGGATATTGTATTCATTTGTGCCTTGCATACAATTTTGTTTTTGCACAACCATGTTCGTAAATATACATACAGACATACATTTTTATATTCCATAAAACTTTCAATGTAATTTTTAAATAAAATCTTATCAGTACATATGTACAAACATACATATTATATTACGTTTTAAACCCACGGCGAGTAGAAACATGAGGCAAAAAATTGCTTACCTGTGCTATTGTTGTTATTACCGCTGGAGGGATAACCACTTGCTTGTACGGTACCCCCTCCAGCCATTTGATAACCCTGATGTGGACTACATGGTGAGTGGCGAGCATCACTAGGCACTGTTGGTGGTGGCGGCGGAGGTGGGCCATAGCCGCTCAGGCCGAGTGAATCATAAGCAGCTGCAGCTGCAGCAGCTGCCGCGGCTGCTGGATGTGGATGTGTTGGCGTCGTGGGGTGTGATAGAGGAGGTGGTGGTATACCGGAACCTGGTGTAGATGAACCCCCACCAGCTACACCACCTCCTCCACTACCGACGCCTGCCGAATGATGGGATGAAAATGAACTTCCAACAGGTGGTGGAATAGGTCCACGCAGCGACATGTGACACTGATATAGCGAGGGTGGAGTGAGATCACGTTGTTGTTGCTGCAAGCAACTAGTAGTCGATGCCGCTGATATGCCAGATGGCACAATACCGATATTTGGCGATGACGGCATTGAAGTGATTGATGGATGTGTAAATGAGGACATCGATGTCATTGGACTGAAAAAAGTAAAGGCAGACAAATTCCAAAGAAATCGTGTTAAGGTTATAATATTGAATAAGGGTAGACATCAATGAAGCTAACCTATAGGAGTCACTCATCGGCATTGGAGGATGATGAACGGTTGAGTACATAGCGCCCATTGTACTGCTAAAGCCACTATTTAGATTTAAACGCGGCGATAATGATGGAACGGATGAAAGATGATGACTATTGCCAATGCCCAGACTGGAGGCGAGAAGACCTCTGCTACCTTGCGATTGATGGTCCGGTGTACCACCATTTAGCGGAGGTGGAGTAAGGTCTGTCATAGTGGCTGCATTACGACCAAGAGAGTAGAGTTGAAATGTTTGACTATTTGTTCTTAACTTACCACCGGTTGGCGTGCCATTAGTTCCATTACTTCCTGGCCCATTACTACCTGTCAAACCACTTCCACCACTCCCACTATCAGCAGTTGTACCACCAATTGCACCCCCATTTCCGCCGCCGCTGCTGGACGATGTTGTATTCGGAGTACGACGTTGATTTCGAAGTTTCTCCTCTCGTCGCCATTTCGCACGACGATTCGAAAACCAAACTTGTATACGCGCCTCGGGTAAGCCAATCTTCGCTGCTAACCGTTCTCTGGCAAAGACGTCTGGATAGTGGGTACGCTCGAATTCTGATAGAGAAAACATGTCGTTTTTGTTTGGACCCATTAGAATTCCAGATTTTCCTAAAAAACAAAAATCTCACCTTTTTCCAAACTGTCAATCTGGTCGTTCGTGAAGGACGTACGATTCCGCTGTAGCTTTCGTTTGAGAATAAGTCGAGCTTGATCATCATCGTTGGCACCTAAATTTGAGCCAGCATTCGAATTGTCACCTTCCCCAGAGCCAGTCTCGTCCGAATGATGACCATCTAGTTCTTTTCAAATAAAAACGGAAGGAATTAGTCATGGATCCATGGGATAATCATAGAATCTTAGATTAGTTTGGTTAACAGGAGACATTATAGGTCTGGAATAGCAAATTTATTTTAGGGGAAAAAGTCGGGCATTCCGAGAGAATGTTGAGAGAAGTATCGAACCAGATTGGAGACATACATATATGGTTAGTATATTTTTTCAGAGCTCAGCGGCAACTTATCATTCCTCTAATGCATTTTTGTCGAAGTTCTTCTTTAGTCAAGTTAATACAAGTTAATGGATTATTGTTAATTGTCCATAGAGTCTTAATTTCATAGGCTATTTTACATTCATAAAAGGTGCGAGCAATACATTTCCAGACAACGAAGCTTAAGTGACACGTAAACATATTAAAAGCTATCATAGTTCACTTTAAATTGGGTCTTACGTTGAACTTGTATTGTGCCCATATTTTTTTTATTTTGAGATACAAACCTTTTTTAAGTAAACAAAAATATTTTGTTTTGTTAGCCGAACAATACAAATGTACTCATTTCTATTCTCAGTTCTTCCTTGCCATTGGACCCACAACTTTTGTAGGGCAGTGTGCACCAGCAACTCTTCTTTCCTCTTTCTAATTTTCTTATTATTCTCATTGTGTGTTAAAGACTATGAGAGTAGTCAGCCAATTGCCTTGATCGTTAGTTAACTATCCAGTGGACCTATATTGCTTCAAGTGCACTTCATCGAAGACCACTTTCCATTAACAAAAACCATCAACAAAAACTCCACAAGGGCGGGACATCACACCTGCTCACCTAGAATGTTCATGTAAATATGAAAAACTGAATTCCTGACGCTGGGAACAATACAGCTTATCACTTGGTACTATGTGTCACAGGCCATAGAAACTTCAGTAATACTCGTCTAAAAAATTAATTTATTCAATTGCGAAATAATTTTTAAAACTATTCCTTTGCTTTTGATGCATGTAGCGAACAGACAGATAAGCTTTTTTTGACTCAATTTTTAAATTTCTCGTCTAAAAGAAAGTTATTGTTTTCGTGAAAATTTTCGGTTTCGAGATTTTAATTAATCTTGGTATTACTATTGTATATTGTGCAGGAGGTCATCATACTAAAGGCTGCAAAAAGGAAAAAAAAGACGGCACCACAATGTATTAACTGTAACGAAAAGCATCCACTCAACTACAGAGGCTGTGTAGTAGTAAAAATCACAGCAAACCAATAAATCTATATATCAATAAAAAGGAGCGAACCAATTACCAAAGAAAGTGCACTTTCGAGCAAAAAGGTATTAAGACTTGAAGTGGGACCACAAAAAGCATATACGTGGTGTAGTGGCAAAATCATTCACGGTTCAAATCCCAATGTCAAGAATCATCTATTTACTTCACATGAAATAAATAAAAAAAGTCGGTCAATTGCGAAAGCTAAGTCAACTCTACTGCGAAGGCATAACATTTTTATTATTTTTTTTTCATTTTTAATGCATTTTTATTTGATAATTCATTAAAATTATTGCTAGACAAAAAACGCTTAAAACTAGCTACCTAACTTAACTAAATTATTCTAACTTACTGGCCCTATGCGGGCGCTCTAAGCTAAACCTAATACTTAGAACTATGTCTTTCGACATGCCCTACTTTAATTCTTTATTTATTTCATTATTTTTTTTTACTGAGAATTACTAAGAAAAATGTTTGATAAAATTAAAAAACTTAGTGAATGAATTTATTTTTTGTTTTGTTTGGTCTTAAATATAAAACTTAAAAAAATCTACCTTAAAATAAATCTTAAACTGCCTTAGCAACTTAAACAACACGGCTCTTCGCTCGATCCTAATCGGTGAATTCACATTCACCGCAAGGGTCTTCAAGGGTTGCTCCTCCATGTTCGTACCCATTACGACGGGAGGTGAGTTAGGCCCGGCAGAAGTGAGTAGATCTGGTCCACCCGGTTCGCCTGCTCCTGTACCTGACGCTGAAGCTGACCCATATGCCCTTGGAAAGAGAGCAAGATGACCAGCAAGTCAATTTCAACCTCCGATGTTCTAGGCGCTGGGGCCTGAGAAGCAACCTTCGGTCTTTTCTGTTCCGTATTTGGCCGGCCTGCCGCCATTTGGGCGTGGGTCACTTGGGGAGTCACGGATTGTATTTGAATTGGAGCAGGTGGACGTTTCACTTCGAACTTCTGCTAACGAACCAGATTTACTTTCTTAATATACTGGAACTTAGGACAACCCCCATAGTTTGCGGTGTGTTCCGAGTTCCTGCATAAAGCACACTAGAGCTGACTTTTATCTACCACTCCATCCTTACCCAGAGTGCATTCTTCTGCTTTGTGGTTCTTTCCACACTTAACACATCGAGGCTGCATTTCACAGTTTGACACGGTGTGACCGAACCTTTGGCAGTGAACAAATTGCAAAATGTTTTCGCTCCTTTTTCATTTCTCCCATGCGACAACCTGGTAGTCTAGGACTTTGATACTCCTTAGACCATCCAGTTTGCTGTTGGGTGAGAGCTGAACTGGGAAGAACGGTAGTTTCCGCTTCTCCCTTTTGGCTCTAGCTATGGTAAATGGCTTTACTCCTACGAATTGGAGCTCGTCGCACTCCTTCTCTTTAAGCAGAGTAAGGAGCGTCTCCAGATCTGTAGATGGATCTATTCGCCTCAGCAGCACTTTTTGCAGTTTTCCCTCTTCAAGGTGAAGGAGAAGAACTCCGTCGTCGTGTCCCTCAATAAGTCTTTAATTTTTTTTATATTGTTCCACTGTATTGCAGTGGATAGCATGCCTATCTACATTTAAACGCTTAACATAAAAGTTATCGCCTATGGCCGGCTTACATAGTTTAATGGTATCCTTAAGCTCAATGTTATAGGTGTTGATTGGCGGCACCCTCGTGTTTGATATCGTCTTCTTTTGCTGCTGCGGTTGCTGTTGTTTCTGCTCCTGTTGTTGTTGCCGCTGTTTCTTCGGCTGTTGTTGCTGCTTCTGCTGTTGTGGTTACGGCTGCTTTTGTTGTTGCAGCTAGCCTTCTGATGGCTGCTGTTATTGTTGCTGCGAAGAGTGCTGAAGCTCTTGCTACCGCTCCCTCTATCTTCTTGCCATTTGTTTGGCCTTAATGACAAGCACCCTATGTTCTAGCTGTCTGATGCTGCTAGTCAGACTTTGCACTTCCTCGTGTTCGTCATCTGATTCAGAGGATGCCAGAACGGCTAAGCAATTATTGACATCTGCAATGTTGTGGCCTTCCCCACCGTCGGAGATGTACGGGAACTCGACAGATACATCCGACCTTTGCCGCTGCGAAGGCATAACACTGGCAGTAGAGTGGTCATATAGTATCCCCTTTGGTGCGCGCAAATTATAAAAAAAAAACCTGCAGAAAAACCCAAGTCTGACATCGGCATGGAAAACATTATGGACATAATTCTTGCTAGGATGGGAAACATGGAAAAAAAGAAATAAAGTAATGTTGGAAAGGATACATACAAAACAACAATAAAAGAGCTGCATTCAAAAAACACTAATGAATAAAAATATTAAAATTTTAGTATGGAATGCAAATGGTCTAGAGAATCGTAAAGAAGAATTACAAGTGACTCGCGACGTAAAACAAGTAGATATACGATTATGTCTCATAACAGAGACACATTTCAAATTTGATACAAGTTTAAGACTGCACAAATACCACATAATACAACAACAAGGCGAACAGCAGTCATAGTCAAGGAAACTATTAATCACGATGGAAAAAGAAAAATACCAATCGTGTGAAATACAATAATACCTCGATTAACAACAGTTAAATATGAACACAAAAGGACCATCTTCTGAGCAATCCAAAGGTTATGACAAAAAACTTCGGAACGTTTTGGACCAATAGTGAAAATGAATGCCATTAATTTTCACTATTGGTCTAACGCACAAGATATTTTTCCAAAAGCACAAAGGTTTGTTCTTGTGAGTGTTTGCAAAAGTAAGTCTTCTCTTTCGGTTTTTTTGGGACACGAGAGGTTTTTTTCTGGCGATCCTTCCATTGAGCTCGAATTGCATTAGGCGACAACGTTAAGTTACGGCTGATATTTGCACACCATGTTGGTCAGCTAGTTGTTGCCTTATCTCGTGAGAGGTTAAGAAAGGGCTACTACCGCTGATTCTGTGTACCTACGAGTATATGATTTTGTCAGTCGTTTCTGAGGTTTTCCTCTCTCTATTTTTTCTAACGGGATTTGCTGACGATTGGGCATACTGTATGGCCTTCATTGCATTTTGTACAAGCACCTTAATGTCCTTGCCACCTCTGAAATGGTCCAATTATTTCCCTCCTTTCCTCCGTGCAATGTTTTCCTCTGCTCATCTCAAATCCTGCTAATTTTTTTTGAATAATGTGCAGCTTGTAAAAACAGTAAATACATTTGAATAAAGGTGTGCTATTTATGTGAACACCACTGTACATGCTTCACAATGTCAAGTGGAGCGGTGAAGCTGCAAGCGCCGATAATGAAGCAGCATAAAATGTTCAACAAAAATTCAAGGAAATGGTCAAAGCAGTTGGTTACAGTCCAGATGTTCAATGTGGATGAAGTTGGCTTATATTGGAAGCGATTACAACATTCGGCTTCAAAACTGCAAAAGAAAGGTTCACACTTCTTTTAGGAAGAAATGCTTTTGGGGATTACAAAGTAAAACCTCTGCTTATCCACAATTCTATATCAAATGCTACCTTTCCGGTTATTTGGAGAACAAATAAAAAAGCGCGGATAACAGCATCACTTTTCACTGAATGGTTTAAAGCAGAGTTTTGCTCAGCTGTTAATAAATACTGCAGTGAAAATAATTTGCCGTATAAAGTACCATTGCTTCTTGATAATGCGGCTGGTCATCCTTAGACCCTCTATGGTATCGACGAAAATGTGAAAAGCGTATTTTTACCGCCAAATTCGACGTCGTTGCTACAACCGTTAAACTAAGGAGCTATAGCTTCATTTAAAGCTTACTATCTACGAAAAGCATTTTCGTACATTGTAGAAGCTTTAGAAAAATCCTTCGGGAACTTGGAAAAGGAAACCACTATCAAAGAAATTTGCAGAAATGTGATGTCTACAAAGCAATAATTAGCATAAGAGACGCTTGGAATGACACCGTCAAATATGAATAAACTATGGCGAAATGTTTGTCCCAAATGTACGCCTGTGTTGCTTGATCAACAAAAGGAAACTTCGATTATTTTAGAAACTCTAAATTTAGCCATGTAGATTGGTTTTTCGGAGGTTAATGATAAGGACTTAAGTGGATTAATTAATATTGAAAATAGGTTGAGCTTTAATCCCCATGTTTATTATATATGTAAAAAGTAAATTGCAAAGAAAATACCCTTTTTTGCTAGAATTAGGAAACGGATTTCAAAAGAGAGTGCTATAAGAGTATAATTATAATACCACACTTTGAATATTGTTCCCGTCTGCAAAAACTACAGAATAAAGGCATGAGAATAGTTTTACTGTGTAATAGTTTAACTCATGTAGTAGATATGTTAAGACAACTGACGTGAATGAGCATCAACCAAAGAATTATTTTGAATGTATTAGTTTTTATATATAAAATTAAATTTAATTTGTTACCTAGTTATTTAAGCAAAAATTGAACATATGTTAACGAAGTTCAACCGTATCCCTTGAGATATGGCAGTGATTTTAGATCGTTGAATTATAGAAATCAAAGAACTAGTAATATGGTGATGCATAAGGGATTATCTATTTTCAATGACTTGCCAAATGAAATAAAAAATGAGCTGGATTTATTAAGATTTAAAAAACTTACTATTAATTACATAGAAAATTATTTATTAATAGCATTTTCTTGCTATAAATAAACTAAACTAAACTAATGTTCAGGAAGAAACTCTTACTGATGAGAAACTCATTCGAATATTAGAGAGCAGATAATTGCTTTTGTGACTATACTATCCCACTGAATTAAGAATTGTAAGTTTCAAAAAGTACATTATGTACGTATGAATGTGTATATAATTTTCCTTTTTATTATTACTTTTAATGTTAATTTTTGTTAATAACTTTTAATTATTTTTTAATAACGACAGTGTATTCAAATATAAAAGAAAAAAGGAAGTACTTTATACTCTACTTGTACTACTAACACTGTTTCGATTTACGTTAGAAGTGATGGAACCAATTAGCGACGTAAATCAAGCTACTCCTTCAGGCAACACCAATTAAAATAAAAACAGGTAGCTACCCAATAACTGTAGCAGCAGTGTGTTGTTCTCCCAGCAATATGATTTCCTTAGCTTTTTCAGGTTATTTGGAAACAGGATTGGATTTTAACGCCTAAAACAAACATTGGGGATCAAGATTAAGAAACTGAAGAGGAACAGAATTATTTGAAACGATAAAAAAAAACTGGCGGTAAATATCACTCAACGGGTAATCCTACTTACTGGCCTACAGATAGGAATAAAGTCCCGGATGTTAACACTTGACGATAAAATCGTTTTGAAAGAAAAAAAACCGCGATTGGTAAATAACTTAACTGATTGGAATTATTCCAGTCAAAATTTGGAAAAGAGTATTCAACCATAGAAACAAAGGAACAACTAGATATTCATACTCCTGAAGAGAAAAGAAAAAAAAGTTAATGTCTATTCCAAAGAGATATGTTGTTACATATAGTACATTATGGCAGAAAAGAGAAAAGCTAGAAAACGTTGGCAACAATCAAGAGCACCAAGTGACAACTCTGGACTTATTACCTTAAATAACAAGGTCAGAAAAGAAATTGAAATATTCAAAAATCAGTCTGTAAAAATATACTTTAAAAGTCTAACAAATAATGATTATTTGCTCTGGATGGCAACAAAGAAAATGAAAAGGCCAATGAAACATATACCACCAATTAAAGACCGGGCAAATACCAACCAGCGGAAAGTAGATTCATTTGCTGAATATCTCGAAAAGGTCTTCCACCCGTACGAATATGTAAAACATGAACAAATGGAAGAAATATACGAGAACGAGATACCTATTCACCTGGTAAAAGAAAGTATCAATCCCAGAAAAGCGAACGTATTTGATTTAATCACAGAAGAAATATTGAAATACTTTCCAAAAAAGGTATAACAAAACTAGTACAAATTAAATTATAATTGTACTCGTATGCATCACGAATGTAGAAAGTCGCGGAGTTAATTATAGTACCAAAGCCAGGTAAACCACGTAGTGAAGTAACCTTTTTTTGTCCGATATCTTTAATACACTGTCAAAGCTATTCGAAAAAAAAAATACTGCTGAAACGTCTTCTCCCGATAGTTGAAGAAAAATCATTTATACCAAACTATCAATTGTGATTTAGAAACAAGCACTCAACGATAGATCATGTGGACAAAATATAAAGAGCCTTAGAAGAAAAGAAAATTTGTTCCACTATTTTGCTTGACGTAACACAGGCTTTTAACAAAGTATGGCACAGTGGGTTAATTTATAGACTGCAAAGTCAGCTGCTAAAGAAGTATTTATGGAGATTTTAGAGTCCTATATAATAAACAGATTATTTAGAATAAAACAGGATGATCAGTACTCAGCATTCAGAAGAAAGGCTGATTTGCCTCAGGGTAGTGTGTTAGGCCCCTTCCTATTTCTTCTGCACACCAATGACTTACCACAAAAGTGTAGAAACAACTGTTGCCACATTTGCAGATGATACTGCTGTACTTGCGTGGGAAAAACTGTAGGCTGCAGAGGGCAGTAAATAGCATATCTTTATATATTATAAAAGTGTCAAATAAAATTAAATCAATTAAAGTGATTCCATGTTAATTTTACAAATAAAATAATGCAGCATATCCTAATATACATATCTAAATAATAAAGCAGTTCTATACTCGAACTCAGCGACATGGTAGACGATGAATTTAAAAAAGTCACAAGAAGACATGCGACTAGAATTCGCAACCATGACAACGTAGAAGTTGCTCGATAATGATAATTTAGTTAGAAGACTGAAAAGTCTGAAACCTGAAACCTATTAATTAACTCATAATTAAAAAAAAAAACTTATCAAACCAATTGTGACACGACAAAAATGTAACTAAATATTAGTTCAAACTATATTTAACCGTCCACAGACGAATACATACCATATACATTTTAAATTAACAAAAACGAATTGCTAATTAGTCTAACGAATAGGTGCAACTATTGGAAAGCTGTCTTTCCAAGCTGTCTTTACAAGCAATTGCGGCTTCAATGTCTTGCGATGATTTTCACCTTCTAGTGAAAAAAAAAAAAAAAAATATTATACATATAATAGAGAAACTCGAAAAAGCGGGCCTCGCAATTCTGTTCATTTGTATATCGGACTGCAGCCTAAACGATTGAACGGATTTCTTTCAAACTATATATCTGGGGTCTGTGGGGTCAAAATCGCAATTTTCATTCTAATCAATTTTGGAAAAGTGCAATTTTCTCGAAAATGGCTTTAACGATTTCAACAAAAAATGATATCTGATGTAATATGGAAGTTTGCAATAAGACCATGTAAAGTTTTCGTAAAAAAAACGAATAATGGTACTTTACTTATTAGTGGACTTATCATATATAAATTGGCTATATCTCGGTTTCGGCTTAGATTATTTTAAAATTGATATCTAAGTCATCTTAGGACATGGCATTCAAATTTTGGATATATGAAAAAAACATTTTAAGTTTTTTCATTTCGACGTTCAAATTTCAAATGTATGAAATTTGAACAATTCACGAATGAACAGCACATATGGAGCAAGTACGTGCGACCCAATCGTACCCTTCATGTTTTATGATATAGACATAATTTCGAAAAATGCTATTTTTCCAATCCATCCTATTACCTAATAGTTAAATGAATAGATTATATACATAGATGCTTTTAGTGTAATATGGTTTACATATGTGGATGTTATTTGTTGTGGTTAATTTTTATTGAATTCGTTTACATTTGTGATTTTATTAAACATGACATAGAAACTTAAAATAGATTGGAAAAATTTGAAGAAACAAATTAGTGCAAATAATGAGAAAGTTTTGTACGACTCAGTCGTGCACTTTATTTAGATTCGTAACTTGACAAGGCAACTATGAGTACTACGTAAAACACAATTAACTTATTAGATTCCACTATCACCGTGATTTTATAAAAGGATTAAATTCCTGAAAATATACTCCATACTCCATCCAGTAATAGTATTGTACGAGTATTGTACAACTATAGTATTGGAAATTGTTAAATAAAATTGCACTAGTGTTTTTTTCTGGCAAAAATTAAAATTATTCTTACTAGAAAAGGTTACCCATATCTATCTCTTCCTACACATACACAAAATATTCTTCAACCATCCAACGATAAAACAAAATTTCAATAAAAGAGTAGAGACCGACGGCAACAACCGATGAACACAGGAGGCGGAAAAGTCTAAGTCATTCAAGCAGAAACTTGTGATAAGAAAATGATATAAAAGTTTGTGCTGTTGTTGGCCCGTTTTTTTTTTTGCTTCTTTTTCTGCTCCTATCTTTTGTATTATATTTTGTTTTTGTCTAGTTCATTTTCATTTTACGTTTTGTTTTCTCTCAAAAGGGAGCATTCTATAAGAGTGTGCGATAGATACTTTGTGTGGTTATGGGAATGGAATATAAGAAATTTAAATATTAAAGGATTCTTTAGGAGGGAGGTTGAGAGGGTAAACAATTAACATAAATCTGAAGTTGTACCTACCTGCAAGTTTAAAATAAGAATGAAAACTAAGTAAAATTTGACAGACCAGGGTTAAGGTCTGTCAAATTTTACTTAGTTTTCATTCTGCGAATAATGTGGGATTTGACATTAATTTAGAGTGTAACGTTAATTATAGGATTTTGGGCCAACATTTCTAATATTTTTGGGGGCATTTTTTATCCTAAAACAATTTGAGTGGGCCTACTGTGCATAGGAATTAATTAAGCTACATACGCCTTTTCACACAGTTCATTATACATACATATGTATGTATGACAAAACATATGTAAATTTTAGTCCTAGACTAAGTCAAAATCAGTTTAAATAATATTCGGGTAGAAAATATCTTTTGTAGAGCAATCAATGTCTGACCTGCATATAGTATACATATGTAGCAATTAGGTATCTACACTACTCTTCCTGTTCAAAGAAAAGAGAAATGCAAGAGAGCTCAGAGAAATCTTAAAGCAAGTAGAAAAAAAATCCTAGACGAAATGAGAAAATTGATATCCACATAAATTTGGGGTCGTGTACTTAGCCCAAATAGCTATATTGAGAAACTACACATTTTGTTAGTACTTTTAGTAAAGTATTGCCTTTTCTTGGGGCTGTTTTAGGACAGATAAGTCTATGTCTCGTGTATAATGTATGATATGTATATATAAATTCTTGTATTGACAAAAAGTATCTGTTTATGTCAGTATTACTCAATAAAAAATCGGAAGACCTAATATTTTCATCTAGGCAGATAAAATCGCTAGCATATACTAGCTGGAGAACGGTTTAACCGATTTTGATACATTTTTTTTTGGTGATCCGTAATAATAACCCAACTATAAAATTATCCAGCGACAAATTAGCACCTGACAGATTAACTTAACGCTTCCTAAAATGTCATAAAATTAAAAAAAAAAATTAAATTAAATAAATTAAAGCGATCGTACGGACGACTGTCCTTTTTACTGCACCTATAGGACAAGTATTGGTTTCAAGAGGGTCTGTCGATTCTGTCTGTATGCTCCATCGATTGCAGCCTAAACGGCTGGACGAATTTTCTTCAAACTACATATCTGCAATCGGTGGGTTCAGAATTCGAGGCGAAATCTGAATTTGTACTCTAACCTAAAAAATAACGGTACTTTACTTATGGTCGATTTAAAAAAAGAATAAATCGATTATCTCGAAAACAACTCTAACGATTTTGATCAAATTTGATATATGTGTTATGGTGGATTTGGGAGCGCTACAATTGACCGTAAACCAGAATCTCTAATAACAAATAAATCCCGAATAACAAAATTTTGCCTTTCCAAAATCTCGCATTTCAAATTCTCGCATTATCAAAATTTCGCAATTACAAAATCTCGCAGTTAAAGATAGAAATCTCGCAAATACAGGAAATTCTTGCATTATAAAAATCTAGCACTAACAAAATTTCGATCTGAAAGAGGGAAAATCTTTGTATCCTTTGTTGTGTAGGAACAATTTACCAGAAATAAATCATAAACTTCTCAAAAAGTCATTTAATACAAAAAGTAAATAGTTTACAATAGTTTTTACCAAACAAATACATAAATATATATAAGACGCCTCCCGCTTTGCCAGGCATTAAAAAAAAAAAATTGTTATTGTACACAACGGTATCGCACACATAAATGTCTAAGTTTTTTCTCAATGTTTTTGAATGTTTTTGTAATTTTTTTTGCCTATCACCTTTGTACAGTAATTACCTACATTTAAAAAAAAAAAACTAAATTGGTTGAAAATTACGGGCGGTAGAGCGACACATACGCATTTTGCCACTTAGTTTTATATACATACTATATAGATGATAACAAATTATGTATTGCTTTTTCTCGCTCTTATTAACAGCAGTCTTGTGTTATGTACTTAAAATAATGCAATTATTTGAGTTGGATAGATTAATAATTTCGTATTGAAATAATATATTTATTAATTCACGCGAATTTGCGAACATCTTGCAACCATGATTTTGATATGCGCGATTTTTTAAACAAAATTTTAAAATCCGGATATTTTTCAACACTAATCACTATATCTTTTGAAGAGAGAGAGAAATTGGTATAGAAAAGAATTAAAGATTAGAGAGGAAAAGATACATACATATATACGAGTAAGTTATCACACTGTTTCCTTTAGCAACCAAATAAAAAAAAAACTGTATCAATAACGACCACTCGAGAACCACATTTTATCTGACAACTTTGTATTACTTCAACACGAAATCCAAGGGAATGTGTTTCTGATAACGAACAGCCTTTTTACCAACCTCATTATCGTGAACAAACACAGCTGCGATTACACGATACAAATGTGCATCGAAAACAACTATAAAAGAGGAAGCCACCAAAGCCCGAGGTTCGCATTCCTACACTGACATTGAAACGTCGTAATTCTGCAGGAGAGTTTACTTTAAGTGTATTGAAAAACGTTGCATTTATTATTTTAAGTAATAAAAGTTTTTTTTTTCATAATTAAAACGAACTAAACTTTTTAATTGTGGGCTCGACTGGCATGCCAGGTTTAAAGTAAAGTTAAAAAAAAAGTAAACATTAGACTCAGTGCATCCGCCAAATATTAACAAGCCAAAGTATCCTACATGATAGGAGAAAGCAGCACTATTAAAAGAAGTAAAAGAAGTAGAAATTCATCAAGATCAACGTTCCAGGGAACCAGCTTTAATTTATAGTAAGGAATTATTTTTAATCATTATCCTTAAGAACAATATCATATGTAAAACTGAAAACAAGTGATTTTTATGGATAGAAATAGTAATAAACTTCAAGAATAGAGACCCTGAGCCATATAAAATAGATTATAAATTAAATCCAACAGAATCAGATTACTCTCGGTACAGGTACGGGCAGTCGATGATATAATTGTGAAAACACTTACGAATAATAATAAATTGATTCAGAAATCCTTCCTAGAACAGGAAGATAGATTTAAACATGAAATTCCTGCCTGCTATTCTCCGTAATATAATTCCATCACGGAATACACGACTCAAGCAATAGATCCGATGATAACCTGTAACGAACCATTAGACGTTATAAAATCTTTGCCCAAATTTTCCGGTAGTCAGACCTCATATTTGAGTTGGCGAGAAGCTGCTCACAACTCTCCAGCATTGTATAACATATGTATGTAGGTAGTAACAAATATTTTGCGGCACTAACAATTTTCCGTAACAAAATCACGCAACACGCGAACGATATTAAAGAGACCAGTTCATGTAATAGAACAGCAACTGAGTATTCTAATGTCTTTAATAGACTATTGTAACACTGTTAATCAGAAATTAAAACTTGTGACCAATAAAACAATTATGACACATGGGTCCAATTCACCCGTCACACTAGAACTAAATACTATACACCGATGAAATGCTTTGCGAGTTTTTATTACTGGTCTAAATGGTCAGTTATCTAATATTTTATTCTCCTTAAATCCTCAAGACCTTCCAAACACCCTGGCAAAAGCACAGGAGCGCGAGTCTAATAACACAAGAGCAAATTTTGCCTTCAATTTACTTTTCATAGGGGAGAAGGAAAAAGGGATTCAAATAATCTGCGTTTCCCGACATTGAGCAATGGTCACGCACAAAATAAGTAGAAATAATAATTACAGACAATTGCCTCAGATATTCGAACCCATGGTTCTTGGTAGTTCTGCAAATCGACCAGTCAGCTCCCATGAGCTAAACCGATTCAAACACATACACCAACAAACCAACAACAACAATCCATTCTGTGGCAATAATCAGTATAATAATAACTTTTCTAATGATAACCAGCATGGAAACAATCCACGCTCAACTCGACTTCCAAACAGGTATCCTTAGCTACGGCAATAAAAAGCAGAAAATGTATTTTGATAATGTTGAGAAATTAAATAATATTAAAGAAGAAAACATTGATTCACTCACCGAATCAATGATGAATAAAATTGAAAGTATTCATGGTGGGATTGATACGATTTTACCCTTTAGTACAGATATAATTGCGGAAGTCCGTACTAATAACGAGAAACCTGTTTGGAGTAAACAATATCCCTACCCTCTCTCTGCTAATAACTTTGTGAATAAAGAAATAGAGAAACTTTTAAATTATGGCACCATTAGACCATCAAAATTTCCTCACAACGACCAAAAAAGAACTTAATGAGGACGGTAGTCAAAAAAAATAGGTTAGTCATTAACTACGAAAAGCTCAATGAGAATACTGTATCGGATAAATACCCTATACTCGGCACGAATGTCATATTACCCAATCTTGAAAAAGCAAAGTTCTTTTCCACAATTGATGTTGAATCTGGATTTCACCAAATCAGGATGAAACCAGAAGACATAGAGAAAATAAGTTTCTCAGTAAATAATGGCAAATACGAGTTCTTGAGAATGCTATTCGGACTGAAAAATGCCCCAACCATCTTTCAGCGGTGATTTTCTTGGCTATGTTGTAGGACACAACGTTATCAAAACCAACCCAGATAAAGTGGTAACGATCAAGGAATATCCTGAGCCTACGACTTTACATCAAGTCAGAAATTTCTTAGGAGTGATCGGCTACTATCGCAAATTTATAAGAAATTATGCAAACATTGCCAAACCTTTAACCAAATATCTCCAAAATTAAAATGGCCAAGTGTGTACCCATATGGCAAAAAAGACAAACATTAAATTAGATTCAGACGCAGTCAAAGGCTTTAAATTACTTAAAAGTCATAAAGTGGCAGAAACTGAATTAACCCAACCCGACTTCTCGAAGAAGTTTGTGTTGACTACGGACGCATGCGATGATGCAATAGGCGCTGTCTTATCACAGGACGGTAAACCCATAACGTTCATATCTAAAACGTTAAGGAAAACAGAAAGAAACTATGCGGCAAATGAGAAGGAACTCTATGCCATAGCTTTTGCTTTAAAGAACTTAAGAAATTACTTATATGGACTAACTAATTTGGAGATCCATACAGATCACCAACCACTAACGTTCGCAGTTTCACCCAGACACCCAAATGCTAAAATGAAACCAGGAGCTACAAATGTAGTGGCTGACGCCCTATCCAGACAAAATCTGACCCACATTTCTGACATTTCTCTTTAGCTACGCAACACTCTGCGGAAAGCAGTGATGAATATCAGATCGAACTAATTGATCGCCCAGTTAACCAATATAATCAACAAATTATCATAGCAAAAGGTTTTGAAACTATACATGAACATTTTAAACCATTTCCTCCTAAAATAAGACATATTATTACTTACAATAATGTTAATGATTTAGTACCAATATTCAAAGAATATATTAAAGAAGGATTATTAACAATATTTGCAACCCCAGAAACTATCTATGAAATTAAAAATACATTAAGAGAACATTTTAAAAATAAATTTATTCAAGCAAAGTATTTTGCTAATGACATTAGCAGTAAAGACGACCAGGTATTCATTATCAAAGATACACATACGAGAGCTCACAGAAACTTTCGTGAGAACATGAAGCAAGTACTTGATAAGTATTATTGGCCTGGAATGTCAGTTGAATTCCAGCAAATTGCACGAAATTACGAGGTATGTAATGTCAGTAAGTACGACAGACATCCCAATAAACGACCAATTGGTAAGGCAAACATTTTTTTTTCTTTAATAAATTGCGCGCGCCAAAGGGGATATAAATACCCTTATACTATGATATTACGGTTGTTTTGAAGAAGAGAGAGAGAGAGAAATAGAGAGAGAGAGAAAGAGAGAGAGAGAGAGAAAGATTTGGTATAGTGGTTTGAAACTCAGGTATTAAATTTCTGTAAACTCCAAGGGTAGCGTCCAGATAACTGGGGAGCATTTTTGTTTTGCTTTTATTGTCGTTGCTTATTGTATTTTTTTTGTATTTTTTTCCGTCCTCCTGATGTAAATATCACGATCAAGTTCCAATTTCCGTCATATGACTACCCTACTGCAGTATTTCAATTTCATTCGAAATAAATTGATGATTCTTGACATCAGGATTTGAACCGTGAACCAACAGCGTGACAAGCGATGATGTTACCACTACACCACGGCCACTTTATTAAAGCCAATCCCCGTAAAAGAGATAGTTTCATCTTTACTTACATATCGATATTATGTACGCTGAAAAAACTAAAATTCTAGCTTGCTTAGACCCATATTCTAAATTCTTGGTAATCAAAATATTGGATAACCGCTGTTAAGCAATAAAAGATAAAACAAAAAAAAAACTTTACAAACTTTATTTTGTACTTGCTTACAAATCAATTACCAGATGGTACGCTGGCTTAGAAAAAAAAGGAAATCGAGATGTTGACTGGGTGGCTGCTAGAACAAAAGTGAAAGAATAAACCGGAATTACCTCGCATGTGCAATGCAAATTGCAAAAAATAAAGAGATTGAACGGTAATGTTCTCACTAACAAGCATAATTGATACACCATCTAAGTTAACGTTGGTGATGACCAACGGCACTTGCATATGCGAGCAAAAAAAATTTAAAGAATACAGAAAGCTCGGTCGAACCATAGAGTATACAACATTATGTTAGGTTTTTAGTTTTAGCAAATATAATTTAAGTTTTAAACAATTCTAGATATATAGATTTAGATTTCCAAACATGCCGGCCCCGCTGAAGGAATTCAGGAGATTAGTAAAGTAGCTAGTTTAGCGATAGGGCGCTTGAACCTTCCATGAGCAGTGCGTAGAGAAACTACAAGGACGTGTCCATCCTGGCCGGAATGAACATCTTCAATTCTGCCTAGAGACCATTGTGAAGGTGGTAAATTAGGCTCCTTAATGACCACCAGATCGCCAATTTGGAACTCCTTCTTGACTTCACTCCATTTTGGACGTTGCTGAAGTGACGTCAAGTAATCGGTTTGCCACCGCCTCCAGAAACCTTGCATCATATTTTGGACGAGTTCCCAACGACCCAAACGATTTTGAGAAATGTCCAAGTAACTGGGCTCCGAAATCGCAGTGTATGGCCTTCCTATAAGAAAGTGAGAGGGGGTTAATGGGTTAAGATCTGAGTCAGAAAGAGCGCAAAGGGGCCTAGAATTTAAAAGAGCTTCAATTTGGGCTAGCAAGGTACACATCTCTTCAAACGTTAGGATAGTGTTTCCAACAACACGGCGAAGATGTTGCTTCACCAATTTTACCCCAGCTTCCCAAAGTCCACCAAAGTGAGGAGTATGCGGAGGAATAAACTCCCATTTGATACTCTCTGCCGTCAACGCTTCGGCCACCTTCTCGTTGTGTTCCTTTGACTGCACTAATTTTGACATTTCCGATAGGACACGAGCAGCTCCTTGGAAATTTGTACCATTGTCCGAGTACATCACGCTGCCTTTTCCCCGTCGTGCTATAAACCTCTTGAGAGCAGCCAGAAAGGCGACTGTGGTCAGATCCGTTACCATTTCCAAATGAAGCGCCTTGGTAGTCATGCAGACAAATAAAGCTATATATCCCTTAGCTAGTTTCGGTTTCCTACACTTGGACAAGCGAATAGTTATTGGACCTGCGTAATCGCAACCTGTGTGGGCAAAGGCATACGATGGTTCAACACGAGAAGACGGTAAATTTCCCATAAGCTGTGATGAGGTAGACTGTCGAAGACGAAAACATGTGACGCAATCATGAACGATTTTCCTGATCAGATTTCTGCTACCGATTATCCAGTATTCTTGGCGAATTAATGCAAAGAGTCCTGATACGCCAACATGCAGATATAACCTATGGGCATCTAACAGAATTAGTTTCGTAAAAGGATGATGTTTCGCAAGAATAATTGGATGCTTAATGCCGAAAGGAACATCCTTGGCGTTGGAAATTCTTCCGCCAACTCGCAGCAGACCTACATCATCGAGGAAAGGGGACAACGAAGACAATGATGAGACATTCGAAACATGGCGATCACTTTTAAGAGCTTGTATTTCTGTATTGAACTGAATTTGAGACCACAGCAGACAAAATTGCTTAGCACGAACGAATTCAGAGAACAAAAGACGACAAAATGTTCGCTGCACTAATGGAACTCTGCAATTTCGAGTGAAACGGATAACGAACCCAACGATTCTCACCAACTTCCGCCACGACGAGATATTACGGGATAAAGGTTCTAAGAAGTGTTCAACCGGAGACGAGGTAAGCACCGCAGCAGACCTTTTCCTTTCCTCAGGAATATTTTCCAAAACTTCTTCACGTTTTATCGGCCACTGATTTACATCTTTCAAAAGTCAATCAGGACCTTTCCACCAAAGCTTCAATTCCAAAAGTTTGTTGGGTTCGATTCCCCTCGAAGCGCAATCGGTGGGATTTTCTGCGGAGCAAACGTAGTTCCAGGAAGACCGAGGCAAAGTTGCTAAAATTTCCGATGTACGATTCGCTACAAAGGTGTTCCACCGTCGCGGGGTAGACGAAAGCCAGGATAAAACAATCTGCGAGTCCGAAAATGCCGACGTTCGAAGAGGAACAATGTCCAACGATGACCGAATGAGCTCTATTAAACGGGACAAGAGGAGGGCTCCACACAGTTCCAGCCGAGGAATCGAAAGTTGCTTTACTGGAGCGACACGAGTTTTCGCTGCAACCAATTGGACCTCAACAACACCATCTACCAAGCTACGCGCGTAAACCACAGCCGAATATGCCTTTACGGATGCATCGGAGAATCCTATTAGGTCAAAGCATCTAGAATTTACTGTAAATCTCCTCGAAATTCTAAGGTTTTCGAAACAGGGTAAATCTCCGCGATAAGACTTCCATTTGTCCGCTACTTCCATAGGTAAATGATCATCCCAACCTATTTTAGTTTTTGCAGTCCATAGCTCCTGAAACAATATTTTAAACAAAATAGTGGAAGGAGCCAGGAACCCAAGAGGATCGAAAATCTTGGCAACCTCCGGCAGCAGGTTTCTCTTTGTGGGTGATAACCGATCAGGTAATGTAATTTTATAGGAGAAGGTGTCACGTTGAGGGTTCCAAACGAGTCCAAGAACCTTGGTCCACTGCGATGCCCTATCCAAATCAAGAGACACTGTTTGCTCGCAGTTGATCTCGTTTAAAATGGACCAACAGTTCGAGCTCCACTTGCTCAACTCCAGACCACCGCACGACAGCATATTAACTATTTGGTTTTTCAATTCCAAAGTCTCAGACAACGAATCAGATCCCGTCATTAAATCATCGACATACATATCATGCAAAATTGCGTGAGTCGCAAGAGGAAATTGATGTTTGTAGTCCAAAGCTATTTGACGCAGTACTCTCATCGATAAGAAAGGAGCGGGGATGAACCATATGTTACGGTGCACAAGCGAAAATGTGCAATGGGTTCACTAGGAGATTCCCTCCAAACAATCCGCTGGAAATCCCTATGCTTTGGATGAACCCAAATTTGCCGAAACATTTTCACAATATCTGCACAAAACACATATTTATGTAGGCGAAATCGTATGCAAACATTGATTAAATTACGTTGGAGTGGTGTCCCTATATGCAACATTTCGTTTAGGCTGTTTCGATTTACATCCTTATACGAGCCGTCGAAGACAACACGAATCTTGTTGGTGACAACAGCACGATGTGGCAAATAAAAAACGTTTCCTGACGTGGGCTCTATCTCAGCATCTGGAATACGTTGCATATGTCCTAAGTCCTGATAGATTTTCATAAAATTTCGGTACTCCAAATGCAGTTGCTCATTGCGTGAAAATCGACGCTCTATAGCAAATAAACGAGATAAAGCACCAGAGATGGTATTAGCGAACTTGACATTATTTTGGCGGAATGGCAGCTCAACCATGTATTTGTTGTCTGGTGTACGAGATAAAGTCTTAGAAAAATGAGCGTCTGCTTCATCTTCGCAATCCAGGGGAGAAAACTTGTGAGGGATTTCTTCGATCTCCCAAAACGACTTTAATATCACGTCAATGTCTACACCGGCGTGCAATGAAACAATTGACGTATCTGGCATACTACCGGTAACAACTCATCCAAATATGGTTTCGTGCGCAACAATATTTTCCCTCTCATGACTACGATGACCATTCTGAAGAATACTCCAAGCCTTGTCGACTCCCAACAATACATCAACGGGTCCTGGGCTATTAAATCCTGGGTCGGCCAGATGAAAGTTTTTAAGAAAAGGGGTATTGTGCCAATCGAAAGGAAGCGACGGGGTTTGTGAGGTTATTTTCTTTAAAATATAAGCCTTAACTTCAATTTTATTCGAATTGAATCGAGAATTCAACGTTATGGTTACAGCACCATGTGTAACACCAGCTTCAACCGACGAAATTCCAGATATGGGTAACCGAGCATGGGAACGACGAAGGTTTAACCTATTCACCAAGCTTTCTGTTACAAACGAAACTTGTGACCCGGTATCGAGTAAAACACGAGCTAGTTGAGGGTTTCCGAACACATCTAAAACCTTAACAACAACAGTGGGTAAGATGCCAGATGGACGAGATTCATTTTTAATATGATTGCTAACGATCGATGAGATAGCATTGGCACTGGTGGATGGTTCACTTTGTACATTCAGGGATTCCGTAGAACGATTAGGGTTATCGAGATGAACTAAACTGTGATGTCGAGTATTGCAGAATGAACAACGAGCCTTAACTCGACATCGTGCCGACGAATGTTTAGTACCGAGACAATTATAACACAATCGCTGATCCCTAACGAAGCTGCGACGAGAACTAACGGGCATGGACAAGAATTCGGTACACTTGGGAAGAAAATGATCTTCCTTGCACTTTGGACACGATGATTGTACCACGGACAAGCTTTTAATGTTTGTAGTTATACGAGAGTTTTTGTTCACACGATTTTTCGGATCACTTGATTCTAGCGCGTTACACCTAACCTCTAAAAAGTCTATGAGATCTTGAATAGTGGAACACTCAGAGTTTTTACTTTCGAATGCCCACGCCTTACGAGTTTCTATATCAGTTTTATTAATTAGCAAATATATAAGCCACGGATCTCTGCTTTCAGATTTCAAAGCTGCTAACCCACGAATAACTTCATCCGCATTGTCCACAAGTTTACGCAAGTGAAGTCCGTCACCCGAAACCACGTGAGGAAGCTTTAAAAAACATTCAATGTATGCATTAGCTATATATAGTGGCTTATCATACCGACCCTCAAGTTTCTCCCATACTTGCAGGTAATTAGAGTCAGATATGGTTAAATGATTTAACAATTTGGCAGCTTCATCACGCAAAGAACTTTTTAAATAGCGAAATTTTTGAAATCCCGACAAACTCTTGTTGCAGTCAACCGTTTTCAGAAACATGTCGCGGAAGCCCGGCCAATCGCGATAATCACCGGTAAAAGGTTGCAGTTTCATGGGAGGTAGCTCTATATCGGAAACACTCTTGTTACTTGAGTCTGAGGAAACCGACTTCCTCCATTTCTCTAATAAGGCTGCTTGTGAGCTGACTAAATTAGTCAACGAACTCATGGATGCATCGTCTCGTATCGGAAGCACCTTTCTAATTGCCTTCACAAGCGCACTTTTAGCCGTTATATATTTGCACTCCACTATTTCGAAATCGGATTCAGGATCTCCGTACCCTTCTTCCGCATGGAAGGCAAAAAGCTCCTTATGGTTTTTACAAAAGTCTGACCACGAGTTTTCTAATCGCTCTAACCGTACTTCTAAAACCGTATGTTCAGCATCCGCGGGAATGTCTTGCACAAAATTGTGAACGCGAGTAATTGCACCTTTTAGATGTCCACGAGCTTGTTTCAACACTTCCATTATACGAGTAATATGTACTCCCTTAAGCGACCGCGTGCTTTTCAATATAAAGGGTGGTTAAATTTTAAGGGCCGATGTTGAATGTGAACCACACCTAAACGTCAAGTTTTTTTCTGCATTTCATTTGACATTTCTCAATTTCAGACTAACTCAATTTGAACCATGGAAAGATACACAATCGAGCAACGCGTTAAAGTTATTCAGGCTTATTATGAAAATGGGCGTTCAAATCTAAATACATATCGTGCATTTCGTGATTCTTTCGGTCAATTTAATCGTCCAAATGTGCGTACAATCGGAAAAATCGTGCAAAAATTTGTGCAAACCGGGTCTGTAGGAGATGTGAAAACACCAGTGCATGCTCGTACAGCTCGTACTGCAGAAAATATTGCTGCTGTTCGCGATAGTGTGGCTGAAGAGCCGTCCACCTCAACTCGTCGTCGTGCCCAACAATTGCACCTCTCACGCTCGTCGTTGATGAACATTATGCATAAAGACTTGCATTTACGCGCTTACAAGGTGCAATTGACTCAAGAACTAAAGCCTCTTGACCATTTCAAGCGTCGTCAATGGTCACAATGGTGGCAAGAAATGGCAACAGTGGATGATCAATTTTCGAAGAAAATCATCTTCAGTGATGAGGCACATTTTCACCTCAGTGGATTCGTCAATAAGCAGAATTACCGCATTTGGGCGAATGACAATCCAAGAGTGATTGTCGAAAAACCAATGCACCCACTGTTTGGGATTTAGTTTAATTAATCGACGATGATTCAAACAAGAACAAAAAAAAAAAACCAGAGAGAATCAAATTTATGTACAATATTTATTTCAATGGATATCTTACGACCTTCTGATGCCTGCTGCGACCAAAATCCAAGTGAAAGAGAATCGCTTGTTTCGAAGTTCATCTGCAGTTACACATACCAGCATCCGATTACACCTACGCAGTGCAGGAGAGCTTGCGTATGTGTCATCACAATGTAGGAGCGGGTGCGCTGATGTGTGTGTGAGTGCAAGTGCATCGCGTGATCCTCAATGCGTGCAGTTGTTGTTAGGATGCAACTGCAGAAAGTGGTTCGATTCAAAGATGTACAGTGGGTCACATAATTTTTAACAAGGTAACAGATAGTAACAAACTATTTAAACGAAAATTTAACAATAATAAATAAATACAAATTAATTGAATGAGATTAGTCTTAAACATTCCGGCCCCCCTGGAACGAGTTTCAGGACATCGGGAGCACAGCCAACTTTGAGATAGGACGCACAAAGGTACCTCTATTGGTGGTGATTGTGGCAACACGTACGCGGTTATCTGCACCTGGAGCAACATCTTGGACTCGTCCCAGAAACCATTTACTTGGTGGAAGGTTGGGCTCCTTGATAACTACTACATCGCCGGGTTTGACATTGGTTTTGGTGTGTTGCCATTTGGAACGCTCTTGGAGAGTTGTGATGTACTCCATCTGTCATCGTTTCCAAAAACCTTGGACCATGCTTTGGATATGTTTCCAATGTGTTAAGCGGTTTGGCGGGATATCTAGGAGATTGGGTTCTGTAACAGCAGTTAATGGCTCACCTATAATGAAATGCGCTGGGGTTAGTGGGTTTATATCATCGTCTGACAAAGAACACAAAGGACGAGAATTTAAAATTGCTTCAATTTGGGTCAAAAGGGTGTATAACTCTTCAAACGTAAGAATAGATCTTCCAATAACACGACGTAAGTGAAGCTTTACCGATCGCACCCCAGCTTCCCACAGCCCACCGAAATGTGGTGCAGATGGAGGTATGAAGTGCCATGAAATACCATCCTTTGCAAGAGCTGCAGCGATGTCATCGTTGTGTGCTTGAGACAATATGGCCTTGTGCATCTCGTCCAAGCAGCGACGGGCACCTAGAAAGTTACATCCGTTGTCGGTGTAGATGTTTGAACACTTTCCACGTCGAGAAACAAATCTCCGCAATGCAGCCAAAAATGCGTCTGTGGTGAGATCAGTGACCAATTCGAGATGAATGGCTTTCGTTGACATACAAACAAATAGTGCAATGTATGCTTTCGAAAGCCTCGGATTACGTCCACGGGAAAACTTGATGGTGAGTGGGCCAGCATAATCACATCCAGTATTGGAGAACGGTCGACTTTGTTGAATCCTTTGCGCTGGCAGATCGCCCATCAACTGAGTGCTAGTGTGCTTCCTTTGCATAAAGCACGTTTTGCAGCTGTAGACTATCTTCCGGATAAGATTCCGACTGCCCAATATCCAATACTGTTGTCGAACAATAACGAAGGTCGCAGATACACCAACATGCAGATATTTAATATGAAGATCCTTCACTATAATAAATGAAACATGATTATTATTAGGGAGAATAATAGGGTGTTTAATATTATAGGAAACAGATGCTTGTTTTATTCTTCCTCCTACGCGTAGAACTCCGTCCTGGTCAACAAATCGAGACAATTTGACCAGTGGAGATTTTGTTGGGAGATTTTTGCTGCTGGTAAGATGATGAATTTCATCTGCGAATGCTTGTTGTTGAATATGTTTTAAAATAGTTAATCTGGCCTTTTGGATTTCATTCAGGCTGAGCCCGAACACATGTCGATTTGATTTAGGTATTTGACAATTTGATAAAAAACGAAGACAATATGCGACTATCCTTTGCAATCGATCCCACGAAGAGACTTTGATGATGAGGTTTTGCAGAGTGTCATTTTCTATCGTTGCAGTGAGTGTTACTTTCGGTAAGCGCCTTTCTTCCACGATAGCGGCCTCACACGTGGATTCCTGTGAAGTAAATGATGATATAGGCCAGTGTTGTTCTGATGCGGATAGCCAAGATGGACCACCCCACCAAAGATTATGGTTGACTAAATTTGACGGAAGAATACCGCGCGATGCACAGTCTGCTGGATTTGATTCGGACGCGATGTGATGCCAAGAGTGTCGCGGAATCGATTCGAGAATAGCAGCTGTTCGGTTGGCCACAAACGTATTCCATCGACGAGGAGGTGAAGAGAGCCAATGTAGCACGATCTCTGAATCGCACCACGCAAAGACCTTGGAGATTTTGGTTGATATCGACTATTTTACTAGGCTGAACAACCGAGTTAATAAGAGAGCGGCACATAGCTCGAGACGAGGGATCGTGACTGGTTTGAGAGGAGCAACTTTTGTCTTTGCTGCGACTATAGTCGTTTTGATTTTGCCTGAATCAGTCTTGCAGCGAGCGAATATAACGGCTGCATAAGCCACCGAGGAGGCATCAGAGAAGCCGTGAAGCTGAATTTCTTCAGATACTAATGAAGAGATATTTCTAGGAACCCGAATCCTTTCAAATAAGTGAAGCTCTTCACGGTAATTTATCCATTTGCGACTTAGGTGAAGAGGTAATGGATCGTCCCATCCTAGTTTTAACTCAGATGACCAGAGCTCTTGGAACAGGATTTTGAACAATACTACCGAAGGAGCTAAAAAACCTAATGGATCGAAGATTCGTGATATTTCCGACAGTAAAGTTCGTCTTGTCGGTGAAGGTGTTTCCCGCGATTTCCCCACGTGAAATGAGAATTCATCACTGGCAGGACTCCAAAACATTCCTAGAACCTTTATCCACATCTTCGATTGCTCAGGATTAGTCCACGAGAATTCACAGGCATCTTGAGGTAGGTTGGATAGTAAAGGCCAACAATTCGATGTCCACTTCCGGAGTTCTAACTTGGCTTTAGATAAAAGCTCAATCAATTCGCTCTGTAGACTAATTAGGCCTTCTACTGAGCTGCTGCCGGTCATCACGTCATCTACATATACGTCGCTTAAAAGGACCCGAGAAGCGACAGGGTATTCAGCCTGATAATCATCAGCAAGTTGTTTCAACACCCGAACGGACAAAAATGGAGCTGGGGCAGTACCGTATGTGACGGTACACAAACGATAATGTTTGATCTGTTCAGCAGGAGTTTCACGCCAGACGATGCGTTGAAAGTCAGTATCCTGATCGTGAACCCATATCTGACGAAACATCTTCACAATATCGGCCGTGAAGACGTAGCGATGTTGACGAAAACGCAAACAGACACCTACTAAATCTCGCTGAATTGGAGGACCGATTAGCAATTGACTATTCAATGACTGTCCTAAGGAATCCTTGGCTGAACCATCGAAGACTACACGCAATTTCGTAGAGGAGCTGTCCGGTTTGAACACTGCATGGTGCGGTAAATAGAAATGTTTCCCGATAGCCTTGTTCAACTCCTCCGGAGGAATTAATCTCATGTGGCCTAGCGTCAGATATTCCTGCATAAACTTAGAATATGCCTTATGAAGTTCCGGGTTTAATTGGAAACGACGTTCCATAGAGTTCAACCGAGATACCGCCAATTTCAATGAGTTTCCGAAGTTTGGTAATGAAGATTTAAAGGGCAATTGAACGATGTACTTTCCCTCCGACGAACGGGAAAATGTCCTTCGAAAATGGATTTCTGCCTGATCCTCATTGAAGCATCGATCTTTTGAGGGGGTGACATCCTCCAGTTCCCAAAACCTTTGCAGCAGAAGATCAACATCAATAGTAGAGTGGAACGACGAAAATGAATTGGATTGACTAGGGTCAAAAGCTTCACCGGATATAACCCAGCCAAACGATGTATTTTGAGCAACAGGTGTACCTATTTGAATTTGTTCTCCCCTCAGAATTCCCCACAACTTATCAGCTCCTAACAAAACATCAATAGCACTTGGTTGATTGAAATAAGGATCAGCTAATTCTAACCTCGAGATTTGTGGCCAAGAAGAAATATCAACGCCCTGAGAAGGCAGATTCGAAGTCAGCTTTCGAAGAACAAATGCGTCGACCGATAAAGAAAATGAATTACAACGTGAGTGCAATTTTAATGAAATGCACCCTTTTGTGTACCCTGCTTCGGTGGTTGATAAGCCAAGAATTGGTATGCGAGCGTGTTTGCGACGAAGACCGAGCACCTGGGCAAAGGATTCTGTAATAAAGGAAACTTGTGACCCCGAATCAAGCAAAATCCTACAATTCACAAATTTCCCTTGATTATCTTGAGCTCTAGCCAGTAAGGTTGGGAGTATGGTCTGTTTTCGATGGCCAAGCTCAAGCGAATGATTGTTAACGATAGGTTTCGGTGTAGAGTGGTGTGCGCTGGACGAGGCCGGTAAATCAGATGAACGGTTGTTCGATACAGATGGTACAGGTGCAGAATCGGATGCTGATGAATGAACCAAAGAATGGTGACGAGATTTACATATCCGACAGCGAAATGTGGATCGACAATTGTTGCATGAATGACCGCTGCGAAGACAATTGAAGCAAAGCGATTTGCATTTCACGAAACTTCGACGCGAATCGATATCTAGTGACACAAATTGCGAGCATTGTGGTAAAATATGATCACCGTCGCACTTGGGGCATTTCGATTTATTTTCAAGGGATGCAGCGAAATGAGATCTTACCTGACCTTGTAATTTATTCCGCGATACTATCGGACGAATAAGTGATTGGCATGATTCAAGTGCATCACACCTCGATTGTAAAAATATCAAAAGTTCAGCAACAGTACAATCGTTACGAGAGCCGACTTCCGCTGCCCACGCTTGTTTCGTTTCATAGTCCACTTTATTTAACAATAGATAAATTATCCACGGATCGCGACCGGCTTGATCAATTGCATTGAGTCCCCGAATGACTTCATCCGCACCATCAGATAACTTTCGAAGCATCTGCACATTGCCCGTATGAATTGACGGCAAGGACAAAAACGTTTGTATATACGACTGTACAATTAGATGGACATGATCATACCTATTTTCAAGGCGTTCCCACGCTTCAATATAATTTGAATCGGAGATGGGTATATGTTTTATCAGGTTTGCAGCATCATCGCGTAAAAACATTTTCAAGTAGTGAAACTTTTGCGTGGTTGTGAGATCAGGTTTGCAATCTACTGTGCCCGTAAACAAATCGCGGAACGATGGCCAATCCTTATAGTTGCCCGAAAACAGTGGAATGCTAATTTTTGGCAGGTTAATCGTTGAAGAGTTGGTTGCAGTAGACTTCAATCGATCCAACAATGTCGATTGCTGGTTCTGCAAGAGTTCAACTACTGACTTGTCCGCCCCTTTTGAAAGAGACTGCCTTTGATGGATGGCTTTCATCAGACTGGAATGCGCGTTAAAATATTTATTCTCATACTCGTCGAACTCAGTTTCTAGTTCCCTAACTTCATCATCATTCGCATTGTCTAACAGCTCATGATGAAGCGACGAAAAATCTGCCCACACTTCATCTAATTTACTCACGCGAATTTGTAGCATTTCGATAGGTGTTTTATCACCAATTGTCTCTATAAAAGCTTCCGCGCGCGTTAGTCGACCTTTTGCATGACCACATTTTATCTTAAGCGAATTCGTTTTACACATAATTGGATTGAAGACGAGAGTTCGATATTAAGCTGAATGAAACCAAAACGAAAGTTCTACGCGATTAATCTTCAACAAATAATTCACTAACGAATTTAATGAACTATAGGAAGCAATTATGTCTACCGATAAGTCTATCATAAATGCACCAAAAAAAAAAAAAAACACAGGATGATTCAATTTTTTTTATGCGGCTGAGAAGGACCAGTCTTATTATGTTTGGGATTTAGTTTAATTAATCGACGATGATTCAAACAAGAACAAAAAAAAAACCAGAGAGAATCAAATTTATGTACAATATTTATTTCAATGGATATCTTACGACCTTCTGATGCCTGCTGCGACCAAAATCCAAGTGAAAGAGAATCGCTTGTTTCGAAGTTCATCTGCAGTTACACATACCAGCATCCGATTACACCTACGCAGTGCAGGAGAGCGTGCGTATGTGTCATCACAATGTAGGAGCGGGTGCGCTGATGTGTGTGTGAGTGTAAGTGCATCGCGTGATCCTCAATGCGTGCAATTGTTGTTAGGATGCAACTGCAGAAAGTGGTTCGATTCAAAGATGTACAGTGGGTCACATAATTTTTAACAAGGTAACAGATAGTAACAAACTATTTAAACGAAAATTTAACAATAATAAATAAATACAAATTAATTGAATGAGATTAGTCTTAAACACCCACAAAAAGTGATTGTTTGGTGCGGTTTATGGGCTGGCGGCATCATCGGGCCGTATTTTTTCCAAAATGAGGCCGGTCAGGCAGTTACTGTGAATGGTGTTCGCTATCGTGAGATGATAACAAACTTTTTATGGCCCGAATTGGAAGATATGGATGTGGACGATATATGGTTTCAACAGGATGGTGCCACTTGCCACACAGCTAACGAAACAATGGCTCTTTTGCGCGACAAATTCAATGGCCGTGTTATCTCACGTGGTGGCGATGTCAATTGGCCGCCAAGATCATGTGATTTGACACCGTTGGACTTCTTTCTTTGGGGTTATTTGAAAGAAAAGGTGTACGTCGATAAGCCAGCAACAATTCAAGATGAAAGGATGAGATAATTCGGCACATTAACGGCATAGACCCTCAATTATGCCTCAGCGTCATCGAAAATTTGGACCATCGGATGGAGGTGTGCCGCCGAAGAATATCGGTTGGCCGATATTTTGTTCCATACATAATTGAACCATACCAATATTATCATAATAAAAAGAAATGACAGTAATTTCCTAAATAATTTGTGTTTTATTCAAAATCAACATCGGCCCTTAAAACTTAACCACCCTTTATATGTACTATTCAACTTCTACAGGAAAAGGCCAAGCCCTATCAGCAACAGCAATCCAAATCGAACAGACCAACCAAAATCTAATAACAGCAGCGACAAAATCAGGCGAAAATAATACTACCTGTGATTTTGGGATGTTGCTAGCAGCCACCGACGAATAATCCGGCTCGAAGGACCAATTTTGTTAAGCAATAAAAGATAAAACAAAAAAAAAACTTTACAAACTTTATTTTGTACTTGCTTACAAATCAATTACCGATGGTTCGCTGGCTTAGAAAAAAAAGGAAATCGAGATGTTGACTGGGTGGCTGCTAGAACAAAAGTGAAAGAATAAACCGGAATTACCTCGCATCTGCAATTGCAAATTGCAAAAAATAAAGAGATTGAACGGTAATGTTCTCATTAACAAGCATAGTTGATACACCATCTAAGTTAACGTTGGTGATGACCAACGGCACTTGCATATGCGAGCAAAAAAAAAGCATTATAATTTAAAGAATACAGAAAGCTCAGTCGAACCATAGGGTATACAACATTATGTTAGGTTTTTAGTTTTGGCAAATATAATTTAAGTTTTAAACAATTCTAGATATATAGATTTAGATTTCCAAACAACCGCCAAGATTTATCAGACAAAGTCTGTGAAATTTTACAAACCTTTCCTGAATATAAAAACCCAATTTGTGATCAAGATTCAACGTTCACTTCAGCTTCCTTTGTAAAATTGATGCAAAGATCCAAAACTACCATTTATTACACTCCAGCCAACCACAGTACGACCAACGGTCAAGTGAAACGCATTCACAGCACCCTGCGAGAAATTGCCAGATGCTTAAAGAAAGAATTTAGACTCCTAGGTAAAGCTGAAATATTTATCAGAGCCGCTAAGGAATACGAGTACAACAAAACTATACACTCTGTAACTGAAAAGAAACCCATCGAGGTTTCTCATAACGAACTTCCTCTCAAATTAGCATTGCAGAAGACGAAATGTTAGATACACATAACAAGAAAATAAAGTCAAGAGAAGTCAAAACTGACGATATAATACACCAAAAAACCACAGGTGGCTATTGGGGTAAATTACAATCAAAATATAAAAATCAGAAAGTAAAGGCAATAAGATAGAATTACAAAACGATAAGATTGTCCATAAAGATAATCTGAAACTTTAATTTCAGACAATAGACTTCATATTCATACTACTAACCCTCATCTACAGGGTTAATGCCGAGATCATCGATTACACTCGAGACAACTACATATTGGTCGAAACTGGTGACGTATGCTGACTCACAAAGAAATAACAGACATAACAATCATTTTAACATCATACAAACTCTTTTAGATCAACTCATGGTCTCACGCTTTAAACGAGCAATAGAAACAATAGGGACTATCTGGAAATGGATAGCAGGATCCCTAGATAATGATGATGAACTTACCATAGAAAATAAAATTAGCGATCTAATTGCAAATAATAATAAACAATTTGTAACAAATTCCAAATTATTTGAAGCTATTAAATCATTTAAAGATGAACATATTGCTGGAGAAAAGTAAACTAATAATTTTTGAATTACAAAATATGATCAACATTTTAACTTTAGCAAAATTAAGAATTTTAAAGCCAGCCATTTCAATACCAATGATATTAATAAAATTGAAAAAAAAATAGCTAATTAAAACTAAAAGAGTTGATAGTTCGAATTTTAAGATTTTACAGAAAGATGGAATCAATGTAATTTATATTAAATACCCCATTATTTATGATAAATGCAAATTATACGAAAGTTGGGCCATAAGCCAGGAAGATGGGAAATTGATTTTAATTAAAGAAATTATCAAATGTAACAGTAATTTTATTAATGTAAAAACGTGTAAGAAAGAACTAAAACATACATTTTGTGAAATTAGCAAGAATCAGACATGTTTGTCTGAACTACTTAATAATCGAAGAACAGTTTGTAACAAAATTAAAGAGAAAAATCTAAACTTAGAAATAATCAAAGACGCAAACCTACTGTCTGGAGAACACATCGTGGATGACGAAATTATACCTAATGAAGTTTGCGAACAACACAACTATAGATGGTAAAGTGTACGAAAACCCAACACGCTTGATTCAGAACTATTTGAAGTCATACACGATCGACAAATCAGTATTTTGAGTCTCTCGATGACCAATTAAAATTAGACAACATAAACTTGTTGGAATCCCTACAGATCGAAGTTACTAACAGCCCTATAGGATTCATGTTTCTTATAATCCTCATAACAGCATTTGTAATTATCTTTTATAGAAAGAGAACCCCTAGATTGACACCAAAACAACTCCTGGACCAAAGGGTAGAACGAATTCAAATACTTGTGAGACAATACGAAGCTGCGGGGCAAGCTTCTTAGAGGAAAAGGGGAGTTATCACACTAGTTCCTCTAGCAACCAAATAAACAAAAAAAACTATATCAGTAACGACCACTCGAGGACCACATCTTATCTGACAACATTGTCACGAAATCCAGGGCAATGTGTTTGTTTCTGATAACAAACAACCATTTTACCAACCTTATTATCGTAAATAAACACAGCTGCGATGACACGATGCAAATGTGCATCGAAAACAACTAAATATAAAAGAGGAAGCCACCAAACCCGAGGCTAGCATTCCCACGCCGTTGACACGTCGTAATTCTGCAGGACTGTTTACTTTAAGTGTATTGAAAAACGTTGTATCTAGCATTTTAAGTAATAAAAGTTTTTTTTTCATAATTAAAACGAACTAAACTTTTTAATCTATGTATTTTGGACAGGTTTTAAAGCACCTTCCAATATCCGGTGCTTGTTCGGGAGTGTTTATGTCTAAAGACCTTCTACATTACAGAGATTAGATATTGTTTACTCGGAAACATTATTCATATTTTTTTTAAGTAAGCCGAACATTTACGAAATATAGGTAAGTCATTTTTGAAGGAAAATTCGAGAATTTTTCAAGCTCTAAAATTTTAAGGAGCTTTTTTTGTTTTTTTTTTTTAAATTGACTGTTTCCATCGCCATTATACTTATATTTTTTTCAATGCTACTCAACTTTGCAGGAGATACTTAATTTCAATAAGTGACGATGCAGCGGTTTTGCGAAAGTTGTAAGTTCAACAATTGTAATTCTTCGGACAACTTAAGCATATGGTTAGCGAAGGTTACTAGCTCTACCACCAGCACAAATTAAAAGTTTATTTCTTTTAAATTTACTTTCCTAAGGAATTTTCACCAATATGGTACTTTTGAAGTCAATTCAATGTTATTTAAGAAAAAATCTGTACCATTCAATTTATTCCAAAAATATGTATTATGTATGTACCTACATATATATGTACATATATAGGTATATTCATTGTTATCGTATATTAAAACGTAAAAAAGGGATAAAAGATACTTATTTACCAACAAAATTCGAAACAAAATTCAACCACCCGTAAACAATATCTGAAGAAACTTCCACAACACAAAACAATTCCGTGCCAATCGTATATGTCACGTTTCGGACCGGCATCATTGCTCGAAATCAATTCAGGATTTAAAATTCTAAATTTCACTCCCTACACAAAGGACTTTTCTTTCATTATTGTTTCCTTCTTTTCTTCCTTAAAAACTTAAATTATTTATTCAGGATGATTTTTTTTCCACAAAAAAAAAAGAAAAAAAAATTCGAAAATCCTAGCAGAATAGCGATAGACCAAGAAAACTGTTTTGTCTGAGATTGTAGATTCACAAGAGTCACAAGTGCGTGCGATTTATAGTCGTTGATTTCAACAACCCAGGGGTTGAAACTAGAAGAAACCAGAAAAAGGGCAAAATCTGTATCTTGCAAGGGGTGGTGATGACGGTGATGATAATCGAGTATTACCTTATGATGTAATCGGACGCAGTGAGCAAATGAGCAGAAAGCAGTAGCTCTCTAGGGAGCCTTTTCGCAAAACCGGGTGTGTTTTACTTTACGCCTTAGTTCTGTGGTTTTGAAAAGTTTCCCGGTAGGGGTGGATGTTCTATTTTGTTTGCAAGTATTGTGCAAAGATTTTTTTGAAATGGAAATTTGCTTGATCGTAACACTGGAGATTGAGTGGAAACAATTAAACTATGATTCTTTAAAGGTATTTGTTGTTAGCGTTCAAACTCTAATTGATTGAAAATAGTTTGGGTCTCCATGGTTTAATGGTAAAACGTTTGTTTGATCCCAAGGGCTTTGTTTCAAATCCCAACCGGACAGCAATTTTTAGGGGAAAGGCTTCCGCTCGGGTGGCTGAGACTCGTACCAAAAGTTGCGGTTGCTGAAGGCCGTTGCGTTGACCGTCCCGTTTGCGTGCCCCGGCGCTAATAAGACTCCCAGGTAAAGACGGAAATTTTGGATGCGTTCCTATAATTTTTAAAAATCTTCAGAACCCAAAATTTCAACCACAATCATTTTCTTCGTAGGACGCACCGTTTTCGAGATATTCACACTCAGAAACTCTTTGTATTAACTTCCGGGTAAAAACAAACATTTTGGAAGATTGAGTACATTTAATTTCAGAAAATTTTAAATACTACCATGATCAAAAAGTTTCAGGAATTTATTCAACAAATTGAAAGTACAAGTTTATTCTTGATAATACGATATGTATTGTCTCCTTCAAAGTACTCTCCATTGACTGAAACGTACTTATGCCAGCGCTTGATCCAATCCTCCAAAAAAATTTTATAATCGGATTTTGGTATAGCCATCAGAGCCGTCTTCGATTTTTCTCCTCTTGGCTACTAAAACGTGTTCCCCAGAGCGGTTTCTTGAGTCGATGGAACGAATAAGGATGGCATTGTGCGACGGTGCGTTATTGTGGTGCAAATCCCACGAGTTGTTTGCCCATAAATCCGGTCTTTTTTGGCGAATTGCTTCTCGCAAACGTCTCATAATGCCCAAGTAATAAACCTTGTTGATTGTTTGATCTTGTGGCAAGAATTCATGATGCGCAACAATGTTGTAATCCATGAAAGCCGTGAGCATCGCCATCTTTTTCTACTGAAAACGACGTTATTTTTTCGGTCTTGGCTCATTCGGTATACGTCATTCATTCGCCTGATGCCTGGATTGCGTCTCGTACTCGTAAACCCACGTCTCGTCTCCAATAATTATGCGTTTGATGAATGTTGGGTCGGATTCAGCAGCTAAAATCATATCTTTTGCGATGTCAATGTCATCCTTTTTTCGATGAAAGTCAGATCTTTCGCACCAGGTTTGCACCGAAACGTCTGAAGCCCAAATCTTTAACCAAAATGTCTTGAACGGATCCATAAGCAATGTTCAAATCCTCTGGTAGTTCTCTGATGGTCAATTTGCGGTTTTCGGCCAGCATTTCTTTGATTTTATTGATGTTTTCGTCGGTTTTCGATGTCGACGGCCTACCACTGAGTTCGTCATCGTCAACGAACTCACGACCACTTTGAAGCGTTGGTGCTACGCATAAAAGTTTGCTTTCAATAGACTAATTTGATGCAAACTCGTTGCTGCAGAGTTGATCCCATTTTTAAAATCGTAAAATATCTAAAACTACTCTACGTACTCTCGACAGCGTAGCTTTTACAAATATCAGGCTACGGCTGGGAAGGAATGTTTATGACAGATGTGTCAACCTAAAAAAAAGAAAAAAAAACAGATGACTGAAAACGCCACACGGTAATCATTCTTGAAACTTTTTGATCAAGGTTCTTTTCGTACGGAATGAAAAATCTAACAAATGAATATTTCGATACTATTAATAATAATAATACTAAATATATCAATTATTATGTTTTATGTTGGTCTCTAAAATATGTCACACCGATGATAGGAATTATTTCGCTTTATTTTTAGACGAATTCAGAGAAAAGAAACCTTTTTCCCAAAGATCTGTGGCAAAATATAGTTTTTTGGAAACATACAACAAATTGTTCGTCCACTTTCGTTTTCTTCTCTTTTTAGGTAGAATAACAAAAATATATGTACATTCCAAGGATGACGCGTATTGCGGGTGAAATTTTGAAGGGGAGGAATACAACTGGCTATTTCGCTGGAGCTTTTTTTTATATAAAAAAAAAAGGAAAATAATAGGGAAAGACACGAAACATTTCTACGATGTTCTAGTGAATTTATGGAGCTCACGCGCGATTCTGTACTTTTTGGCGACCTCAGATATGTGATCGCTCCATATTAATACACATACCGAGAATAGGAAGTCTTTTGGTTTCAGCGATGGAAGTACCATTCATGTATAATGATTGAGTGTTATGATTTCGCTTGAGAGACAGAAGACAGCAATGTGTTTTGGTAGCATTAAATTATACATTGTTGATTACACCCCATTTGGTTATGCTGTCCAGGTCAGAATTTAGTGTGTTTAACATAGAAAATTCGACGCTCTCAAATACAGCATTATCTGGCAGCGTAGAGTTCGCTGCAAACTGAACAGCAAGCAGATTGGTTTTGTCTAAGTAGCTGACAGCTGGAATGTCATTGTAAATGAGCGTGAGGATGGCAGGCGAGGCAGAATTTTTAATATTTTTAAGGAATGACTAACAATTTTTACTACCTTTGGGACATTGTAGGATTTCTTGGTCATGTAAGAATTTTACACGTCGAATGTGGGCATTGCAGTCATTTCTGGCCTGTTTAAACTTCTTTCGGGTTTTCTCAGATTTGCTGGCTTTGCTTATGCTAATTCACAAGCTGAGTGAAACTATTTATCTCAGCAAAAAACTTAAAATTTGAGTACTTGGCAAGGAAACAGCACATAGGTGCAAGTACGTGCGACCCGGTCTTGCACTTATTAATTCTTCTTTGATTTCGATCAAAATCGATAGAGTCATAGCCGAGAAAAGCAAATTTTCAAAAACCAGACAATAAGTAAAGTACCGTTATACACACAGTTTGGCGAAAACCTGGTACGCCATCTATTGCCATATATCCCCCGCAGCTGACATATTAAATTAATATAATATAATAGAATAAAATTGGTGGAGCCATTTTCGAGAAAGTCGGATTTTTACAAAATCAGCCATTAGTAAAGTAATTTCGGGATCAGAATGAAAATTCCGATCTTGGCTCGAATTGTGAACCCAAGACCCCAGATATGAAGTTTGAAAAAAGTCTGTACACACGAAAGACGTGCGTACAGACAGAATTGCGAGACCCACTTTTTGAAGATTTTCCATTATGAATAAGAATAGCAAAATTGATCAAAATCTCGACGTCAATTTTTTTTTCACGAAACCAATACCTGCCTTTTAGGTACAAGTAAAAATAAAAAAAATTATCACTGTTGAAACTTAAAATTTGCGCACCCCGTAGTTTCTTCCAGACAACTATCCAGCTTTCCCACTCGATGCGTTCAGAATTCCGGACGTAGCATCACATTTTGTCTAGCGACCATCATGCACCTTTTATTTTCCCACATTTTAATTCCCATAATTCTATTCCCACGATTAATTTGTAATGTAAAATAGTATTTAAGCTGATATTGTATTGTAAATAAAGTCACTTGGCAAAAATCAATCCAAGTCTTCACACTAGATCAAAAGAGATCTTTTCATTGTGGTGACCCCGACATGATTTTACTTCCCCCACCAGAGGTAAGGGGTACATCACTTTCCTCGATTAAAATTGACACAAGCGTTACCAGGACTCCATACACTGGGATTTCTTCTTCTTTGGAATAGAAATAGTCCAGTATAATACACGCGTCACCAGGGCTACAACACTGGTACCATCTTAAGCAGGCGACGAAACCAAGTTTCACCATACAGGCATAAAATCTACAACAATTGCAGAAGAATTTATCATGGGTGAGATGGAAGTATTCCACAACATCGCCAGGCAAAAGGCCGTAGCAGAATAGCTACAGAAAATTCAAATCAAAGGCAAAGACGGTCCCGCCACGAAAACAGCCGTATACAGGGACAACGAGCTTAACATAATTGAAAGTTTATATCTAGAGTTCACCAATAACCACGAAAGAGTCAAAGAGGCATATGAATCAGGAGCCAAATCTGAGGATAAACCAGTGACACCCCCTCGATCCACTCACTCACTAGAGGTTGTAAAAATTCATCGACGACAAAAATCAACCGCACAAACACTGCAACGGTTGTTCAGCAATCTTGACAAAGGTTTGATGGAAGCGTGGAGGTCTACATTCTGTCACCTTAATATAAATATTTTAAATAAATATTGGGGGCAGATGGAGGAGATGCATCAATAGGTCACAGAACCGGTGGAAAACCCACTTACACAAATCTACCAAATGGAGGACAAGGTTAATAATTCTCTTTTCGAATTAACAACAAAATTGGAACAGTTGACTAATCAGACAGATGTATCCCAAGCTGCAACATCAATTTCTGCTACGAGTATGTTAAACGCAGCACTAGAATTACCAAAGATCACCCTACAAAAATTCGATGGGGACTACTTAAAATGGAGGCAGTATAATGATTTATTCACTGAACAAGTGCACAGTCAGTAGTTGTTCTATTTAAAGATAACTCTCACGGGCGAAGCAGACAAACTGATTCGCCATTTTACCACATCCGATGCAAATTATAACGCTGCATGGAAGGTAATAACAGAGCGGTATGATAATTTGTTACAGTTCTTGTAATAATTGGCAATTCATTGAACATTTTCAAGCCTTTATATTGCAAAGAATTGTGCGATCATCCTTTCAAAAAGTTTGGTAGTCTAAAATTATTAACTGTTCTTAATAAATAGGGTTGCACATCACGAATATATTGCACATAATTTAGTAAACAAATAGGCATTAGGTTATTTTTAATTCTAAAAATGAACAATAAAACATTCATTCCTTTGTTTAACTGACAACCATTTTAACGAACTTAACATAAAACGATTTTTTAACATATCTATTGCACTTTCAAATACATAGCATGACCTTATTTTGTAACAATTGCAATTTTTGTACTATACTATCAGTACATAAAAACAAAAATTACTACAGCAAAAATATCCAGCGTATCATTTGGAGAGAATCCGCTGATCAACTACTAAAAGTATATCAACTCAACACCGTGACGTACGGAACCAAATCTGCGCTTCATCTAGCAATAAGATATCTCCAAGATTTGGCTCAACCAGAGATGACAGACATCTACTGGCAGCGAACATCATACAACAAAATGGACGATATCTTAACGGGCAATAACGATCTAAATAAAACTCCTCAGATGCAGATGGAGCTTAAGGGTTTACTTGAAGAAGAAAAATTTCATCTGCGAAAATGGTTTGCTAATGCACCAGCATTCCTTATAAATTATTTTTTTTTTATTATGAAACGGAGAAAAAAAAACTATTGGTATGACCTGGTTCCATCATCAGATAAATTTTTCATCAAAACGATGTAGAAGAAGACGACAAGAGTTACCAAGCGATCCATATTAGCCGATACTGCTCACATTTTCGATCCAATAGACATTGTGAGTGCAGTAGTGATACTTGCTAAGATATTTATCCAAGAACTATGGATCTCCAAATTAGACTGGGACGCTGCTTTACCCATACAGTGGCACACAAATTGGATGACCTTCAGAAAGGGTCTACTTCAGCTCAACAATTTAATGGTACCTCGACACATAATGTTGGCTGGCAGATGCAACTTGTACTGAGCTTCATGCATTTTCTGATGACTCTCAAGGAACCGTGGTCTACTTAAAATCTACAAATCATCGAGGAGAAATAAAAGTACAATTGGTATGCTCAAAATCTCGAGTACCGCTAATCAAACAACAAACCATTCCTCGTCTTCAACTGTGTGCCGCAAAGCTGATGACAAAATTGGTAAAGTTCGTGAAGGAAAGTCTACCAATTGATATTAGTGTGCAGCAACTTAAAGCAGCAAAGATAGTTATTGTTAAATACCTGTAAGAAGCAGCATTTCCAGAAGATCTAAAATCACTCTAGAAAGCAAGGCATGTATCGGACAAAAACCGTTTGAGCTGCTTGTCACTATTCCTGGATGAGTTAGAGTAGAAGCTCGATTAGAAGCTTCGGCTCTCCCATACGATGTCAAACATGAAATGATTCTAGCAAGCTCACAAATTTTCACGAGATTATTAATGACACAATTGCATTACGATAATATACATGTAGGCCCACAAGCATTACTCACGATACCAAGGCAGAACAACTGAATTTGAGAAACAAAACAACTAACTCAAACTATCGTACACAACTGTATACGCTGTTTCAAAGCAAAACCAAGAAGTATCGAGCAACTAATGGGTATTTTACCACAAGACCATTCAAAAAATTTTAGAGTAGACTTTCTTGGACCAGTATACATCCACTACAAAATACGGGGTAATCGACCAACAAGGCATACATATGTATCAGTTTTCATATATTTTGCGACAAAAGTCGTGCATCTGGAAATGGTAATAGATCTAAAGACCCAAGCATTTATTGGAGCACTAAAAAGATTCGTGGCGCGACTTGGTTGCCCAGCTAAAATATTTTCGGACAACGCAACAAACTCTATGAGAGCCCTAAATGAACTCTACTCAAAGAACTTTAACAAGGAAAGAGTAGCATCCATTAGAAATCACTGTGCCGAAAAGTGTATCGACTGGAAACCGATTCCTCTAAGATCCTCATAATTTGGAGGTGTGTGGAAGCCGCGGTCAAGTCCGCTAAATACCACATGGGGAGAGTATTTTCTGGTGCAGCATTAACTCAAGAAGAATTTACCACAGCATTAGCGCAAATAGAAGCAGTCCTTAAATCGAGAACATTAACCCCTATGTACACGGATCCAAATGATCTAGAAGTTCTTACCCCAGGACACTTTTAATTGGTGCACCATTAACTACTTTCATCGATTCTGATTGCAAGATGTCTAGCATCACTCACGTAGCCCGATGGAATCTGGTAACATCAATACACCGCGAGTTCTGGCGTAGATCGAGCAGCGAAGATCCATCAATGGTATAAGTGGAAGCATTTTCAAGAAGATATGCAACCAGGAGCACTTGTACTTATAAAGGAGGATAACCTATCTCCCCTGAAATGGCTTCTAGGCAGAGTTATCAAGGCAACTCCAGGACAAGACAAAATGGCTCGAGTAGTCGATTTAAAGACCTCAACTGGAGAAATAAGAAGATCCATCTCTAAGGCGTTATGAAATTCAGCAAAACAAGCCAAAGGAATCCCCTAGCAATCTTAAAGATCTATCAAGAAACACGGGAATAACTAGCTTCCTGAAAGGCCGGTTTCGTCCAATACAGAAATATAGGACTACCGAAGATATTCCAACCCTCAAACGAAAATACCCAGAATCCTCTTCGAAACAAAAGGTAAAAATAAGGCCACTTAAAACACTACTAATGGGTTTATTACTAACTGGAACGGTATTAGGCCAAACAACAATACCAAGTGCAGTAGAAGTTAACATTTTCGCAGACAACCCTGGGATGTACTTTGAGGACCTAGGTGATTGGAATCTCTTCGATTATTTCAACATATCTAACTATTGGCAGGAGTATCAAGGGCTCAAAGAAGCCGTTAGCAGATTAAAACAAAAAATGCGAAACAATGCAACAACATCCAAACAACATCGGTAACATAATTATAATACAACTAGAACAACAATTGCAGGAAACAGAAGCCTTAAACGAAATTTTAAAGCGTAGAAATGGGGTGGGCATTTGTAAAAAAAAACGATCCCCGTTCGATTTCATTGGAACCGTCGCAAACAAACTGTTTGGTATTATTGACCAAGACTATGCGCACTATACTGAAGATAAGGCAAACAAGAACGAAGAACACCTACTGGAATTAAGCAAAAAACAAACATCTTTTGTTGAATCCACAGCCAATGTTCTCAATACATCTATGTCTTCAATTAGGGAACAATTCAGGATAGTAAAGCAGCAGCTGACTCAAGCTTATCACGATATGCTATCGACAACCTTAACCAGGCAATAATTTAAGTGCAAGTGTTTAACTCCGTTACCATTTACGTGTCTAAGCTAAAGGACAGCTTTCAGCGAACTCGACTAGCAATTCTTGATGCTATTACGGACACCCATCAAGGAAGAATAAGTTCACTAATATTATCACCAATACAACTATTGAATGAGCTTAACAAAATTCGGAAAGAACTACCAGCTGGCTTAACACTTCCTGGATACGATGAGTACAATCTAACAAGGTTATACGCGCTATTGAGAGTTAAGGCCGGTGTAACATCATCTACGATTCTGTTCCTCATCAAGGTGCCACTATTACGCAGTCAAGTGTTTCAACTATTCAAACTAATACCATTACCGGTTCAACAGAACGACTCCTTCGACAACCATCTACACCGTTTCTTGCTATAAGTCCATATAGGGATCAATATTTTCCAGTATCACAAGGTGAATATCAAGGATGTCTACAAAATGATAAACGGAAATATTTCTGCAAGCAATAACATCCTATTTTTAACACTCATTCTACGATCGTCAAAATCAGCTGTTTTGAAAATAGTTTGTCATGAATTTAGTAATATTAACATAATATCCAAGTTAATATCAATGGTCATTGAGTTCCGGTTTCATAATTATCTTTATTTTTGTTCTTGCTGCTAAAAAAAAAAATAGGTACCTACTAACTTTGAACCACTTTGAACATAAGACTGTACTTTTCCACAGTTTTTACTCATTGTGCTGTTTTGTCCTGTTATTTTTTTTAACTTCATATAATATATGGACATGGAGTAGTGGTCGCCGGCGCCGTCGTTTGGTGGAGCATTAGACTACTGAGCGGGAGGTTTAGATTCGAATCCCAGAAAGAATAAAAAAAAAACACAAAAATTTATATGTGTTTATCCGAATAGCGAACCACAGCTGACTGTCGTTTGGGCATAGCACCTGTTTTGTTTGTTTTGGAGGATCTACACTTCACAGCTCCGCTTAGTTACGTCAGAGTTGTGTCTTTTTGTGTTTCCATTGTTGTAGTGATGAGGGAATTTAGGGTTGATTTTACCAACGTTCGTGGGCTTCGAACGAATTTCTTCGATATGTGCGCACAAGCCCATTCCCATAAACCAGCTGTTTTGGCACTAAGCGAAACACAGGAGTGGAAGAATCTTCCGATTTGAAACTTCCTGGACAGAACTTAGTGTCATTATTCTTTCCCCACCGTGGCCTCGCCATTTACGTCCGTAGTGATATTGCTTACCAAGTTCCACCACAGTATGGCCACTGTTCCAACCTGGAATTTAATTTCAAATCGCTAAAATTCACCGTCCGTAAGCAAATAATTCATTACTGCTTTATTTACAGAAGCCATAGTGCGGACAGCAACTCAACGTATACTGGACATTGAAAGTCATTCCGCCAACACTTTGGGCTTGTTTCTTACTTCGCACCCTGATAAATACACTATTGATGTTTTAGCGCCTCTAGATAGGTCTGACCTTAATATCGTATCAGCTAAATTCTCGTATTCCGACCACTCAGTTAAAGAAAAAACTCCTAAAAGAAAAGTATGGCAATACCAGAAAGCCAACTGGAGAGGCCTTAATAGCTTCTTAAGGAGTTTTAACTAGTCGCTATGCTTCCTCGATAGCGACTTAGATGCCGCAGCTGATATGATCACTAACACTATGCTCTTAGGTATGAATGACTTTATTCCTAACAGAATAAAGAGCACTAAACCTAAGGCAAACTCGAGGTTTGACCAGAGCTGTAAAGAGGCTATCAGGTTGAAAGAAGTAAGCTTTCGGTCTTATAAAGCCCACTAATCTGAGGAAAACCGAAAAAAGTTTAAACAAGCCAAAAAAGACTGCAATGCCCATATTCGACGTGTAAAATTCCTACATGACCAAAAATTGAGGCAAAAAATCCTACAATGTCCCAAAGGTAGTAAACATTTTTGGTCATTCGTCAAAAACATTAAAAATTCTACCTCGTTTACCATCCCCACGCTCATTTGCAATGACATTCCAGCTGTCAGCAACTTAGGCAAAGCCAATCTGCTTGATGCTCACTTTGCAGCGAACTCCACGCTGCCAGATAATGCTTTATCTCCACCTGTATTTGAGAGCATCAAATTTTCCTCGGGATAGGTCCACTTTGGCACTCGTACAGTTGCAGGAGTACTCAAAGGTCTTAACTTACACAAATCCGCTAGTCCAGATGGTATCCCCCCCATAATTTTGAAGAGGTGTTCCTCTACGCTGGCAAAACCTCTGCGTAAGCTTTTCTGTCTATCCTAATTTTCAGGACACTTTCCGAGTAGATGGAAAACAGCATTTGTCCAACCCATTACTAAAAAAGGCGAATCTTCCTCCCTGTAAAATTACCGATCCATTGCACTTACGTCCCTTCTTTCCAAGGTCATGGAAACGCTGATAAATCGTCAGCTTATGAAATATCTAGACTCACGAAATCTCCATAATGACCGGCACTATGGTTTTCGTAGCAACAGGTGATTTGATGGCATATCTCACCGAGAAGTGGAACCAATCTCTCCATCACTTCGGCGAAACTAAGATGGTTGCGCTTGATATTTCAAAGGCTATATATTGGATTAGAAATTACCTTTCAATACAAGTTGTTTTGGACGGCTTCAAGTCTTCAATTCACCATATAAATTCTGGTGTCCCCCAAGGCTCTGTTTTGTCTCCGACTCGCTTTCTTATTTTTATAAATGATCTCTTGTCTGTAACTTCTAATCCAATCCATTCTTTCGCTGATGACAGTACCCTCAGTTTTTCATATTCTTTCCCTAACTCACGTCCTTGCTCTTCGGCCGTAGAAGGGGAACGGCAGCGTATGTTAAACACATTAAATTCCGACCTAGACAGCATAATCAAATGGGGTGTAATCAACAGAGTGGAATGCTTCCAAAACACAATGCTGTCTTCTGTCTCTCAAGCGAAGCCAAAACCCTCAACCATTATCCATGGATGGTACTTGCGTCATTGAAACCGACAGACTTGCCATTCTCGGTACGTGTATTAATAACCATCTTCGATGGAACGATCACATATTCGAGGTCGCCAAAAATGCTGCAAAATGTCAAGGATTCCTTAAACGCTGCAAGAAATATTTTACCCCGTCTGATCTGGCCTCAATTTATAAGGCATTCATTCGCCCTAAGTAGGAATATAACGCCCATATCTGGTTCGGTGCACCCAAGACCGTTCTGCACATTCTTGATAGGGTACAAAATCGCGCGTTAAAACTTATAAGTGATAGAGACATTGTGAATGCTATACATTCACTTGAACATGGGAGAAATATCTCATGTCTCTCCCTGTATTATCATTTTTTCCACAAAAATTGCTCCAGCGAAATAGCCAGTTGCATTCCTCCCCTTCAAAACTTCACCGGCAATATGCGACATACTTCGAATGCACATCAGTTCACCCTAAAGTCTAACTTCGGTCGTACTATTAAATATAGAGATTCGTTTATAAGCCGAACGACACGGATGTGGAATGATCTACCAAGCTCTATATTTCCCCATCACTACAACCTTCAAACATTTAAAGCCAACGTGCACAGGCTTCTCCTCTGTTCCTCTTCCCCTTTTTCCTAAAAGCCCGTGCCCTGTAACAGTATAAAGGTATTCATATTCCTTATGGCGCGCGCGAATTATAAAAAAAATAAAAATACAAATTTAATGTCCTGCTAATGTCTGATAGGTAATAATCCCTGACGTATGAGGTGACTAAAATCCATCTAGAGGAAGTTACCTTAATGATGTTAAGAGCAATTCCTGGGAGAGCCCAGAGCTAGGCAGCAAGGTTATAGTTGAAAGTCGAAATTGAAGGGAAAATCGAGGTGCAAATGTCACACAATGTGTAACACACTAGTCAGAGTCGTATACTCGTATATATAACAAGTAGGTTCTAAAACCATTCCGTACGGGCTCCAACTCTGGACTTGCACAAGTAAGACAAACATGCAAAATATCCAATGTTTCCAGAGTATAGTACTGAGTAACATTGTTATTCGCCTTGGTACGTACGTAACACGGATCTACACAGAGATCTGAAAATTGAACTGATAGAAGACGAATTTAAAAAGGTTGCGAGAAGGCTTCGTTACAGCGATAACGTAGAAGTATTTGATTTGGTACTGAACAATAATAAATTAACAAGAAGACGGAAAAAGATTAAGCCATTTGAATTAGTGAGAAATAGCGATTTAAAAACAATCACACAAAAAGTGTGATTGATTTTACTAGAGAAGAAAAAAAGCCAAAACAAGGTGATTCCTCTAAAAGACACAATTTACAAACTAGAAAAAATAATTGCTAATTAGTCTGAGTCCAGGAGCTGATTTTAGTGGGTTAGAATTCCACAATATTCTGTGGTTTTTTTTTTTTGAGATTTTCACCTTCCAACGGAAAACAAGGGAAAGCAAATAAGAGAGAACAAATGTTATGACATAAATTCTTAATTATGCGTTTTGGATACGACAATAAACCTTTCGGTGCCTTCCATTTGTGTGAAAAATGTAACACATATGTCATTAATGGCTGGACATTTATATATTTAATTGTATGGACATGAATGCAAAAACTTAAATTTTTGTCATTTGGTACTTTTTGCCTATTTTTGATGTTTCTGTACACAGTGTCCCGTTTTCTTATTTTTGTGTCTTCGTCGACCTTTTAAGGTGAAGAACTTACATTGGAGTCGAATATTTTGATTCAGGCGTGTTCATTCCGGGCACAATGAAAGCTGTTTCACCGCTGTTTACTTCTTAAGGAAACGATCGACGGCTGCTCAATCTATGTACCTATTAGTTGTTGATCATACTAGCAGCAGAATGTTAAGCTGTTGAAGTGAAGAGTAGAAAAGAAACTAAAGTACACAATAGTCTGGAAATTAGAAGACCATTAACTGAAAAAAAAAGACAAAGAACAATTACTTTCAATGGAAATGTCTGCTCGACGCCCCTTTTGACGAACGATACCTAATTAATTGGCACCCTGTGCCTTCCACAAACGATAGCAAAACCTATCTAATCTAACTACCTTAACTACGGTTTCCGCCTACATTTAATTTAAAAACCAAATTATCTATACAACTTTTACAGAAATTTACAAGTCGGTAGGTACTTAATGCTACTGTTTTTCACTTTCCCCCATAAAATTAATGCAAGTTGACAAAAACAGATTAAGTAAACTTAACCACATCCAAGAACATCAAACTTCAACTGCCATGTCATTATTACCCCACAAAAATAACCTAAAGGATATTTACACATGAAATTCCATTTAATCCTATCATCGTTTAAATTCGTTGTGAGTAGTAATAGCAGCGGTGACAGCAGCACACTGACATTACACAGAGAGAACATCTCTAATTTCTATCCACGTCATTCTATTCCTGTTTAGATACCTATCGCTGACAGATAACTAATCCGATATTTTTTCGCTCTGTTATTCAAAGCCACACAATTTCATCGTGCGACTCTATACAACCACCATCGTCTGTGAACATGTGAGTTGTACTCTATGGGGGTTGAAACTGTGTTGAAACATTTCTTCAGCCCTTGGGTCAAAGGAATACATTTTGTATAAGTATTCGGTTAATCTAATCTAAAACATTGTTATAACCTGTAAAAAACCTCATTTGTTAGATAAATACAAATGTATATAGGAGGATATTTCGATGCGATTACAATCGGTGGAATAATTTTGCTCAAGGGGTTTATGGTTGCCTGTTCATGAGTTAAAAATCAAAGGCTGACGACCTCGTTTGTGGGTGTAAATTTGGTTAGCCCAAAGGCGGTACATGCATATGTATATAATCAAACGCAGTTCAGTGTTGAAAAATTAATGGAAGCATGTGTGGGTGGGTGGTGTGAGGCATTTTCACCTTTCTGGCTTACAAAAAAAAAAAAAAAAACAACTATTCAGAATACTGTGAGCACCAAAAGAAAGTGTACACCTCCACATTGCATTTTAAGTATTTCATATCTACGAATGTTTGGAATCCTTTTATAAAATATTTATGTACATTTTATAAGAAGTTTATTTGCAAACATTCGACAAACAAAACTGAGCAAAAAGAGTAATAACAAAATGACAGCAACAAAAAAACTAAAAACACTTCACTTTTTTCGCGTCAAAAAAAAGTGTACAACATACTGTAACAGATTCTGCTAACGGGATAAACACCGTTATATTGTTTTTTTTTCGCTTTTAGGTTGCACTTTGGCTAAGTTAAAAGGATATCTCATTGTGTTTTGTTTATTCATTAAGAAAGTAAGTGATTTCGTGTTTAAAGTAGATCATTCTTAAAATGGGAAAACAAAGTTCAATTGAAACTCGAAAACTTGTCTTAAAATTTAATCAGGAAGGGAAATCATTACGGGATATAGCTGAAATAGTTGGTAGACATCATAACACAGTGAAACAAATTATTGACAAATTTGCGAGGTTCAAAGACGTGAAAGATCGACCTCGTACCAGCAGACCAAAAAGATTATCCGAAAGTGAAATAAGATCTATTGTCAGGGAAGTACGAAAAAATCCAGTGGCAAGTGCAGTGAAAATTGCAGAAGACATAAGCCTTTCATCTGAAGCTGCCGTAAGTGCAAGCACTGTTCGCCGGGCACTCCATAGTAATGGGTTACATGGGAGAGTGCCGCGAAAAAAACCTCATATTTCGGAAAAGAACCGAAAGCGACGACTGCTTTACGCCCAGAAGCATCAAAATAAGGGTTTTCCATTCTGGTGTAATGTTCTTTTCAGTGATAAAAGTAAATTTGAAATTTTTGGATCAAAAAAGCCACCCAAAGTATGGAGAGCCAAAAACAAGGAATTCGAAGAAATAAATATAAATTCAACAGTAAAGCATGGTGGGGGTTCGGTTATGGTCTGGGGCTGTATGGGAGCATCGGGCATTGGAAACCTTGTTTTTATTGACAGCACAATGAACAAAACAGATTACCTCAATATTTTAAGGGAAAATTTATCACCAAGTGTAGAAAAATTAGGGTTAGATCAATCCTGGGTCTTCCAACATGACAACGACCCCAAGCATACGGCTAAATTGGTAAAGGAATGGTTACTTTATCGGACACCTAAGCAGCTGGATCATCCTCCGCAATCCCCAGACCTTAACCCGATAGAGCATTTGTGGGAGTATCTCGATAGGCAGATTCAAAAACGTACGATAACCAGCAAAGACTCGCTAAAGGCGGTTTTATTAGAAGAATGGCAGAAAATTCCAACAGTATTCACCAAGAAGTTAGTTGAGTCAATGCCAAGAAGACTAGCAGCTGTTTTGAAGTCAAAATGAAAGCAGACAAAATACTAATTTAAAGTTTATAATTTTCTTTTGCGTACTGTACACTTATTTTTGACGCGTAAAAAATGAAGTTTTTTTTGTTATTATTCTATTGTATTTTTGTTATTACTTCTTTTGTTAAGTTTTGTTTGTCAAATGTTTGCGAATAAACATGTCATTAAATGTACATAAGTATCTCATAAGAGGATACAAGCCATTCATAGAAATAAAAGATTAGAAATGTAATCTAGAGCTGTACACTTTCTTTTGACGCTCACAGTAGTTGTTTTGTAAAACACGTACAAGGAATGAACGATGTCAAAGTCAAACTTCAGAAACGAGTGAGCTTTTAAATCATACGGAAACAGGGATGCGCATTTTATTTTTTCCAACAAAAAAGGGCGGTGGAAGATGTAATCGGGAACTTAATCAAAGTAGGAGCATAGATAAGGGTGATGCTCAATAAAATACCTATCGACTTCCGCTACGCCTTTTCAAATTACAGACTATTTCAAAACATATCGGCCAAATATCTTTTATTTAACACTCATAGGTTAACACTGGCATGATATATGGGAAAAAAAGACCAATTGTTTTTTGTGGCAAAAATAAAAGGCCGTAAAATATCAACAATGAGATTCCGATACACACAACATAAATAAAATATATGTATATAAAAAATATAGTTTTTTCCAGTTCCAATTTGTTTTAAAAATCAAAATAGGTGTTTTACTTTGACCAGATAAATCAAAAGATCTGATTTAGGGGTCTGACGAGTAAGTTAATTGGAAAAGTAAATAGCCCAAATAATTGGTATTTTTGTTAAAGTCCACTAACAAACTTTGGAACCTTCCAAAACAAGTATGTACATACAGAAAATGCCGACGGCATTTCAGTGTCCCGAGGAACGGCGTGTTGGAGAAATTCTAAATTACAATAAAATTAGGATTTCTCGAGGCTGTGTACTTACACTGCACCATCAGCATTCTTTGTTTTGTAGGAGATACATTTTCTGAACTGTTTGCTAGACGTCAATCTTATTCATTATTAAGTGCTTATGTATGCACTACTCGAACCGCATTATAAGTATTGCCGATACCCCGGTCGACCACTTTCTCGAACACCAAATTCTATCGATATCCGTTCAGTGATTCATAAGCTACTCATCAAGTGGTGTAGTGTGTAGTATAATAAAACTTACCTCCACTCTGTTCGATTTTAAAGGTTTTTGGATAAGACCATCTGCATAATAGACTGGGACTAGAAACAACATTTTAGTGTTCGAATTTGAAAAAAAATCTTTCATGATATCACCTTTGCGAATGTGTCACAAACCTCCGAGAGTAAAATTGTCATGAGTAGGTTTTAAATTACGCTCAGATACGGTATGACATTCGTGTGTCGCACGGCACGAATGGTTGCGCGAATATGTGCCCTAAACCCCATATCGGCTGTTTGTTTGTGCCAAATAATTATTTTTTTTATATATATTTTAGGACTTTGCACTGAATGGTCGCAGAAGAAGATATCTCTAATAGCTATAGGCTCCAAGCATGTTAAATGAAAAGCTTTTCGATTGTGATAAAATTTCAAAACAAAAACTTTTAAGCTTTCTGTGTTATAAATTCTAGAAACATTGACAATTTTAGAATATGTCTAGAATTCCACTCACTCTATCCGAATTTGATGGTTCTTAGATGGGGGCTCTTAATACGATAGACCAGTTAAGTCCGTTCAGGGAGTCTAGTCTAGAACTACGCATGTTTTTGTGTTGATAGATTAAGTTGAAATCGGACACTAAAAATGCAGCTTAACAAGGATGCAAAAGTGTTAAATGAAAAAATGACGTCCATCCAAGATTTACAAATTAAAGTGATGAGTACACAGAAGAGGAATATATAATTTAATTTTGCATATGTTTATAAATATTTTGGAAAACTTGGGTGAGTTTATAAGAAACTAATTGATTTCAATAATTTTTAAAAATGTAAGAGTGCCCAATGTATGTATGTTACATTTGTGGGTGCCACAGAGTGTAATATTGCCAACAATTTTTGAAAGTGCCAGCTTGACGCTAAAGTACCTGTTTCAGTATCGCTGCTAAACGTACATACAGACATATCTCTCACCGTCTCACCGATTTGAATAATCGTTTTCAAAGGTTTTCTTGAAGTAGGTAGAGTTTTTACATGTTGCTAAATTTCAGCTTCCTAGTTACTCTGTGATTCGAGTCTTTTGTCTCATAGACATTGGACAGAAAAAGTTGAACAGGGTGTGCTACGTTTAACCAATTGCCCAACTGATCCAATTCCGGGTTATGGTATTTTTTTAAGTTCATGTACAATAGGTATAACTTCTAAATAAAATAACTTTTTTTTATAAACTTTGCTCAAGAAAGGCTGTGCCAGCACCCCGAGATAACCGAGATTTTTTTTCTCTATCCTTTTTGGTCCACCAGGTTCTATTTGTATGCAAAATTGTGCTCTCTAGGTCAAATGGTTCAAAAGTTACAAGCGTGTGACAGTCACACGTACAGACAGACAAACAGAAGGACACCGTGTTGAATCCATTAGTGTTCCGTTCATACCATTCAGCTACGGAACATTAAAAGTTAAATTACCCACCTTTAGAAATCCTCAATTAAATGACGAAGAATTCAAACATACCAATCTCCCATTCGTATTATATTTGATAAACACTCTTCTATTGAATTCTGAACCCAACCAATGCCTAATCACCTTAAGTTCACCTTCTAGTCGCGCATGTACAAATGACACTCGCAATCATGGGTCAGAAAACTAATCACTGTAAATTGCATTAACCTTAAAGAAAGTGTAACCATGCTCGTACATAGTTTGCTGTTTAAATTTAACCAGTAACCTGATACAATAGGGTTTTTCACGCGCGCCATTTTAACCGCAAACACAGAACGAAATCAGAGTTGAACTTTTTTTTTCTGTATTGGTTCATGTTTCTTGGTTCGTTTGCGGTATTATTTGCATACACGGGGAGTAAAGAGCTGTCATAATATAAGAGTACTGCTTGTAACCAATTGCTTAGAATATAGAGAGAAATGTTTAACGTCTAAGACTTACCCTTTTTTAAGTGAATATCTTCCGGTGTAATTGGACAACTACCAACGCCCAGCACAGAGCCTACCGATGTACCACTTGGACTTAATGGCTGCAACGATGGAAAAGGTGAATTTGCATTCAACGGGGTCGAGTACCAGGACGGTGGTGCCCGTGGCCAGCATCCAGCTGCGGCCGCTGCGGCTGCAGCCGCTTGGGCACTCTGATTGTGCGCATGCGTATGATGATGATGGTGACCATTTAATAAACGTAATTTGTCGTATACAGAATCACTACCCACATCAATGATGCCGCTGCCAGTGGCGACTGAACCTCCATTACAGTTGGTGCTGCCCACACTGCCGGCGGAATTCAACGGAGTTGCAGTTTGTTGCTGTTGCCCACCACCACTACTGTTGGCACCTCCGCCGCCACTACCCAGGGACCCAGAGCCTCCTTGATTACTCGAGGGATGTTGCTGCTGTTGTTCCTTTTGCGCGGCTAAATTTCTAAGAACACGGTTTATTGATGAAACCTAAAGAAAAGAAAAAAAACAACGAGAAAAGAAAATGTTGATGAAAAATCAAAAGACCGCTTTCCCTAATGATTACTTCCGTACAGGAAGACCATAAAATACACATTCCAAACGAGGGTGGTTAGCCAGCAGTTAGGCATCACCCACAAATGTGTAAATAATATTTTTTCGTTGCGTCGTGGTCTTTTCAGAGTGTGACGACAGTTTATACACTCAGTTAACGACAAAAGAAAATGGCTAAGAATCCGAACCCCTCTTCATTTCTTATACAAAACATGTCCCCAAGTTGTCTTAGCCGTTAGGTGGCGTAATGAGGGAAAGTATAAATAATTGAAACTTTTTCTTGGGGTCCATCAGCCCATCCATCATCATCACCCATTTACTTTATTTTGTTCTTTCTTTCCTTATTCAATATTTTTTTTTTTGTGTTTTGCTTTGCATGAAGGGTGAATATATTTAAAATGCGACACAAGACACAAGAAAGAATCCTTGCAGCAATAAGACACAAAAGCGAAAATCAAACAAAATGATAATTCTACTTCACCCTCGTCTTTGCCGCCGCGCTATTGAGTGTAGAGTGGAGCATCCGCCCATCGAAAATGGTAGACACATTATTACGTAATGATCGCACGAGTGAATTATATTATTCCGACTTTACACCCCCAACTCTTTGCGATTCCCATAAAAAAGGACACCAAAAAAAATAAAAATAAATATCTTTTATTTTCGTATTTTCTTTCCTTTTGTGTGCTACGCCCGGCCAAAATGGACCGCTTTGAGGGTGAAATTTCCTTTCGTTTTTATACACAAAAAGAAACAAATTTCAAATTCATTTTTTTTTCTCAGTGTGCAATGACGAGCACAGCGAAAAACGAATGAAAAGAAAGCTTAAGCCAATAAACGGACAACAAAAATTTCACGAGTGAATAGTTCGTTTACATTTTTCTCAGCTGGTTGTTGTCCTTTTTGGTTACATACATACATATATATATATATATATATATATGTACATATACATACATATATCCTTTCTTTCTTCCCGTTTTCTCTGTCAGAATATTTTCGCAATAATGTGGCAGAATGAAGTTCTAAACGTTTGGGCTGGTTGATGTGGGCGGGGGTTAAAGGAAACAAAACCAGGTAATGACAGACTGTCAAATTGTGGAATTTCTTATTTTTACAGTTTTCGTTTTGACCAGATCTAAATTCTGAAAACTTTTCCAATTTGACAGGTGTGTCAAATCCTTAATTTAATTTGGGGACTATGGCAGATATTACTCTTGTGATAGGTAAGTAGGTATGCACATTTAAAATGTACGTGCTTCACAACCCCCGCGAAGTTTTCGTATTTAAAATGTCTACACTTGCGAAAGAGGGAGTAGGTACAGTCAATCTCAGAATGTTGAAATATAAACATGTATTCGCTTGACTGATACACTCGGCATAAATATGTTTAAGCACTGAAAGCTATTTACTGTGATGGTTAAGTCTTATTGTGACAATCTTATGAGAATCCGTGAACTTCGGTTACAAATTTTGGGAGCCACGCCCATTCTCGGCTAAGAAAAGTTATAGCAATAGTTTCGTGATAAAATTTCTTAAAAATCACGGAAATACCATCTGTGTAGAAAAATATCATTGCATATGTTTTACAAATTTCGCAACTCCACGCTCACTTTATTAGAGGTGAGTTAAAAGATGGGGGATACTGTATCAAACGATCCGCTGTAAAGTGATTGTTACATACAAGTGGTGAGTTTCATTAAAAGCCTATGCCCAACATTTTTCGTTTCCCCCGGATAACGGGACCATACATTTTTAATACATTATAGCGGTGGCGTAATGAACAAAAATTGTAGAACGACTAACTTGTAGAACCTGTAGAACTTTGGGACTAGAAGATATGACATTTGTGCAATGACAATGACTTAATTTTGCATTCAAATCTGCAACACGTAAACATAGTCACATAATTATCTGTTGCATGGTACCTCCCTTAACCTCTCTTCACTATACCAATATCTCTTCACTCCCAAGCTTTACAGAATCTTCATCAAACAAATCGTTGTTTAGTAACCGACGGTCTATTAAATGCATGTGGTCTCGACATCTGAAGTGAACTGACCAAAAATTCACCATCGAATTAAAAGGGAGGTTATCCTTACACAGTTCCATCCAACAACCCACATTTCTTTAAGCATTAATTAACGGATTCCACTGCAGGTCATCGTATCGTGATGTCTAAAAGTCTGAGACCAGGGGTTAGATCGAAATGGCACTGACAATCACTGTCATCTATCCATATCTTGTTAAATAATCTTAATGAAGCGGCAAGACTTGGAAGGCTGAGGACTTGGTTGTACCTATATATATTAGTCTTCAGTCCTCACATACTACACTTATAATTGTTGAGTACTATTTTTCGAATTAAGTACCGTAATCATTTTCATCTCATACATACGTAGGTACTACTTCTGCCTCAACTTTTTGTTTTATTAACCGTTGAGATGTATGTAACGCGTACGTACTCGTACATCTTGTGCTATGTATTTCTCTCACGTATTTGCCTTGCTGCTACGCCACTTGTGGGGTTAGCTAAGTTTGCGGACCTCAATATCATTCTACAGGTCGCTCTATTTTGGATCACACCATCACTGAGGCCGAGAACCTGCTACGTTTATTGATGTTGCATTTGAGTGATTCAATTATTTCTTTTTCTGCCTCTTCTTCGAGCTTCGGCTGGAACTTGAGTCGCTATTGATTTTCGGACAGGAAATTCGGACGATCTACTTCGTATATGGCAGTACTTGCGATGCACATGTTAAAGCTGACGTACGACTGTCGTATAAAGCAGGTTTCAGGCTTCACCCGATGTACAATATCGTCGTCACAATTTCCCTAATCATTTACGATTGAGCCCAGGTACTTAAATTTGTCTATATTAAGAAACGTCATCGTATTGTGGATTCGAAAAAACAGTAAAGCAAATGTTCTGTTTTCGTGCGGCTAGTTCTAAACCGATGCCTTCCAACTACTTAATCCAATTATTAAATGTATTCTGAAGGGCTTCCACCTTTTGGTAAGGACCAGCTCTCACTTCCCTTACTACAGAATCGATTACATTTTACATGTTTCTTTGAAGAAATATGTACTTACGACGTAAGCGGTGCCCCAAAACCGCGTGGTAAATGTATGGCATAGGCACACCTTAAGAAGAACTCGATGAGTTGTCTTTATCTGTTATGGCGTTAAACCACCAACAAAATATACCGTAAGTTACCTCTCTAAAGAAAACTTAAATGTCGTGAAACATTTTGTGTTCAGACCTGGATCCGTCCCATATTCTAGCTCCGTCTGTGTACGCAAGTGTAACAAGAGGAAATCATTGGTCCGAAGAACAACCTGAGCACTTAAAACATGTTTTTGGGTATGCTATGCGTAAGGTCCCAAAAGCCTCATTTGATCTATCCATATAGAGAGACGTGTAGTAGACCGGTAAGTTATTAGAAAACCATTAAATCAATTACTAGTCTTCGTAAGCCTTATATTAACTTATGTATGTAATAATAGTCTGCCCATGTCATAAAAACAAAGAAATTCAGAAGGAAATTTTGAAGTTAAACAAGTCATAAACTATTTGAGAATGAATATCCGTGAGTCAAACTCGTTTATTTTCCAAATTTTCTATTTACTGCGTATTACTGTTAACAAAAAAGTTCATACTTACACTTGGTATATTATCATTTGTACACACTCCATCCTGTAACAATCTATCACGAATTTCCCAAGCGAATATGCTAGGACATTCACGTTTGTACTGCGAAATTTTATTAACCACTTCAGCGGTAGCTACACGTGGCTTTGAGCCACCTATCGCCCTTGGTCTGATACTCCCCGTTTCATAATATCTGGAAAATACGTATTCGAACATGTGTACTGCTATTCTCAGTGTTGGTGCTTATATCTTACCTTCCAAGAATTTTACTAACACATCCATTCGAAACTTGAAGAATGCGTGATATATCACAAGGACGTGCACCAGAATGTGCTAATTCCACAATTTTTTGCCTAGTAGAGTCTGGCAATGGCCGACCACCGACAAAGACGCCACCCAATTGATTTACTCCACTATGACCTGCAAATATAAAGGAAAAACAAATAAAACAACGTTGTACTCATACAGAAATAATCTTAAAATCATATCTCTCACAAAAAAAGTAAGTGAAGAGTGGGTAAATTGAATACGGAGACAAGATAAGAATGAAATTGATTCAGGAAATAGAATACAATTTATCGCTAGCAGTTTTCCCTTCTTCGTACATAGCTTTGACAATTTTGAAATGTACGTGACAGGCATCTATAAAAATTTGATATGCTTTTGTTTTCGCTGCTTCTTTTTTTTCTTTTTTTATTTCTTTACGGTTTATTTGCAGATGATTTATTTTGGTTTTAGGATTACATAGCAATGTGGAATCATACTGAATATAGTATGTTATTCTTGCAGTTCAATTAGAACAGTGTTCACTTGTGATGTTTGTAGGTACATATATACTTTATGTAAGACATTGATTTTAATTAACGTTAAAAAGATTGCTCACCAAAATAGCAAGAGTCCTTTGGTACACGGTCAGCAAACTGCGACCTGCGATAGATTTGGTTTTAGTCGCAAATGCTCTATCAACTGAGCTATCCGGTTAAGTCTTCTAATGAAATAATTAAAGCTTCGACAGAGAAAAATAAAGGGCACGAATGGATCGCAAGTAGTTGCTTCATATGTGCTATACATACATCTGAAAATTGTTTGGATTTCAAATTAAAGCCAAGAAGATAAGAAACAACAAAGACTGGCTTTTTCGTAAAATGTGTTAACTTTACGAAAACTTTTCGACCATATGTCAGATATTTTAATGCCATGTCCTTACATATGTCAAAAATTACGATTTTTGAGTAAAAACTGAGTACCCCAGATATGAATTTTTATTGAACTTGTTAGAGCCGTTTTAGAGAAAATTGTTTTTTTTTTATTGACCTTAAGAAAGTGTCGTTAATTTTGAGGCTAGAATCAAAATTCGAATGTCGCCTATGGGCATTACCACACTGATCACAGATGTAAAGTTTGAAAGAAATTCATCCGGCCGTTTAGGCTGGAACCCGAAGTACAGACAGGCGAACAACAAGACGGCTAGACGACAGACAATGTCAAGATCAATTAAAAAATAGTGATCGAAAATAAAAAGAGCAGCATGAAAGCATTCCTAAACAGGCCAAAAAGTGGGATTTTTTTTTTTTTTTTTTTTATAATTTGCACGTGTTAAAGGGGATATGAATACCCTTATACTAATTTTTAGAACACGTGCGTTTTTGTGGAAAGAGGAAGAGACAGAGAGAAAGAAAGATTGGTGTAGTGGGTTTGAAACTTAGGTGGTATTAAGTTTCTGTAAACTCCAAGGGTGGCTGTCCAGATAACTGGGGAGTATTTTGTTTTGATTTCGCTATTATTGTCGTTGCTTATGATTCACAGTATTTTTTTCCGTCCACCTGATGTCATCATCACGATCAAGTTGCATTTTAGCCATATGACCGCCCTACTGCCAGTGTTATGCCTTCACAGTAGGGTTGACTTAGCTTTCGCAATTGCAACTATACCACCTACACAACATACGCCAATGAAGAAATCTTTTCTATCCATATTGAAATTAAGTTGGAATTCATCCAAGAAAGTTTTATCTATATTTTGTATAAAGTAGTGCATATTGATCGGATTTTTTAGCTCTATTTTTATTGAAGAATTTAATAAACTCTTGACTTAGCCCTTGTTGTACTTCAGATTCGTTTTCCCAATTGATTGCCTTTAACTTCAAGTGAATGTGCAATGTGTAAATCGCAAAAAAGTTCAAGCCCGATAAATAAATATTGTGAACAGGTTCATCAAAAGTTCAGTTTCCTTCAAGGTTTCATGTCGTGACATTCAAATATGATATGAGTGGTATTATTGTCTTCACACAATCATAGAGACCGAAAAGAGTTTAGAGAGGATGTTTGTGTTTAGTTCGCCTGTTGAGGTCTATAATATACTGCGATTTGAGTATCCAGGTTGAATAACTAATGTCCACCCAGAATTTTTTCAACTGTTCTTTTACATAGGCAAACCCTATGGGTGAGTGTTCTATTGATTACAAAACGCTTCCAAAAGTCAGTATTTCTCCAAACTAATAGATTGATATACCCGGTCCTAGCCACAGAAGAAGTGTTGCACCAATTACCTTTCCTTTGATAGTTGTGTCGATATAGTCCAGTTCCTCCGCGACTGTCTGTGCGTTCCCAGTTTTTCGGCCTTAAATTTTGCACTAGGAAGGTGCAATGATATGCAAAACGTTCATAAATTAAAAGACTACAATTACATACAAAATGCTAACAAACAGAGTTTATAAACTATAAAATAATACAATTTCAGGCGTTCGTCTTTGTTTTCTGACAGCAGGTGTATATAAATTGCTTCTTTGTTTGATGTCCGATTAAAAATGTCTTCAAGCCTAGAAGTCTTAGGAAGCTGACATTTTGGAAGCAGCTATGCTTTAACCCAAAACAAAGCAAATCAGTATTTTTCCATAGAGGAATTTGGAGACTTTTGATATATGGGGGACACTGATACAGATAGTATAATGTTGTCTTCAAACCCTGCTTAATGGTAGGATCGATAGACATTTGTTTTTATTCATAAAAAATTAAAAACAAAGTATTCTACGCCACGTTTAGCAATAAATGCCCTTTTATTAAAAACTGCAATTGTATGCAACAGAATTGAATTACCTAAGCAAAAAGAAGAATAAGATGTAATTTAAAAACAACACAACATGCAATTAGTGGTGTCATTTGCATCCAAGGTCAATAAGCAAAGATGAAAACTCTGCAATCCTCAATACTTAGTATTTCAATGATTAGTATTTCTCTGTATGCCCACTTAACTAACCTCACGGATATAACACAATACGGACTTAAATATCCCTTCTCTGCACCCCGTTGCCTACATTAATAATATGGAATACGTTATTTCTAGCCCCTTACGTGCAACCCGTGCATATGTTCATAAATAGACAGGCAGGCCGAGTGGAGAAGAAAGTCTTTATGAGATTCTTCTGTATAAACCTGAGATACATTTCAACCGCTAACTAATCCGTGTTGACGTTTTTTGAAGAATGCCACACCAAATCATTCGGTTGATTGGAAATTACTCCAGCGAGGTACAGAGGGCGAGCGAGAAAAAAAAACCAACGACCGACAGACAAAATCAGCGATGCGGACACTTTAACCAATGTGATGAAGTCGGTGACGTAGGAATTGGTGGAGCTCGAATAGTGGGGTGGATTTGTCTGTCTTGTGCAAGCAGTTGCCTGTTCTCTGTTTTTTTTTTCCTGTTCTGCGGTAAGATTCGCAACGTTTATCTGCAACATTATTAAAAAAAAAAATCTTTTATTTTCCCTGTTATACAGCTTATCAGGAGTACAATATAAACATCAATTACACGGTGGTCAGCGCACAGTCCGTCCTTTCATTTTTTCAGATCTCTGCATTTGAATGAATATAGTAACAACTGTCAGAGATAATAACACTAATAATGACATGCAGCAAGCCAATAAGAGTAAATATAACACCAGAAGAATAATCCTCTCAGGTATGGCATACGGGGCTGACCATCTGCCCATGACCACTGCCAAAATGTTTGACCAAAATGAGACATCTCACTTGGGATAGAGTGAGAAGAAAAGGAATATATACGTGTGTCGACCTTTTAAAAAGGTACTACAATAATCGATCTGTAAACCATGCTGGCGACTAGAAATTTGTAAGAACTTCTGTTAACAAGAAGATGCCGACAAAGATCCTCTTTTTTTTGCAATGCAATAGCATGACTATACCGAGATGACAAAGGGACAGGCTATTGTGCGAAAATTAGGAAAAATGTCGGTTTTTCTTAATAAAATATAATCATAATAACAACAATAATTAATGACAAGGATTAATCCATTTGTCGATGGTTATTGGTCCCTGATGTTTGATTTTTTTTGTTCGATGCGTGACTGCGAAGAAGTACATCCCCTAAAATTTGTTTTGTTTGCTTCATACCTATTTTTTTTTTCTTTTTTTTTTAAATGAAACATTAGAAACCTCTTGCTACTATAACACAACATGGTATTCCCCTCAGCGGATTGAGAGGTTAACTAAACGAAAGGAATTTCTTCGGTACTCAATCTTGTACATACATATATATGTACCTATGTACACAATAATAACTCTATGAACGTGGAACAATGAATTACCCTTATTTACGCATAAAAAAATAGGCTGTCGACAGCAGCAGGACTAACAAGTTTATGGTGGTATCCTTGATATACGGATAGCAAATTATCACTTGGTGTAAGCAGTGGTATGTGACTGGCTAGATACTTTAGATGTAAAGCGTTTAGTGCGTTGCCACCTATGGAAAATTGAACCAGTAGTTCCTCGGATCTTGCGATAGAAACTACTCACTCACTTTGCAATTTTCTTCAAAGTTCCACCATAAAACCCACGAGACACTTGACACATGTAACGAACCATGACCACGAACATCATACCGAAGACTGAAGATCCTGATTTGAGTTTCTTACAACTGCGAACTCCTAATATGTGGTTATGAGAGCTCTGTTAAGTTTTGGAACTATACCGAGTAACTTCTACATTGGAATAAGTGTGTTGCCTTGCAGCACACGATGCTTGTTCTGATTAATTTTCATTAATCGGCTTGAGGAATACAGTGCAATTACAAGCTGTCTTTTGCACGTGTACATATACATATAGTATGTACGTTTCAGTCATTATGTCATTTCACACCTATACAAGTATTCAGATGTTTATTTCAGCCTCCTCCCACAGACCTTTGTTGAATACAGTGTTAAGCCTAAATAATTTGGCATATGATAGAAGTTTCAATTTCGAACAAGAGGAAGTCGGTTGCGATCGTCCACATAGACACATTATTTCCGCTTCTACTCGTATAGAGAAGGATCTGAAATTTGCTGTAGTATGCCTTGCGTACCTAATTCGATGTGGGCAGCAGAATCCGGAAAGAAGAAAACACGTTGGATACACCGTCAGAGATCAAGAACAGACATTTTTTCAGCACAAAATTCCACCTTCGGCTGCTTCCACTGTTACTCGTAAGTGCAATCGCAATAATATAGCGAACGACCAATAAGAACCGGTCAGGAACGAAGAAGACTGATCGTCGCTCCGTTCCTCTTCGCCCCCTACCTTTCTATTACTTACTCCATATTCAGGTTCTTCATTATGGTATTTTGACACTGAAAATATTGCCCCTGGTTCTTTTTAGATTTCGTACCGCAATTGTGGATTTTTGCGAATTTGAGGACTTTCGATTTGGGGATTTTAATTTTTGTTTTAGATCTACAATGATATGAAATCACGAAAAATCAAAATCCCTAAGGTACAACATTTACAGATGCACAAAATCTAAATTATCATAATGTTGATAATTAAATCTCCATTTGAATAGGGGTTGAGGGGCGACGCGGCGGCGCAGTGAGCAGCGATTTAATCGTTCAATATATTTGGTGACTCTATGCTTTAAGCATTTTGAATAATATGGTTTAAAAATAGCGTGCCCAAACTGATCTCCTCAATCTTTTTGTCTTCACAATCACAACATATATAGGTTTAAACAAAAGAAAACGCACTCGCAGCCACGCGAGACAGTTAAAAAAAAAATGAGGTGCTGGATCGTACCATACCGTATATGTTTTAACTCTAATGATTGGAAATTTAAATATACAAACTTAAACAGTATAAGAAAAAATCAAAGTTTTGTAATACAGCTAATAAGTGACGTGCCCTTATTCGAATATTGTTGAATAAAATCGTAGCCATTCTCGAAAAATTTGAAATTTGAAGTTCGAAACAAACTAGGATTTTGCGTTATGAGTGTACAGGGATACAGACGGAAGGACGGTATCGCATGTCAGTATCGAGTTGATTTAACAGAATGAACTATTTTTAAATATTAATTAATAACAGCTCAAATACAATTTTCGATTATTTAATTAATTTTTATGCATTTTATTTAAAAAAAAAAAACTTCAGAAAGCTTTTATAATAATGATACAAAGATTGATCAAAACCTTTAGATGAAATATTTTCATGAAACCAATGATTTTCTTTTAGTAAATTAAAAATTATGCCTTTGTGCCCAGCTTATGGATAAATGCTTTTGATATCTAACACTGTTTTAAATAATTTGGCATGTGCTACCCTTTGTTGAAAAATTCTGCAAATAATTACACTGCTGCTAGATTTGATTTTGAGTATCGGAAAAACCCGATTTGAAAGAGACAAACAAAAAACAAAAAATATGCACAGAAATTACCGGTTCACAATTAACTGAGTATTAAAATTCCACAAACAGCACTGATGAGAGAGAAAGTATTCTAATGTTGTATCTGCCTAGGTTCAGGATGTAGTTAATTTTGGTCTTTAGTAATAAAATAATTTAAACTTGTGTTATTCTTAAAATTTCATCTAACTCAAAGGAACAAATTTACGTAATGTGGGAATTATTCATGACACAAACAGTAATAGAGCACGAACAAATTATAAAACAACGATTGAATGCGTTAGAATACTACACTGATGCAGAATCAAAACTTAGCTTTGCAAGCTCACAGAGTAGCGAAAATATGAAAATTAACACAATAGTCATTCTGAATTTGACGTTAGCTAAATATGTTTTGTTGCTACGAAACCTTAAAAGTAACTTAGAATCATCTAACTAAATATAGCACTTATACGCACATTAGGAGATTATAGAAAATCGTATACATATATATATATTAATGTTTTTTTTTTTTTTTATAATTTGCGCGCCAAAGGGAATATGAATACCTTTAAACTGTTTCAGGACGCAGACGTTAGGAAAAGGGGGACGGGGAACAGAGGAGGAGCCTGTGCACTTTGGCTTTAAATATTTGTAGGTTGCAGTGATGGGTAAATACAGAGCATGGCAGATCATTCCACATACGTGTCGTTCGGCTTATAAACGAATCCCTATATTTGACAGTACCTCCGAAGTTGGGCTTAAGGGTGAACTAATGTGCACCCGAAGCCTGACGCGTATTCGCTGGAACATTTTTTGTAAAAAAAAAACAAGCGATAAAATAGGGAGCGACCGACTTATTTCGACGATATTCAAGTGAATGTATGGAGTTTACAATGTATCTATCACCTAAAAATTTTAACGCGCGATTCTGTACACTGTCTAGTATGTGCAAAACGGTTTTATATTCCAGCTTTGGGCGGATTAATGCCTTATAAATTGAGGCCAGATCAGTCAGGGTAAAATGTTTCTTGCACCTCTAAAGGAATCCTAGACATTTTGAAGCATTTTTGGAGACCTCGAATATGTGATCGCTCCATCGGTTATTAATACACATACCGAGAATAGCAAGTCTTTTGGTTTCAGCAATGCAAGTATGGATAATGGTTGAGGGTTATGGTTTCACTTGAAAGACAGAAAACAGCTTGTATTTTGGAAGCATTAAATTGCACTCTGTTGGTTGAACCCCATTTGATTATGCTGTCCAAATAGGAATTTAATGTATTTAACATACGTTGCCGTTCCTCTTCTACGACCGAAGAGCATGGACGTGCGTTAGGGAAAGAATATGAGAAACTGATCCAATCCTTTCCTTCCGCGAAGAAATGGATGTCAAGCGCAATCATCTTAGTTTCGCCACTTCTCGGTGAGATATACCATCAAATCACCAGTGGACCTGTTGCTACGAAAACCATACTGCCGGTCATTAAGGAGTTTTCGTGAATTGAGATATTTCATAAGCTGACGATTTATCAGCGTTTCCATGACCTTGGAAAGAAGGGACGTAAGTGGAATGGGTCGGTAATTAGACAGGCAGGAAGATTCACCTTTTTTAGGGACTGGCTGGACAAATGCTGTTTTCATCTACTTAAAAAGAGCCCTGAAGAGTAGGATAGACATAAAAGCTTACGCAGAGGTCTTGCCAAACTATGGGGGGATACCATCTAGACCAGCGGATTTGTGTATGTTAAGACCTTTGAGTGGCCAAATTGGACTTGTCCCATAGAAAATTTGACACTCTCAAATACAGGCGGAGACAAAACATTATCTGGCAAAGTGAACAGCAAGCAGATTGGTTTTGTCTAAGTAGCTGACAGCTGGAATGTCATTGTAAATGAGCGTGGGGATGGCAGATGAGGCAGAATTTTTAATATTTTTCACGAATGACCAAAAATGTTTACTACCTTTGGGACATGTAGGATTTTTTGCTTCAATTTTTGGTCATGTTAGAATTCTAGACGTCGTATATGGACATAGCAGTCTTTTCTGGCTTGTTTAAACTGTTTTCGATTTTCCTCAGACTTGTTGGCTTTATAAGACCGAGAACTTACTTTTTTCAACCTGATAGCCTCTTTACAGCTCTGGTCAAACCACGAGTTTGCCTTAGTAGATACATATGTAGATGAGTGGTTGGTACTACGTTAATTTGTATGCTATTTGAGCTTATCCATAACGTGTGTAGGTTTCTATAAAAAATAGCTAACGAAAGGAATCAGAAAGAATAAAAAACATTAACTCAGTTTTATATTTCCGTTATCCTTGAAACGGAGTATCAATATCTGATTTGAGAACAATATTAATTTTCAACTCTTGAAAGCCTGTTTTCATGGTTTTAAATACAAGAATATCGTGTAAAAAGAACTTCCTCACGCACTTTACTTATAATAATGTACATACGTGTATCATATTAAAAGAAACACCGCTCCTATATACGGCTTCGTGTGCCTTTTTCTATTCTAAAGAATTAAGTTTCACTAAAAAATACATACCTATGTATATAATATGTGGTGGACAGCAAAAAAAGTGTTATTGTTTTCATAATGAAAAAAAGGACATTTCACTTTCCCCACGCATGCAAATATGTACATACATATATCGGAGAAATAAAAAGTATCAAATTACTTGTGAGAATAGCGGACATGCTAAGAAATATGCCATCAGGTTGAAGAGGGTGTGTAGTTTTTGTTTTTTTGCTTCTTATGTCAAATGGAGAAATCCTGTGTAAGTTACCAGCTTGAAGAGCTTCTCAAATGATGTCTTCGTTTTTATTCTTTCAAAATAGAGCTTTGAAATATCATACCAGCCTTATCCAAAAATTCGACCGCACTTACACGCAAGATCAAATTTTATATTCCCCTCAAAAACCAATTGACACTCTAGTTCTGTTAACCGTAATCTATTTCATGGAACAAGACGATATAAAAAAAATAGCGACAACAAAAGAAATGAAAGATAGTTTCACTTGACATCCTGACGTAAGAGTATTGACAAGGAGTTGACAGGTATATTTCGTGTACTTGAAGTGACTTATTTTTTTTTTTTCGTTTTGCCTTCCGTCCATTCATTGGAAATATCAAAGGGACCTACATAAGACGTTATGATAAAGTCAATTTCCCAATGGGATAGACAATAGTTGTTTCGCTGTCGGTGTGTCGGATTAATTTTCTACCGGAATACGACACAGAAAAAAAAACCCTTTTACCTGTGAGCAGGGACATGTCTCAAATTTAATGCACCTGGTTCGATAGAAATAGATATGTTTTCAATAGAAAATGATGGATGATATAATTAGCTGTTGTTGATTTTTGTTTTTTTTTTTTTTAATTTCGAGTCACCGAAAAATTTATATGTACGAGTTGATAAGGAAAGAAGATTATGTCACACTACACTTTTAATCTAGTTATTCTATGAATTGCTTTTTTCTTGATATAACGCCACATCTTACAGTCTTTGAATTCGTCACTTTGGTTACGGAAGTCGTATAGGGATAGCAATGGAACGTAGCAGATCTAGTCCTTTTAAGTATATTCCAATTTTCTGCTACACAATTTGAATAAAACTAATAAACCTGATCGAGTGTTAGACCTATTCTAGCATTTTCTTAAAAAAATAAATTATTATTTAATAAATATTTAAGAAAAATAAAGTATAGAAAAACATACATTCATCATCGGTTAAGTGATAGTAAGTTGTCGCCGCAAAATATGACGACGATGAAGATGATGATGAGGAGTGTGTAGGAGTAGAGGATGATTCCGCCGTTGTTGTATCCACAGCAGCTTTTCCTGTACCCATATATTGTAGATTTCTCATGGCAATGACATTGTCTATAAGTAAACAAATAAAATAAATGAAACAAATGAACATATAACAATAATTTATTATTAATTATTATTTTTTTTTTTCCTTTAGGAAAATTAAGGAACGGAGATAATTTTTTTTTCTTTGGTTGTCTTATAGCATAATGCCATTGCCGAAATAGTTGTACATATGTGTTAGTTGTAAGAATAAAACCTTTATGAACTTATTTTGCAAAGTTAATAAAAGCAAATGAAATTGTTAAGAATATGTATAGGTATACATACAATATGAATAGATTTTTTTAAAGATTATGCTGTTCTTTTTTCTTTTAAAACGTAGCAGTTTCAAATCTTTTGTATCCTCTTAACGTATACCAACAACTGGAAGTCAGAATCAACACCGTGATTTCTTTGGTAAAATTTTGAGCTACACAGATTGAAACCTTGAGCGAGATTGAACTATAGTAATAGAACACAAGCACATCGTTTGAAAAGTTGCTCAGGATCATTTATAAATTATTGTGTATCGCTGGTGATGCTTCTGTTGCTCACTTGAGACTATTCTTAAACGCAATTATATATTCTTTGCAAAAATAACTTTAACTTCAGTTTATAACCCAAACCTCAGATTGGTGTCGCTTTATTGAATAGACCGAGAAGGCATAATGCCTAGGGAATACGAGAGTTCATTTGAAAACAAATATGTATACTTTAGACCTTAATTGGCAACTAGCTGACCCATCTTGCCTTGCTTGTTTAATACAAAAGTGTTGTATTCTGACTAAGCCCTTTCGACAGCAGCTGCTGTGTGTTGCAGCTAAGCTGGTGGTGTGGTGCTAGTGTGTTATGTGTACTGATGGAATATCATCATCACTTTTATCAATCAACTTAAAATCTTCGCCGCCAGAGTACACAAACATATTCACTCAAGCAAGTAGCTGTAGAACAGAAAAAAAAAACCGATTCAGAAGAGAACACGAATAGGCCCCTCAAAAAGACAGTGAAGAACAAGCTATTAAGTGAAGTAACGTTATACTAATTTTTTGACCAAAACCTGGTGCATCATCTGTTGGCGTATGCCCACTGTAACAAAAATATTAAATTTGAACAAAATCGTTACCGCCGTTTTCGAGAAAGTCGATTTCTTACAAAATCGACCATTAACAAAGTTTTTGGGTCAGAATAAAAATTCCGATTTCGCCTCAAATTGTGAACTGCCGTTTAAGCAGATAGACAGACCGGCAGACATAATTGCGATATCCATTTTATTTATTAATCAAAAACTCGAAGTCGATTTTTTCACAAAAGCAATACTTGCTCTTAGGTGCAAGTAAAAATGAAAATAAAGGGCACGACTAGGTCTCATACGTACTTGCTCTAATCGTTCGTATATTATTCAGATTTAAAATTCATTCAAAGTCGAAAGATGGCAATTAAATTTGAATTTTTGAGAAATGCGTTAAAAGACTAAGTAACTTTTTTGAACATATGTATGTATGTCCAAATATTTATCTGAGATGACTTGCATATCTATTTTAAATAATATTATCCAAGCAGTAACCGAGATATGGCCAGTTTATGAAAGTCCGCTACTAATAAGTAAAGTACCATTATTCGATTTTTGAGCGAACAGCTGGATACGCTACGCAGACTTCATTTCATTTAAAAATAGAAATTATATGCGTTAAAATCTCTGTTCCTTCCAACGACATATGTATGTACATAAGTAGAAAATGCATACATTCCATCCACTACCCTTACTTCACTTGCTATGGCGTTGGATCTCATTTTTCAATTATCCTGTTTTGATTGCAACATTCTATTGTTAAATGACTTTCTTAGTCTGCTTTACGTAGAGTGGCAGACTTCAACTCAGGAGGAGATTACGTTATTGGACAATGTTCTATCTTTTGACTTACAGCAAGTTAGCTGTATAAAAAAAATCAAATAATTGCATACTCGATTTAGTCGTTTCATCTGACTCTGTTAGCACTGTTGTTTTAGAATCTAGTTCTACCAATACTAACATAAATTAATATCATCCACTACCGAATATTTTTCTTGACTTGAGCTGTCATACATACGAGAACTGCAATTCTCATGACAGACCTTCGTAGAGCAAAAAAATTTAAATGTCTCTACTAATAGTGACGAAGTAAACGTTTCTTATTCTATTATAATATTAATGACTATATGAATAAAACTATTCCGCTCAAAACATCCAAAAACCTTGAACTATTGCCATCCATAGTATACACAAGAACTAAGGGCGATAAGAAACAAGAGAAACAAGGCTTGGAATAATTATATCAAAAGTCTCTGCCCACCTGATTTCAATAAGTACATAACGTTCTTCAACGAATTCAAAATTCTTCCTAGTAGCTTACATAGTAATTATATAAGCGAAATGGTAAAATCTCTAAAAAAAATTAGCCTAAACGTTTTTGAAAATTTGTCAACTCTAAGAAAAAATATGTTCATTTCACGTATAATGACTGTACAATAAACAACTCGATCGATATATACGTAAGTAATACTTTCGCTGCCCATATTTGTAAATCATTTAGCGATGCTCCTTTTATTATTAATCTCAAATACTTTAAGCATCTCCAAAATCATCCCCCAACCTACGAGAACTATACTATTTTAATGACATTCATCTTAATTTAGAAACTAGTTCTAAATTTATTTCTCATCTGAAAGATGATTCCTCCTCAGGTCCTGTCGGAATAGTTTCAATAGTCCTGAAGAGGTACTGCGATGTCCAAGCTCTCAAGTATTTGTTTGAGTTATCTTTAACTATTGGTAGATTCTCCAGTTTTTGGAAAAAGTCATTTATCATACCTGTGTTCAAAAAGGTGACAGAAGTAATATCACCAACTATAGACCTATTTGAAAGCTGTCTTGTATCCCAAAGCTCTTTGAACAAATAGTCAGCGACAAGTTAACATTAGTCTGTCGTAATATCATATGCAAAAAGCAACATGGTTTTGTCAGAATGAAATCTACTGTTACTAACTTATTAAAGTTTTTTACACAAATGTCCTAAATCTTTAGAAAATGGGGAAGAGAACGTCAGAAACTTTCTTCAATCCGATATTAATAGTTTCATATGTTAAAAATGGTCTAATTCTGAACACTATCAAATACCAAAATATAACATTTCCTACCAATCGTGTTTAATTATTCATTATCACATATTAACTGCATTGTTTACAAATCCAATTCTATGTTAGATTTTATAAGAAGATGGTCAAAAGAGTTTCAAAAACCCATTCGTTACTCTGTCTCTGTATAACTGTTTCGTCCGTCCCCATTTTGAATATGTTTCACAAGTCTGGACTCCCTTTTATGAAGTTCATCAAGATCGGATTGAGACTATTCAGCGAAACTTTATCCGATTCGCATTAAAAGGGCTCCCATGGGACGATCCATTTATATAACCTTCCACCACAGATAATAAACTACCCAGATGTCGTACGCCCATATAAAAAAATGAAGCATATTTTTGTCGTGGCAGACAACGTCGTGGCAGACAAAGAGCTTTCAGAATAAGTACAACAAAGAAAGCTTTTTCTTTTTTCCTCATTCCGTTCGCTCGTGTTGGAAAAGTTATTTTTCTCATCGTGTTGTGACATGCAAACGAACGAGGTGAGGAAGTGTAAAAGGTATGCGGAAAGGGGCATGAAGATGCATGACGGTGTGATTTCCATACCACCGCAGCAAAAGAATAAATTTGCATGAATGGAAGTTTTGCATATGCGTTGTATATGTGTAACTGAAGGGCGGGAAAAGTCAATCATTTCGTTGCGCTTTGTGATGAAAAGTAGACGAAAGTTACAAAATATAAAAGTGCCTGATTTGTGCATCCAGATTTTCAACTCGATCTTCTGCAATAAAACAAGTGTCCAGGCGTTGGCCCTTTAGAGGCATTTCAAACATATATATTATATTCATATATTAATTAATACAAATATTATATTTCATCGATTTATGTACATACATACATATGTATGTATAAATATTTTAGGTTATTTTATATAAAGTTACTTTAATATTTCAATAACGGTTTGAGAGATTTTGCTCGAATATCAATCATTTAGATTTTCAGTTTAATTACAAACATGTATATTTCATACATATGTATACTAAAAAATTAAAAGGCATAAGAAAATTGTCTCCAAGGAAAAAATGTGCTGGAAAAGAACGAAGTGCGCAATTGCACACTTTTCTATAACCAAAAATGAATTGCCTGATGGAAAGTTATTTAAATTTCCTAAAAAAAAAAAACAGTTAAATATGATGAATGGTTAGCTTTAGCAGAGGAGTCTCCGGGACACATAAAAAGCCTTAAAACGCCTTATATATGCAGCAAATATTTTAAGAATGCCTTTATTGGAAAGAAATATTTAAAAAAAAATGCTTACTCTTCTCTCTTGTTAAAACGAAGTGTTGCTATATCTGATGGCGAGTTCATTTGTTTTGATCCAACGAGAGCTAAGGTTACATATGAAAACTGCAATAAATTAGTACTGGATTCGAATGATGTTACAGTATAAGAACTAAACTTGTCTTCAAAAAGCTTATCAAGAAAATGATTCAATGATAACGTTGAATTTACTTGCGCCAACTGTGAGACTCATATAAAGAGGCAATCTATTTATATTGAAAGAATTGAGAGGCTTGAGAAATTGGACAATAGCTTAAGGATAACAATAAAAGGAAATCGCAAATCGAAAATAAATTTGCTGCAGAGAATTCATCGTTTAAAAGAGGACAAAAAAGGCTGCAAGTGCGCGAAAAGCAGAGTATCCAAGAGAAAATTAATTTATTGCTTGGTATTGATCAAAATACTAAGACATTTTCGAAGCTCATTCTATCTGAGAGTACAAAAAAATACACCGAAGAGGAGAAGTGGATTTTGCAGTGCATTTTTTTCCGTTCGTCTTCCGGATACAACTTTTTACCGGATCAGCTTGGACTACACTCCCTGCTAGCCAAAGTTATATCGATAAAATTTTTATTCAAATCTAAATGTTCCAACTGCCAATAAGACGATTCGGAATATCTACAGGTGGATTGGAATTCTATTTTGCAGAGTGATATAGAAGAACAAATAATACTTACCCAAGAGTATCACAAAATCACGACATTCTTAAGAATGAGGAATGTTTTGAAAATAACATGAATACGAACAATATAGTTAATCCACCAGATGAAGACGCAATATCAGTCAAGGTACCGCAGGTCAACGACATAGCTACAAGATACTTTGCCGGATATTGCATCTTTAAAACAATAAAAAAAAATTAACAAAATCTGTGAAAATTGTGCTGAAGAAATGTCAAAGGACGAACAGAATTTCGTTCTAACGGAAGTATTGATAAAATTAAAAGAATATGAAAATTAAAAGAAAATACGGTTCTCTTATGGCCGTCGGAAAAATATTTTCAAGTATGTCGTCTTCATGTACAAATATTTTCCGAATACTTTCGAAAACTACCTTTCGCATCTAACTTAAAAGAAAATATGATCAAAGAATGTATAAAGGCAACAAATATACATTTTCCGAATTGGTTCAATGTACATATGTTATGACCACAAAACTAATCTGGAAAAATTTTTTCTGTGTGTGATTTTTCATGTGATTACTGATTTGATGGAGTAGAAGAGAGAGAGATAGAGAGAGAGAGAGAGAGAGAGAAACAGATCTTGTTGTTAGTTTTTTAGTTGAAGCTTTTTAAAAACTTTTTTTTTCAGTGGATTTCATTTTCATGCACCACTTTTTTGTATGGGAGTGCGACATCTGTATATTTATTGTCTGTGCTTCCACAATACACGCATCACATAAAACTAAAACAAACCGTACCTGTAACCAGACTTGTAAATAATGATATAATTTTTTTACAACAACTCATTTCGGACTTGATTGATGCGCCTGACTTGTTATCCTCAGTTGGATTTAACTTTCGTGGGGGTCTTACAACCTACGTTGTTTGGAGTTGTTGCATGTCTCGCATCATATAACCAGCGGTGCCACTTTGCTGTAATAGCAGTAGAACTGCACTTTTCGCAAAAAATAAATCTGCTGCCACAAAATCCAATCTTCTGCACTTTTTTGTTTGATAAACCTTCTCTTGGACAGCTGTACAAAAACATGGGAGCGAGAGTATTTTTGTTGGCTCAAGTGTGTCGACGGGCAAAGCTTTTGCAAAATTTGCTTTAAAATGCTTGACAATAACAAAACAAATTTGGAAAGGCATAGTGCATCAAGATTTCATTTGGAAAAGTCCAAAAATACAAGCATTATTCCAGATTTGTTTCTTCAGGTTTCCTCAAGAAACAATAATAATTCAAAACTTAAAGCAGAGATTACTTGTGTTATGTACTGTGTTAGTCATAATTTGCCGTTTTCCTTAATGGATAGTGTTCCTGATTTTTTGCAAGCAGTATGTCCAGATTCTTCCATCGCGAAAGGTATAAAGTGTGGGCGTACCAATGTTAGTTCCATGGTTAATTTTGTTATGGGGCCTTTTGCCCAAGAAGAAATAAGTAAAGTTTTGAGAACTCGCAAATTTTCTATTATAATAGACGAAACAACAGATGTTTCAACTAGAAAATGTTTAGTCATAATTGCGCGTTGTTTCGATGAACAGAACAAGAAGATTCGAGATAGTTTTTTTGGTCTTATAGAACTTTCGTCGTCAGATTCGAATGAAATTTTTTTTTGAAAACAGAAATATTCCAATGACAAACATAATTGGGATGGCAACAGATAATGCATCTGTAATTAGCGACAACATAAATGGGGTTAAGGCAAAAATCCAAAATGTTAATAAGAATTTGTTTTATCTTGGATGTACGTGTCACTCATTGCATTTATGTGCTTCAGCAGCTTCTAAAAAACTACCTAACTTTATTGAAAAGAGAATTAAAGATATTTACAATCATTTTTCCTATAGCCCTAAGAGATGTGAGCGCTTTTAAAGAATTTCAAGAATATTGAAGAGCGAAAGTTTCCGATTGTAAGCCTCTTGAAAATGTAATTTTTTGTAAGGAAATGAATAATGTCAGCAACGGTTGCTGGACACCGTCAGACTTTCCTGGGCTTTTAGAGTATTTTCAAAATTTTAATTTTATTGATGGAAAGTTTATAAAAAAAACATTAAAGTGATTAATTAAAGACTTTTAAGATTAAGTTTTATTACCTGACAGGCTATCTCGTCGCGAGAGTTTTTCAATTTTCGGAAAAGAATGCGTTGCGATAGAACGAGTCTCACATCATTGTGTATTGTTTCATACATTTGCATAGATCGAAACTTTTTTTGACAACTAGCGCTAGACGCGTCTCGCTCTCACGCTGCATTTTGAATCGGGCATATAGCATGCATGAGCCAATTAATCGCTTGAGCAACTTATATAATATAAACTCAAACCTCGTCGCCTTCAATATTAATATTAATTGCAAACATCCATATTACCCCAAATATGAATTTCTGTTGAAATCGTAAGAGCCGTTTCCGAGAAAATATAACTTTTGCAAAATTCGGTTTAAGCAAAGTGTCTGTAATCTTAAGGCTAGAATGAAAATTCTGATTTCGCCTCTGGCCACTAGCCCACAGACTCTAAACATGAAGTTCTAAGTAAATTCATCCAGTCGTCTAGGCTGCAATCCGACGTGCAAATGGACAGACGGACATAATTGAAACCTCGAGATTGAATTTCTTTACGAAAACAGTACTTGCTCTCTATTGGAGAAAGTAAATAATTATCATCACCACTGAGTGTAAATTCGGAACCAGCTGGATGAGTTTTCCAAAGAATCTTTTATACTAAAAGATACTAAAAGATACTAAATGCTAAAACTAATTTTAGTAAAATCGACAAAGCCGAACTTGAAATTATTTGCGTTTCTAAATCTTATTACCTCCGTTTCGCCGTTTTCTGTATGACCGACAACAAAGTATATAAATATCAACTAAGTTTTACAATAGTAGGAATAATAATATTTTGCGGTAATTCCTTCGAAATTACGAAATTACTTAGTACGTAGGTTAAACTAAATAACCAAATCAAAATCCATTCAACAGCGAAAGTATTGCAAAAAGTATCCCCAAAATCCAAAAAACACCAAAATATTTGGGGATCCAAAAACTTTTGGGATTGTTGACGGCGGTCGGGTAGGCTAATCAATTTAAAAAATATATATATTTACGACTATATGTAAATAGCATTCATTCATTGGTTAAGTGCGCGATCACTAAAAGGGAGACTCAAAGTTCAAGTTCCAGAATAGCCAAACGAAAATTTCTTTCATGTTTCCACCTCTCGCGAACGTCTGACAAACATCCGAGAGTACAATTGTCATGAAAAGCTTATCTTCTTCTTCTTTTCTTTTTCAACCCTCCCACTTTACTGCATCTCTACTGGTCCGCCTATGGGGTTTGCCGGTTTGACCTCAGGAAGTACCGGCAGGTGTGAAAAGCTAACCTTAATCGTAAAAAAATGTATTCGTTGCAACCGCAAAACAACGTACGAGTATTTAGGTAGTGTTATTAGCTATGGCTTTTATGTATACATATGTACATTAGGGTGAAGCGAAATTTTTTTTTTTTTTAATTGGTATCTAATAGTAAAAAAAGTGCCTTATAGGCTTAAATATATAAATGCAAAATATTATTCGATTTGGGTAACGATAACTGCCTCCGCAAACACACTGAAACTCTTATTAAAAACAAATTAAACCAAAAATCTACCTGTTCGTAATCAAGTGAGACGAATCACTTTTTTTGAATATCTAGTTAGCCACGCTTTTTGTCTCATATCAGTTCACTATTGTTTCGTCTTTTTTACAAATATTAAACTAAACTCTTTAAAAAAAAAAAATATGCAAAGAACACGAAGTGTATTTAAATGTTCTATTTTTGGTGATTCTTGTGATATGAAAGAAAACGTTCTGCCTACTTATGAAGATGTAATAATGTACGAGACATCAACTTAAATTCGAATTGTAAAAGAGCCCACCTTTCCAGAAGTAGCAGCTATAGTAACATCCGAAATAGAAAATATATGGCGATCTGCATCTATTCCGACTGTAACAAGAACCAGAATCATACAGATGTTGAAAGCATATCATTTAAAATACAAGAATTTACTAAAATCTGTCAACAGACTCTCCCCAGAAAAATTAAAAAGTGTTCAGCAAAGTGGTAAGTTCCTTTTTGATATTACAGCACGGCATGCAAATGCAAGGAATTCAATCAGTGCACCTGCACCAAAGATAAAACAGTTTCGAAACAAGAACAAGCATTTTTAATTGACTAAAGAAACGTACGAAGTATGGCAATCGGTGGAATTGATGTTACTGTCACTAAAAGGCTGCGAAAGAGTTTGGGAAGAAAACTGACTCGAGAGAAATGCCAAACTGCTACTGCTTTAAATACTTCTACGCCTGCTGTTTTGGAGATTAGTACTTCTTCGATATCCTCATTGTCAGCGTCTGAAAATTCCAAAAAGTACGGATAAATTCATTCAGCCCAAAGAAAAACACATTCGTGAGAATAAAAGAATAATTTCCTCAAGCTTTGATTTTAATACATTATCGAAGACATGTGATAGGTATGGAGTATCAGATAAGGCAGCAGCAGCGATAGCGTCCTCTGTTTTGTTTGATACTGGGTCTGAAGTCGGGGTCATCGACAGACATAAAATACGAAGAGAGAAAACTAAATCCAGAGAGAAGTTAATGAACGAAAAGACAACTGCAGAATTATTTGCATTATAATTTCATGGCAGGAAAGACAAAACCATAAAATTGATTAAAAAAATGGGAAAATCTACAAAACTACAATTGTTGAAGAGCACATCTCTTTGCTGCAAGAGCTAGGATCCATATACATGGGATATGTAGTTCCTAAGACTGGTTCGGCCAAACGAGTACAAATTGCAATAAGAAGTTTTCTATCAGATGAAGAGATTCCTCAACATCATCTTATGGCTATCGGTTGTGACGGTACAAATGTGAATACAGGAAAGTACGGCGGTATTATAAGACTACTTGAGACAGAACTTTAAAAACCACTTCAATGGATAATATGTTTACTACACATGAATGAACTACCTTTAAGACACTAATTTCAACATCTTGATGGATGTACTTCGGGACCTAAGTCTTACACTGGACCTTTGGGAAAAGCACTTGAAACCTGTGAACAATTACCTGTTAAAACATTTCGTCGTATTGAAGGGAATGTTCTACCAGAAATGGCTAAAGATTTAAGTACAGATCACAAGATTGTGTCAGCAGTTTTATCAGGTGAGTTCCCACAAGATCTGTCAAATAAATCTCCAGGCAAAACGTCCCATGCGCGTTGGCTAACACGAGCCAACCGCATAATGGGTTTATATATAACAACAGAGACACCTTCGAAAAACTTGATCACTTTGGCCACGTTTGTTGTTAAGGTTTACGCGCCATCTTGGTTCTCCATCACAAATAAACCATCGTGCAAGGATGGTACACACCATCTTTTTAACATAGTTATGGCCTCCAGATATCTTCCACAAGAACTTAAGAACGTAATCGATCCTGTCATTCAGCGGAATGGTTATTTTGCGCATCCTGAAAACATTTTTCTCGCTATGGTAACAGATAACAATAAACACATTAGAGAATTGGCACGTAGTATGCCTCGGTCTTCAACACCCAGGCCGCTTATTAACTTCAATGCATCAACGTATATCGATTTAATAAATTGGCAAGAAAAGGTTTCTGACCCACCGATTATGCAAAACTTGTGCGACCAAGAAATTCGGAGCATCGTGGAATCTGGTGGTGAAGGTGAAGTGTTCTTTTTAAGGCTTCCATGCCATACACAGGCTGTTGAACGAGCTGTAAAGATAGCGACGGAAGCTGCCACTTCTCAGTACATAAAAAAGTCCCGACTAGGTGCAATAAAGGCCAAAATAGAATCACGGAAGACAATGCCTAAATTTGAGACAAAACAAAATTTTCAAGCATCTTAATTATAAAATACATAATGTTTATTGTTACGAGAATGAATTTATTTTTTGTTTATATTGAATTAAAATTCTAATTATCAATAGTATATTTTGCGCACTTTTATATATCTATTTACTTTTATATTCTTTTCAGCCATATATGTTTACTAAAATCTTGTATCAAATTTTGATTTTTGAAGACAGTGCGGAGGCAAAAGATCTTAACCAAATTAATCGAAAAAGTACATTTATTTTCCTTTTAACATAAGGCACCAATCTCCTCCTATTAGAATTCCGTGCTCCACCCTAATGTACATATGTACCAAAGTGATACAATTATTGAAAGAAATAAAATTACTGTCAGGAGTCAGAACAATTCCTAGCCAATTGGTTTTGGCTGGGGAGAAATACAACTCGTCTTTCGAGAATTTCCCACATTCCGCGACCCAAATATTCGAAAGCGGCTAAGACGATTTTTTTTTAAATTTTTGCCTTAACCCATAAACTCTAAAATTGTGTTAGGATAGACGTATGACACCCTGCTCTGTTCGAAAACAAAACTTGAATACCACATAAAAGGATGTAGGGGGCATATTTCGCAAAAGTTATCGTTGACTAACGATAACTTTTTTGCACACAATTAACTACATACACATGTGTACTCAAAACAACTAATCCAATTAACACCAATGCCGATAGTACTTGCAAACACTATGCAAGGGGAATCTTTAAAATATGTAAACTTTTCCTGAAGTTATTATCGAGAACGAAAAAAAAAAAACATGCAAAGATTTTTACGAGCTATTTTTTTCAGTTTTGTCATACATTCGCAAGAGGTGGGACCCCAGAAAAATAATTTTTAATACAATTAATGTACTGCTACAGGTTCCAAAAAGCTAACATATGAAATCTCATTTCTCTAACTCAAAATTAAGGTCCCAAAAACTGGTGACATACTACAAGCTATGTGTCAAAATAGTAACACCCTTAACTGGCTTGTAGGTATACTTTGCGATGCTAGAAGGATAAACATAATTGATGTAAAATTAAAAATGGTGTAACATAATCTACCTATTCTAGTCCTTCAATGCAGTTAATTGGGTAATTAATTACACGACGTAAGCTGGAAAGACAGACAGAGAGAGAAAAAGAAAGATTGGTATAGTGGTTTGAAACTTGGTTGGTATTAAGTTTCAGTAAACTGCTAGGGTGGCGTCCAAATAAATGGACAGTTATTGTCGTTGCTGTATAGTTCACAGTATTTTTGTTTGTCCTTCTAATGTGACCATCATGATCAAATTGCATTTCCAGAAATGTGACCACCTTACTACTACTATGCTTTCGAAGTAGAATTGACATAAGCTTTCACAATTGATCGACTTCATATCTGAGGTCGGTGAGTTAACAATTCGAGACGAAATCGGAATTTGCATTCTAACCCCAAAATTAATGGTACTTTACTAGTGGCCGAATTTTAAAAAAATAGATTTGCTCGAAAACAGTTGCAACGATTTTGATTAAATTAGATATTTCAGTTGAGGTGGACATACTTGTATGGTATCAGACGGCGCGCTGTCTGGAGAACACAATTATATCATAGAGTAGTATATTCGCCCAATTCTTGGCCAAAATGGTATTTTTTTGTTTTCAATTGCCAACCCTGGTTTGTTATTTTGTTAAAAGCTTAATAGTAAACACATCAAAATTCAAAACCCCCAAAACTTTATCTTGTCACAGAGTGCGACGCGATCAGTCAAAAGTAAACAATTGTGTGAAGTGTCAACCCAATTTTGGAAAAAGCGCATCATTGAAATTTTTATATTTTTGATTTTAATTTTTTTGTTAATTTAAATAAATATGGATAATTGCAGACCAGGTATTTATTTAACTATGTAATATATGTTTTGGATTTGTACTCATGTGTTTTTTGTGTATACAGGCTATAATTTAGCCTTACGTGAATTATGAGAAAATATGCATTTCTTTTTTGTTTAAAAAGCATTTAAATATGTTTCTAAGTGTTTCTAAGCAGTGAAATTTGTTTGTTTTGTGAAGTTATAAATATTGAAGTTTGTAGTAAAGGATTTAGCCGCCCCAAAGAGCCCTTTTGTAAAATATTGTGTTTTGTTTGTTAGTACATACCATATTTGGAAACTATTTTTTGGTGTTAATTTGCTTTGAATATGTAAATAGGACCTTCTGGATTGAGGTTAATCGTAAGAGTTGTATAATATTATGCAAAGCTCAAATGAAACAACATTTGATGAAAAACTCGATTTCATGCAACAAGTCAATATACGGAAAATGATAAGATAGTCAATGCAAAGCAAAGACTATCGCTCATTAAACACCAATTTAAAGAAAAACGGATAGCTGCCCGAAAAACAAAATTAAGGTTTGAGAAAAGCAATGCTGAGTGGCTGAATGGGATGGTATCATTACCTATTGCAGGTTTGTCAAAAACATGATCTGCACTTTTTCAAGAGTTTAATATAAGATTATGTTCTGGTATAGGGGTTAGCCGAGGTCGTCCTCTGAAATCTTTTGTGACAGAAGTAATAGATGAAGAACCGAAGATCTTCGATCAAAAGATGTAGAGGAGCTGGCTTATGCTACACAAATGAAGTTGCGTGTGACGGGCAATGTTGATGCATCGGAAATAGTTAAAAACCTTATAAAAAGTCCTCAAAGAGCTAAAAAGTATGTCACGGCCATCAATACGAGTATGGAAAACCAACCATGTCAGTTATCACCTTTACGTGCTCTGTCAATGTTTACAGAAGCAGGAATTACAAAAGCCCAGTATGAGATTTTTAGAGAAACTAACAAAAATTTCTTTCCTCGCTATTCTCTACTACAAAAGGTTAAAAAAGTATGCTACCCAGAAATACATTCCATAACTGAGACATGTGGTGAAGTGCAAGTGCAAAAGCTGATGGATCACACGGTGAGTCGTCTTATCATACATCTTCGGGAAGCTGTAGGTGTTTTAAGTGATGAAGACAAGAAAACATTAATTTTAATAAGTAAGTGGGGTTGTGATGGATCCCATCAGAGCCAATATAAAATGAAATTTGAAAATGAAGCTGATTCTGATGCTAACATTTTCCAAAGCTCTGTAGTTCCACTTCAGCTAGTATATGGGTCTGAAATGAAAATTCTTTGGCAAAACCCAACCCCGTCATCCCCTCGTTATTGTCGACCAATACGAATTAGACTTATAAAAGAAACACACGAAATAATTAACGAAGAAATAGATTACATAAAAAAACAAATTGAAGAACTTTCTGCTACAGAAGTTGATGGTTTGATTATAAAACATAAAATGTTATTCACTATGGTAGACGGTAAAGTATGTAATGCCGCAACAAATACCAAATCAACAGCTAGGTGTTACATATGTCAAGCACCTTCCTCAGAGTTTAATAATTTAACAAAAAGGAGATCATGCAAAAAAGAAAATTCAAACTTTGGTCTCTCCTTGCTTCAAGCCCGCATACGGTTTTTCGAGGGTATGTTACATGTAACAGGTTACCTGTGAAAAAGTGGAATGTGAGATTAACGAATGAAGAAAAAAAAGTTGTGGAAAACAAGAAGAAAGATATGCCGCGGCGTACCACATTTTTGAGGAAAAAATATGTTTTATATAATGGTACTTTACTTATTGAATGGTTCTGACAAATTGGCTATTTATCGGATATGGCTGAATCGATTCACGAATAGTTCAAAATCAATATACATACATATATACGTACAATATTTGACATATGCAATCTAATGACGGACCAAGCTTTGAAAATTGTTGAAATAACTTTTTGATTTTTAAGGGATTTATTTAAAAAAGAAAAATATTGTAATTTCAAACTGAGACACTTGCAAATAAACAACAAATGATCGTAGGTGCAAGTACGTGCAACCTAAGCGAAATAAATAGATAATTCTTAGTATCATTACCGTGAACTTTCAGCGTGACAAGCGATGACGCTACCATTACAGCACAGCCCAATTGGCGGCCCTTAATAAATTTAAAAATTCTAGAATGCTGCATATTAATTCAAAGAGTTATTATTTATATTAGAAATATTTGGAAAAATAATATTAAATCTGGTGAGGTGCTCGCGCTAGTTTCTTGGTATGCTTTATTTTTTTATTTTAGGTGCATCTGTTACGCAACGTGAGGAACACTGTTTAGCGTCTTAACTCAGAAGGGTGGTTGCTATACACACAGGTGGTATACAGGGACCCATACCATTACTGCTCGGTGAGATACTACCACATCTTGAAATAGGTTCTGTGAAGTACTACAGCATCCCATAGCGTTATTCCTGAGATAAGTTCTTGAAAAAACCTTAGGAATAGGAACGATCTTTTCTGCGTTCCCACTTATAGAACAAATTATGGTCTAAGTTAACCAATTATTCCCTAATGTTATATAATTTTATTTGCAATGAAGTTGACCTATCCATGAGTAGGAATATTTTTTGAAAATATTGTTCATAAATTATTTAATTTTAAGTTGAGAAATCAATATAAAAGCAGTAAAACTTACTCGTAAGTAAGTTTTTGTAATAAACCGATTGTTAATCCATTTATAAATAAACAATAAATTAAAATAAAGCATTCCTCACAGACCGAGAGCACTAGGCACAATGACAATTGCGCTTTGAATTATACTCCTTAATCGTCAGATTTTATTTGATTTGCAAAATTTTAGTAGTTTTTTTTTAGCGACAACATTTGGTTAAGATAACAAAATAAATACATATTTCGACTCCAACAGCCTTTACAGGGCCTGGCATAGCTACTCGCATCCATTCGTGCTTTGCGTGTTATATTCTTTCACACGAATAAGAGGGAACTGTTTCCGGCATATTTGAGAAGCTTTTTAATTGTCGTTTTACTCTTGGATGTTTGTCAGACGTTCGCGAGAGGTAGGATCATGACAAAACTTTTTGGCGATAATTATACTAGCGGGACTTCTAGCAAAATTGCACATAGTTTTATTAGGTATGATACAAATAGGAAACAGGCAAAACGTCTTACTTTGGCCGTATCAGATTTAAGATGCGCACTAGCACGGTATAATTAAAGTAGCAGAATTTGAAAGCACAGTGTTCCACATTAGATTTTGCTCAAAAACTTAGAATACTCTGCATTTTATTAAATATTACATTAGCCTTTATATCCGATCCAATACACTACCGAAATTTAAGGCGAATTATGACTGTAACCTTACACTGTTATTGGCCTATTATAAGTCAAATCCGGTGTCAAAGTGTTCCTGTCGGGTTTTTAATATATTGACGAGTAAAAGTGTTTAAAATGCCGTTTTCAAGCTATTTCCAATCAACCTACCTTTGAGTGAAGAACATTTGAAAAAATCCCATTTTCATCTTAGATGGCCTATAAAATCGATTTATAGGCTACAATCGTGGAAGATTTAATATTCATTTTAAAACATATGATTTTGTAGAAAGTACCAAATCAGACCTATTCAAGGGTTAAATCGCACGATGAGAAATAAAGCGAAATTAATGTAGGTAGGTATTAGACTTTACGATTTAGGACTTTTTGCCGGCAGGTTTGATGATTGTAGTTCTAACTAATTTGTAGCGTAATATGAGTTCTTTTAAGGCCGCTCTATTCGCCCATTCGTGAATAAAAATAAACACTACTCAAAAGTGATTTTGAAATGAAAAACTGAAATAAGAAAAACATTATGCTAAGCCGGCGAAAAAAATCCAGTGTCAGCTTTTAGAGGGGTCATTTGTTTCAACTACAGTAATAAATAAAGGGTACGACTGGGTCACACGTACTTGTTACTTGTTCAGGTTTCAAATTTAGACCAAATCGATAAGTACCGTAAAAACTGATTTTTAGTAAAATTCATTAAAAAGCAAAACAAACAAATATTTGAGCTTATGTCAAAAATGTTAATACCATCTCGTTACATATGTAGGTCAAAAGGATATCAATTTTAAAAAAAATCGTCACAGCCATATCCGAAAAAATAGTACATTTTTACAAGTTCACTATTAAGTAAGCAGTCTTGTTGCAAACAGCAGTCTTGTTGCAAACAGCATATGTTGCAAATGCATGCTGCAAACCTCATATATGATTTTTAATCGAAATATATAGACAGATATTTATTTTCGTATTCAATACCGTACAATTAAAAAAAAAGAGATTCAATATTTAATTTTATATCTAAACGAAAAGTTAACTTTAATCTTTAATAATTATTACAAAATTAACTTTGTAAACCTTTAGAAAGTGACATCTTATCGACAGGAAGATGGCGCATGCATGGGGGCCACATGCAAAAAGCTCGAATTGGGTGTAAGATATCATGTTCCTGAAGGGATTTTGGTGACTCGAAATTCCAACAACAATACCTATATAGTAGAGCAATAAAGACCAACTGGAAAAAAAAATCGAGTGTGTCTGTATCGGATGACCTTATGTTCTGCACAGCTAAACTGAAATTTTAGAATTTACATACAAACTAATTAATAACAACCTGGCAAAAACTTGCTCCCGATCCAAAGGAATGAACACTTCACAAGCGCTTGTGGAATTTTACCCGCACTAGCATTTTACACCGACTTACCCTATACGATTTTTTATTTTATTTTTTTTAAATATGTTTAACAACCATTCAGACAAAAATATCCTACACAATTTTGTTTCAGGACTAACAAAAAACCCAAAAACAAGACCGATTATTCCAAAAATCCGATAAGAGAATTTCCTTAGCAATGCTTCGCTAAAATTATCAATCTAGAAATATTTTGCGATTCGAAAGAAACGATATACTATCAAAATTATCGAATTTTCAATCCAATCAATTACATATTTCTTGTTTGATAAAACAAAAAATTTATAAAATGAGTTCTAATCCATTATCAAAATGATAAGCCGATTAGTTGTTAGAGAAACAGGGGTCAGCTCTAACAGAATCCATTAAAAGGCTCTCAATTACGATTATTTTTGGGTAGGTATCTTGAACATTAAATATCCGCTTTAAAATGTTTTCTATCGTACATAAAAGAATTCCATGTGAACTTACATTTCTCCAACGAAGGCTTAGTATGCAGCGGAGAAAGATTCTGACGTGCGTTTAAAGGCACAAACAGAAAACGACTTTATAGTTCAATATTATTTAGAAAATTGCAATAGGCTCCCCTGTCGCAGCAGTAATAACCAGCGCTGCCACTTGGCTACAATCGAAGCAATTATGCTACACTTTTTTTAAGATTTTTCGCTTTCGCTACAAAGCTATTACAATTACAAAATGTAAGCATTAGGCTACACTTTTCATAGCTACACTTTGGCAAATTAAATCTTTTGCTTTCAGGAGGAATATACGGATAAATCAGCTTCACTCAATTAAAAAAAACTAACCAAAAATATTAGTCCTGGTGGCAAGTAGTTATCTCCCTATTCCAACATCACTTGCTCTAACAATTTGAACAATTTAAGATTTTTCGCTTTCGCTACAAAGCTATTACAATTACAAAATGTAAGCATTAGGCTACACTTTTCATAGCTACACTTTGGCAAATTAAATCTTTTGCTTTCAGGAGGAATATACGGATAAATCAGCTTCACTCAATTAAAAAAAACTAACCAAAAATATTAGTCCTGGTGGCAAGTAGTTATCTCCCTATTCCAACATCACTTGCTCTAACAATTTGAACTCTCTAAAAAGGTTATATGACATCAGATCACACGTACAGGTAAAATGGTATGATCTTTTGCTTTTCTTTTTTGATTTCTCTAAGAATTGCAATCACGAAGAGAAAAAGGGGACCGCTCAATACATCCTGTTTACATGTGCAGTCCTATGCCTTAGAAATATGAATAATTTAGGAACCAGGCAGATGCAGATGTCAAAAACCTCCAGCGCGTCGTCATAAAATAAGCCTCACATAATATTATACGCAGGAATAGATCCTGCTTGGCTACTCTAAACTGAATGAGATTACTCATTTAACAGCGCATTTGATTCTACACGACGTGAATTTAACTGCTTACTTTGTTTTTTTTTATAGAAATTTTTTATGCTTATTCTTGCGGCCCTTATTGCAGTTTAAATACTAACAATTTTAAACCGATCGGAATGCTACTAATGAATCGATCAAAATCCAAGCTTTTCCAAACACTAACTACACTTATTCTTTCCTTAAGATAAGTGCATAAAACCTTTGAATTTAACTTACGCTTAGAAGTAAATTATATTTAAAAAAAACAATCGTTATGAAAACCGGATACCGTTAGATTAAAAAAATTGCTCTGTTTGTTTGTTTTTTATTAAGTTTACATATTCATATTTTCGAAAATCTGTAGCCACAGATCTTCTACTTAATTTCTCACAGTGCGTCCTTTGCATATAATGCCCAGACAAATACTATAGGCCCATCATACATATCCATATATATTAATGATGTACAACTAAGGAAAAACATCTGTATCATTCATTCATACACATATGTACGACATGCCTCCTTAACATTTCCATATAAAGATTATTCACTACTGTAATCCTTTCGTACCTTTACCTTTATGCGGCATATCATCCAATGATGGTATCCTGTCGATCATTGAACCAGACCAGGGAGCAACAACGGCGCCCATTGCCGGTGTTGGTTGCAATGCAAACATTATGTTATTCAGCTTCTGTTTGTCCCGCTTTCTTTTGTTTAATTTTTTATTTATGTTTAAGTAACTTTAAACTTTTTGAATTACACTTTTTTCACTTATTTTCACATAATTTCAATTATTTCTTCATTTTTTTCGTTCCACTTTAGTTAAGAAATCTTATAAAATGTGTGCAGTACAAAGAATCTGGAAAATTAAATACCCAAAATGTATAGTCAATATTTTTAAAATAAAAATTTAAAATCAAATAACTAACGAAAACATGCAATTTTTTAAGGTACGGATGACTTGTTCTCTTTGAAATTTTATATATTTACAAGTCATTGAAAATAAATTAGAAAGTAAATTATAAGAAAAATTAAACAAATTGGTAATTAAATACGAAAATAAAAAAAAAATGTATAAAAGCGGATTCACATTCGAATTTCGAAACTACATTAATGCTATCACTAATGGCTTTGGCTACTTATAACAAGTTACCTACTTGAAAGTTAATGGCAAGTTAACTTAAATTATGGTTTGCATTGAAAAGCCTGCAGAAAAGTGTGAAATCTATCAAAAAGTAACTTGCAAACTTTTGATTTGTTGATTTCAGAAGATTTAGATTTAACAAAAACTCAAATTCAATTCGTCGCTGTTGTGAAGTTACATCCTAGATGTAAATGAAATGAATTTCAAAACAGTGCATATTGAATGTTTCTCTCAGTAATAGAACAATTATATTTCTAAGTGCCTGTAACTTTGAAAGCGCGACGAAACAACTCTATTAAACATGATTTTGTACAGTTAACTGCTATAGTTTAAAATGGTTTATAATTGTAAGCTATGAGATTGGTAAGATTTAGAAAACTAAAGAAAGGCACTTTACCACTCACCAACTTATTTCAACAAAATTGTGGAAATACCCAGGGGATATATGTATGTGCTTATAAACCACCTACAAAGCTACAATAGATGCATAATGAAATGGTACCAAAAAATATAAATTACTGCACCGTAACGCTGCTTCCTTGATTAAAATTTCGAGATTGAAAATTTTCACGAAACCATCTTGGAGCAAGAGCAAATAAATGCAATCGGCCTGACGTTAAGCGTCACCCGTTTTTCATTATTATTGGCCACTCATGAACAATAAGAGTCAGACAAGTTCTTATTACATTTTTGACAGTACTGCATAACACAATACATTTAAAAGCTTGTTTATAAACTTCAGATATAGTGTTATTTACTTAGTGGGTGTTGGAATTTCTACTAAGAGTACTACTATAATCTACTATAATTTTTAGTTAATTTTATAACTTCTTAGCCCTTTTAAGGTCGAACTCATTGCAGGCAATAAGTGGTTATTGAATAATAAGCCAAGTTTTAGAAATTTCAAAAGTGTTGTTCTATTTGGCTTCTTTGAATTAAGTTTAAATATTCCCAGTACATACTCTGTAAATTTGTTATTAGGTGATATCCAAATGGGCACCATCGCAATTTATTTGGTAGTGGTTCATAAGTTGGTGGTAGGGTTTTCGGAACTATTTATTTTGTTTTGATTTATAATCGCGCGTCTCACTAAGTTCCAGGAAATTTCGCAAACCCAATTATTCGTATTAGATCCCAAACAAAATTCCATAAGGGGTCAAAATACATTCCCATTTGTCTGTGGGAATTCTTCTTGCATACTTGTTCAATCTACATATTTCTACTCAAACTGTAAACGCAGCAGACAAGCGATCCATCTTACTGTAAAGGTGTATGTTAATGACTGTTAGTGTAGACTGGGAAACGGTGGGCACAAACGTCGTCGTGATTTTGCAGCTAGATTACACATCATCAAAACATAACCAAATACCCGCTTATTTACATCACATCTATTAGTTACAAATAGATTTTCTAAAAACATCACCGCCACTGGAAATATCACACATTTTTTCGTGTAACAGGCCACATACTAGACCGATTTGTCCGCACTTGAACCTGCAAAAGACGAACAAAATCAATCTACGATCGATTTTATTTCCACGCGGAAAACAAGGCACACGTTGTTTTGATTTCTAACAGAATTACCCGCGCAGTTTTGCCGTTCGGAAAAACCACATGTTTTTTCTTGCGGAAAACTAAACAAGAGATCGATTTGCCCCAAAATAAAACTCCCGAATATTTGTTTATAGCGAAAGAATGAATGATCTTACACGTTGGGTTCCTCGTCCGGCAATCCTGCTGGAAAATACGACGTTCGTGGTCACTTTTAATTCGGTTTCGAGTAATAGGAATCCTAATTTCAACTCGCCCATACTTATATCATATATCATTAGCTGGATCGAAGGCTCTTGACAAAGCATGGGTTTGTTTATTTTGTTTTCTTTTTAATAAAAATTGTATGTGCCATTTTTGAGGAGGTGACGCAACTCCTAGTTTTTCCAAGGGCTATGTCAAGCGTAGTAAAAACTGCACCATATTGCAATAAGTAAATTCAACGAATCGGCTAACCGTACCGTCAAAATGCGTATGAGTATTATTTTCAAACTTCTTTACATTTTTACAATATACTAGTAAAGGTGTAGGTGATGAGCAGTTCGTTGATTCAAGTCAAATCGAAGAAAATATTGACACTGGAGGTTCAATTCGTTGTTTTACTTGTCAGGTACGAGTCTTAATCTAGACTTTATCTAGTTTCTCTTAGTTTATCGTTATGTGACTGGTAGGTAGAGTTCGTTTGCAATAGACAATATCGTGATATACACAAGCGAGTGTCGATTTCGCACATGTAGCCACTTATTTGCGGTCTAAATCTACCATGAATATGAATATCTTATTGCTCTGTCAAATTATCCTTATAGCAGTCAAAAAATCACAAAACAAGAACTTCACAACTTTACATTTTGATAAAGACCAAAAGCAAATACAAGCTCTACGCCATGGTTTTAAAATCGATAAACTTGGCGCATCACGGTCGAGCTGATTAGCTGCGAGACACATCGTCAATAACCGACGCCCTAAGACCCATAAGGGGACAGATGACCTAAGTAAGTGTTTACTAAGTGCCCCGATGACACCTGAAAATTGCAAAAGTAAACCTAAAAATGGCTGGTGGAGACCACCCACGAAAACGGACAATAACCTTCCCCATGAAAAATACTCTCTTGAGGATGAAATCTGTATTTATCGAGAAAATCCTGAATCTAAAGACAAGTTATACGATAGCGCGACCTGTGATATCCAATCTTGACATTGCCGATACACTTAATTATTGTGGTAGACAGATCGTGAATGACTGCAGAAGCATCTTCTCAAAAGTTGATCTCCACGATAAATTTTATAATAGATTCAAAGTCGCATAGTATCCATAGTACAGCACACGCTTACAAGGTTGTATACATGTATATGTAGAAACAATAAGGCTGACAACATCTTCAACTAATTTACTTTCGTTAATTTACTTTCGAAAGTAAAAAAAAAAACAAAAACAAAAAAAAAAGATTTCTTTATCGTCGCTATTGTGATAGCCAATTAAACAAACTAAATGCGACTAATGCGTAACCCTGTTTACGTAGGTAAGTAGGTAAGCGTAAGGAGACAAACAAAATAATTTAATTAATTCATTCACATAAACAAAACATTTGGAGCGCACACATTAACGCGTGTTTACAAGGTGAATCGGCCGACAGACGCGACAACCAACCGCGCGTTATAATCTTATACACCGCCGCCGTCAATGACAAAAGCGAGAACAATTCCGAGTTACGCCACAGGTGTTCCAACAGTTATCTCCTTAAAGATTATGTGGTACCACTGGGTGTGTAATATGTTCATTAATCAAAACTAAAATTTACGTTTAACTATATGAACTTCACCATATGAACTTTTTGTATTTTTGCTCTGCAAATCCGACGAGCTCTCGTACAGAAACTAAAGTTAATCGATCTCTTAACTGAATTCGAGTGAACGACTATGACACGGCAAAACGAAGCCGACGACGACGACAAGGAAAACGACGGCGGCGCTGCTATTGCTGAGTTCCTGGCTATTGTTTCTATTTCTACACCGTTATTGTGTGTTGCGTATTATTTTGCAACGGGAATACTGATATGATACTGTTGTGCCTGTTGTGCACCATACCTCCATGACATGAGTGAGTGAAGTCTGCCAGCCGAAGTTCCGATTCGTTCCTTGGTGTATTCGGATTTAAATTCTCATTGGACATGTGGCAATGAGTGAAGGAGACACCCTGTGTCGGCACTGGTAGTGTGTTAATAAGAGACGGTATGGTACTTTCATACCAGGGATGTTTCCTAAGGGGGCTTGGTTCGTTTGCTGTTCTGTCTATATTGTTGTTCACCGACATCCTGCGAATGAGCAAAAGAGACACGTAGCGAGGACCAAAAAACATGGGACTCTGTTTACTATTGTAGACCAGGTCATATTGCATGCACGAATGAGTTGTTTTACTTTCCACCATTGGTGGGAACTGTTGGTGTTTATTTGTTTTCAATTTCGTCGGTTCGGTTAGTTAAGGGGTCGAACGATAGAGAGAAAGAGAGACAGTGTTTGCTGTTCGACGTTTGAAGGTTGACGGTGTTGTTTTGAAACGGGGTGCGCGGAAGGGTGGTGAAGTAACGGGAAACATTTTAATTAGTGCTATTTTTTGGTCTCTGCATGAATTCAAAGGAGAAACAGAAAAAAAGAAAAAGAAAATGGCATTAGACATGCAAAATAGTTACAGACATGGATTTCCGAATTGGGAATTTTTTTGTGTTCTGTTTTTTTTTTTTTTGTTGCAAGTAGGTTCACAGACGATGATTATATGGAACATTTGATTGCATCGCGAATAAATTAGGTTATAAGTATGTACATACATACATATGTATGTATGTATATTCTAGAGGTGGTAGGTATTTATAAAGAGGTATTTATGTGTTTGGTAGGTTTAAGGGGTCGTCGTCATCCTTTGCTGTAGTCTTGTGATTAACTAAGTTAAGCTATGGGTCAAGGTTGCTCTCCATTGAGAATGAATTGAAAGTAATTTTTGTGAATCTTATTTTGAACGCTGGTAGGTAGGTAACTACATACATGCATACGTACATATGAATGTACAAGTACACCTACTATTTTCAACTTTTCTAATCGATGATACTAGATATATAATATGCTCCTAATAATACAGTATAGAAAAAGTCGAAATACCTGCAATGTTTTCATCTGCATATTTGCATACATACATATGTATACGGTCGTTAACTTAAGAGTTTCTTCATATGGTAGGTACAGACATATGTATGCAAATAACTACCTACGGTAGTGCTGACATAGAAGTGACCAATTCGATTTAATTTTTAGCTCAAAACTAATTAGTGAAAACAATTTTGAAAGATTTTTTATAGTTTTCGAAAATATTTAAAACTCGGTACCGATCATAAATTTCGATCGTAATTTTATTCGTAGGACGTACCGTTTCAGTTTTTCCCAAAAACCATTTCTCGTTCCTACAATTTTTAAATAATTTAAACAATTTTTAGAAAATTTAGATCCTAATAATTTTGTTCGTATACTCACTTCTTTAGATAGCATTCAAAAACGACATCCATTAATTTTGGGATAAAGTTCGACATATTAAATCCTTCAATTTTTGAAAATTTTGAAATATTTGGAAAACCTTGTAGAGAATTTCAAAACTTTAAATTTCGATCGCAATCATTTTTTTCGTATTAATCACTTAAAAACGATTTTCATTAACTTCTGGGTTAAGTCGGATATATAGAACGCATTATTTAAAATTCTTTAAAAAAAAAAACTCAGCGGCTTCCCTACAAGGGTATGGAATTTCAAATATTAAATGTTCGACTCTAATAATTTTAGAGGACCTACCTATATTAGCATTCAAAAACAATTTAGATTTATTTCGCGATAAATTAGAAATGATAGATGCGTTGTTACAATTTTTGAACAAATTGATAGCCACCACTGTTCTATATATAGGGTATTCCTAGTTCATCGGTTCAGAGTTTAAAGTTGGGGTAAGACCAGAAACAATGTTTAATGTATGTAGATATGATCTATAAATTTGGACTCCATTCCAAGTGACATTAGATCCTAGGTATAACTTCTGGCCGAGATCATTTATTTATACTTTTAGTATTTTTTGAAAAGTTTTTAAAACATTATTATTGTACTGGTAATAACTGTTTAAATCGATAAACCACTTAGTCGCTGTACGACCTGAAACATAAATGAAGTACACCACCGGGTCGCACGTACTTGCATCTGTATGTTGTTTATTTGCAAATGTCTCAATTCGAAATCTAAACAAAATCATTACGATGATGAACTTGGTGCCATTATATTGCATATGGACAAAATAGACTGTTTTTAAGAACCAGTTAAGAATTTATGTACCGTTATACTTGGTTTCTGCCAAAAACGTGGTACTTCATCTGATAGCCTATATCCACGTGGAAAACGGCATTTGTCTACCCGTTACTAAAAAAGCGAATCTTCCTCCCTATCCAATTACCGACCCATTGCACTTACGTCCCTTCTTTCCAAGGTCATAGAAACGCTGGTAAATCGTCAGCTTAATTCACGAAAACGAAAACTCCTCAATGACCGGCATATCTCACCGATAAGGGGAACCAATCTCTCCATCACTTCGGCGCTTGATATTTCATAGTCATTTGACAGAGTTTGGAATCAGGCTCTTTTGTCAAAAGTGCGTGCATATAGCGTCGATGAGTCTCTTCTCCAATGGATTAGAAATTACCTTTCAATACAATTTGGCTTGGACGGCTTAAAGTCTGCAATTCACCATATAAATGCTGGTGTTCCCAAAGGCTCTGTTTTGTCTCCGACTCTCTTTCTTATTTTTATAAATGATCTCTTGTCTGCAACTTCTAATCCAATCCATTCCCTCGATGATGACAGTGCCGTCAGATTTTCATATTGGTTCCCTAACTCACGTCCTTGCCCTTCGGTCGCAAAAGAGGAACGTCAACGTATGTTAAACACATTAAATTCCGACAGCATAATCAAATGGGGTACAATAAACAATGTGGAATTTAATGCTTCCAAAACACATTGGTGTCTTCTGTCTCTCAAGGGAAACTGAAACCATCAACCATCATCCATGAATAGTGCTTGCATTGCTGAAACTGAAATAATTGACATTCTCGGTATGTGTATTAATAACCATCTTCGATGGAATGATTCCATATTCGAGATCTCCAAAAATGCTGCCGTCTGATCCGGCCTCAATTTATAAGGCATTAATCCGCCCAAAGCTGAAATATATCGCCCACATCTAGTCTGGTGCACCCAAGACCATTCTACACGTTCTACACAGGATACTCGTACAGGATCACGCGTTAAAACTTATAGGTGATAGAGACATTGTGAACTCTATGCATTCACTTGAACATCGTGTCTCTCCCTATTTTATCGTTTTTTTTTTAATAAAAAATGCTCCAGCGAAAGAGCCAGTTGCATCCTCCCCTTCAAAATTTCACCCGTAATACGAGTCATGCTTCGAATGCACATCAGTTCGCCCCTAAGCTCAACTTCGGTCGTACTGTCAAATATAGGGATTCGTATATGAGTCGAACGACACGAATGTGGAATGATCTACCAGGCCCTGTATTTCCCCATCACTACAATCTTCAAACATTTAAAGCCAACGCGCACAGGCTTCTCCTCTGTTCCTCTCCCCCCTTTTCTCAAACGCCCGTGTCCTGAAACAATATAAGAATATTCATATCCCCTTTGGCGTGCGCAAATTATAAAAAAAAAAATTGCATTTCGCCTCGAATTATGAACTGGCCCCACAGTTATGAAGTTTGAAGAAAATCCGTCCAGCTGTTTAAGCTGTTTAGGCTGGAATCGGCCGTACATACAGATAAACAGACGGACTTGAGAGACCCACTTTTTGAGTTTCTCTGTTATAATTATGTCAAGTTTGATCAAAATTTCGAGATCGACAATTTTCAGGAAAAATATACTTGCCCTTATAAGTGCTAGTAAAAATAATAGAGGGCACTACTGGGTCACTTGCTCCATATATGCTGTTCGTTAGTAAATTGTTCAGATTTCAAATTTATGCAAAATCTATACAAAACGATCGAAAAAAACGTTAATAGGCTAAACAATTGTTTTGACCGTAAGTAAAGTACCATTACCGTTAAGTTGTTCAAATAGACTCCCACATTAAGTCAAATTTGTTCCTTGTCTTATTTCAAACTAAAAATACTTGAATTTTTATCGGACGAACTAGGGATGTAAGCATTTTTGAAAGCTGTTTGACTTATTATATAAAATTGCATTATACTTTTTTTCAGATTTTTAATAAATTTTTATAAATGTGAGGTAGGTACTTAACCTACACCTACCTATTTTTGTAATCCGTATTCTTTGTAGTACTAAATTAGAAATAATGCTTTCTATGACTTTTGAGCAGTTAATTTGCACCCTCGTCAACTTTTTGATGATTACTTTACTATATTAGCTTACTGTGACTTTAGATATAGGCTTTTTCATGATCTATCAAGCGTTTTTGCATTAGTCTTTGCTGCTATGGAATCCCGTTTAGGGGTTGTGGTTTTGATTTGTACCAATTTTCTCCCTTATGAAGGTACAACAATAATTACAGCATCTTGTGACTCTACGAGATGGATGGAAAGTTAAATATGAGAGGAAATATGTAATTTAGAGAAATCTTTTTAATAATATACTCTGCCTTTCCTCCAACCCTTAGACAATAGATTTGTGTATTAAATATGTAGATGTTCCTCTGCAGTTATTCTAAAACGGATTCAAAAAATCTCCACTTTTACTAGGTCGATGTCACTGTAGTCTTATTTAAAGATCTTTTCCATATTGCAAAAAAAAATAATTTATCTGTTTTTTGCTTCTACAGCGTTGGTGACAACAAGGACAAAAAAGCGCGAGTAGTCTCCTTTCATTATGTAGGTTATAGGAAGGTTCACACCCGAGCATCTTGCTGCAACTACACAGGTTTTGATTAATCTTTGGTGTATGCTAACCATACAAACTGCAGATTTGAGTCATCAGTTCCGCATTCTAAAGTTGACCTTTCTATTTCCGAAGAAATCTGGCCTCTCACTTTCCCTAGCAAAGCGGTTTACTGACATTTTAATTTGTCGAGTCAACATAAATATGAAAAGGCACTAGTGAGCAGCAACCTGCTGCTCTGTACCTTCAAAACGAAAGAAACACTAAGAAAAATAAATGCTCTTATAGAAGCATCCATTTTCAAATTTTTAGTATGGCGATGGTTGATTGAGAACCCATATTCAGGTAATTGATTTTACTCTGGCTATTTTTGTGACTAACAATCGAAAATTGGTAAAAATCGACCGCCATCAAACCTTCATTCTAATTGCTGACAGGGTTTTAATTCTCACTTAAATCTTCCTTTCATTTTTTTTCAAGTAAAATTTACGGTGCCCTTGTAATCGAATATAAGATGACACATAATTGTAATCCAACGACAAAATAACCCCCGACAAAATAACTTAGAGTTTCTCAAAAAATTTAAAACGAATCGGAGCGAGCATCTGTTAGAAAATTAAATACTGGGAGTTTAGAACTTCTAACGCAAGCAAAGCGAACAACGGCACAAAAAAAAAAACGATGTCGTTGTAATTTGTTTATTAATTTATTTGTCGCAGGTTATTAGGTTTTTGGGTTTTTATTACATGAAACCCGAATGTACTACTTCTGGCTGAGGAACATGTACAATAGTTAACCCAGTAGAATTAGCTGGTATTGATTTGAGTTCAGTTCGAGAAAGCACATCCATTAGAATCCCATAAAACACGCCAGCCGCTGCTGCTCGAGTTTGAGCGATTACGAATAATAAACCGGAAGCGGATTAAATTGGATCAGATTAAACATCCATATATAAAAGAAGCCCTAAAGTAAATGTCTAGAATTGTAGGTGAAGAATTTTAACTTTCTTTTCTATTCAATTTATATAAGGAGATTGCGGCCGGAGTCCCACAAGAAAGTGTGCATGATATCCCACAGGAAAGAAACTGCGTCGTCGCCACATTTGCAGACGATACGGCGTTATTGACAACGGGCGATACAATTGAAGCAGCAACTGAAAAGCTGCAACATGCTGTTTTTAAAGTCCACGCTGGGACGAATTCTTGGCGTATTGTACTGAACGAAAGCAAATCTACTCACGTTAACTTTACCTACAAAAAAGTGGACAGATTACCCGTATATTTAAACTCGGCTCAAATACCATACGCGAACGAAGCAAAAGATGTTAAGCTTAAATGGAAATCGCACGTAAAAAAAGAAATGCGACGAGCTCGAAAACAAATACCGACAAATGTAATGGCTACTCGGAAAACATTCCAAGTTGAGCCTACATAACAAACTGCTTATCTATAAGCAAGTGCTAAAGCCAGTGTGGACGTATCGTCTACAACTATGGGGTTGTACCAGGAAAAGCAATAGAAACATCCTACAGACTTTTGAAAATAAAGTTCTTAGAACGATTGTTAGCACACCGTGGTACATACGTAACGTAGATATTCATCGGGACCTGGGAATCCTCAGCGTCGCCGAAGAGATAACAAAATTTGCTCGTAAACACAAAGATCGTGTTCACGGCCATTGTAACCGTACCATCTTGCAACTACTTGACGCGAACAATTCAATTCGTCGTCTGCAAAGGACAAAACCTTTTGACCTCGCGTCATAGTATATGCCGGTAGTGAAAACCGCAGGAACTTTCATTGGAATTTAACCTGTCTAAAGCGCTACATTATTTTTAAATTACATACGAACATCTTTTCCAAAAATCACGAGTCTCGTAAGCGAAAATAAAACTACTGGATCGTTGTATTAATCTTGAAGAGTGGTGTTTTTAGTGAGTAAAAATCTCACACTACCATAAGCACGCGCGGTCGGGCCTTATGGTGTCTTTAGATTTTCACCCTCTCGACAAAAAAAAAGAATTATAATAAAAAAGTCGATCAATTGCGAAAACTAAGTCAACTCTACTGCGAAGGCATAACACTGGCAAGTAGGGTGGTCATATGGCGGAAAATGCAACTTGATCGTAAGGATGACATCAGGAGGACGGAAAAAAAATACTGTGAAACATAAGCAAAGACAATAAAAGCAAAAACAAAAATACTCCCCAGTTATCTGGACGCTACCCTTGGAGTTTATAAAAACTTAATACCACCTAAGTTTCAAACCACTACACCAAATATATCTCTCTCTCTCTCTTCTTCACAATGCCCGTGCCCTGTAATAGTATAAAGGTGTTCATATCCCCTTTGGCGCGCACAAATTATAAAAAAAATAAAAATATATGTACATATATATATATGTATATATGTACATATGTCATACCGAAGATACAAACTTGTGATGAAATATTTTGAAATAAATAGTCTTAAAAATATAAATTTATCTACACTGGAAACTTAATTTAAAAATACGGTATGTGCCACCTCGCACGTATACAAGAAGACTTGTGATGTTTTTCAGAGTTCCGGTACTCAAAAAGTAAAAACGGAACGCTTATAGTGAGAGTCAGTTGCCTGTCCATCTGTCTGTCTTATAACTTTTGAATCGCCAGTTTTAGAGAATTGAAATTTGGACCAGAGTTGAGTCTTACTAACCTGCACTTGGCTGTAGAATACGATTTTGATACAAAGGAAAAGCAACCAAGTTTTGGAGGTTAGAGTCAAATGAAAGTTAACAATGGGCCAATACTGTCAAAAAAGGTATGCCCCTTTGTAGTCGCTTAATCCTCTATTCGTGCTGCGCACGGTATTGAAAGATTTAGAATGCAAAGAACAGCAGCGTGTACCAATGCAATTTTGTGTAACTAACATAAATTAGTCTTCAGGGTCTATTCTAACCATTCCATGCCATTACCAGAGGATGTTAATGGCTTTGTCTAACATCTAGCAACCGTTTTAATAAACGCTGTGTAACGAATATTTAACTTTAGCTAATAGTTATCCATTGTTCGAGTGGTAATAATTGCTAAATCCTCCAAAAAATGAATAGAAGTGGGTATTTTATTTATTTTCTTATTTTTAGAACAATTTGATCTGTGCTTCGATTAATACATTTTTTTTTTTTGTTAATAAGAGGTAGATGATTTGCAAAACTCAACACTTGCTCAACTTAACGACATTCGATTTATATGTCGCTGTATAAATCCTTTTACAAACTACACAGTTTCGACGCAGCTACACAAATTTAGGTGAAATAGCTTAGAGATGTTCACGGAAACAACAGGTCTTTGTTATTTATGGTTAAATGCTTGATTCGTTACCTTTTTCGCGGCTCTATATCAGGAAAATTAAAGTGATAACATTTCTTCCCGGCTAGCTTTACGGATCCTCCTATTGTGTAATATGAATAGGGACATGCATACATACATATGTATATACATATATAGGCATATGTCGTTTATTTTTGTAGAAATATCGTAGGCATTTGGTAAAGACTCACCTGAACCCGAGTGCATGTATAGACGTACTCACTCTTAGATGCTATGCACCTACACAGGTATAAGCCGACCGAGATTCTTGTAACTAAATTCCAAATTGTATTGATTGGGATTAAGTAGATATTTAAAATTCCAACTTTCCGTTTATACCCCTAATTGAATTACATAACTAAAATTATGTAGAGATATTCTCAGAATCGCCTGCATTAAATGGCCCACTAAGTGGGTGTATCCTTTTATTTAAAAGTCCACATCCCATTTAGGTGTACATATCTATAACTGGATTATTAGCAGATGCTTAACCCATTTTCCGGCGGCATCGTGCTTCATTCCCGAATAACTGTTTCGTAAGATATTCCAAAAATTCTCCGAAAGGAGAATAACACAGAAAAAGAAGATTTTCCCTTCATTACCTAAAATACAAATCGAGAAGAAATCATATGCCCAACATCTGCTCTGCGGCGGGCGAAAGAGACACTTCTATAATCAAAAATGAGACGAAACACAGAATAGGCGTGGCAACATTTCCAGAAGTACTTCCTTCCGCTTTTATTGAATAAAACAGTGAAAAGAGCACCACAAATACATTGAATCCGCAGGCGGCGGTGTAAGTTTCTTCCTGCTCTCAAATACAAAACTCCGCCTCTCGTTACCTTTAACAGCTGCTGAAGAGATTCCCAGCAGACCACGGCAGTACGCACGTACGCACGCTTAAAAGACACCCTTTCCCCAGCATCTTTCTGTGAAGTTTCGGTATATAAATTCTGATGTACGAGAGAGCACAGCATTACTTTAGTCGTTTTTCTTGTCTATTGCTATACCTATTACTGGTGGTGCTGTGTGGATGCTGTTTTAATCACCGCATATCATCGCATCGAAGTATCATTTCTGTAAACGATGTGTGTGATATGCCCTCTAGGTGAAGAGATAACGTTTAACGTGCAGTTATATTCAAAAAAGGACTGCGTAAGGCAAATTAAATAATAATAAAAAATAAAGTGCACGACTGGGTCGCGCGTACGTGCACCTATGTACATATACGTTGTTTATCTGCATATCACTTAGATTTAAAATTTAAACAAAATCTTTGAACATTTTTAATTTTTTCTAAAACTGTTAAAAGTAAAAAAAGCTATAAATATAATACCTACATATATGTTAAATATTAATTTAATTTTTTGGCCATCTGTTAATACAAACTGTAATTTAAATATTATATTTGATTCGATTAAAAGTAACGTTAATTTTAGGGTTAGAATGAAAATTTCAATATTGCATTGAACTGTGAACCAATAGACCACAGATATAAAATTTGAATGAAAATTTCCGTCCAGTCGTTTAGGCAGCAGTCGTGCGTACAGACAGACCGACAGACAATTGCGAGACCGACTTTTTTGAGAATCTCCATATACTAGTAGTACCTAATACCAAGATTGATCAAAACCTTGAGGTCAAATTTTTCCACGAAACCAATACTTTCCCTTATATGTTTATTCAAGTTAAAAAATTATTTAAGTACCTAGGTATGTGTATGCATGTACATATATGTACGAGTATGTATGTTCAAGTTAAAAAATTATTTAAGTTTGTTCATAGGTATGTATATATGTCTTATCTCGTTGTTGAACTTTGGCATGAGGGTATACAAAAATGTGAAAAACTGCTACTGAAATGTTGGCAGTACTCGTAAGTAGGATAATCTTTTAAACTTTGGTTCTTCTAAATCCTCTGCTTCGCTTCTTCCCTCGTTCTCCTTCACTTGTCTCACTTTCTTGTGCAATACTGTTTCTGCCTTGTTTCTTACTACAAAATTAAATTTTCCTGGACATTGCAGAAAATGTAATATGATGTGGAGAAAAGATCTTTCTTAAATTTATTTAAAAAAAGAAAAAAATTGCTTTGGGCGTATTCATTTTTGCTTTATTTTTAGGCGATGTTCGTTTGTTTAACTTTAGCAAGGAAGATGATTTGCTTTGAGTTGAAATCTAAAAACCGAGGAAAATCATCCAAGTTTTCGATTTCTTGTAAAATAATCATACTTCCGATGCATTAAGTGGGTAGGTTCAATTTCAAAGCCATAGTTGAACCGGTTTATCGGCTACGTTTTTTTTCATATATGTACAAAACTCGTGTTAGATATAGAATTTGCGGCTCTGATTTGGATCACAGTTAGACAATCCCTTACTGGCTTAATGTCAATGCGCCTCGGATAAGATTTCTAAAAGTCACTCCTAAACTCGAATAAGTTTCCTCTAAGTCCAAATCGGTAGTACGAGTAATAAACTCTCGAATGTCACTCCTAAAATAGCAAACAGTTTTTTTTTTTTTAATATTCTGCATCACTTAGGAGTAATTCTTTAAAGTTGATTTAACGCAGTGATGGAGAGAGAGGAAATGGTATAGAGGAGAATTAAAGATTAGAGAGGAGAGGATAGAGAGTGATGTAACGGTATACGTAATTTTGAATCTACACATAAGCATCTGGAAATATTAACGAAGACAAGTTATTCATGTTGAGTGATTAAAAATGGATCTCCTAAATTTTACGTTGCGCTTGAAATGATGGCTTGAAATATAAGGGTGCGTGGAAGATGCAGCACGCGCGTTGCGAATTAACAGATGAACTGGACACAACTATACATTTTATCCAAACTGTTGTGATGGAAGTACCGATATAGGGAGTGCTAAGTATCCAATATTTCAGCGGTTTTCGAGCGAGGGAATTAAATTACAAATAGACTGATCACCGATCAATCTACAATGAAATATTCTAGAATCTGGAATAATTCTTGCTAACTGAATGCTGATGGGAGTACGAGAATGTAGCTAATACTAGACAATGGTCTAATATTCCAAAAGAAGCGGAAACAGTGATTAAATATTTATCCGAAAGAGATATCAAAAACAGACCTAGAGTGTTTTGGTCGTGGCTGTTAGCGTCAGGGATTCGTGTCGGCTTGTCTCCTATCTGAGTAAGGTTGTTCAAGTTAGCAAATATATCTACGTAACGACCTTTCACTTTCTTTCCGTAACAACTTCTTCGTGGGGAAGTGGTGGAATGGCGGGTGGACTAACTGTTCTTTATGATTTAAACATATATATAATACCATTTTACAAACACAGCAATTTAAAGCAATTTAGTTGACTCTAACTCTAAAGTTGTGGAAACAAACTATAAAATTCCATTAATATCGACTCTATTCTACAAAATAATTAGAGTCAAGTAGTCGATATTTAAATTAAATCCAAAGCGAGAGTTAATTTTTTTTATTTTTTTTGTTTTTGCAGGCGATATCTAAATATGTAAACAATTAAGTACAACAAATGAAACCAAGTATACAAGAGAAAAATGGCAATAGGGACGACAAATTTTACTTTATACTTTTATCCTTTTATTATGTAAGTTTTTTTCACTAGAGAGAATTTAGAGTCAACTAACAAATGTCTACTTCAAAGTCGACTTTTGAAATGTGAATTTATAAGTCCTAATGCGCCTAGTTACTTTTAAGGTTAGGTGGTAATAAAACAGATTTGACAAGGAATTCAGAATAGTTAGTGTAATTAATTTTCACATTTTCGCCATTGTGAACTTGTGTATCTAACTTTTGGCAGACTTGAAAATTCCAGTTCGACTTAAATTTTGCATGCAATCGTTATGTTTTATAATTTCCATTGCTACGTGTTGATTTTTACTTGTACCTATAAGGGCTAGTAATGGTTTGGTGAAAATGTTTGATCTTGGGATTTTGATAAATTTTCCGAACTTCATATCTGGATCGGAATTTTTTGCTGAAAATTGACATGATTAATTTTGACATATTCTGGACTTGGCATATCAAGTTTTGGAAAATTAGCAAATTGTAATTTTTTGCTTTTTAACGCACTTTTAAAAAATTGCAGCACATGCACTTTTTTTTCGATTTTATTTCTCTTTTTACCCCTTTATTTCTACGGTGCTTGGTTGTTTTACTTGCACCTATAATAATTATTGGTTTCCTGAAAATTTTCGATCTCGAGATTTTGATCAAACATAGAGAAACTCAGTAAAGTGGATCTCTCAATTGTGTCTGACTGCAGCCTAAACGGCTGAACGGATTTTCTTTAAATTCATATCTGCGAGGTCGAAATTCAAGGTGAAACTGAAATTTTCATTCTAACCCCAAAATTAAACGTGCTTTATTAATGGCTGATTTTGAAAAAAATTAATTACGTACCAGTTTTTTCTTCAAATAATAAGTAATAAGAGTACAATGTTCTTAAAAAAAGAAGTGTAGGTATGACATGTGAGGGTCTACAATTCTCAAACGGAGAATATGCTTATATCTCTAGGTATACTACAAGATGACCGAAGCCGATGGGGGCTCGGGCAAATCCGGGCTGATGAGGTTGGGTAGTAAAATAATAAAGTTGGTAATATACATATGTTGCACCTACATATATATATATTTTGGCCCTAACAGCCCAATACAGGGCCTGGCCAGCTTCTCGCAGCCGCTCGTGCTGTGAGCCCCACGAATGGTTGGTTAAGACAATTTGTTCTAAATGTGTACTAAATTCCGGGAAACAAAATGAATTATAAATGAAAACCCACAGTCTTATGCCGTTTCCGAAGGTCTTTTTTTTCGATTGAGAGAATCTTCTTATGACAATTTTGCTCTCGGATCTTTGTCGTTCATGAGAGGTGGGACCGTGAGAAAATTTTTTTTTTGTGTTTTCTTGGATTCGAAACTTGAACCTCTCGCTCAGTGATCTCGCACTTAACCACTAAGCCATGGCGCCCACCTACATATGTATGTACACATGAGATAACAACTTGTATTAAATCTTAAAAGCAAAAATATGAATAAATAAATAAATTAAATCTTAAAAGCAAAAATATGAATAAATAAATATATTGTCGCATTTCCGAAGCGTATAATTGAGAAGCTCTTTCAAATGAGAAGGCACCGTAAAACAAATTTTTGGTGTGTTTTTGGACTCAGAACTGAGTCTCCTGCTCAGTGGTCCACGCACTAAACCCTCTCAGTATCCACTTACACAATTGTGCGAGTAATCGTGTGGCTCTATTGCTTTAAATCTAATTTTTAAATCATACGTAGGGACTAATAAAAGTTGGCTTAGTTGGTGACAATTTAGTAGTTTTTGAAAAAAAAAGATGCATTTTTGTAGCTTATAATCTAGCAATATTTATTTACAAATTTTTGAACATTAGGTAAAAATGGAGACGAGAAAGAGAAAAATTAGTGACGTAAGCTCGGTTGCAGTTCCACCGCTAACACAGGAAGAAATTCGTTTTGCCATTCTCTTCGAATTTCGACGTCAACTCACGCCAGTCAAAATTCTGCACTAATGCCAAAATGCATACGGAATAAAAGCACCATCACTTGTTACTATTTCAAAGTGGTACCGAAGATTCCAGACTGGTCAATTTTTCTGTGGAGGACAAATCTCGTGAAGGTCGGCCCACATCCTCGACCGACGATACAAATGTGGCCCTGCTGAAGGCTAAAATTGACGAAGATGCCAGGATGACACAGGAGATGATAGCGGATGAACAGGACTTGAGTGCCATGGCTGTGTCACGAATTTTAAATTATCACTTGAAATATTCGAAGAAGTCAGCTCCATGGGTTGTAAAAATTTTGAATGGAGAGCAAAAAGAGGCTCTTGTTCGTTTTGCTAAATATTTCCTGGATAAATTTGGAAATGGAGAGTCAAGCTGCTTCAGTAAGATCGTTACAGGTTTTACAAGTACGACCCGGAAACCAAACAGCAATCCATGGTATGGAGCCCAGAAGGTGCAAATCCTCCAGTAAAGGCCAAACAACAAAAGTTAGCGACAAAAGTTATGATGTCGATGTCGATCACACAGTCACTGCTAATTGGTATACTGAAATTTGCTTACCACAAGTTTTCCAAAATTTACTAGGACACCGATAAAAAGAGGGCGCCGTTACTTTTTGCACCACGACAATGCGCCTGCGCACACTGTTAAAAAACCAACAACTTTCTTGCGCTCTCGGGCATCAATGAAATTCGCCCAGCACCTTATTCTCCCGATATAGCGCCGTGTGACTTTTGGCTGTTTCAGAAAATAAAAAAAAAGATTTGAGGGGAAAAATCTTCACATCTAATGAGAAGATTATTAATGCAGTCAATATCGAAATCGAAAAGCTCCAAGAAGAGGATTTCGAAAACTATTTTGAAAGATGAATCTATCGGGTGAAGAAATGTATTGAAATAAATGGGAATTATATGGAGGAATTTAAAAAAAAAATTAAGATTAAATATCTAAAGTTAAAATTATTTTCGTGTTTTATTACTCAATCAACTAAGCGAACTTTTGTTAGTTCCTACGTAGTTGTATCATTTGGGAAACTGTCTCACATTTTTCTCGTGAATATAATTATCTTGGACTAATTTTCTGTGTGAATTAGATGAAAGAAAACTTCATATCAGATGTGGGAAAACAACCGAACGGAGTGCGAAACTAATATTGTTTATTGCTTGAAATTTAGTTATTGTTTTTACGTTTTTATAAGCTAATTGGAAATTGTATGAACAAAAAGATTTTCGGAAACGAAAATTGAATATTTATAATTTTCACGTTAAGAGTTACTGATTCTCCGAACATGCAAAAAATCTTCAAGCATTTTAGAGTGCCGGTACTGAAAGGGTTATTCATTGATCCACGACGCCTATGATTAAATCTTTAACTTTCCTTAAAAAATTCCACTGTTGGTTACAATATCCTATTCAAATTATATACGTACAATAACTTATATAGGTAGGTATTTAGAAATTCAACGTAATCTCTGATTCGTTGAATTCTATTATATTTGCCTATATGTTTCATTCCTATGTTGTTTTTAAACTGACTTCATATAAGCATAAAACTCCTTTGTTTGTTGCATATGCAATATTATTTTAAATTAAGTCACACAATCTGAGGATATTCCCACAATCGAACCCTTTCTCGCGATATCTTATCGCAGGCTTTTATTTTTCTAAAGCGACAATGTGCTTCTCTAGTTTACTGCCCTATGGGGGTTCCTCTCAAATAGCTGCAAGCAAATAAAAAGAATAAAAACTTGAAAATAAGAGAAAAAAGAAACATTACGTCTATGAGAACAGAAAAAAAGTAAGTAAGCAATGATTTGGCAGAGTCCTGTGGATTTGCAGCTAAAATTAAATTTTCCGATTGAACTTTAGTGATTAGAATATTTGTTGTTATTGTTGTTTTATTTTGATTTATTCGAGGAACGTTCCCTTTGTTTTCTGTTTTACTTGTAGTATTTTGTTGTTTGGTTGTTCACAAATAACAGCTCAACAGGAGGTGAAATTTTTTTCACATATGAAAACTACACAATCCTTATAAAAGAATTCCCTACCTTACAGCGATTTTGTGGTAATGTGTTTAGTCTTTTTATTATCGATCTGAGCGCCACTCACGGAATCGCCGTATAGAAATGCTTCTGAGTGGTCTTGGATTTTTTTTTTAGTTTTTCATCAAAATTTTGTTTCTATAATTTAAAATGTTTTCTGACTCAATGACCTAATACTAAAGTGATTATAAATACCCTTATATAATGCATTTGCAAGCGTAAGTCTGTAAAACAGAAAGATAGAGGGAGTGAAATATTGCTGGTGTAGGAGTTTGAAGGTTATGTATTGTTTGGTATCTGCTACTCCGTTGGTGGTATTCGAATTCATCGGGAGAATCGTTGCGAACTTTTGCATTCAGTTATAATTTTTAGTACTTTTATCCTTGAGAAATTCTTTTAAAACTATGGTTGGGTTGAGAAGTGCTCCAGGTGCTTGTTTATCAATGCTAGTGAAGGCATACGATACGAAACGATTTTAATGATTACAGTATTTTTTGGACCCCCTTTACAAAAGTATATTTTGCTAACACTTAGAGTTTTAAGCGTTTCCTTTTCTAGTGTTTCGTGCCTAATTACTCTTACCTATTCAGCCGGCTCTCCATCAATCTATCCACCCGTATGCAACTTAACGAATTTGAATAAATAAAACATTTTTGTTTCTTGACAAAAACGACTAGCCACCCTCCACTTGATTTTAACAATTTTCAGTTAAAGCTACAAAATAAAATGATATAAAATAATAAATTTCATCAAAATCTGTTCCGTGGTTCTTGTGTAAGACGTATAAGAATAAAGAATAAGACAGCCATAAGAGAAAAAGTGGTTGTATTCTCCGAGTTAACATGTGGGATAACCTACATAATATGACGGTAGCGGAGATCAACATTTTGGCTCAGATAATCGCTGAGGAATGCTGAACGGGTACGTTTATCAAATAGTGCTTTTCACCATAGGGAAGCATTATCGTCTTCGGGGGCGTTAAGTTAGGTTGAGGTGGCTGTCAACAAAAAGTCAACACACTTAGACTAATAATAGGTCCATTGTGATGCCACATGGGTTTGGAAAGCGGCCTCTAGCCTACTCGTTGAACCATTTGGAGCTTCCGGTGAAGCGTTGAAAGTCCCTAACGACTATTTTATTCAGATCATTCAGGTCGTTGAAACAGAAGGCTCATAAGTGCAGTTTCCTTCTTTGGGAGAGAGCTGGGCAGGTGTAAAGAAGGTGAAGAATAGTCTCCTCCTCCTCCTCGTCCATGAAGCTTCTGCAGAAATCATTTGAGAAGACGCCAAGCCTTGTTGCATGCTTGCCTATTAGACAGTGTCCAGTAATGATACCTATAACAGCGCTGATATGCATTCTATTGATTAGGCCAAATCTGTTTCGTCGCTAGACAAGTTGTACCACTTGTCCAACTAAAATTTGTCTTTTCAATAGCATCCAGATTTAATTTAAGTTTGCATGTAGCGATAGGCATACCCAGTGAACTTTTGCCTGGAAGGATGGGTATTTTTGTTCCATGTCTGGCACGTTCGTCAGCCTTACAATTTCCTGGAATATCCCTTTGCCACGGCACCCAAATTAGGTGAATATTAAACTGCTCCGCCATCTCTATAAGAGCCAATCGACAGTCTAGAGCTGTTAAAGAATTTACTGAGGATGATTCCAAGGATTTGATTGCTGCTTGGCTGTCTGAAAAGATGCGGATATCAACGGTCGATATCACGTTTCTCTTTTGAACCATCGGTATAAAAATGCACCGACTTATCTTCCGTAAAACCACCTTCTTCCCAGAGTAATCTGGAAGGGACGGTAACTTGGAAGTTTTTGTCAAAATTTAACTTAGGTATCGCGTAGTCAATGTATTCAGGGAAGATAGTAAACTAGTTTAAGATGGAGGCGTGGCCATATAGTTTTTTGGACCACTGCGAAGTAGCTTTAAGGCGAATAGCTGAGTTAGTTGTCATTTGCCTGCCATAAATGTCGAGGGGTGTTAAATAAAAAAGAGTGTCCATAGCTGCGGAAGGTGTCGTTCGCAGTGCTCCGCTAATGCCCAGATAAGCTGAACGTTGGACTTTGCTTAATAGTTTCTGCTTTATCGTCTTATCCGAGGCAATCCCCTAGACAGCTACCCCGTACGTAAGATCACAAACCTCAGCCTCCAGGATTATCAATAGTTCATTGACCACCAGATTCTAAAGAAGTGGGGATAGGACGCCCCCTTAAGGGGTACCCCTGCTGACATATATTCTATCTGATGTCCCACCCAGTTTTGAGTTGATAGTCCGACTATTAAGCAGTAAATTAATCAGCTTGCCAAGTGAGCTATCTATCTTCAGATTTGACAGTGCTTTCGTTATCGCAGATGAGTAGACGTTGTTAAAAGTGCCTTCAATATCTAGGAAAGCTACCATAGTGATACACGAAATATTCGATCTTATTGACTAACGAATACAATACTGTTTCTACTGATTTTCCCTTACAGTATGCATGTTGAGCCGCGGAGAGTAGTTGTGTGTCAATACTGGAAGTGTGTATCAATTAGTAAATTTAACGTACCTACACTAGAAGTTGTCCAAGACTCATCAGTTTTTAATAAACAGCTGGGCATTGAAGGATTTGTCGAGAGGATTTTTCTCAGCCTAGACGCCTCAGAAGATTCTTCTATTTTGCTACAAAAGAGTCTTCAAGAATTATGTACGTTTGGCTTTCCTCAATTCTTTTTACATGTTTTTAGGGATTATTTTTACGAGTCACAGTCAGATGCATCTCTTGTGCTTTTGCCTTTGTTGAAAGGCTTTCTTTCCCCTAACCTTAACCAAAGGACAAGAGGAAGACAACTCTTTATTGAGGGCCAAGCTAAGGTCCCTAATCATACAATCAAGGTCTTGAGGATTGCTCGGGGACTTTATAGTATCAGAGGTAACCAATTTCTTTAAAGTTTCCCTATATTTGAGCCAGTTAGTTCTACGGATATTTCTGTAAACCAATGGGCCTGGATAATCGTCGTCAAGACTAAATTGGAGGTATGGGTGGTCAGAAAAAGAGTGTTCACCAGATACCTTCCAATTCTTGATCATTTGATTAATATTGTCGGAGACAAGGGTTATATCTGGAACCTCCTGTCGGTTTCTAGTTATAAATGTAGGTTCGTGACCGATGTTACACAAAATGAGGTCAGTTTTTAGAATATGGTCAAAAAGTAACTGACCCCGTATTGTTGATGTCAGAGCTACCCCAAGCGGAGTGGTGAGCATTAGCATCACAGCCAACTATTATTCCAGTTTTACTTCTTACAACGTCTGCGACCAGTCTTACCATATTGGGTCCATGAAGAGGGTCTATGATGTCGTGGGCGAGATAAGCTGATGTTAGATAGTAGGAGCGCTTGCTTGTTTCTAGCAACGCTACGGTTATATCCTGATCACTGTAATTATTAAGTCAAATTACTTTAATGCTACTTTTTACCAATATGCACGATCTAGGTTTACCTTTATACTCGACATATAGGGAATAGTATCCGGGAGTCTTGAGTCCACAAACAAAGTTGTTAATAACCCAAGGTTCTTGGATCAATAGAATATATTCTCTACCTTTTGAGAGACAGAGAAGAAGGCCGGCCGAAGCCGTTTTGGAGTGATGGAGGTTAATCTGAACTAATGCAGAATTGTTGCTACAATCAGGCAGAGAAACTTATACCACAGTGTTGTTCAAGCCCTCCGAGTCTGTGGACAAGCCAAGAAGTTCATCCTCACTCAAAGGTGCTTTGTCTGTAATATCGCCCATCTCCAGGTCTGATAGCAAACCCGTTATTGACTAAAGATAGTTGTATGGTCGACTGAGAGTCATCATCCTCCAAAGAAGGGAAGGAGATTGATGTCTCAGGGATTTTGTTACCTATGATACTGTCTGAAGGATGGGCAGGAAGTTTATCAACATCCAACTCGTCCTTTTTGTACACCTTCAGGGTAATAGCATCGAACCCATAGCTTATCACGCCTTCGTTCTTCGCCAAAGGAGTAAGAGATTCCTTATTGATCACAACGAACGCGCATCTGCTCCTCCAGCTTAGCGACTTTCAGTTCACCCTAAAGCCTAACTTCGGTCGTACTGTCAAATATAGGGATTCGTTTATAAGCCGAACGCTACGAATGTGGAATGATCTACCAAGCTCTGTATTTTCCCATCACTAAAATTTTCAAATATTTAAAACCAACGTGCACAGGCTACTCCCCTGTTCCTCTTCACCTTTCACCTAAGAGCCCGTACCCTGTAACAGTATAAAGATATTCATATTCCTTTTGGCGACCGCGAATTATAAAAAAAAAGTAGGAAGCGACGGATTGCTGATTTGGAGGATCCTGATAAAATCCTCTGTATTGGGGGGTTCCCCAGCTGAACCCTCCAATACGGAGGATATTACCATCCAGGTGCGAGTTCTCGGTCTGTGTGGGATATCCTCCCTTGCTACAACCTTGAGCTTATCATCAGGCCAAACCTCCCCTAGTTTACTAATCGCTAGTTTGTAGAGATCACAAGATTTCTTGTCAGCACACGCGAACAGCTTGACATGTCCTTGATCCCAACCGCCATCACGATAGTTGGACGGTGGGCCGGGATTCTCTTTCATAATATCTAGAAAGCAAGTCGCCTGTTTGGCTGGGATCATCCTCCATTTATCTGGAGTGATTGTTCCATCGATGTAATTTTTATCAATGACTTCCAGTAAAAACCTGTCTTTGAGGACTTCACTGTAAGATTTGGATGTGACGTTGGAGGGCCTGGAGGAGGTGCTGGTGTTGTGCACTTTAAGTATTTTTGAATCCGACCCTGAAGGACCTCGTTAGCGTCTGATTTTACCCTCAGCCTTGCATCCTTGGGTACGGTTTACTATTTGCTCACACCGACATTGGAATAAGGTTGATTACTCTTTCGCTTCTCGACCTTCTAGAGACCTTACAGCTTGGGTGACCCTGCTGCAATCGCTCTCCAGAATCACTAAATCTTACTGAGCACCCCCACAACGACAAGGTAAGTAATCGAAGATTATGTTCGGGATGTTCAATGTTCTATGGTCACAGAATGAGAAAAAAAAACGTTCAAAAGTTCATTTTCTTACGACATTCCTATATATTTATAATTTAAAAACCTTCTTCTAAATATTAGATAACTCTCTTATTTATATATATTACAGTAATTTCCATTTTTCAATATCCTTAATGACATACCGGTCAATTGGCGGAATCTCGTGTATAATGTACGGACGCCTACACTTTAGGATTCACTTTTTGTTCGCCAGGAAATTTTTCCTCAAGAGATTCAGTAAACCAGTCCACAACTGGACCTCGTTGGCTAACGCCAAACAATAAAACAGCTGGAGTTTTGCAAATTGTACTTTGAACAGAGTTATTTATTGCAACCTTCTCCCTTCGGGTAGGGGTTAGAATATACCCGAGTTAGGTATGCCTGTCGTAAGAGGCGACTAAAATCCACCCTCCGTACACCGGGCCTAAAGTGCATACAAAAAATGCAATGAGTAACAAAAAGATATAATACCCCAGGTGGCAGTTCAGGTACACTGGAAAATCCACCCTCTTCAGAGGTAGGCTCTACGGATTCTGGGGAAAGCCAATTATTCCAATTAATAAACCCCTTTATAAGAAATTCAAGGGTATCTCGGTCTCCACCATCAAGACCGAATATCACCGGGTAAAGAAATTTGCCGGAAGCGCAAGCGCACGAGAAACTGGACTCAGTGAAATGTAAAAACTTTGAGGAGGAAAACAACGAACTCTGTATTAAGCTTAATGGAATGAATCTACTCTACCAAGAGCTTAAGAGAGAGGCAGATATACTAAGAGAGGAAAACAAGGTTTTAAAGAACTCACTTTGTCAAAAAGAACGCGAAGTTACCCCTCCCCGCGCAGCTAGTCACAAATATCACACGGGCGAAGAAGAGCTAACACGCGAAACGAATTGCGTCTCAAAGAAAAGACCTAACAAAAAACGAGAGCCAAGAAAAGGTTACGAATGTAAATAAGTCCGTCAATGGAAAGACAAAAGGTGGACAAATAACGTCATATTTGATAAATTGAGCAAGTTTGAGTTAAACCTTCGCAAAAAAATAACTCCCATATACGAGTATACATCAAACAGTTGCTTAAAATGTTAACATGGAACGCAAACGGATTTCTACAAAATATCGCCGAACTAGAAGTATTCTTGCAGGATGACAACATTGACATTTGCGACAAAGAAATTTCGAGTAAAAATAAGTGGATATCGTGCTTATCACGCATAGCTAGAGGCGGATCCTCCCTGCATTGAGCACTCCATGAATACGACGATTGAAATCGATGCACAAGTTCAGTTCGAGTTAAGAATAAGCACTAGTTATACAAGGAAATATTAAAGAATAAATTGCATGTTGCACTTCTTTGGAATTGGGTCATTTATGATCGACTCACGTCGATGGTCTGTTAAGCATTATTACGTTATTGCAATATTGTCACTTGTTGGAAGTGGGCCAATTGTGATTGCCTAACATTCGTTGGTCAATGTCCAAACTCCAACAGGTGCCAATTCAACAATAAAGCTTGGCCTCTCTTCCGACTCAAGCATTTAGTTTTAATTGCTGTTAATCTCTGCTCATGAACAGTCATAGTAAATAAAGTATAATTTGAATATAATCGAAAAATGTTATTCATCATTTAATTTACTATTTTGGAAATAAAGTATATAGAGTATAATTTGAATATAATCTAAACGTGTTATTCATTATTTAATTTGCTATTTTGAAACTCACTCGTATTTCAACGTCACTTCCAGTCACTTTATTGTCCCCCGCGATGCACTTTGTACGCCTATTTGACTCACTCGGACCGAAGTTCATTATTGGTGGCGACTTCAATGCAAAACACGCCTTTTGGGGTTCAAGATCCAATTCACGGAAAGACAAACTTTTGTACCAATCTGGCATGTAATTCGGGTTATTTTTTTTTTTACGACATATTGGCCTACCGATGCAGCAAAAATACCTGACCTAATAGACTTTTTCGTAGCAAAAGGAGTATCTACAAATTTGGCTAAAGTAGAGGAAAGCTTTGATCTCTCCTTAGATCACTCACCGGTAATTTTGGCAATATGTGACCGACTAATGAAACTAGAAGGTGCACCTAGATTGATTAATAAACTTTAAAAAGCGATCCAAGATTTAAAAAACCGGGAGACTACTTTTTATCTTGAAGGCTTAACCGCCGGAAAAGCACAAATTATTCGCTCTGGACGGCCATGAAATGTATGAAAAAACCCGGACAAATCCTCAAGGAATTGCAAAAAAAAGCGCTAATTATTTTATAAATGCTTCGCTTAGATTATTATATATTCCAAATCAATAGAAAGTTGTAGAAGTTATAATGGTTCCGGGAAAATTTCCAAACGACAAAAAATCGTACAGACCGATATCGCTACTACCAATAATATCAAATGTATGTGAAAAACTCCAATTGAAACGCATTCAACCGGTTATTGAAGAGAGACGCCTAATACCTGACCAGCAATTCGGGTTCAGAGTCAAGCGTTCCACAATTGACCAGGTTTATACCTCTAGAATAATAGATGAAATTCAAAAAGCCCTAGAGGGGAAAAAGATTTACTCTAGCACTTTTCTTGACGTCTCTCAAGCTTTCAACAAGGTTTGGTACAGTGGCTTGAAGTATAACCTAATACGGGTTCTTGCGGAACACCTACATAAGATCTTAGAATCTTACCTTAAAAATAGACTTGTTCGTGTTAAAAACGGAAATATTCAGAGTTTAAGCGATGAGCTCAAAAATCAGCTTAGAGAAATGTATTGGCTAATTGGAAGATATTCCAAGCTAAGTATATATAACAAACTGCTTTTATATAAGTAAGTGCTTAAACCTGTGTGAACGTACCAAACCAAGCAATATAAATTTTGTACAACCATTCCAAAATAAAGTTATAAGAGCAATCGTGAATGCTTCCTGGTATATTAAAAACAATGATATCTACAGAGACTTAGGGATAGCCACCGTGGAAGACGAAATAACAAACTTCGCTCGCAATCTTTACTTTCTTCTTCATGGTCATTGAAACCATGACATAATCCAAACTTTGGACGTAACAAACCTTGTGCGCCTAAAGAATGAAACCGTTCGATTTAGCGCAATTAGAAGTAGCCGCTTGTAATGACGGTATCAGAAGGTGCTTTTGCTGGAAATCTACCTCCTTCACGCGAATATTTTTCGTTTGAAGATTAAACTACTTGATAAGGTTATAACTTAGTTGCAGTAAATAAGAAGAAGGGAAAGATGTTTTTAGTTAGTAGAAATCTTATACTACTATGAGTACACGGTGTCTCATAGTGTCTAAGAAAATTTTCAACTACCCACAAAAAAAAAAAATAAAATAAAAACTTATTGCAAATTCAACTTCAGACTGAGCACGCTGTCTGAAGTTGAATTTGCATTAAATTTTTATTTTAAAGGTTTGCTCAGCTTTGATAGCATGGGTGTACGATTAACTCGTTCTACTTGCCAATTTGTCTGCGGTGATGAAACGGCAACCTCAACGTGACCTACATATATTGTTCTTTATCAGAAACTCACTAAACTCTAATGAAGTGAAACATATAACTCTTTCAGAAATAACCCTAGCAGGACGACTGTAATATTCAAAATACTTCTTCTTCTTTTGCAAACTTAATAAATGAATCAATAACAACTAACAAATGATTACGCTTGGATTTAATTGGGGGCAATGGTCCGAGGTAATCTATATGTGTGGTATCAAATGGGACCAGACTTTCGGTATACATACAATGTAAATTGTTCTTATTAGATCGTGCTGGTACAGAATACGCTATGCACTGAAGACAATTCTTAATAAATTCTTCAATTTTGGGTTTCATTTCAAGGAACTAATATTGCATTTTCAATTGATCTTAACATTTATTAGTCCCTAAATGACTAATTCATTCGTGAATCAATCGAATTACATTTTCTTTTATTTCTCTCGGGGCATAAAACAAATAATTTCTAGCGCCCTTTGGGCTCATATAACTTATCCACACGTGGGGCCGGGCTCAGTCTACCATGCGGGTCAACAGGTGGTGGATAGCTGAACGGCCTACAGATACAAGTATGTAGGTTATCTGCGAAAATCCAATAAGCAGTCCACGATCAAGAGCGACAAAATTTGTGTGACTTGTCGAGTAGAAGGCGCCCATTAAATAAGCTTCCTATCCCTAAGGGAAGGTGCCAAGCGACCTGTGCTGAGGCCTGAATGGTGTTGGGGATATAAAATCAGTACAGCATCGAGAACGAAGCCCTTCAGATACCTGGTGACTTCCGGAGGTAATACAGTCTTCCAGTCAGTGAGAGAGCTAAGGAACAAGAAGTGAGGATAATCCAACTAAACCTTACTACAGACAGTACGCAAAGAAAAAATTGATATTGCTATCCTAAGTGAGCCATATAAAGATATGGATAGAACTACGAACTCTGCCAAGAAAGCTGCAATATGGACCAGCTGAAAACGTGTCTTCCAGGAAAAAACTATAACACCTGAAAATGGTTATACCAGAGCAAATATCGACGGTGTTTATGTACATATATAGCTGCTATGCGCCACCAAGTTCGAACAGCTTATAGGCAGTGTAGTAAATGTCGCCTACAGCAGAAGACCTGCAATTATTGTCGGAGATTTGAACACATGGGCCGTTGAATGGGATTGTCCAAAAACAAACAGACGGGGACAAACCTTACTAGAAGGCTTTGCACAATTAACCATTGTGCTTATGAACACAGGCAATAAACACACCTTCTGTAGAGGAAACACGAGCTCAATAAGGGACCTACATCCCGTAAAGCAGCACAGGGTATGCGTGAAGTCACTTGAGTTTGCGATGCATCCATGATGAAAAAGACCATCAAATCACCGTCCCCCCAGTTTACTAGTGGAACGAAGAGATCCAGATCAACTGCTGATACAGATGAACTCTGACAGCGCTACAAAACTGCAACCATAAGGATCGTACGACAATGACTTACCACGGTTGGCTTGTCATTAGCGGAACACAAGAAAGGGGCGGTTCTTATAACCAGCAGGAAGGCGATGGAGACAGTGTCGTTCACAGTCGGCGACCGCACCATCACTTCGAAACCATACATCAAATACCTTGGAGTCGTGCTAGATGGAAGGCTAACATTCAAAGAAAATCTGTCGAATGTTAGCAGTAAAGGAGCAAATGCGAGCGGTGCTCTAGCGCGCATTATGCCATCCAGAAGATCAAGGCACAGTTGTAGACTGCTATTAGCAAGAGTAGTAACGTCAATTATTCTGTGCGCCTCATCTGTATGGACGAGAGCTAAGAGGATTAAGTCATACAACAGTAAAATTGCACAAGCATACCGAGTAAGTGCACTGAGAGCGCGCTGTGCCTATCGCACTACTTCGTGCGATTCAGTGTGCGTTGTGGCAAAAATGATTCCAGTGGATATATTAGCTGATGAACAAGAACGGATATACTATCTAACCTGGAAAACCAAGCAGTACTGGTACTAGCAGAGAAAATCAACATAAAATTGAAAGAGCTCGAATCATAATAAAGTGGCAAGAGCACTGGAATATCTCAGAGAGAGGCAGATGGATATACCGACTCATACCGCGTATCCAACCATGGCTCGAACGACGGCATGGAGAGTTCGATTACTACATAACCCAGTTGCGTACGGGACATGGATGTTTCCGCTCATACTTGCACAAATACAAGCACCAAAATAGTCCACCCTGTCCCCTTTGCACAGACTGTATGGAAAGTGTGGAACATGTCACTTTCCAGTGCCCACGTTTTATAAACTCAGATATAGCTTTGGCATAAAACCAACCCCTAAAATTATCGTTGCTGAAGAATGATTATGCGTGGAATGTGCTTGGTCTAGCTTGCTGATAACTGCAACCAGATCCGCGTCGGTCTCATCCACGTACCGCATTGATTATGTTTGTTCCGCTCCTGTTTTGATCATATGTTCTTTTCCATTCGCCTGTTCAAATGTATCCTCTGCATCCAACTCAATGTCGCCTTCTTGATTTTGAGTGATTTTTAACAGTTTGTACAGTTATGACACTTAGCAGTGGTCGGATAGTCAATTTAAGCTTCCTCCAATGCCGCCATTAGAATTGGCCCCGTGTGTTTGGTTGACATTTTCGTATGAATTTTATGAAATTAATTTACAGAAACGTACTTCAACAATTTATAACGTGAAAGCCAATCGATTGTGAAGAACTGATGGCAATTAACTTTGCGGATTAAATTTCTCATGTCACCCCACATCTGGAATGCAATTTCTGATTGTCTCTCTATTTCTGTCCTTCCTCTTCTACGATCGACAACGGAATGACCAACTCAACCATTTTCATTTTGGACAACTGTTCACGACACCTAGGAGTTACCAAAGAAACCAAATAGAGAGGGTTGGCAAGAAAATCTACTACATTAAATATAAAAGTATATTACTTATACGAGTATAATATATGTTTTCTTTTTCTATTAATTTAACTAAGATTAAATGAGAAAAGAGAGTAAATACGTAAGAATTTTGTTCATTATGGTGCACTGTAGTTCACCACCAAGTTCTTCAGCAACTTGCCCGTTTCCATGTTGTTTATATGAATCAACATGGAACACATTATTAACAATCATTTCTAACGAAAGTGTGGTCTCCGATACAAAGAGTGACATCTATAACAAGTAAGCAGCTAAATATTGAAATATAATAATGTTTTTTTCTAATTCTTTGAATTATGAATACCTTGGCATAAAAACATGTATCATGAATATGCGATTCATTTTGAACGCAAATCTTAAAACCAAATTTGTACGAAAAAGGACCAATTATCAACTGAAAGAAGGCTTCATATTAAGAAGTACAACTTCTATTACTACTTTTCCTCCTTAAACTTAATATGAACTGCTTTTTAATTCACTTACATGAACAGTTTCTACTCCGGTAGATACAAATAAATCTCATACATTTTGTAAGATGGGTTTCTACTTATAATAACTGTTTTCAGGATTCTGGCATTTACAAAATAAGAAAAATTAACGCTTATAGTGAGAGTCCTTCTGTCCTTCTGTCGGTCTTAGTATTATAAATTTTGCGCCGTTTGACGTAGAACGGTCAAATTTGGAATAGGTATAAGTTTTACGAACTTGAAGATAGATCCGTAGTAAAATTTTGAGAAGTGAACAAATTCATTCTACTCAATTCTGTCTGACTGTACGCATGACTGCCACTTAAACGACTGGATGAATTTTCTTCAAACTCCATATCTGGGGCCTATGAGATCACAATTAACTGTTCTTTATTTTTTGATTTTGACCAAATTCGATATTTAAGTTTTGGTGGTCATATGCTATTAGATGGAAGTACCAGGTTTTCGCCAATAAACAATATTTAATATATTGTAATGTGCAAGCTACGGCTCGAGTAGATAAAACGATATTCTGTGAAATTTATTTCTTTATTTTCTAGTTTATATAACAATTCAAGTTCACACTATACTATTCTTCGCAAATTCTTTTCTTACAAGGTCTCTTTCCTCTCAAATCACTTTATCTCCTTTCAATTACTTAATTCACAAATCCAAACTAATTACTTTTTCTTGTTCACTCTCAACTTTCAATTTATCACCAAATTACAACTTCGCCCATTATCACTTTTCCAATCTCTTCGCCACGGTTCTAAACCAACTGTCTCTTTTTTGATCGCCATCTGTCCTTATATAGCAGAAGTTTCTGATAGCCAGAAACTTCTAGCAAATTCTTCGACCACTGGAACAAGAGAAATAATTCTTGCAGTTATAATTCCCTTTTATCCCTAATATTATTCGTCTCTTTCGTTGACATGAGCTGTGGAGACTTCGTCCCAGACACGAACCTCGAATGAAAGGACAGTTTGAACCAAAATTCTGCCAGAATGGAAAGTCACTTCGGAATTTGCTGCATAGACATAGGAGCGTGGTTATTATTATGCTACAATATGAAAGGTCATGGTATACCAAATTATGGAAAATTGTCAAATCAATTTTTTTTTTAATTTAAACGGATTGCGAAAAAAGAATGTATTCCAAATCTGAGTTTTTGGAGATTAATACCGATAGGTAGAGAATTCCATAGCCGAATGGTATGAACAAAGTACTGACGCTCGAAGTGAATCTAGGTATAACATAAACGAACGCGAATTTTGCGGAGATTAATTTTTCATGCAGGTATCAGGGCTGTTTGCTTTTAATTAAATTATTCAAAATTGATATACATATGTACATATGCATGTATGTAAACTGCATCAAAGAACTTTCTTAGCATAATTAGAAATGTAATCGTTACGGTAGCGTAAACATATTGAACTGCGTTAAGTATTTCTATATTTTCTCCCAGTTTCTGCACTGTTTGGCACACATATGTAATGATAGGAACGATAAGAGCTTTTACTACATAGTATCATTCTCGAAGTGTATCGATGTAAAATGTTGAGACATATATAGACTTATTAAGAAACCATTAACTTTGCCAATAACTAGTTGGGTGTGGTAATCCCAATTAAGCGTACTGTTGAACGAAATAATAAACTTTTTCGCGGTGATAGATATGATCGAATTGGAAGTAGTGTAACCATTTACATTCGTAAATCGCTAGCGCCGAAACTAATCTGCAACTCAGTAGCGGGCAGACAGGTAGATTTTTGTTTTATACAAATCTTAAGAGGAAGAAGTAAATGTCTTCTTGGTGTGGTGTATAGACCAAAGAAAAATATCGACTTAACCAACATTTTAAGTTTTCTTGACACTAATTCATCTGGTTTCGCTAATACAATCTTGTGTAGTGATTTCAATTTTAATATTTTAAATCATGGTGAATCTAAAAATTTCGTAGATTCAATGAAATCACTTAACTTGCATTTAGCTAACGCTACAATGCCAACAAACTTCGGCACTAGTTCTGGCACTCTTCTAGATTTATTTTTGTCTAGTTTTGGTGCAGATGTTTTTTATAATCAAGTTTCTGCTTCGGCTTTTCCAAAACTTGATTTAATTTTCTCAGCATTTAACCTACTAGTTCATCGTGAAGAATTTATGTACTCATATAGAGATTTTAAAAACCTGAATACAATCTTGTGTGGTGATTTCAATTGTAACATTTTAAATCATGATAAATCTAAAAATTTCGTAGATTCAATGAAATCACTTAACTTGCATTTAGCTAACGCTACAATGCCAACAAACTTTGACACTAGTTCTGGCACTCTTCTAGATTTATTTTTGTCTAGTTTTGGTGCAGTTGTTTTTTATAATTAAGTTTCTGCTTCGGCTTTTTCAAAACATGATTTAATTTTCTCAGCATTTTACCTACTAGTTCCTCGTGAAGAATTTATGTACTCATATAGAGATTTTAAAAACCTGAACTCAGAACTCTTGGAGCACGATCTTCAAAGAATTTACTGGCCACCAATATGTTTTGAATCTAATTCTGATGCTCAAGCTGATTATATTCAAGGTACAATTATGCATTTATTTAGCAAACATGTTCCTATTATAACAAAGCGTATCAAATATGTGCATAATAGTTGGTTTACTGAAGAGATTGATGAACTGAGGAACAAACGTGATGCCGCTTACAACAGGTGGAAGTGCTATAGGCTTCCTGAGTTTTATGACACCTTCCACCAGTTGCGAAACCTGGTTACCTCCAAAGTGAAACAAGCTACATGGAAATATTATAAAAAACATTTTGATGAAAATCTTCCCTCGAAAAACCTCTGGAAAAATTTTTGTGAGCTGGGTGTCGGTTGCAAGGCAGTCCGGGAGGATGATGACTTTCATCTCAACCAGCTCAATAGGCAGTTTGCATTTGCAGATGTCCAAACAGCACCATCTTTATTAGGCCAGCCTCTCAGTACCGCCCCGAAAAGCTCCTTTGAATTTCACAGAGTTGAGGAAACTGGTGTTGTCAAGGCGATACTTCAAATTAAGTCTAAAGCTGTTGGAGTTGATGGTATCCACCCTTCGTTTATCAAAATAATACTCCCCTTCATACTTCCGGTTGTGACTCTCATATCTTCAATAACATAATAACGACTTCCAGTTTGCCAGCTTCATGGAAATTAGCAAAAATTATTCCGATACTGAAAAAGAAAGCATCAGCTAACTCTATGGCTGAGTACAGACCATTTGCGATTCTTCCTTATTTGTCAAAAGTGCTGGAGGAACTTATTCATAATCAGATATCAGTTTTTGTCCAAAGGAATAAGATTCTCTGCGCTAGCCAAACTGGTTTCAGAAAAATGCACAGTTGTACAATTGCACTGCTTAAGGTCGCTGATGATTTGCGAATAGCTCTAAACGAAAACCTAACATCATTTCTAACGCTGCTAAACTTTTCTAAGGTCTTCGACACAGTTAATCACATCATGTTAATTAATGAACTCAAGATGTTATATAGTTTTTCTGATTCGGCTGCAAAATTTATTCTCTCCTACCTCCAGGGAAGAAAGCAAGCAGTTTTCTATAATAATATTTTTACCGAATGCATTGAAATATTAACAGGCGTTCCACAAGGTTCATTTCTTGGTCCTCTTCTTTTCATGCATTTTGTTAATGGCCTTCCTACAGTAATTAAATATTCAATAGCACACATGTATGCAGATGATGTTCAACTGTACCTCAGCTGTAAGTCTGGGCTTACTACTGAAACTATAATCAAGCTAAACGACGATCTTCGCAGGATTTTAAATTGGTCTCAATAAAGCTTTCTGAAACTGAATCCCATTAAATCCAAATGCATGGTCATTAGCAGAATTAAATCAGATATAAACCATTTTCCTGCTATATGCCTTGGAGACAATCAATTGAGTATGTTGGCAAGGCTAAAAACCTCGGAATCTGGTTCAATTCCAAGCTAAGTTGGAATGATCATGTTAATACGATAATTGGTAAAATTTATGGTTCTCTTAGGAATTTGTGGGTATCCCAAAGATATACACCACTTAAAACTAGACTTATGCTAGCAAAATCTCTTCTCGTGCCCATCATAGCTTATGGTTGTGAAATCAGCTGCTGCGTAAATGCAAATACTAAGAGAAGACTTAATGTTGCGTTCAATAATATTATTCGATATGTCTATGCCTTAATGCACATTGGACCTATGCATGGATGAATGTTAAACCGTCAGGGCAAATCACTGAACATAGTAACTAATAACGGTGCAATGATGGATCCTTGTGGAACACCTGTTGACATGTTTAGATATTGGGAGAGTTTACTATTTACAGCCTGTTTTCTCCCAGTCAGGTAAACCTTCATTAACTTAATTCAGAAAGAGTATTAATAAAGATACCGTTATTACAGCAATTCTTAATTCGTCGCTAACTTTCAACAACGCAGTAACATAACTATGCTTCTGTTTAACCCTGCAGTCGTCGCGCACCAAAAAGTCACACCAGTCGTCGCGCGGATTACATATGTAATCCATTTTAAAATTAAAGTAAAACCAGTATGCTTTAATTTTTTTAAATTTATTTTGCTGCAAAATGCAATTACATATTACTTAAAGATAAAAAACATAAATTATTAGTTCATAATACAAAAAAAAAAAAAAATTTATTAAAAAAATAAAAATTTCGGATTTCTTGTAGAAAAAAAGGAACTTTGGTGGAATACAATAGTAATCCGCGCGACGACTGCAGGGTTAAAGTCGGACTGATTCTTGCAAAGAAGCTTATTAGATTGTAGAAGTCTTGAAATCTAAAAAAAAAAGAGTGGAATAGGGTATATTCAAACTAGGGCTCTAGCCGGCCCCCTAACACGCTTACGATATTGCACGCCACTATTTCTCTTGGAAAATTGTTTTCGCTTTTAATTTTATATCGTTCTTCTTGTAGCCAACTTCGGTCTTCAATCTACCAAGTTTCTAACATTGCTCTTTCAATTGTGTCTTCGAATTCGTCCTTTAAGAACATTAGTTCTGTTCCGTCTCATAGAACCAATACATCCGCATGCGTTAAGTGGCTGACCTGATTCCCTTCGCTTCCTAATTAGGAACACTTTCACAATTTGCATCATGCAACTTATTTGAATGACAATGAAAATGCATATTCCTGTAATAAGGCCGGGAGGAATAAAAACACAATTTTTTTTCATATTCAAACTAAAACTTAAACGTTTAGAAACGCCACCAACCTATGTAGACTTAATGAGAATGGTGACGAGAATAAAAAAAAACACAAAAAGGTATAACTCCGCGCAGTAGGGGCGAGGCCCTCTAAAGTGATTTTCTGTGAAAAGAGTTTTATACCCACTATACCTAGTAGACTGAATCCACAGGACATCAACGGCAGGCGATGTAATACCAATATCCTGTGTGCATGTCTCAGATATGTGCCGAAGTTGAGTTGAAGAAAAAGCAAAATTCACATAACGTCATAATACACAACACAATGGAGTACCCACAGTCAGAACAAAGGGACAACGAAGTGCAAAGGAATCTTAAAGAGCCTGCGAAGGATTTCGAAATAAAACCATAATTGCATGTTTTCACACGAGAATAATGCTAAAGCGATATTTATACAATAATTTCGTTCGCTGTGTGTGCCATGGTGCACGCGGTTGTTGTACTATTGTGTGCCAACTATTGTTTGAAACTTTCTATTGAGGGCTATTTGACTTTTAAGAGTTGCAAAAAGCATATTTTTCTTTTTTCCAAACGGCGACCGACCGACCGACGCAATGGGGTCCGGGAATTTGAAAGTCGGTCGCTCGGTTTGTTAAGAGTTGAGAAAACTATTAGTAGTTAGTGTTCGATTGAAGATTAATTGTTGGGATTCATTTAATGTCGTTTTGGATCTAGAGTTGTAGTAATGTTATACTAACGGTTAGATGCTAAAAGATGTCTAAAAGTTTTCAGTTTCCTGTTTCTTCTGAGCTTCGAGTTTTTTTTTTTTGCACAGACAATAGACATCAAATACTTCTTGTATGTGTCTGATGATGCTCTGGCGCATACTTTCCACTTAATTTACCGCCAACAGTCGTATACTGTCGCGAAAACCAAATCTCGAACATAAAAGAATTTCCTATTTGTGCCACAAAACCACAAAGTTTGATAGTCACATTTGCCGAATAGTACAAAAATATCGGTATGGATACTGGACTTCAATGTTTCGAAATATTTGTTTTAAAATAATGTTTCATATGCAAAATTTCGGAGGAATTTATCAAAAAGCTACTGATTAGGTGACATGGTTGAAGATAGAAAATACACACATTCATATGTACATACATATGTGTAACATTTGAAGGCCTGATTAAAATGTTTTGAATGACTTTTTTTTCTCGATAAGGGAATTAATCCGCAATTATTTGAAGCGTAGACTACTCGAAACTACCAAACTTGTGCTAATTTCGAATTGGTATGAGGACGTGAGTAAGGCGCCCTTTGTTGATCACTCATTTGAATATCATGAAAATAAAGGAGTAGTAAATTTCAGAACTTAGTTTATGGGGAAACAATTCTCGTTGCTGATCGCATTCATAGGTATTTTCTGTACCTATTACGGATAGCATCAGACATGGATATTTTAACTGATAATATGGTCCTAAATCCGCTTTAAACCAACCAAATGAATATATTTAATTTATTCGCTGCTTTTGCCACATCTCTTAACCCACATTAGTACCGCAAGATTTGCGTAAATATGTTCCCCAATTCAGTTAACAATTTCAGAACAAACATTTCAATAAGAAAAAAAAAAAAAAATTACAAAATCTGCCAATGTAATTTCACGCTTATTTTCATTCGAAATCTCTCCACCAACCACGAAGCACCTCCACCCACCATCAACCAACAACCCTTGAAAAAGGGGTTTAGCGCAAATAAAATTTTATACGCGACGGTGCTTAAAACCGGGAAACGAGAGTGCATGATGCCAAAAAATAAGCTTGTGGATACGTGAATTCTCAATGGATTAAATTTGAATCCTGTATTTTGGGGAGACGATAGCGCGTCCAATGTAGCAAAAATCGTTGCTGTTTTTTTTGCGTCGAAATATAACCGTGGCAACATTGATAAATAACAAAATGTTTTATTCCCCGGTCGACAGTTTCTTTTTTTGTGGGGATTTTAAATTTATTTTATGATATAAGGACGAGTATTGGTAAGTTCAAGTTTGGGTTGTAGGTGGTTTGTTTTACCTAACCACATTCAGCAGCGCGCACAATCTTGTGGTGTAGTAGCATCGGAGTCGGATGTGGGAGATTCTGTTGTTTTGACTGTGGTGTGCTGTATGTAAAGATTTGCTTTTGGATAATGGAGGGAGGGCGACGACTACGACAACGATGACGACAGCGTTGACGATGGATTTGGCGAATCGCTCACGCAGAACATCCTTGATAATATGCCAAAAAGAGTTTATACTGGCATGGCATGACAGAGTGAGAACAACATTGTGTAGTAATATACTCACATTCAGTGTTCTCCTACCTGCTTTTGGAGAGACCAACATTTCTATGAGAGCTAACAAATGAATGTATGCATGTGTGTATACAAATATGCACGTATGAAGTACGAGCGTCAGTTAGAGTTAATAGGATGAAATGTGTAAACATTTTACCTTATAGCTGGTTGAATAAACAGATGACATGACTACCCTACACGTACCATATTCGGTGGTCCCGCCGCCACCACCTTGCTTACTCGTACATACGAGAGTTTGCCATTGTTGGCAGGTACTAGCAGCACTCAATGGTTGCTGCGTTGCTTGGATATCCCTTTCTATTTCATCGCAATAAATGACCTTATTTTGCATATACAATTCTTGGGGACCTTAAAGGGCTTCATTGGGATAAGTACGCAGTTTACTTTGAATAAATCCAAATTCCCGTTTATACAGAATGGCATGATATTCGATGGGTGAATTCTACAATTCTTACACCCAGACTACTCGTTAATGTGGATTGGTAATTTATATGTTTTATGGGCAATTGTAATTTAATTGAGTAACAGTCCATTCCTTGCTATCAAGAATTAGAACAAAAGTATCAATTTTAGGTTTCTATTTTACAATACGATTTCTACTACTTTTCTTTTCGCATCGATGCCTGGACAGGACATACAAAATAACCCTTAAAACATTTTAGAGATTTGTTGCTCTCAGGGGTAAGTGTCACTTTCTACTCGTGTGCTTGGAAGAGATTCATAATAACAAGCTGTAAGGCTTTATTAACTCATTCAATTATAGTTATGTATCAACTACAAATGCATACTACAGTCGTTCACTAAAAACCATTTGGATCTAAAAACCAAGAAGAATGCCTCATTTTAACAGTATATTTTTTTAGATTTTACTAAGGGTTTTCTAAGTCTTTATAGAAACTATGCATATACATATATGTATATGTTCATAAATAGTTCGAGTTCTAATTTAATGAAATTCAAACGACGTTTTCCCAAGTAACAGGCAAATAATATGGCATCAATTTTAGAAAATGTTTTCTTCTTAGCATTAGTTCCGGGGTTATTGAAGCAGTACTCGTATAAGGTGTTAGATTTAGATTTATTTATTTTGTATTACAATTTTCAATTTTCACATTTTACAATACAGAGATGATGTAATAATATCTTATTACTGAACTATTATATAAATTAAAAAGCTTAGTTCGTTTTAATTATGAAGAACAAAAATTTTATTACATAGAATACTAAAATAAATATGATACAACGTTTTTCAATACACTTAAAGTAAACTCTCCTGCAGAATTACGACGTGTTAACGTCAGCGTTGGAATGCAGCCTCGGGCTTTGTTGGCTTCCTCTTTTATAGTTGTTTTCGACGCACATTTGTATCGTGTCATCGCAGCTGTGTTTGTTCATGATAATGAGGTTGGTAAAAAGGTTGTTTGTTATCAGAAATACATTCCCTTGGATTTGGTGTTGAAGTAATACAATATTATCAGATAAGATGTGGTTCTCGAGTGGTCGTTATTCTGTATCAATAACGACCACTCGAGAACCAGTGGTTGCTAGAGGAACCAGTGTAATAACTTATATGTATATAGAAAAGAAAGTAATTTATATAGAAATATATGCAATTTTAGAGGAAAGTATGAATAAAACCTCTAATTTAAGAAAGGTATAAGGTGTTAGGCAGCGTACAAAATAATATAATAAATAAATAATGACAAATGCACATGTAGTATGTCCATTAATTTCCAAAAGAAAAGGTATCCGGCGACACTTTGTTGTGTCCCATTCGATAAAGATTTTACATTAACGCTAACCTGAGTATGAGCAATAAACGTACATACCTATATTAGTACCTATTTGTTCCCCTGATCTAGAAAGACTAATAATTTCCATTCATTGAGTACCAGGAAGGAACCTCCTGTTATTTGGTTCAGCAAAACTTAAAATTTCCAAGGACAGTTCAATGACTCTAGAGGCTCAATTATAAAAGTCGAAAGCAATCGGAAGCTAATGTCGAAATTCTAAATTAAGTTTTCTTCAGTACTGTCAATTGCTCAAGTTGTCCATATTAGGCGTATGTGAACGGAAGCGATTGTCAGAGGTAATTGTTAGAGTTAAAGTCAAATGTAAAATTTTCGTACGAAAGAGCAAATGGGTTCGCTTTTTTCGTAAGTGAGCAAAAGTGAACGGAAACTTGACGAATCTAAGCACGAAGCTATTATTGTCGTACAGTACAAGTTCTTTGTATTCGGACAGTTACGTAAATCGACGAATGCACCCATTCTACGATTATACGAGTACAATAGTTCGGCCCTAACAGTTTCTTGGTATAGTGCAAATTGGTGAACGATACGTATGAATTTAACCAGATATTAAACTCGTTCGGAATAAAAATCCCAAAAGCAGAAATATTCGGGGTAGTTACATGAGCATCTCTTGCGTATTTTAATTCGTTATACAGAAGAGAATTTGTGAAACTATTGAAATGTCGAAAATTTCATTCCGTCTAATATATTTTTTTTTTTTAATAAGAGATAAAACAAATCCTGGAGCACTCAGATACAATTTGGTCCATTGTATAAGCATAATTGGGCACAAGCACGTGAATTGGTGTAGATAAATAATAAGCTTATTCTGCTAGTTTCTTTTATTGCATATCAGTTCCCCCCGGTATGAATAAGCACTAATTTTTAAGTCTTTAGAAAAACAGAATAAGAGTTTAATGGTAGAATTATGCTATAAGTTGTAAACTTTTATATGCCTGTTAATTAGCTTTCATCAACATCTCCAAATATTGTAACCGAACGCATACTTTACGAGATAAGATGTGGAAATAAAAACATTGCACATCGAAGTCGACTAATTTTTTTTAGAGCACACATCTCCGAGACTGTTTGCGCAAACTATGAATCTCAGCTTGTACAATCACTTATTATGCTTATAATAGCGTACTTTGAAGTGTATAAGTATATAGCTGTCTTGATTGGGCATCTTTTCACAAGCTTCATGTTGCTACTTAACTATTATATAAATACAACACAGCAATAGGAACTCCTTCAAGCTTCTTTTCTTTTCTTTCCTTTCCTTCAGTTTTTTTATTTCCTTCTCCTCTCCCTTTCTCTCTTGCCCCTCTTTCTACATAGTTTTTAATTATTTTTAATTAAATTAAATTGAATTTCTTACTGTTTATAATAATAATGTATAATTTAAATTTTTGATATTGTACTCTCAGTACTATAAACGACTATGTCTTAATGTACAAACCTTTTGTGTCAATAAATTGAAAATTGAATTCACTAAGGCTTGAGAAGAAAATCGTCATAATTATATTTTCATCTTAGAATTGTGCATCTATGGAGCAATATTTAAGATTTTAAATCGGGCAAGGTCTTTTCCTTGTAGCTAACCACTGAAAGGCCACATTTTATACCACTATGATACTTCTCCTGAACGTCAGATAAATGTCCAAGAGTGCCACTACTGTTGATATTACTTGGGAGTTTCCCCATTTCGTGAGAATTTCGATGTTCAAAATTCATCTCGTGGGAAAAGGTGAAAAAATATCTATTCTCTAGTATAATATTGAGAGAATTTGATTGATTCCAAAAAAGCTGTGTAAAATGAATTGCATAAGTTATATAATATCTGTTTTCTAAAATCAAACAAATCTATTACACATTTTCGTCCAACTTTGTGTGGTCCGGGAAGCGGAACTGGAGTCCACAACTTAACAGTTTCGGTGATATTTAAAGAGGTTTAAAAGGTAAATATATTTTTGCGGAAAACGTATTTATAAATAGAGTTGTAGGAAATAGGGAAATTAATTGTGTAGTGACTTTGAAAGTCTTTGATTATTTTTGGCTTTAAGGATGTGAATCAAACTGACATCCTTTCTTTTCTGGGAATGAACACTATTTAGATAACAAGTACATACACAGGCATACTGTTATTATGCATTTGCTCGAAAACCCAATCGAAGAAAAAGTTTGAAAGTTTCCCAAAATCAAAGATATTCAAGGATACTGTAGGTCACCGAAAAACGTATCCCCTACAAATTTGTTCATATATGAAGACCACAGCGAAAACTTGCTATATCCAAAGATGTGAACCTTTTAAAAATATGACGTGTAGGTGTGAGGGTAATAGGTAATAGGGAAAGACGTAACAAGTTAAATTATCGAACTACATATTTTTTTATGTCCCCACCCATTTCAAGATATTAATAAGCAAGTTCAGATTAGTAGCTGCTTCTCCAAACATTACTTTGTGTGAAAATCGTGGGATCTTTGATTAAATGAAATGGAAGAAAAGGGAAAAATCGCCAAAGCTCGTGAGAAAAGTGACGAAAGACTGAGTGCCACGTTTTTTATTACCTCATATGTAACTATAAAAAAAAAAACAGAATTCTCTATAACTCTAACATCTTCTGTTTTTAATTCAAAAATTTGTTTTGTCGTACATACACATAACAAAAAGACCTAGCTCTCTTGTAGTTAAGTTAGGTTAAGACTTATTTTAAGGTAGCATTTAAGATTTATATAATCATAAGATCAAATAAACTGTACCGTTACTAAGTTTTTTAAAATAAAAAAATTTTCTTAGTCATAATTGTTATTTAAGTAAAATAGTAATAAGTAATATATTAAGTCGAAAGACAGAGATTAAGTTTAGCTTGGAGCTCCCGCATAGTGCCAGTAAGTTAGAATAAGATAGTTAAGCTAGTTTAAAGCGTTTTGGTCTAGCATGTAAGTACAAATGAATTAAATTAATAAAAACTTAAACAAAAAGACCTAGCTCTCTAACAGACTTCAAGTTAGTAGTCTTCAATCGATATTGTATGTCTGCGTCGCTCGAACTGTCTAAGCGATCATAAAATGACTCTCGAAGCACTCAGATTCTTAGCTTCCATTTTTCTCCACTTCTTAGGATTACATAAGTCAGAGGGACAGTTAGAAATTGTATAGAAAATAAAAAAGAGTATATATATGTATGTAAGTGTACAATTGAGTATATGCATTTGAGTATATTGGAAACGGATACCGCGAGAAATTTTCCATCATTTGAAAACGGCGGCTGAAGCGCATCGTCTCTTCAAAGACGGTGATTTCGATGTTGACAACCGTCCGCGTGAAGGAAGTCCAAAATCCTTCGAAGACGCTGAATTGGAGGCATTTCTCGATGAGGATCCGTGCCAAACGCAAGAACAGCTTGCTTCAGCATTAGGAGTTACCCGTCAAGTCATTTCCCAGCGATTGCATGCGTTTGAAATGATTCAAAGACAAGGAACTTGGGTTCCTTATGATTTGAAGCCAAGGGACGTTGAGCGTCGTTTTTTCGCCTGTGAACAAGTGCTCCAGCGGCAAAAAAGGAAGGGTTTTCTTCATCGCATAGTGACGGGTGATGAAAAATGGATTCATTACAGCAATCCAAAAAAAAAAGTTATGGGGACTGCCCGGTAATGTTTCTACGTCGTATGCTCGGCCGGATATTCACGCTGCGAAGATTATGCTGTGTATTTGGTAGGACCAGGTCGGTGTCATTTATTATGAACTGTTAAAACCCAACGAAACCATCACTGGGGAACAGTATCGACTTCAATTGATGCGATTGAGCAGAGCACTGAGCGAAAAACGGCCACAATACAAGCAGAGGCACGAAAAACACAGCATGACAACGCTCGGCCACACGTTGCCAAACCAGTTAAAACCTATCTGGAAACGCTCTAATGGGAAGTCCTACCCCACGCGCCATATTCCGAGATATTGCGCCATCCGATTATTACTTATTCCGTTCGATGGCACATGGTCTGGCTGATCAGCAGTTCCACTCATATGAAGACATAGATAGCCTCAAAAGATGAACCCTTTTACCGTAACGGTATTCGAGCTCTGCCAGAAAGATGTGAAAAAGTTGTAGCTAGCGATGGGCAATACTTTGAATGATTCATTTGTAACCATTTTTTGACAATAAAGTTGTATTTTAATAAAAAAAAATAGCGAGAACTTAGTTACGCACCTAATAATAAAAACGCATAACGACATTTTAGAGTATGCAGGGGAAATAATCGATGAAAATTACATGAACGAGCACGAAGAATTAGAGGAAATTTACGAAAATGTTATTTTAACCTTGCAAAAGAAGATCAACAAATTGGAGATCCAACATGCAGTCGGTACGAGACAAGACGGTACTACACAATACACAAAACGAGCTGAAATTACCCGTATGGACAATAACTAAGAGACGGCAAGGGAAGCTCTGATAAATAGATACGGGAACATCCGAATGTTAGTGAATGCGCAAATTCAGGCATTGATCAACCAAAAGGAGTGCCAGTTTGAATCGGCAGAAAATTTAAAAATACTACACGATATGGAGTGTGTCAATGACTTAAAGGGACTGACACGAAGAACTGGGACCCTATAACATATTGGATATCATCTCGCAAAAACTTGACAACGAAACGAGAATGGCGTACGAAGGGTCTTTGAAAAAACCCAAAGATTTGCAACCACTGAAAGAGTTGCTTACGTTTCTGGAGAACAAGTTTAATACCACCTGAGTTTCAAACAACTACACCAAATCTTTCTTTCTCTCTCCTCTTCACAACACCAGAGCCCTGCAATAGTATAAGGGTGTTCATATCCCCTTTGGCGCCGCAAATTATAAAAAATGTACATGGTCTTGGAGTTTTTGGTAGTGCCTTAATGCATATTTGTTTTAACAATTTCACATTCTCTACTTGTAAATCCTTGTTTGAGTTGTCATTTCTTATATACGATTTCCAAGGTGCATTAACGATGCCTCTTAGTACTTTGTTTTGGAATATTTGTATCATTCTTAGATTTTTCTTTTTGGTACAACCACAGATAATAAGCTACCCAGATGTAGCACGCCCATATAAAAAAATGATGCATATTTTTGTCCTGGCAGACAACGTCCTGGCAGACAGAGAGCTTTCAGAATAAGTACCACAAATAAAGCTTTTCCCCACTCCGTTCGCTCGTGTGGGAAAAGTTATTTTTCTCATCGTGTGTTGTGACATGGAAACGAACGAGGTGATGAAGTGTAAAGGGGTATGCGGGAAGGGGCATGAAGATGCATGACAAGATGCAGCAAAAGAATAAATTTTCATGAATGTAAGTTTTGCAAACGCGTATGCGCTGTATAAGTTACAGAAATTCTTATGGATTTCTGAAAAAAAAAAACAATTTTTTACTTTTTTTGATCGGTACGTGCGTCCTCCTTTATTAATGAAACCGAACTCAAAACTATTACAACTGTTTAACATGTATTTATAAAAAGAGTGGGAAAGTGCACTTCGCGTGCACAGGTGCTGATTTGGCTGGATAATGTGGGTGATAAAATGATATGGGTAATGGAATGCCATGCAATGGGGGCATGATGCGAACTTGATATGAATGATGAAATAATGGCATGTGATGGGAGCATGACGCGAACTTGGAACTTGTAAACTTTTAATGTTTACAGCGTTAACTCCTCCCTCCTCAAACTCGAGTGTCCTCACTCGACAATACGTAGAGAAGTGGTACTGGAGTTTCCTTTGAAGATTTGGTTCGACACTGGCTCTCGGGCTGCCTGTGATGTTGACACATCTTTTGAATTTATCAGGTTGCTGATAGTGATCTTGCGTGTTATTATTTCTCTGATTATGAGTATTGCCTTTACCAAAATTAATAGGGAAATTAGGTTATAGTTTATTATTAAGTGGATCTGCCTCTCTTCCTCAATTTCAGATATTTGTACCGTGTTATTGATATGCAGCTCTTTGACCATTTCCAGGGTGAGAAGTTCCTCGTAGGTCTTGACTGATGCGCCAGGTTGGAGAATTGCTGGTAGAGGTTTTGATGTAGATATTTCTTTCGAAGTGAAGTTTTGTCCATTGATTACGAGTGATTCATTGTGATATTGGATGATGAATGTGCCCGTGAGGTCAATTGTGTCGCTTTCGCTTATTTATATATATTCGTTTAGTAGCAAGATTCCAGGTTGAAGTTCCTCGACTATTGGAATGTGTTGGTTGTTGATTATGTCACAACTAGATGATCGACTTTTTAAAAGATTTGGAATACAATTATCTTGGTTAAGATTTACAATTTCATTTTTGTTACAAATTGTTAATGAGTTGTATGACTTACACAGTTTCTTAATACCATATAAATTATTTTTGCAGTTTAAAACATTTTCGAATTCTAATTTTATTATTTTTTTTACTATACTTTATTGGTTTAATTAAAAGTTTTTCACAAATTATATTTTCAGTTGTAGGTATGTCAATTATATATAAAATAGTTAAAATGTTTGTGGCTATTTTTATGTTAGCAAATTCAAGTGCTTCCTCTAAATTTATATATGGGATATTATTTTCTTCAAATTTACGTTTTACAATTTTAAGTTCAGAATTTGATAAAATAAAAGAGTTTACAATTTACATTTCGCCCACAGCAAGGCGTATTCAATATTAACAATTTATTCCTTTATAATATCGAGTTTATATTTTATGTTTGTAATATATTTATTTTTAAGATTATCATCTGTTTTTAAGAGACTAATAGCATTGTTTGTAATATTTGTTAATTTATTAATTCTTTCTATATATGACCTGTTGATTGTTGTTACTGAGCAGATTGTGAACTTGCGATTTTAATATATGAGCTTCTGGCAAGTCATTTCCACGCGGTACCCAAAATGTTTAATGACCTGCGGTTTCTTATTTTTGGCTGAAGTGTGTCTATTTGGCTAAGGATTTGGGTTATTTGATGAAATAGGATGGGGAGGTTAGGATCGGATTCGTTTACATGACTCTGAATTTGTTTTTTGATGTCTTCTATGGACTCCTCGTAAGCTTTCAAATCGACCACGTGGATTAATTATAAGGTGCCTGTTTGAAATTTTGCTGTTCCGGTGTGTAAAGATACAATTTTTGAATTTGAATAGTCTAGGATGTGGACTCCTTCGTGACTAATAGTCAAGAAAGACCTGAAAATTTAGAAATTAATAATAATAATAATTAATAATTAGAAATAATAAAATAACACATGTACATATATATATACGATCTATACAGATACTCCATATCCATCCTACCAACGTGTCGGCGTCAGATCTCCGCGATCGCAGTCGCACAAAATATTTTTTTTTGTTTCTTTTTTGCAGAGAAGATAAACAAGGGTATGTGTGAGTGACACGATGGACTAAAAAGTGAGCAGAAAAAACAAATGTTCTGTGTTCTGATTTGTTTCCCTTTTGTAAGTTTTAAGCTTTTTAAAAAGCTTTTTTTTTTGGTGAATTTCATTTTCATACATCACTTCTTCCCATATGAATGAGACGTCTGGGTAGTTTATTATCTGTGGTACAACCCCAAAGCTGTATCATATATGTACGTCCATACAGGTCTCAGAACTTGCTTGTATAATAGCAATTTGTTGTCAATTGATAGCTAGGAATTCTTTCCCAATTACCAATGCATTTGTCTGAGTCTAATATTCAGCTCCTCTTTTTTGACATCCTCCTGTCGTCGTCAAGTGTTATACCCACATATTTAGCAGTATTTGCTTCTATAATGCTTTGCCTATCCACATGTTGGATGCAGGACCCTAGCCATAACCTTGATAGGTCTTTTATTTTTGTCTTGATAGGTAAACCATTGAATTTGAGTTTTACTAAGATTCTTCGCAAGGGCTCTGTATGTATCTGAATCTGGAGTATGCATTTTGCAAACGTCATTGTTAAAAGCTACTGTTTTATAGTTCTTGCTTGATATTGAGTTCAGAAGTATCTTAACCTCAGAGAAACTAAGTATTCGAATTATATTGATTGGTGGAGGTGGTCTTTCCTTTTTAATGTCTGGTTGGATGGGTGTTACCTTATTTTTTGTAACCTTTTCTTTGCCTTTTGTGGGCGATATGACTGGTGATGACACTGCTTTACGCTTCTTGGTTGGTCTCTCGTTCTCTTTTATTATCCAGTCAGTTTCTCTAAGGAGTTCCTCCTCGTCGGTGAGGATCTCACGGCATTTTTCTTGCAGTTTTGGCTTAAGTTCCTTTTTGAGGTTCTTATTTTCTTTAACTAGCCCTTTTACTTCATTTTGTAAATGGCTTGTGTGCAATTCTATATTGCTAATTTTTTTCCGGAGTTCTTTATTTTCAGCCTGAATTTGTTTCATCTCCGCTAGCAGTTCTGCTGTACAATTTTCTGAATTCATAAGTTTGTTACCCTGAGGTGTTGTGGGTATTATTTTGGAGCTTTCATTAGATTCACTGGCGGTGATCTAGATACTCTAGATTGGATGCAATAACTTGTCCTCCCTAGAATCCTTAGGACCGAACTCGACAGAGTTTGGATTTTCCAGTTAGCTTGGTCTGCCACCTGGGGTATTACTTCCTGTTATTTTGTCCATTGCATGGTTTTTTTCTTTAACTTTTTTTCAAAGAGTTTAAGCGCCTCTTACGACAGGCATGCCTACCTCTAGTAATTTCTAACCTTCTAACCCCTTTCAACTTCCGAAATGGACAACAAAGAACGAAAATCATAAGGTTGGCAACATTGGTTTAGTGAAAGATGAACAACTTCCTCCAACAAGATGGATTTGAAAGGTACTAGAGACACATGCACATGCTGGAGAAGATGGTTTAGTGCGTGTAGTAACCATTAAAGCAAGGAACAAGATCTACAAAAGGCCAATCACTAAGAACTGTTTGCTACCAATAAGCGATAACGAACAACAAAGGGAAAAACAAGAGGGCAATAAGCGGATTGTTCAACTTACCACTTGCCAACATTTCTAAGGTCTGAGCCAGAAAACCAAGGTCGACCGATAAAATCGCCAGATGAAATTCAGTGCAACACTCAAGAAAGGAAGAAAAAACAGAAGAAAGGAACCTAGTTAACAAGCAGAAGGTGCGCAACGGCATTAGACGCAGCGTCTGAAGGTTTCAAGGTTACACCATTTAAAAATCGCCCAAGAATGTACTTTGAATAAACTGGGAACATTAACCTCATCATTAATGAGTGGAGGAATTATGATTTGACCAACGGGAACTTTCAGGATTCGAAAAATCTATTAACGAAATTAACGAATTCTGCAAAATGAAAGGCGCTGATACATTGACAAATAACATAATTCAACAATTCAACCACCAACTGGTAATTATAAAAGGCAACAATGGCCTCCTATTAAAACAAGGAGCCGGAAGGGAGCCAGCGACTAGGATGAAACGATCTCCATTTGACTTCGTTGGGACCGTAGTGAACAAGCTGGTTAGGGATTTAGAGTCATATGCGGAACATTACGAGCAGCAGATTCAACAAACACGATTGAATGAGAACCATCTACTCACGCTGATAAAGACATCGATCGCAGAATCAACCAGCAACATCTTGCAGAAAAATACAAAAGCCTTGACTGCGCAACTCCAAGTATTTCATAACAACCTAGAAGACTTAAACAACTATGTAACGACAACCAAATCAATTACCGGCGAAATGGAAATTCTTAGCCATATCAACTTATACCACTTTAGCAACGGTAAATTATCAACAGGTTAAAAATTCGTTACTAGACGTCTTAACTAATCTTCATCAAGCTAAATTTAATCCGCTTATATTAAAGCCGGACCAACTCCGCGCACAGCTAGAGTTAATAAGAAAGCACCTACCCACACAGCTGTCTATTGCAGAAGACCGAATGGATTCGAATCTGTTAGCAGTTTACAGGATGCTAACAGCAAAGGCCCGAATAACCCAGCAGAACATCATATTCGACATAAGACTTCCACTAATCAAATATTCAAAGTCATACCAGTACCGACACCGCATAGAAATAAATTTGTCTTCATTGAACCATCAATAGGCTACTTAATAGTTAACTTACTGAGAGAGTCATAATACAGAATGGGGAGCTCAGTAAATGTACAAAAATCAACAACAGATACTTATGCTAACAACAACATCCCATGATTAATCGCCAATCCAACGTCAGCCGATGTGAAATGGACATACTCGCCCATAACACCGTTCTGCAAGCTGCGAAGCATAAACCCACCTCCTGTGTCGATGTACAGGAAGTACATCTTTAACATAATCTGCGGAAAACGGATCCTAGAAGTTTCACTATAGGAGATGAGACACGATGAACATAACAGCTTACGAAAGTATCTCCGGCAAAATTAATGCAGCCTTTATTCCTGCCGCAAATATCATGGAAATATTATCAGATGACCCAAGATAGGTTTCAAAACCATGGGTTATTTCACATCCCAGTCTCCAGAGCCAAACAAAAGAGTATGACACCCTAAACAAACGGATAGCAGATCTATAGTATGGTGTGGCAGCGTAAAAGGAGAAGAGCCATACTCGCGCAGCAGGCCCCAGTCCCTGCTACAAGGTGGTTAACAACATCGGACTTTAGCATATAAGCCAGCTTGGCCCGGCAGAATGATGCACATAACTGGAAACGGACATCGCGGGAACTTTCCATCATTATGCTTTGATATCAGTTTTGGTCAGCGCCGCCAAGTCAGCAGCAGTTCCCACATATGTATGTCATAAGAGAATTAACACATTTTGCGTGTCAGCATAATTTATAATAGGTACTTTATATAAAAAGGAGTAAAATAAAATTTGAAGGCGGATTTCAATACGACAACTCCAAAAGCAAAGTGTTTTAATTTGTTGACTATAACTATCCCCCGATTTAGGATTTAGTTATAATTAACACAATAAGAGATGTGAAAAGATATTTACTGGCACCTCAACATTCTGTTTGCAAATTTTAAATCACAGAGAGGAAATTCCCAATTTGCACATTTTTATTGAGAAATTGCAAGTAAAGGCACTTTTTTTTTTTTTGGTGAAATTTTTAAAATTATTCATTTCCTTTCTGCCTTTCTAGTGCTCGTTATGGATTATCTATTTAAATGACAGAAAGTGAGAGAACTCTTTCTGTCTTTTCCCCATAATCTAGGGTAGCCTGTTTAAATTTGGCTGTTATTTTTTTCCATGGCCGACTTACATAGCTTAGGTTTAGGTATTTTAGGTAGAAAGCACAATACTTGAATACGAAAAAAAATACAGTACGTACGTAGTTAGATTAAGATAGATTAAGGTAAGATAAGGTAGGTTAAGATTTATTTTAAGGTAGTTTATAAGTTTTATATATAACAAACAAACACAACAAAAGGTTCATCTACAAAGTTTTTTTTTTACTAATTACATTTTTTCTTAATAATCATTAGTAATTAGTAATAAAAAAAAAAGAATTAAATAAATAAAGTATTTAAGTTAGGTTACGTCGCAAGACATAGACGCGGACGCTTAGAGCGTCCGCATAGGGCCAGTAAGTTAGAATAACATAGATAAGTTAGTTAAGCGAGTTTTATGCGTTTTTGTTTAGCAATTAAGTTATAATGAGTTAATATTTAATAAAAATGCTTTAAAATTAAAAATGAGCGCAAGTATATATGCTCTCTTTGGTGAAATTCTTATATTTATTCATTTCCTTTCTGCCTTTCTAGTGCTCGTATGGATTATCTATTCAAATGACAAAAATATTTGTTTCGTCGGTTGTACTAATCAATAACTCCGCTATAACAAAACCCTGTTCTACCTATCGCCTGGAGCTCGATATGAATAAAAAAATTTATTGATTGAGTTTAAAAAAGTCGAACCAAATAGTCTTATCAAATTCTTGGGTATATTAAACCCTCGGGTCTGCAAACCAATAAGTTGCCAACCTAATTTACAAAATTCACCTCTTACCACTTACCACTTCCTCTTCCTCGAACTATATTTCCGGCATATTACACCGAAAACTTTGTCTAATCAAAAGTTTTGCGAAAACTTAATCGACTACATGTTGGCACTCAATTTGGAGTTCAAACCACTGGCATCAGCCGCACCGCCACTTTTGGTAAAACCATTTAAATGTCTCCTCCTCTTTTCATTAACAAGTCACAGCACACATAATAAGGAACAATAAGCAGAAGCATACAATCTGGAAATTGGGATAGCAAGGACAAAGCAAATTTTCTCTCCCAACCACTATTCAATGCAATGAAATCAAATAATTGTTCTCGACCGACATATGCGAAAGGGACAAAAAAGGGACATTTTTTGGACATTCTTATAGGAAATCAAATGAAAAGAAACAAATTTAAAATTTTTGACAAAAAAAAAATCAATTACCGTGCATATCCTTGATACAGCAATCAAACTCGAGAAATCGGAACCGTAACTAAAGCATACACACAATACAGCCTCTGTGCCTATTGTTCAGCATTTTTTGTTATTAGCGTTTACATGGGGTGCTAAGTATATCTTTTAAGCAATTGTTCCCTCTGTGCTCCTTACGTGTGACACAAACACTTAAGAGCATTACAAATGAGTGAATGAAGAGGTCCTTGATAGGATTACTCGGTATTGTGAGTCGATGGCACTTGGTGTAATTATTTTGTTTTGTTTTGACCAGTTTTTTTTTTTTTTTATTATACACTCTATTTACACAAAAAGGATTCGCTTATCCACCTTCTCCCACTACCTACGCATCAAAGGGGGTTTAAACTTTTCCCACGTCTCTTAAAAGAACATCTAAGAAGGAGAAATCTATTCACACATAACTACATTCTGGATATGCCTTGTTCCGCCTCACGTGTCATTCGTGGTAGAAATGTGGTGTGTCTTGTTTGGGTGGGAGTGGAAGTGGGGGAATGAATTAGTGTGCGGAAAACAGCTCTAAACGATGTTCTGTCGCTGTGTACTTTCCGATAAGAATTTCTTCTCCCTATTTTGCTCGTTTGAGAAAGAGGGGGATGCGGATGATGACAGTTTGAATGAAAGAGGTTAACAATGATCTTTTACACATTCATGTCGCGCACATTTTTGAGACCTCAGGATAAAAATCTCAGTAATGGACGAGAAGCGGAAAAAAAAAACTTTTCATATACCCGTACTATATGAGTACATCCACATCTCATTTCTGACCCATCATGGCCATGCAAAAGCGTACGACGAGAATGTGTGTGCAAATGATGACTTCTTGTTCATTCAGTTGGAAATAAAGATACTGGAGGAGAGTGTTCGCTTATTCCTTGCCATGATATCGAAAATGAAAAACGACACAGGACATGAAAACGCATTTAGAGCCGGCACATACCTATAACAAAAAAAGGGAACAAAAACATCAGATGTCGACAGAGAGGAGGAAAAAAATGCATATATATGTATATTCACCTCATACCCTTATGGTTTATACATACATACATAAATACATGTCTAAGTTATATCGAAAATATATTTTATGTCCCATAATTAAATTGCGGCGCGATGCATACGAGTATCGTGGAAAAGCACAGCTCAAATACGTTCATCTGAAAACGGAGGCAAGGAGCACCAAATTCAAGTGGGACCTACAGGCAGGGTGTCCATTTCCCTATAACAAAAATAGAGCGAAGAACCGTACTTTTTAAGTTGTTAGAAGATCAAAGCCCTGATGTGCTTTTGGTTAGCGAAACTAAGCTATCCCAGAAACACAAACTGAGCCATAATAAATACAATATTATAAGAAGAGACCGACCCGACTCTACTCAAGGAGGAGGTGTTGCGATCTTCATTCACAAAGACTTACGACATAAGGCCGTGTACAGCGGTGAAGTGCGGAGATTCCAGGAGCTGGAAGCATGTATCGTGTGCATTGCTCTCCGTAGTGGAAAGAGGATGTACATGGTCGCGGTCTACGCATCTGGTTCTACTCAAACTACGTCATTTATTACAGAGCTCGAGACACTTTTTCGATGTCTAAGGCTGGAGTCGGAGGAGAATTATTTCCTCATTGCCGGAGATTTAAACGCCAAACACAGCGATTGGGGAAATAACATACCAAATTCTAGGGGGAACCTACTATTCAATTGGTGGGGTCAACACAATGTCGAGTATAGACTCGATTTGATAGCTACAGATAGCCCGTCGTATCCTAGAAGCGGCTCCTATCTGGATCTTATGCTGTTCGATGTACGGTTGCAACTGACCAACACGAACCAACAAACGAGAAACTGCCTACACACTTTTGTGTATGACAGTGACCATTGCGGACTCAGTGCCGAAATTACAATTCCCAACGAAATTGCGGAATTGGACGAGTTTGTTCAAACGTACCCCTACAACTACAGTAGGATGCGTTGGACACGCTTCTCCAGAGCTATGACAAGAGCACTCTCCTTGAATTCGCTCCACCCACCGTCCAATAGGAACCTGTCAAACGAGGAGATCGACAGGTACCTAAGACAAATGGACGAGACAATCAAACGAACGATGGACAGTACGATACCTCGTTATCAACACACTGACAACGCAGACATATTCCGCAATGCAACAATCGACGCACTACACCAACAAAAAAGTAGACTTCTGTCAAGACTCAAAACCTTGTACAGACAGTTTACGGACAGACAAAACTCGGAGGTTAGGACACTGAAGTCGTTGATTAAAAATCTCCAACAGTTAATTAGAGAAAATTACAGACTCTCTGTAAATCTGCATTGGAACAACAAAATTAGGGCTGTAAAATCCAACAACCCGAGTATGTTCCCGCAAATAAATAAAATTTTTCGGAGGAATAATCAAAACGACCTGCCGTGTCTTAAGATCCCTCGAACGACGAACAACGAACAAATACTAATAACAGCAGGCATAGATCCCGGGAACGCTGTCGATGATGACAATTTTTTCATGATCGAAGATCCCCAGGAGAAAGTAGAGGCTATAGGAGCGACTTTCCAGGAAGTGTACAAGGTGAATGATAGCATTTGCCCGAACCACGACCTGGAAAGTCGAGTCCTTGTGCACAACGTCTACCTTCGAAATGATATAGAGCACTGGCGATCAGAGAACATAGGTTTTACCGAGTTCAATGACGATAACATGGCAAATAATGTCGTCGCCAATGAAATGGTTCACTACCCACACGTATCGAAGGTAGAACTCCAAACGATCTTCGCATCATTGAGAAAGAAGAAATCAGTGGGAATTGACAAGTTGAACAGGCTGGGCATAAGTAAACCACTGCTGTACATGCTCTGTAATATGCTCACCAGTAGACAGTTCATTGTGAAAAATGGCAATGTGACTTCTGCTGGGACGTTCGAAATCAAAAACGGTCTACAACAAGGTGCGGTTAATTCGCCGATCCTCTTTAACATTTACACGAGTGATCTCGTAGGATCTCTTCCCCATGCTATTGCGTATGCAGACGACTTGATCGCGTATAGGTCAGGACCAACGATCGAGGTCATTGCAATACTCTTGCAGCGTGATTTCGATAAGATCAGGATATACTGCGACGACTGGAAGCTGAAGATCAACTTCCAGAAGACAGAGACTATTCTGTTTAGAACGTCGTTATCTGGGGCCTCCAGGGATACCAGAAAGAATTGGCGAAAGTTCTCAATCGTGGGACAGCACGGGCAGCCACTAGCGAGTCGAAGTGTGGTTAGATACCTTGGGATCTGGCTAGATCAATATCTATATTTTAACAAAAATGTAGATGCTGCTCTGGTCAGAGCCAGAGGTGCTTTTGCCCTTACAAAGAGACTGTTTTATAGCAACCAACTCGATGCAAGGGTGAAGGTAATCTGCTACATGGCCCTTATTCGGCCCATGCTCGTATATGGATGTCCCGTGTGGTTCAACGTGGGAGCAAGCTGGCTGGAAAGGATTCGGGTGTTTGAGAGGGCTTGCCTTAGGGCTTGTCTTCAGTTGTACAGAACACCAGAGTCCCAGTACATAAAATTCTATTCTAATAAGGTCCTGTATAATAGGGCGAACATAAACAGAGTGGATAATTTCCTGATCAATATGATTCGAAGGCACACTGTAAGAGCAATGTCCTCGGTGAATAACCTGATCTCCGGGGCATACTACCCCAATGATTTGTATCACGAGAGTGTGCGTCTTAACGGCTTCATCCCCCCAGAGGCGTTCCTATTTTTAGATAAACAAGGTCTGATACAGGATAGGGTAGCGGTGCCGCTAATCTACCATTTTGCCCGAAATGCTGCGGACAGGCGACTTAACTACGACCGACACGTCGCACATAGCACCACGGAGCGTCTCCGGTTTAGTAGAGCGGTATCAAGCCGTGATATGGCAGATGAAGTAAGACAGCACCAGAAATTCTGGTGGCTCGGGGACGGAGAGGGAACTCCCTCGTCGTTTCCTTTTGATTCGGGGTAGGCTCACAAGGGGCAAAGTCGGTGTAGCTTTTTATAGCCTGGCCGGCTTACATAAGCATTAAAAAAAAAAACCTTATACATGTGTATATATGTATGTATACTATATGTATTATGAAGGTATACAATATATCTATATATATGTATATATATATGTATATCAAAAAAAAATTCGCGTGTTTAATCACGTACCTTAGAATAAGTAGCTTTTAGGTAGTTTGTAAGTTTTATATATAGATAAAAAATTCAGTTCATATACTAAGTTTTTCCTTAAAAATTTTTTCTTAGTTTCTCAATATTTGTAAGTACAGATTTAATAAATATTTTAACTTATGTTACGTCGAAAGACATAGTTTAAGCATTAGGTTTAGCTTAGAGCGCCCGCATAGGGCCATTAAGTTAGTATATAACATAGTTAAGTTAGTTAAGCTAGTTTTAAGCGCTTTTTGTGTCTAGCTGTTAAGAGTTCATAAATTCCGAAAATAAAAATGCACTAAAAACGAAAACGAAAACGAAAGATACTGGAGGAGAGTGTTCGCTTATTCCTTGCCATGATATCGAAAATGAAAAACGACACAGGACATGAAAACGCATTTAGAGCCGGCACATACCTATAACAAAAAAAGGGAACAAAAACATCAGATGTCGACAGAGAGGAGGAAAAAAATGCATATATATGTATATTCACCTCATACCCTTATGGTTTATACATACATACATAAATACATGTCTAAGTTATATCGAAAATATATTTTATGTCCCATAATTAAATTGCGGCGCGATGCATACGAGTATCGTGGAAAAGCACAGCTCAAATACGTTCATCTGAAAACGGAGGCAAGGAGCACCAAATTCAAGTGGGACCTACAGGCAGGGTGTCCATTTCCCTATAACAAAAATAGAGAACTGTTGACATCGCACCTAACTCAAGAACAAATTTTGGTTAAATTTGGTCTATTAGTTTGGTCAGGAACTATTTAAATCAAGATAGAAGTAGACTGCCCATCACTAGAATAGGTTCAGAGCTTGAATAACAAATAAAATCTTTTTTTCTGTTGTAAGAGATTCTTTGTTTTCAAATTGTCGGCCGGATTTGTAAACTGGACCAAAACATTTTCAATAATATTTAGGTCCGATGAGTATGGAGGCCATTCCAAAAATGCAACGTTTTGGTCGTTAATTCAGGCTTTCACTGCTCTAGCGGTATGGATTGGGGCATTATCCTGCTGGAAAGTCCATTTAAGGGGCCCAAAGATTTCACTAAATTTCGGAAAAGCCCTTTCAAAAATTCCCCTATATGAATTTGTCGTCATTCTAGATGCTGGGAACTTCAGCTCTATTGTTCCATAATACGATATAGCGCCCCAAACCATAACACCACCCTCGCGGCTATGATGACGCCCCAAAAATAGTTTATCTTTTCTCAGGTCGTGATAATAATAATTAAAACCATCCGACCCATCCAGATTAAACTTTTTTCCGTCCACGAGCTCCCAATCCTTCTTCCACGTTATATTGCGCCTACAGAACTCCAGCCGATTTCCTTTCTTCTGTGGTTTTAAGTTTCATGAGTTTGAGGTTTGGGGCACTTTTTATTACTTGTCGGCCAGTTGAAACGCTTGCAGCAATTCCAGCTTCAGGTCTTAATCTATGTGCTCAGTGGAAAGAATTGGAGGCCATTTAGATTTTGTTCGGCACACAATTCAATTTTTATTTTTATTCCGAATTAAAAGCTTGGACTTTAAACTCATAAAAACAAATCGCACTGATCATTAAGAACCCGAACCAAAACTAAATCAGAAAGAAATGAACCTATTCAAATGACGCATTAAAGAAGCAATTTTTTTTTCAATTGATAAACGTTGACAAAAAATCGTTACGAACGTTTTATATTTATCTTCTTGCAAATAGGTAGACAATAAGACACTCTTTGCAAATGCAACAACAAAAAGCTTTTCCTTAAGCTTTTTTTATGAGAAAAGATTTTATTTGTTATTAAAGCTCTGAACCTATTCCAGTGATGGGCAGTGTATATATGCACATAGTTACAAATACTGCAAAAAGCTCTTTATCATCCAACGGCTAACTGAAGAACAATCACACGCATTCTGATCAAACTTGATTTGTTTGACTTGTAGTGTAGATATCCATATACAAAATTGATTAAAATTTTGGCGCAGGGCATAAGAAGTGATGTTTCACAAACCGGAAGCGTAGTGCCCCTAATTTTCAGATGCGTTTTCCACTCTCATTGAATTAGCACCTTAACATTTTCTCTCTCTTGCCACTTGTTTTTTTATACCCTATCTACTTAACTTTCGATGCTGATCACAAATACATATGTACATGTACATATGCACTCGTATATGGTTTTGGGGGTCACTCGCCATTATTTCTCTATGTTACAAAATATGTATCAATATTAATGTACCCTATAGGATATAGGGTATACAAAAAACTTTGTGTTTCCTTGCCGACAAAATAGAGAACAACAATTTAATTTGAAAAAAAAGAGTATAAAAAAGATCGCGATTAAAAAAGATAACATGTTCTCTTTAAAAGATATGTTGTTCTGGAAACCGTTCCTACAAGGAAACTTTACCCTTTGTGTGTCTAGGCAGCGAAATTTCAAAAGTGTAACTGTAGCTTTTGAAACCATGACCTATAGCTACACCTAGATGAAGCTACCGCTTGGGTTCGAATGTCTACTAAAAAAAGATTCGATAGACAGCCCAATCCTCTGAATCAGTAAAGCCTGCCAGGCAATTGATACCCTACCATGTTTGTCGATCTCAGGCGCATTGTTTCTGGTTTTTTCGATTAAGCTTTTAAAGGAATCTTAGGGCTCAATATTCGTTGATCATTGGTGTTCATAACCGAATTATTTTTTTAACTAAATATAACTTATAGTGCGTACATTCCATTTGATTTTGATCATTCGCCTTATAGCAGTTATAAACCATACTTTATCAAAATCCGATCAGTGGCGTTCAGGAGACAGGTAGATTGACAGACAGTCCCTGTAAACAATTTTGTTTTCCTTTAATTTTTGAAAATGATCAAAAAATCTATTCTTCCGATTAACAAGAAACCAAGTTTTTATTAAGAACAATGCGTATAGTTCCTTTTTTTTTTTTATTACGTTCTCTCAGAAGAACAGCACCCTGCGATGCTTGTTAATTCTGCTCTTGAATAGAAATATACATAGCTCCTGTGAGTGAATTTTAAAGTTTACTAGTTCTGTAACAAAGACAATTTTGATACAGAGATTTTCGCATGGATGCTAGGTGGACATAGAGGTGAAGGTCTTGTAACTTAGGACGCCCAATTGACTTATTTCTAGGAATTATTTCGTTGAGGTTTTCGGAACATCTGCCGTTGTAGTATCTATAGAATAAGGATAAGTCTGTTTTCAGCCTTCGATGAGCCAACCGTTAGAGATTAAATGTTAGTGCGAGTGCGGGATCATCTATAAAGCGAACTGGTTGTTTCTGTGTACTGTCGAGGGGATGAGCTCCAAAAGAGTGAACTATACATTATAATTTGGTTGTCTTTCCATTGATTTTCTCAAAAAATCACTTTTGAATATATTTTTTTTATTTGAATTTCTCTCCTTGTTGAAAATGAATATTTCCTCAAAATTCAATTGTGAATTGATTAATATTCACCTCAGAAAGTAGTTGTAGACCACGGTGAATCGGAACATTTTCTTGATTATTTGACGTCTATGTTTTCAACAAGGTACTATGATTTTGTTAGCAAAGCTTCAAACCTATAATATTTCTAGAGGGAATAGATTCAAACGACTAAGATAGTTTTTAGACTGGGGAAATTTTGTGGCGACTTTTGGCAGCGAAGAACAGAATGTGTTCTCCTATTTTTCAGCATATAGATGGTGTTGAGACGGTTGCAGAGTAGCTCGAAAACTTGTTGGTTTCGATGGAAATGCGTTGGTAGTTCAGGGGTCGCCAGTTACCGGGCGCAATTGGAGAATTGTTTATTGGGAAAAATCAAACAAAAGAGAAGTACGAATAAGAAAAAAAAAATGCGTTTTGTAATAAGGAAAAGAAAAAAAAATAAGGACTTATGCATATTAAATTACTGTTAAGATAGTGATATAATGACAAGGATTAAATTGTGTTTATTGGAAGGACACAAAGCTTGACTATATAACGAGTGATGAGTCCCTTTTGGGTTTTAATGACTCTTATCAGAGCCGAAATGTGTCTTGACCACTCTACCCAATCGCCATTCGTTAGGAGGAAGCTGTTCGTCTCGAATGACGACTGTCGTCCACTTCGACATCCGTCTGTGGATACTTCTATTTATTTCGTTTATGGAGTTCTTTTAAATATTCTTCTTTCCATTGGCGACTGAATTGATGGTGAAGAATCTTAAATTTTTGCTATCGGTTAATAATATTTAAGGAGCTATTTGCCAGGGATGGCTCGAGAACGCTGAGTAAGAGACCACCTCTAAGGAAATGACCAAGAGTAAGAGGGACAATGTCAGAAGGATTACCTGATAATAGGTCTGGAATTAAGGCAAGATTCTACGCGTGCAAGAAACGTTGAAAACTTCTCAAGTGTAAGTTTAGTACTGCCTATTATCTTGCGAATATGTGCCTTAAAACTCTTGACTCCTGTGGGGGCACCAGGATGTATGAATGTCCATTTGATTTGAGTAAAGTTGGTATTGGGTAAGTTATGAGGGCATTTTGAAAATCTAGCAGAAGTGATTTTGATGCACCGACGAAATTGGTTCCATTGTCGGAAAATATCTGATCAGTCATACCTCTCCGGCCAACAAAACAAGAAAAAGATGCAAGGAAAGTGTGAGTTGACAGATTACTTACTGCTTCTAAATGTATTGTTTTCGTTGAAAAGCACACAAACAGACACACATAGCCTTTCTCCAATCGACAAGTCCTTCCACAGTAATTCTAATTCTTAGGTAGCGCACCTATTAGTTGAGTACGCATTTTCTTTGTGTGCAAAATACATACTTTACAATCATGGATACATTTCTTTACCAAATTTTTCAGCTTTGGTATCCAAAATTCGGATCGTAGTATGGGAACCATGCAAAGAAAGCTGATGCACAAATGCAACAAATATTATAGTTTCGAGAAGTAAGCATTGTATGGAGGTAAAATAGGATGATTTTCATTATACGTTAATGCAGAAGAAGTTAATCTTCCATTAGCACGAAGGATTTGTTTAGGATCCAATAAAGGGTTAAGTTTCAATAAACAGCTAGTGGGTTTGATGGGTTTACTTTGACGTAAAGCTTTATATTCTAAGGGAAAATATATTTGTTGAGAAAGCATGATCATTTTATTTTTTAGTAAATATTATCTCTTCAGGGGATAGCGAATGAGATGAATACTTTCTTTGATGGAATCGAGTTGCGTTGAAAAAACGAAACATGTAGCTAAGAACACGAACCATGAACTATGCCATGTGGAAAATCTACGAAGGATGAGATCGAAGTCATCATCTGCGGTTGTAGCAAATGTTTTAAGAGGTTTCGGTTCTAGCAATGATTCTTCTGGGGGAGATGGGATTGAAATTGGCCAGTTACTTGAGTGCTCTCGCAACCAACTTGTACCATGCCACCACAGCTCGCTTTCACGTAAATCGTCAGGTGTTAGACCACGAGTAGCCAGATCTTCAGGGTTATCGGCAGAAAAAATGTGGCGCCAAGAAGCGTTCCTCATATTAGTTTGAATTTCGGAAGTTCTGTTGGCCACGAAAGTCTTCCAAATTTGTAGTTTTAAGGGTTTGAGATTTTGATCCCATTCTGTCTGATCCTTCCAAATCTGTTGCATGTTTAATTTTGCTGAAATCACGACCGGAGCAAGCCATCCTGCGGCATCATATAATTTAGCAATGACAGAGAGGACTGATCGTTTGGTGATAGAGCCCAGCAAAGTGTCTGAAGGGACTGAGAAAGAAAAAGTGTCTGAAATGAAAACAGATACCTAAAGTTTTCGCTGAACTCTTTTGATCAATTACCAAAAAGTCTTCATGAAAAAGATGCTCTGTTGGTATGTGGCTTAACAACTCAGGCGAATTAGAGGTCCACTTTCGGAGACTGAACCCAGCTGAACAAAGAGCGTATACTAGTTGGTGCTGAGCAGATTGTGCAGTTTGCATATCATGAGCACCTGACAGTACGTCATCTACATAAAAATCACGCCGCAGAATGGTCGAAGCGAGAAGGTGCGAATTTTGAACATCATCAGCAAGTTGCCGTAGGGTTCGAATAGCTTGGTACGGAGCGCAATGTGGCATTTCACAAAACGAGATTCCGTGAAAAAATGTATGTTTAGGATCGACAAGGATTTGTCTATACATCTTTTCGATGTAACTATTAAAAACATATTTGAAGTATCGCCAATCTAAAAATATTAGGGTTATGTCGGACTGTAATATAGGACCAGGGAAAAGAATGTCACTAAGACTCCTTCCATTGGAAGATGGGTTTGAAGCATTGAAAACAGCTCTGACCTTTGCAGTGGTACTTTGGGGCTTGATCACAGTATGATGGGATAAGTAATAAGAATGAATTTTATTGACTTTTGTACTTCGACCACTGCATAATATTGATCTTTAAATTGAGGTTTGGATAATAAGCACTTTTTAGACCTAAGGAATTGCTTCAATGCAATGTTTCTTGCGGTTCCTATTTCGATTTAATTGGGAAAGCTTTCTATGAATGGCAGAGATACAATGTAACGCCCTGTAAAGTCCCGCCGAGTCGTATTTGCATACAAACTCTCACAGAATTGATCCGGCGGAGAAAACTTCCAAAATTTCTCGATTTGCTTATCGAGAGAAATTTCATTAAAATACGATTAAAACGTAGAGTACGAAAAGTTTTTCGCTGTTGAACAATGAACCGGGTCCAATAGTACCTAGCCCAAAACTGGATTCAATATATTCTGGATTTTTTCAGAGATAAACAATACCTCTGAACCGGGATCAATTCGAGTCCGCGCATTGAACCGTGATGGATATTCCGTTTTAAGAGCAGCACTGATATCAGTTTGTAGCTTTTTATCAGTCTACCAGATTAATTTTGAATATAGGGTAAATTGAGAAGAATTTTTATTTGATTATTCACTAGGATCCTTTTATTTTCAAATTTAACTCTTAATGCGTTCCAAGCAACATCAAAATGTTCGTCCACGAGGGGAGATTTGCTTACAATATGGAACGCGTTTTGCTCGAAAGTGGAAAGGTTTTTGTACCGGACTTAATTTGGCATGCTTAATGTATACTGTGGTAAATATGTCCCTAGAGAAGGGCCATTGGAAATAGCTGCAAAAAACACTTCGGTATCATACGGGGGTAACTTTATGGAATGCGAGGAACTATTATCGATTGGAGCTGGCAAAACTGGGCTTATTGGGTTTTCCTTTATTGCTTCTAACTTTTCGATTGAACTGAGTATTTCACCGATTGGTGAAATCGAGACACGATACATAAGTATCCGAAGACGAACGATATGTGGCCTTAACGATCTATAGGAAATCTTTTTTGCTTTCCTTAGTAGCCTTATGAGAATGCACACACTGTATACATTAATTTATTTTATAACGATGATTCAAAAATAATAATTTTTTATTCGCAATACAAACTGGCAGCGATTCTGCCTACAATACAACTAACGACAAATTACAATTTTTTCTATCTTAAGTACTAATCCATCGGCGCGTTGTTGATGCTCAGGCAGCAACAGCATGATGTCTCAGGTGTCCCCCACATTCTTTCTGGATGCAATTCGGTGCCCCAGACATGATGTCAGCAAATTCTTTCACGTAGACTGAACACTTGTCATGATTACCGGACGAATCATGGGAGCGATTCTGGGAACTGTTTGCACTGCATGATCTCAATGTTTGTTCCGTTAACGTATATAATGCTTTCTCACTTCAAGTCACAGATCTCGAAGGTTTGAAATATGCACATGATATTTTATATAAAATTATATATACATATATGTATTACTGAATATCAGTTGCTATAGGGATTTTGAACAGCACAGACGCATTTACGCCCTTTCCGTCTGGATTTGCCATCGACAGGGTTTTTTTTTGTGCTCTACAAATTCTGGTAATTTAAATACTTTTATGATGGTTGAGAAATGTGCTAAGTGTGATGAAATCGTAAATAACGATTTCATAGTTTGTGGTGGAATGTGCAATCAGATATTCCATGGCAAATGCACCTTATTGTCTGATAGTGCATACAACCTAGTGAAGTCGAGTATTAATCTCGCATGGAAGTGTAATGCGTGTGCGAGCAATTCGGCTCTAGCACTTTTGTCTCAAATGAATGAACTAAATAAATTAGTCATGCAATTAAAGAGTGATATCTTTGAAATATAAAATAGACAGTAAAATTCGCAACAAACTCTATAACCAACTAATTACAAAAACAAATCTCAGGCAAGCGAAGTGATGAAGAAAAGAATTCCATAAATTCTGTTGTCGAACTCAATGTTGTATCTGCAGAGGTCACTAAATCTTGCTCTATTGGTAATAATGTTTCGGCAGCGGCGCCTGTAAAAAAAGCAACTCCCCCCACAAAAACAAAAAAAAAAACAAGGCAAGGCAAAGACCTGCTTGTTGTTGGAAGCGGCTCGACGACAACAGCGATTCAAGTGGTTCCCTCCAGGAAGTGGTTATATCTCTCTCGTTTTTCTTCTAACACCAAGTCGGATGCAATAATTTCTTATGTTTCCCATAAGCTAAGTGTTCCAGCTAATCAGCTTTCGTGCTTTCCACTATGCAAAATGGATGCAGACTTGTCAAAGATGAAATATATAAGTCTTGCTGTTCCATCTACAATCATTGATGATGCATTAAATGGAGCGAATTGCCCTCTTAATGTCCGTGTAAGACATTTTCGCTTCATTCCAAAAAAACCACAGTGCAGCGGGAGCGCAAATCAACACTTAAATTCAAATAACAACAACAATGTCATCGATAACAACGCTATGCTCCCTTCACCATTGTCATCATCTGTAAATTTCTCTGCTCAGTCTCGTTCGCTTACTGTATACTACCAAAATACTAGCGGCATGAGAACAAAAACAAGACAATTATTTCTGGCTGCATCATTGCATGAGTATGACGTAATTATTTTTACTGAAACTTGGCTACATATACATATACTAACAGCTGAGATGTTTGATACATTTTACAACGTTTACCATTTGAATCGCTCTCTCGATACTGGACATCATCGCGGAGGTGGTGTGCTAATCCCTGTTCGTTCATCATTAACAAGTCAAGAGGTGGAACTTCCAAATAATGACTACCGTACTGTACAGTTGTGTGTACGTGTAAATGTCTGCGAAGGTTCTGATGCCCGTGATCAAATTGTTTTTATCGTAAGCTATATCCCATCTCATAGCGTAGCTTTAATATACTCTTACATATGAATTGCATATAAAAAATATAGAATACGTAATTGATGGCTTATTAGATTATCAATATCCACGTGTTTTAGGTGACTTTAATATAGGTGATGTAAATTGGTGTTATTCAGATGATGATAAGTGTTTACTTCCTTATAATGTTAAATCCGAATGTGAATTTATTGTTGTTGATTCAATGCTTTCATCTAATCTAATTCAAATAAACTCTGTTCGAAATTCTATGCAGAGACTTCTTGACTTAGTTTTTACTAGTAATAGCTTAAATTTTGAGGTCAATGAAGTATTATGTCCTTTGCTACAGAATTCTATGTTCCATAAAGCTACATATATCTGTACATTTAAAATTGTATTCAAGTGTTAGAAACAATTCAGTTGAAAGATTTAATGTTGAAAAGTTTAATTTTGCAAAGGCTAACTATGTTCAACTAAATAATTATTTTCTTGCAATTGATTGGTCGAATATTCTTTTATATTGAGAACGTTTACGATACATTTTTAAATTGTTTATTTGAAGGTTTCTCTATTTTTGTTCTGCTTAAACGAAATAGGTCTGCGGTTAAATTACCTTGGTTTAATCAAAGACTTATTAATTTAAAAAATGTTAAAAACAAAGTATTCAACGTATTTAAGAAAACACATGCTGAATTGCGACGGGAATTTGATTTGATCTTGAAAAACATCTTGTCTTTATAATAATATGCAGTTCAAAGGCCAAACCTCTACAGATTTAGCTGGTACATGTGATTTGTTTGCCTGCCAGTAGTCCTATAATTTCTAACGAAAGTATAGGTGCCCTGAATCTTTCGTCTGAAGATATTACAGATGGCATTTCATTACTAAGACCTAGTTTGAACCCTGGTCCAGACCAAATTCCATCGTTTGTACTTAAGCAGTGCAACAGATTGCTATCTGAGCCACTCCGGCTAATTTTTAATTTGTGTTTATCGACGGGAGTTTTTCTAGATGAATGGACGATTTCATTTATAAGCCCTATTTATAAATCTGGGCATAAACATAAAGTTGAAAATTATCGAGGGATATCCAAGATATCAGCTATTCCAAAATTATTTGAATTAATAGTTAAACAGAAATTGCACTTTCATGTAAAGAATTTATATCTCCTTGTCAGCATGGTTTTATGACTTATGGTAAAACTCAGATGGTATTAGGTTTCTATAAACTCCAAGGGTAGCGTCCAGATAACTGGGGAGCTTGTTTGTTTTTCTTTTGTCGTTGCTCATGATTCACAGTATTTTTTTCCGTCCTCCTGATGTCATCATCACGATCAAGTTACATTTTCAGCCATATGACGACTCTACTGCCAGTGTTATGCCTTCGCAGTAGAGTTGACTTAGCTTTCGCAATTGATCGACTTTTTTATTTATGTCATGCGAAATAAATACATCAGGATGTGTTGAAGTGTGTAGTGTGGGATAGTGGGGATCGATGCCAACAATGATCGTGTAGAAAAAGTGTTGATCTTCTCTTCGATGATTTTTCTTTTTTTCCGAAAATCCGGCTCCGAGGACCAAATGTTGAGGGGGGTTGAAGAGTAGCTCGAAAACTTGTTGATTTCGGTGGAAATGTGTTGGTTTCTTCGTTGTAGTTCGGGGGTCGGCAGTTGCCGGGCGCAATTGGAGAATTGTCTATTGGGAAAAATCAAACAAAAAAGAGCAGTACGAATAAGAAAAAAATGCGAAAATGAACAATTTTCTTTATTAGAGAGTAGTTCTTAACTCTATGCGAGTCGGGAAAATAATAGGAAGAGAGCTTAGTTTAAGCCAATTAGCTTAACCTAAAAACAGGAAATATCAAATTTTTTGGGATATTTCGCGGATATTTTGGGAAGTTTATATGTTGCGTTGGCAGATTAGTGTAGTGTTGAGTGAGTTGTTGGTGTTTTTTTTTTTTTTTTTTTTTTGGATTGCGCCAGGGATGTGTAATCTTCATAGATACTAGTAGCCCGAGTGCTACTAGCATGCACGATTCGCAAACCTGAGTACTCGATGCCAGGAATACGCCTACGTACTAAACACACACCCTACACACTTCAACCACTCTCCCCGCGGGACTGCCGTTAGGTATTACTTCGCGGGGCTGGTTAGCAATTCATGCTATGCTTCTTGTATTGCTGCTTCTGATGCTTCTGTTGCTTCTGCTGCTCTTCTTAGCTTTTCTATTCTCCGCAACTCTTTTTGTAGAGTTGTTACGAAAGAACATATTGCCATCCAATTTTCTTCCAACCGTAACATATGGTCGAGGAGTAATGACGGACTTAGCAGAGTAATTCTCCATGCCGTGAAACGTGTGCAGTAAAACACTGCATGCTCCGTATCCTCATCTTCACCTGGGCATTCCGGGCAGGATGGTGAGTTGTCGTGTCCGAATCGGTATAGATATTTGCGGTAGCCACCGTGGCCAGACAGGAACTGCGTTAGATGGTAGTTGCAGTCTCCATGCTTTCGACTTATCCAATCTTGGATTGTCGGTATAAGTTTGTATGTCCATCTGCCTTTTGTTGTATTAGCCCAACGAGCTTGCCACATAGCTGCTGACGCTGCCCTTTCTTCAATTTTTATCACCTTGATACCAGTGGCGTCGTGATGACTCAATGCTCTTCTGTTATATATCCTCAGCATTACATCTGCGAGAATATCGATGGGGACCATTCCAGCTATGACAAATGCAGCTTCGTCAGAGATGGTTCGAAAGCCGCTGATTGTCCGTAGCGCACAGAGTCTGTATGATGACGATAGTTTCCTTTTGGTCTCCTTCATCCTCAGTGCCTCCGCCCAGACTGGGGCGGCATATAACAGAACTGAGGTGATAACTCTAGAGAGTAGAATCCTTCTAGCGTATCCAGGTCCACCGATGTTAGGCATGATACGCGAGAGAGCTCCCTGCATTTGCGATGCTTTTTTGGTAACAAAATCAACATGCGTTTTAAACCGTAGCCTGTTGTCCAGCATTACTCCAAGGTATTTAACTGCCTCTTTCGACCTGATGGTTTGGTTACCAACCTGAAAGTTGGCAAATTCGACAGTTTTCCGGCTGGTTATAAGAACAGCTTCTGTTTTATGGTCAGCTAGTTCTAGTCCGGCGGATACTAGCCAATCTTTTATCCGGGCAATTGCTTCATTTGTAGCTGATTCTACTGCACGGATCTGTTTAGCTACTGTCACGACTGCAATGTCATCGGCGAATCCAATTATCGTTACTCCCCCAGGTAACGCTAATCGTAGTACTCCGTCGTACATGATGTTCCACAATAGTGGCCCTAAAACCGATCCCTGTGGAACTCCCGCAGTTACGTTGTAGTATTTTACGCCTTCATCGGTATTGTACCTCAGCTTTCTGTTGTTGAAGTAGTTCGTCACTATCCGCAGCAGGTAATATGGCGTATCCATCCTGGCAAGTGACCTTATAATAAACGACCAGTTCGCAGAGTTAAATGCGTTTTTAATGTCCAGCGTTACTACTGCACAATACTCCTTTGTGCCGTAGAGCCATCTTTCTCCTTCGATGGCACCTTTGGCGATATCGACTACCGCTCTTATGGCATCAACAGTAGATCGTGCTCTTCTGAAGCCAAATTGGTGATCTGAGAGGGCTCCTTTCTCTTCTACTACTGCGAGTAATCTATTATAGATTATCTTCTCGAGGATCTTTCCCATGGTGTCTAATAAGCATATTGGGCGATAGGATGATGGTTCTCCTGGGGGCTTCTTTCCTTTTGGCAGTAGGACCAAATGCTGCGTTTTCCATTTTTCGGGAAAGGTTCCTTCTTCAAGGCACTGCTTCATTGTTGTTATGAAGAGGTCTGGTCTTTTTGTTACAGCTGCCTTTACTGCCTTGTTCGGGATGCCGTCGGGTCCCGGAGCCTTGTTGTCACCTATCTTGCTGCATGCCCTTAGCAGTTCCTCGTGAGTAATTAAAGGAATATCTTCTGGATTGACTTCTCGTATAATATTGCACATAGCAGCAGGCCTTTGAGGGAAGAGGTACTCTACTATGGATCTCAGCATTATCGGACATGTTATTTGAGGAGTCCTATAGCCCTTTAATTTTGTCATCACCATTCTGTATGCCGAGCCCCATGGGTTGATGTCGGCTTCTTGACAGAGACGTTTAAAGCATGCAGTTTTGCTTTCCTTAATGGCTCTATTTAAGCTACGTCTCGCCAGTCTAAGGGTGTCCAGGCATTGTTGGAAATCCGCCCTCCTTCTTGATCGTTGGACTTTACGCCGGGCTTGCAGACATTTTGCCCGGAGTTCGAATATTTCCTCGTTCCACCAGTAACACGGTGATGTGTTCCTGGTGTTTGCTCTCCTAGGCATTGATGCGTCGCACGCTGTGGTGATGGTGCCTGTGAGGTGGTGAGCGAGGGTCTCCGCTGTTCCGCTTGGAGCTTGATCACCGTTCAACATCTCTTCGAATGCATCCTTATCGAAAGATCTGTCATTCCATTTTGGGCCAGTAAGTTTTGGGAGCTGGACTGGTTTTTTCCCTTTTATTTCCAGTATTATCACCTGATGGTCGCTGTGTGAATATTCCTCACTGACCCTCCACTTTATGGTTTTCAGGATGGAGTTGCTCGCAAAGGTGATGTCAATAATGGACCCTACTCCAGCCTTCCGGTAAGTATTTGTCCGGCCCTTATTAGCAATGCCTATCGCTAGGGGAGCGAATGTCTCCAATAAGACCTGTCCTCTGGTGTTGGTGAGCCTGCTGCCCCATTCTGTTGCCCACGCGTTGAAGTCTCCTCCTATAACCACTGGGGCTCTCTGGAGCGCATCCGTGGTTAGATTATCCAGCATTAGTTGGTACTCGCTGGCCGTCAAACTGGGTCGGGCATAGCAGCTATAAAAATGGATCCCATTTATTTTCGCCCGCACGAAGCCAACTGCTTGGTCGTTTGTTTCTTGAAAGGCATAGCGTCCACACATCCATATCGCCGCCTGCTTTGCCTTATCGCAGATCCAATTGTTGTTCTCTTCGGGACATTTATATGGTTCACTGATCATAATAACGTCAGCGCTTTCGTCCTTGGCCGTTTGTGCTAGGATGTCCTGTGCTATTCTACAGTGATTAAGATTTATCTGTAGAATCTTCATGGTATTTTGCTTGTAATAGCTCTCCGAAATACTGGGCATTTGCTACTGCCGGCTACATGCTGCGCGGCGTCCGGGTGGTCTTTCTTGCAGAACATGCAGGATGGATCCTTGTTGCAATTCTTCGCTATGTGGCCTTCTCCTCCACATCTCCTACATAGCTTGGAGCGGTCTTCCTCGCTTTTGCATTGCCAGGCAAGATGACCAAACTCTAAACATTTGAAGCACTTTTTAAGGAGGGTTCGTTCGCGCATGCGACAGTTAACCCAGCCGATTTTAATCCTTCCTGCTTCTAACAGCTTTCTTACGTCTACTGCGGGAAAGCTGATCGTTGCTGTTTGTGTTCCTCCGTACGCCCTCCGCAGGGACAAAATATCTGCCGGTGAAACTTTCACTCCAAACTGGGCTTCGATTGCATTGATTACGTCGTCTATAGTCGTGACCTCATCGATGTCTTTGATCTCAAGAGTAGTGCGATGCGTAATCGAACTTACATTCGCTTGCTCTGCTAGAGCTTCACTAATGACGCCTTTAAATTCGTTTGTCTTATTTCCCGTCTCCTTGAATTGTATAAGGAGGTCTCCCTTCTGTGTCCTCCTGATTTTATTTACCGCCTTTCCCACTGTTTCCAGTTTGGGGTCTGCCTTCAACTTGCGTAGTATCTCCGCGTATGAGAGGGACCCCGTCGCTTTAATGACGATAGCGTCAGGTCTAGGTCTTTTGACCTCTTGTTGCTTCTTTTTGGCGATCTTCTTTTTGGTGGTATTTACCCATTCTTCTTCTCCTGCCGCTTGCTTCTTGTTTGTGGCTGTAACTTTTTTCTTAGGTCTGACCACTGGGGTCTCTACGCCGGTGGTCTCATCCTTCTCCTTGGTGTTTATCAATGCAGTTTGTTTTTGTTTACGCTTTGGCTCCGAGCGCTTTTTGCCTGCAACATCGTTTGATGTATTTTTCTGCGTCTGTTTTGGCTTCGGTGGTTCGTTGTCTGCCGCGCCACTCGGTGGCTGTTGCTGTTTTCGTTTTGGCTCCGGGGGTTCGTCGTCTGCAACTTGCCTTCTCTTGGGTTCAGATGTTGTTTTTAGCCATGGCGAAGTTTGCGACGAGTTGTTCCGGCAAATCACTTTCTTTGCTTCCTCATCGTGTAGCTGAATCGCCGAGAGCTCGTAGAGAGCTCTGATGCTTTCAATAGCATCTCGCATCGCTTGGTGGATTGAACGCCTTTTGCCATCTTCCAGCATTTCTACCAGACCTCTAATTTGCTCACCTAACTTGTGGAAATCAGTTTTATGGGTTGGTGGTTCGACCGTCACCTTTCGTATTGCGGGTGACTCGCGTCGTTCCGCACTTCTTTGTGATGCTGCTACTTGGTCAATTGGTGACCTCAGCATCTGAGTTGTTGGTGTCGCCTAGAGTGCGTGTGAATGAGTGTGAGAACGAATGCGAATGAGTTTGAGAGCGGACTGTATATCAATGATTATGATTGAGCATTTGTTTTGAGAAAGGGTGAATGTATATAGGCATAGTTTCGTTATACAAGCATTTTATCGGTATGAGTATCGTTAGAAGGAAGAGGGTATATTTTGGTTATCGGTCTTTTTGCTTCTCCACTTTGTATCTTCAAAGTAACGACACGAGTGATGTTGTCTTTTCCTAAGTGCTTTTCGGTTATGCGCGCTAAGCTCCATTTCGTTGGTGGTAGTCGTTCGTCCTTTGTGAGCATTAGGTCTCCAACTTCGGGTTGTGCCTCAATTTTCAACCATTTCGGTCTATGTTGAAGTCGTGCGAGATATTCGGAATTCCACTGCTTCCAAAAAATTTGATATAGGGTCTGAATTCGTTGCCACCGTTCTAGACAGCTAATTTTCTTTTCGGTCTGATCCGGATGAGGTACTCCGATGAGAGGATAACCAATTAGAAAAAACGTCTGGATTTTCGGTTAACGGACAAAGGGGCGTCAATTTAAACACGCCTCAATTTGGGCCAGCCACGTGATAAGCTCTTCAGCTGTTGTATTGATTTTGCTCTGTAGCGACAGCAAATAGTGCAGTCGTGAATACATTTTTCCACGCTATTCTTTATATTTACAATGCAAAGGTCTCGCGAAGAAGAAGTGTGCCCAATTTCAAGCAAAAGGTATGGAATGCCTCCATCGGGAGTTGGAGGAAATGTCGTCTTCGGCGTCTGATAGGAACCAGGCTATACACGCGCTTCGACAAAACAACTTGAACAAGGGAACAACTATCTTCAAAATAGCCGCCCAGAGAAGAAGAAATGCTAAGGAGATTCGTTCCCCAAAGTTCATTAACCATGCACAAGGCCAGCTTCTTGTGGAAGACGATAAAATTGTCCACAGATGGCGACAGTATTGTGAAAGACTTCTGAAAGAACAGTTTTCCCGGGTATACTTTCCAAGAGCCGCTCCTAACCATGACGAAGTATCCGACATTACTGTCGAAGAAGTTAGGAATGCGGTCAAATACTCCAAAAAAAGAAAAGCGGTTGGGCCAGACGAGATACCTTCTGAGTACTGGAAAAAATGGGAGACATCGGATCAAGATGGCTCATGATTCTTATCTCCAAACTTATGAGCAGTGATCTAATGCCTAATCAGTGGAGGGAAAGTTATATCCTTCCTTTGCACGAAGGAAATGGCGATACGCTAAACTGCGATAACTACCGTTCTGTCAAGTTGATGTCACACACTATGAAGATCGTTGACCGGGCATTAGATGGGCGACTGCAGAAAATAATACGGCTATCTGATGATCAGTGCGGGTTTATCGCGGGTAAATCAACAACAAATGCAATCCAAAGTATGAGGATCATAATGGAAAAACATGGTGATTCCTTAAAGGACTTGCATATGGTGTTGGTTGATTTTGAAAAATGATTTCTTATGGGTGGTTCTAAGACAACGAGGAGTTCCAGAAACCTACGTGCGCATGATCATGGACATGTACAAGGGAGCAAGGACAAGAGTAAGGTGTCCCCGCAGGAGTCACCGAAGAGTTCCCAATCAAAGTCGGTGTACACCAGGGAAGCGTCCTCACTCCTTTGCTATTTATTGCAGTTCTTGATTTGCTTGAAGAAAAGTTACGGACCCCAAAGTGCATCAGTTATTCTTTGCTGAAGATGGAGCTATCATAAGTGAAGATCAAACGTCCCTGCAACGAGCACTTGATGTATGAGTGGATGTTTTGGAGGGAAATGGGAACCGTATTAGTTGAAAAAAAAAGCCAGAGTATCTGTGCCGCCCGTTCTCCGATCCACACCGGCCTATTCCAGACATTTTCTTGAATGGAAAATTGCTTCCCAAGTGCGAAAAGTTCAAATATCTGGGATCTATGATCAATAGCGAAGTAACTTGTGATGATGACATCAATCATCGAGTAAGTGTAGGGTGGATGAAGTGGCGGGAAAACTCCGCTATCTCCTGTGATCGAAAAATGCTCCCTAAGCTGAAAGGAAGGCTCTACACCGCAGTTGTACGTCCGGCGCTCACATACGGTTCACAATGCTGGACAATGTACAAAAAGTATGAAGGCAAATTAACGGCAGCTGATATGAAGATGCTTCGCATGACAGCAGGAGTAACAACTTGATAGAATAAGAAGTTCAAAGATTCGAGGAAGCCTTCATGTAAAAGAACCCATCACAAGCAACCCATCACGACCGGTTCAGTTGGTATTGTCATGTTCAAAGGAGAGATCCTCGAACCCCGTCAAAAAGGCAATAGCAATCAACTTTCCTACACAATCGCGCAGAAAAGGCAGACCAGAAAACAACTGGATCACACAAACGCAAAAATACCAGCATTTGATTGGCCTTAGTGACAAAGTGATCCGAAACCGGGAAGCCTGTACTTCCTGTTACCAATTAGAAAAGATTAGAGTTCTGGTTGATCAAAGTACTGATTGCATCATCGGTTATAATCGCGCGAAGACTCTTTACATGTCAAACTTCCTCATCGGTTTCCTATTTTGCAGGTTGACATGGAATGGTAAATTCCCATTCCCTTCGGAGAAATTCTGGGCTATTCCACCATAGTTGGTTTCCTTCCAGGCTTGATGGAAGGAGTCCGCGCGACAACAAATCCGTAGGGTTATGTTTGGTGGGAACGTGCTTTCAAATGCTGCAATTGGTGAATAGCTGAATCTCTGCTAACCTATGGGTGTATTGATCCAGGACAATGTAGTTTCGGAGTCTGACCACGCGAATGTCTTTACCTTCTCCCAGCGTAACGTCTCCGAAGCGTTGTGTAAGAGTGAAGCAAACATAACTGCTGCGAATAGCTCTAAACTGCTGTGAATAGCTCTAAACAAGAGTTACAGTCTTCAGAGGAGCCACCTTGGTTTTGGATATCAGGAAGTGAGTATGACTGTTGTTGTACTCATAGCACGTAAATTCCAGCACCATATGTTTTCTTCGACGCGTCGCTAAACCCATGGAGTTCCAGGTCCCTTTATTTGCTTCGTGTGTGGATCCACCGTGGCAAACGAAGCTTCTCGATCAGGGAGAGTTATTTTCTTCTTGGAGCTCAATAGGAATCGGTTGGTCACAACCCAGCAGAAGTCACATTGCCATTTCTCACAACGTATTTTCTACTGGTGAGCATATTAAGCAACATGCACAGTAGTGGTTTGCTTATGTCCAACCGATCCGCTTGTAAAAAAGCCCTTCCAACCATACGGTATCGAAGGCCTTCTCCAAGTCAATCAGGTAGGCACCCGTGCATTGTTTCTTGCTTTTGTTCCATTGGATATGCGACCCCAGTATAGACGCGACATGTATTGTATCATGCCCCGCCTTGAAACCGAATTGGTTATCCGGAACTATGTTATTGTCCTCAACCCACTTAATCAAGGCTGTATTGATCACTTTTCGAATACCTTGCTTATGTTCGGAAGGAGACTTTTCGACCGGAGATTTGCCGGATTGGAGGAGTCAATTTCCCTTTTGGAGACCGGCTGTACCACAGCTGTTTTCCAATGCTCTGGATAATGGGCATTATTCAGTGCATTGTTGAACGGTGTGGCGTAAATTTCCACCGCTCCTAGAGGAAGATGTCGAAGCACAATGTTCCATATTCGCACTGATTTCTTCTTTTCCAATGTTTCGAAGATTGTTTGGAGTTCTACCTTCGATACGTACGTTGGATGAACCCTTTCATTGGTGATGGCATTGTTTGCTAAGTTTTCATCATTGAACACGGTAAAACCAGTATTCTGTGATCCCCAGTGCTTTATATCATTTCGAAAGTAGAAGTTGTGCACAAGGACTCTATTCTTCAGGTCGTGGTTCGGGCGAAAGCTAGCATTTACCTTGTAAACATCCTCGAAAATAGTTCCAATAGCCTCCACCTTCTCCTGCGGATCTTGGATCTATTCCTGCTGCTGTAAGTAAGCGTTCACCGTTCGTTGTTCGGGGGATTTTCAGACACGGAAGGTAGTTGACATCGTTCCTCCGAATTATTTTATTAATCTGGGGGAACATACTTGGGTTATCAGACTTGATATCCAGAATCTTGTTACCCCAGTGCAAATTAGCCGACCGCCTATAATTTGCTCTAATTAGTATTTGGAGGTTCTTTATCAGCGATTTCAGCGTCCTAATTTCCGAGTTTTGTCTGTTAGTAAACTGCCTATACAAATTTTTTAGTCTTGTAAGTAGTCTACTTTTTGGTATGTGCAGTGCGTCGATTGTTGCATTGCAGAACACGTTGACAGTTGGTCGATACCGAGGTATCGTACTGCCCATCGTTCGTTTGATTATCTCGTCCATTTGTTTAAGGTACCTGTCAATCTCTTCGTTTGACAGATTCCTATTGGACGGTGGGTGGAGCGAGTTCGAGGAGAGCGCTTTTGTCAATTCTCGGGAGAAGCGAGTCCAACGAATCCTACTGTAGTTGTAGGAGTACGTTTGAACAAACTCTTCCAATTGCACAATTTCGTTGGGAATCGCTATTTCGGCACTAAGTCCGCAATGGTCACTGTCATAAACGTGCGCAGACAGTTTATCGTTTGTCGGTCCACGTCGGTCAGTTGTAACCGTTCATCGAACAGCAGTAGATCCAGATAGGAGCCGCTTCTGGGAAACGGCGAAACTCAACATTGTGTTGACCCCACCAATTGAATAGTGAGTTCCCTCTAGGATTTGGTGTGTTATTTCCCCAATCTCTATGCTTAGCATTTAGATCTCCGGCCTTAGGCATCGAAACAATGTCTAAATATCTAAATATAGTGTAAAAAGCAATAGAAGGAAAACGATGGAAGGGCGAAAGTAAACAGTACTGTGCAATCATAAGAGGAAGAAAGCGAGTCAAGCGGGGCACCCCACGATGCGGAGTCCTTTCACCACTCCTATGGCTTTTAGTAGTTGACGAGATGTTAGATATACTTGAAAGGAATGGTTTCAACGTAGCGGCCTATGCCGACGATGTTGCCATCTTGGTATCCAGAAAGTTCCTCCCGGTACTCAGCGAGCGACTCAATTATGCATTAAAATTAGTGAATAATTGGGTCAAGGGCAGGGGTCTGGAAGTGAAATTGAACTGGAAAGCTAACATTGATAATCGAATCAAGAAGGCATATGTTGCACTATATGCATGCAGGAGAGCCTTCGGGTTTTAAGCCTAAAGTGGTACACTGGCCTTACACTGCGGTTGTAAGACCCTTTTTGACCTATGGTTCGATTGTCTGGTGGAAAGCGCTCGAGAAGAAGTACCAACTTGAAAGCGTTACAAAGATTCAACGGACAGGCTGTCTGGGGGTGACTGGATCAATGAGATCAACACCGACAGCAGCTCTGGAAACAATACTGAATCTTCTTCCACTTGACATATATTGCGGGAACACGGCAGCCAAAACTGCACTAAGGCTAAGGGAAGTCGGTCTATGGATAGGTAAACCCTACGGTCATGCATCAATTCTAAACCGATGGAATGTATTGAGACTCCGGATGGAAATGGACTACATCATTCCCATTCCAAACTGCAACCGAAAGTTCTCTATTAGAATTCCTAGCAGGTACGAATGGGATGAGGGAAGTGTCTGTTTCGAGAATGAACTGGCCATCTTTACCGACGGATCCAAAATGAATGCCGGTACTAGTGCCGGTGTCTACTGTGAGTCTCGGAACATACATCGCTCGTTTAGACTTAAGGCTGGTTGCAGTGTCTTCCAAGCCGAAATTGATGCAATAAAACAAGCTGTGGATATGATTATCGAGGAAGACATTTCAGGGCAAATAATCAATATCTATGTTGATAGCCAAGCGGCCATTAAGGCGCTAGAGTCAACATCACTAAAATCCAAGCTCGAAATTTTTTTTAAAAAACGACTGGGTGTTATCTCAGCGCCCAACACGGTGACCCTGTGCTGGGTACCGGGCCACATGGATATCTCCTATAGTGAAAAAGCGGATGAACTAGCCAGAGTAGGTTCACTTATAAGCCCTTTGCGGGCCCTTTCCGAGGCTATTGTACCGCTTAGCAGCCTATATAGGGAGATAGACATGGAGTCTAATGAGGAAGCTAATGAACGCTGGTGTCGATTAGATACATGTTCTACAGCCAAATCCTTAAGTCGAAGGGATATCCGCATAGCTGTTGGTGTCATGACAGGACACTGTGTGATAGGCAATCACGCAGCACGGCTAGGGTTACCTCATAACAACTACTGTAGAAGCTGCAGGGACGTAGAGAAAATAGAATCCGATCATCATCTCCTGTGTGACTGTCCAGCTTTGGCCAACAAAAAAAGACTTGCCTTTGGCAGATACTTCTTTTCAGAGCTAAATGCGCTAGGTAGCATTGAGCTAAGAAAACTCCGAAGATCGTAATTCTTAGGTTCCCAGGGTTCTTCTTAGGCCCCACAGTAGCCTAAGCTCAGGCCTGCGAAGGGCGTCACTATGCCGTTCGGGCTCTACGAGTTCAACTTCATGACATTCAGATTCTGTAATGCAGCCCAAACCATGCATACTGTTACATCGACGACATTTTGATCGCCTCGGCGAACGAAACTAAACATCGTGAACACCTGTGTACGTTCAGTTGTCGACAGGCTAAACAAATTCGGACTCTGCATAAACACCGCAAAATGTCATTAAGGTCTTAATGAAGTCCGATATCTCAGCTACGTAGTCGACAGAAACGTCCGAAACCAACAACTGTCGACGAACTCCGTAAGTTCCTTGGAGCGTGGAACATCTACCGAAAATGCATGCCCGACGCATCGATTTCCCAGGCTCCACTCATCGAACTTACCCTCGGGGCGAGGAAGAAGGACAAACGGCCGGTAAAATGGATTCCGGAACGTGCATTCGTCGAATGCAAAAATAAACTTCGCGACGCCTTCCTACTCGTCCACCCCAAGGCCGCGTTATCACTAGTACTTCGGTACGACGCATCCGATATCGCAATTGGAGTAGCATTGGACCAACGAACCGAGAACGAATCCGAATCATTGGGCTTCTTTTCGCAGAAACTCACGGCATGTGAAGCCAAATACAAAGTCTACGACCTTGAGCTCTGGGCAATCTTCAGGGCAATCCGACACTTCAAGCACTTCGTGGAAGGACGAGAATTGGTTATTCTAACTGACCACAAGACTTTGGTGTACGCGTTGGTGACAGAGTACCTCGCTAGCTCGAAAAAATTGCTCAATATTCAACGAACATCGTTCATATCTCCGGGGAAAACAACATAGTTGTCGACGCCGAAACCATTTGCACCCAAAAGTCTTCGAAAGATAATCTTCGACAACGCTCACAGGCTGTCTCATCCGGGAAGACGAGCCACTCGAAACATTATCGCAAAAACATTCTTATTGCCTAAGATGAACAAGGATATCCTCTACTGGGTACGTTCCTGCACACAGTGCCAGCGAAGCAAAATAAGTCGACACAATAAAAATGTCTCTCAACACGTGCATTTGGATATCGTGATGATGCAACCAGCTGGAGGGTTCCGATACCTACTCACCATGAGCGTCCGATTATCCCGGTGGCCGGAGGCTGCCCCGATCAAAGATATCAAAGCCGAAACTGTTGTCAACGCTTTCTTTGCCACCCGGATTTCCCGATTTGACATTCCTACAATCACCACCGGAATTCGAATCCCAATTGTTCGGTGCTCCAGCTAAACTCATAGGGAGTAACAGAATCCGAACAACTGCCTATCGTCCTGCATCAAAAGGTCCAGTAGAGTGGTGGCCGCCGGTTTGTGTCACAATTCCTCGGATTGGGTGGGCGCACTACCTATAATTTTACTGGGGCTTCGCTGAAGCTGGAAGAAGGACCTAAAAGCATCCGCCGCGGAAATGCTATACAACACCACACTCCGGCTCCCAGGAAAATTCTTCGTCGACGAGCCCCCATCACACGATCAGCAGTTCTTCGTGCCCAAACTTCGAAATCGAAGGCGACAACTTCAATCAGTACCGACCGCACACCACGGCAAGCTAAAACCGTTCACGCGCAAAACCTTCGAGACATGCAGCCACGTCTTCGTTAGAGTAGACGCAGGGAAACCGTGCGAGCGTCCCTACGACGGTCCTTTCCCAGTTCTGGAAAGGATCTCCAATAGCCTTTAAACGGTCGAAATCAATGGGAATGAGGCGACTATTTCCAACCGGCGTTCTTCGAAAGAGCCGATACCGCAATTTCACCAACTCAGATATCAGTGCCAGCTAATCCACCAGAGACTCCACCTAGCTTATGTCTACCAACACCACCATCGACCCAGCATCTGGGCCAGCCATTGCAGCATCCAACCACGCGTAGGATAGTGGACAAATCGAAGACACTCCCTGGAATCTTGAAAACATATCCAGGACCGAAAACGAAACACTCATTTCTTCGTACTCAGTATTTTTCTTTAATTTTTCTTTTTAATTTGATTACACGTATTCAATAATTTATCTAAAGTACTATTTAATGGTCACTTCATTTGTGCCTTGTGAAGTTTTTTTAATTTTCGGCATAATTCAGTTGTTATCAAGAGTTCTATTTTCTGGAATCTACATAACCCTAATTATCATGTCTTCTAACAAATGTGCCAAGTGCTGCAACAAAGTGGAAGGTAATTACTTCACTACTTCTGGATATTGAGCCAAAAAATATCACTTCACTTCTGCTGGTATTTCGAGGCACTTCTACAATGAAACAAAAGACCACCCGTCCCAACAAAAATGGAAATGCCCGATCTGCTGTGACTCTGCTGGCGTGATGGCCAACTTTGCAGCTGCTGCTATGAGTTCTATCAGTGATGTTTCTGGATTGAACGACGTGGCGAAAGCCCTGGCAGACCTTCTTGTAGAGTTCATTAAAGGTAGTTGTGAGCTAACTAGCGTTTTGTCTGCAACTGTGGCGAGTTTGCAAGAAAAACTGTCATCTGCTGTCACAAATAACCAAATCGATCAAGACAAAATTTGTGCCCTGGAGAAGATCGCAGAAAAACAACAGAAGGGAATGGAATACTTGGAACACGAAAGTAAACAACATGACGTCATCGTTTCCGGAGTCCCTGTCAACAGTTTGGATGCAGGCAAGCAACTTTCCGAGTCGAGGTTTTTCTCTTAATTTGTGAGAAACTTAATGTTTGCATATCAGCTGATATGATCACGAAATGTTACCGTATTAAGAAGAAAAATTATTTCCTTGTTAAACTGTGTTCCTCTTACCTAAAGGAATCCATCATGAGGACATATTTCTAAAAAAAAAATCGGCTTGTAATCAGCGATGTATTCACCAATACGCCACCGTCATCGTCACTGCAATCGGTCATTGCCCTCTAGCTGACCGCCTTTGATGTACGCGTTCACCAAAAATCCGACCATGCCGGTGACAGAGTACTCGTAACTCGCTAGCTCGAAAAAATTGCTCAATATTGAACGAACATCGTTCATATATCCTGGGAAAACAACATGAAGCCCGCATCTAGTCCAGGTCCATGCACTGCTACGAAGAAACCACCGTCATCGTCACTGCAATCGCTCATTGCCCAGTTCCTCTAGCTGACCACCAACATACTCCCCTTTTCCATTTGTTGTGTCGGCTAGTTGATGTACGTGCAAAAGCTACAAACGACACACGCACTGCTTGCCTTTGATTTGTGTGCCGATCGCGATCAGTGGGAGATGGAGATGACGAAATCATAGAATTTTGTTTGTCTATGCATTTGTTGTTGCACTATTATTTGATTTGTCTGTGCTATGTTCTTGTTGTAAAGCTTTGTCTTATCTCTGCTCCACTTGTCGCGATTGATTGTAGTGATTTGCCGGCGACGGCAAATGCAAATTCGATAATATTACTATCGATTGGATGCATGTTGCGTTGCAACAAGGTAAAATGTCCACAATGTATTACAAAATCATACTTTTATATTAACATGAAATAATAGCTGGTGTTTTGAGCTGTATTAAAAATAATTATTTTTTTTTAATAGTATTTTCACTTTTTTAAATTTTTTTCAATTTGACAAATCTAAAGTAAAGTTTATTTGTCTCTAAATGTCAGAAAAGAAAACATAGAATTATAATGTCACTTTGTCATATGTTAACTACAAAAAAAAAAAAAAAATGAGAGAATAAATCATTCCAATTTATAACATCCCAGAATTTTTTCTTCTTTATTCAAAGTTTCTTAGCGATACACATATTCGTACAAGTCGATTAAAAGGTGACCCCATACGACACATTGACCCCAAATATTCGCTCCAAACATTTGGTCTTTCGAGCCTAAAAATAAAAGAATCAAATATTATTTACTGTGCTTATAAGCTAAATTGGACATTTTTTCTTTACATTATTATAATGTCACTTTGTCATATGTAAAATATATAAAAAAAAAAAACAATGAGAGAATAAATTATTCCAATTTATAACGTCCCAGAATTAAGTCGGACTTTGCGTTTTTCTTCTTTATTCAAAGTTTTTTTGCGATACACATATTCGTACAAGTCGATTGAAAGGTGACCCCATACGACACATTGACCCCAAATATCCGCTCCAAACATTTGGTCCTACGAGCCTATAAATAAAAGAATCAAATATTATTTACTGTGCTTATAAGCTAAAGTGGACATTTTTTTTTTTACATTTGCTAATTGCGTGAGATTTTCGTGACTTTTTTTTAAAAAAAACCTTTCAACAAAGGCAAAGTGCACAACGGGCTCCCGCGCCTCCAATAGACTTCATAATATGGTACTTTATACCATAACTGTTCGATGTACTGTGGAAAGTGGAACTACATCGTGTGACCGTTTCACAATACTGCAGTTATACCGCAATCGTCCGGTTTGCTGCTGCAAGTGGGATCGCTTCGTATGACCGTTTCATAATACGGTACACCATACCGCAACTGTTCGGTGTAATGCAAGCAATAATGCATCGTGGACTCGTTCACTGTATACAGCAACCCATTCCGTTCACCTTAACAGGCTACGCAACGGAGAGCTAAAAAGAAAAAAGTTAGTATGTGTTTAATAAATATTTAGCAAAAATTATCTCACCGCGAGGATTTCCATCTTGGAAAATAATTTTAAAATCAGCTGCGACTACAACAAGGATGTAGTTTCATCAAAGGAACCTGAAGGCCAAGAAGAGTGTGAAAAGCTTTTCGGTCAGATTAAGGATCTGTACGTCGATTATCGAAGTGCAGTGATGGACGCCTTGGACAAGTTGGCATCGACACCAGCAGCCATACCGGCGGAATCAGCAGGAGCACCATCATCGGCATCAACACAGCTAGCTGAAAACGAAACAGGAGGACCGGTGAGTTCTGTGCCAATAAATTTAAATTTAGGAATTTGAAATTTAAAATTACCTGTGGTGAAGTTGCCCATATTTGCTGGTAATTACGAAGAGTGGAGGTCCTTCCATGACATTTTTGAGTCGCTCATCCACGATAACGAATCCCTGTCGGAAAAAAATCCACTTTTTAAAATCCGGCGTAACGGATGAGGCTTATCGTTTAATACCGCATTTAGGTATTAATCAGGGAAATTACGAAGGGGCTTGGTTAATTCTAACTTCTTGCTATGATCATAAGCGCATCCTTGTTAACGAGCAGTTAAAACTCTTTTTTGGGCAAGGAGCAATTAGTCAGTAAAATTCCATGGGCTTAAAAAGGGTTCTTGATACGTCTATACAGTGTCATCATTCACTTCAGAATCTAGGGTTTCCGGTTGAACATTGTAACTCTATCCTTATTTACACCATGTTGCAGAAACTTCACGCAATAACTCAACAACTGTGGGAGGAAAAGCTGGGGATAGAAAAGGAGTTGCCCACATTTACAAAGTTCCTGGAAGCAAATCTACGATCAACAAGACTGGGGTTTACGAGAACTGCCTCGCTTATAACCATAGCACTCGTCGACTTGCAGTAAGTGCAAAGTAATTTTTCAAGTGGTGAAAAAGACTTCCAATAATAAGCGCCAGCTTGGCCTAGTGGTAGTGGTATTGGACCGTCAGGCGGTGATCACGGGTTCAATTGATGGGGATGGCTGGTCTGGTGTGGTGTTGGCTTTGTTTGGTCGTGTGTAGGTATACATATCTATATTTTTTTCGGACGGCTGAGTTGGAATGACAATGAATGAGACAATGGCCTTGGAATGCATAAGGATAACAAACATTAGAGATTCAAGCTGGTTTGATGAAAAAAGTCCTTGCTATGGGCTTCGCAAGGACCTTCTATACTTTGCCCTCCTCGTTCTATTACGGAAACATTGTTCGTGGAAGATAGAGAAAAGTACAACATCAAAACAATTTAAATTTTATAACGAAAAAAACGTAAAAAGCAAATCCAACAAACACAACAAGGAACTTGATAATACAATACAATTAAGAGTAACATCATGTCTGAGTACGATTCACGCTAGTTTGATCAAACTGGGACGTAGCGGTACGTCCCATTGAATTGAAAAATGGTAATTTTTGTTTCCTCTGCGTGCCATATCTATGGAACTATAGTATCTGTGATACAAGCTTTATTAAATTCCAGCAGTACGTTCCCGGTTAGTGTCATGACGTTACTTTTCCCATTGCAAATCAGATGCCCAGAAACCTTTGATGTAATCGAGAGGATCCAGCTGTTAGTAGCCTTGAGTCCTTTGCATTGATTTTGTATCTGTATTCTCTTTAATGTGCATTTATTTAAGCTATCTTGATTATGGTTCAATAACGCCATTCCACAGTTATCTGGATTTCCTTGCTGATAAGAGTTGGATGTACATGACTGCACATGTACTTAGTTGGCAACAAAGGTCCTGGCCAATGACGCGGCTAAATACGGAGCAGATTTTTTTACAATGAACGTCTTATTTCTGTGAATCATAGGAACGGTTATAAAGTTGAAATTTTTCTGCATCTGTCAGCGGTAATAGCATTTCAAACAAAATAAAGTGGTTTAAGCTGCGCCCTTTTACTGATGGCATTTAGTACATGTCTATAACTGACCCCTCTGGCAATGACAAATACGAAGGCAAATTGCTACTTACTAATCGAAGCTGTTATTGAATTTCTTCGGGGTTATAAGTTGTGGATTTATCTTTCCGTGATTTAAATCCAGAAGTACCTCCAACAAGATTTCTTGAACATGCTCGAAATTGGTAAGAAATAAAATTAAGTAAGAAGTCAATGATGCTAAATTCTGGTTTACCTCGTTTGTCCTTTGTTTTTCATCAATGATTCCGATTGTCTTTGAAATATAATCATTGAGGACCTTAAATTGATCTTGAATTTGAATATGTTTCCGCTTTAAAATGTTTAAAATTGCATCTGTAATGGAACTTTGTTTTCTTATAAGTTCCTTCAACTGTTTTTCATTCTTATTTATTTATTGAAGCTTTGTACAAGCCATAACTTAGAAGATAACTTAACCTATTTCTACCTTAACCTATTTTTAACCTATTTTTATTTTCATTTTATTTTTTATTTTTAGTTTTTATTTTATGCTCATTTCAAGACTTCAAGATTTCAAGATTTTTTATTAATTCCACTTCAAGATAACAATTCATTAAAAATATCGTAAAAGATTGTTAATTTAATACATTATAATAATAGATATACGTACATTTTTTCATAATAATATAGACGAAATCTGGGTATAGTGATCACAAAATATGGAATTAATAATAATAAACTTTGTGGTATAATGCAACCAGTCGCAAGTGTATGACTATGAATAAAATTAAAAAAACGATAGGATTAAAGCCGAAAAGGGAAGACGAAAAGGAGAACGCGATGTACAGCGAAATGCAAATTAAATTAATTTTAATTTTTTTGCGCAAATATTTTTTTGGAAAACAAAAGATCAATAAACCAATAGAAGAACAATGTTAAAATGAGGATTAAACGTAAATAAATGGTACGATAAGATATAACTTGAAGTAGAGTTTCAACTTCAGATCGTGAAAGTAACCAAGCTTTAAGTTTTTCTAAGAATTGATTTCCGCGTGTTACTAGATTGGATATATCAGACGGCAGTTTGTTAAAAATGTAAGGTGCTATAGAAGTCAGAAAACGTCGATTGTGCTCTTTATTAACCCTAGGGACATCAACTGTAGACCCATTTCTCAATGAATATACTCCATTTCTTCTAAAGTGGATATTACCACTTCTAACAAAAAATACTTTAAGCGCTTTGCAGATAAAAAGGTAACGAAGTGGTAGTATTTTCACTGATTGAAATAGGGGCAGTGAGGGCTTAAATCTGTTTTTACAAAGCAATAACCAAATTATTTTTTTCTGTGCTGTAATAATAGGACTCAGGTTACTTATATAGGCACAGCCCCAACAAGCAAGACCATACTCAAGCCGTGATTGAACCAATGCGTAGTAGATAGCTGAAAGTAAACTATGCGGAACAAGCTTACGCAAGTGATACATTTTGTTTAAATATATGTATAGTATTTTTTTAGAGACATTATGTGTGACTTCCAGTTTAATTTGTTATCTATTACAACTCCTAAATACTTATACTCCTTCACGAATTCAAAAGCAAAGCATTTATTTGTGCAGTTCAGCTTGTCGCAACTATGTTGGTGAGATGTAATGCCTTCAATTGCTGTGTTCTGGTTAAACAGGGAAAAGAACATCGCCTTAGACTTTGTGCTAAATATAAGTTAGCCAGATACTAAGCAAATGTAGATCAGAATTTATTTGGTCTGGAATCGTAACTAAAGAATTGTCTGCATATGAGAGCGCTAGATCGTCTGCATATCCAATTAAATGGCCGTTTAAAGCTAGGTTAAATATGGAATTTATGTAAACAAGGAAAAGGATTAGTACTAGACCTGTGGGACACCAGTATTTTGACAGACTTCTTCCTTGCTTACAAATCTATTTACCCTAACGCGCTGTTTTCGATTTAGCAAGTAGGACTTAAACCATTCAGATATATTGCCTCTAAAGCCAGCGTTACTGAGATTTTCGAATTAATAGATCGTGATTTACTAAATCAAAGGCTTTTGTTAAATCAAGAAAAAGTCCAACTGTTTTTAGATTATTGTCTGGTGCATTATAAATTCTTTTTAAAAAGGCCACAATTCCATCTTCAGTGCACTTACCTTTCATAAAACCAAATTGCAACTTATTAAAAAATTTAGTCTTTTCAAGAAAGTTAAGCATTTTGCTAACTATTACCTTTTCAAAAATCTTTGAGAAGACCGATAACAAGGATCACTTGGATCACCTTTTTTAAAAGTCGGAACAATTAACGAGGTTTTAAGACAATCAGGAAATATTCCGCACTGAAAGCTTTGATTAACAATGTGCCTCAAGGGATTTACTATGAACTTTCCTATCTTCTTGATGATAACGTTACTAATGCCATCTATCCCACATGAGTTCTTAGCTTTCAAACTGTTAATAATAACAAGAAGTTCAGAATTACTAATGGGCCCGAAATAGAAGGAAAGTTGACTCGTTTTATCAAGTAAAAATCCCCCATTACTATCATTTAATTGAACATGTACATCTGGTTTACATTTTTCAGTTACATTTTTAAAGAAAGCGTTCATGCCGTTGCCTAAGTCCTCATTACTACTGACGATCTTATTGCCTAATTTAAGAATCTTTAAATCTTTTTTGTTCTTGCCTAATATGTTATTGACAATACGCCACTGCTCTTTAAGATTATACCGACTTTCTGCAAATTTGTAGCTGTAGTATTTATTTTTTTTCTTATCTATTAGTTTGCGGACATTAGTTTGTAGCTCTCTATATACCTGCTTAACTAAAGGTTGGTTCATTCTGCTCCTATTTTTTCCATAGAATTTATTTTTTTCTTCTATTTTTGCGCAGATTACATAATTGATCCAAGGTTTAATTTTATTAAATCTATTCCTTTGCTTAGTACTTTTGCAGTCCATTATATACCCTTCAAGTTTTCCTAAGAAAACTGAAAAAGCACTAGAAGGACATTCCGAACTAAACACAGAATCCCACCTTTCTAAAGACAGACACCGAATCAATTTAGAAAATTTTATTTGAAATGTTTCTTTTTCACAATTACTAGGAGATTGGTTCGGAACATTGAAAGCAGACGTTTTTTTTAAAGCATTTTTAAAAGCAATGCCAACTGAATAATGATCGGTTATACCTAGTTCCAAAATATACGGATAGGTATTAGTAAAATCTCTGGACTTGAGAAAGAGGTGATCGATGCATGACTTTGACTTATCACCCATTCTAGTAGGAAGATTTATAAGCGAGCGAAATCCTAATGAGGATAACAGAAACATATATAGTCATCGCTTTCCCTTGGAAGATTAAGTATGTTGATATTTATGTCCCCCACTAAGCAAACATTCCCACAATTAATTGAGCACAACAAACCTTCGAGCTCATTAAGAAAAATATTACTATGCACAAACTGCAGTCGATATACACAAACAAAAATTGACCGGGCCCTACTGTGTGGGCCACAATTATTCTTAAACTAAAACTTAAAACTAACATTTAAGGGAAGGGTGGGGAGTTGTTAAGAGGAGGTATAGAGAAAATTTGTAATAGAGGACTGGAATGAATGAAAGTCAAGTGTGTTCTGTGCATTGTTGGCCAGACGCAACATTCTGGAGATTTGTTCGAAATGGCCGTAGTTGGTGCGGTGGAGAGGGAGACGAAAGAGTGGTACGGACCTAAGGTTATGTGGATTAGTCTGAAGTGAAATCATTTCCAGTAGTGCGGGGTAATCGATCGTATCAGTTAATAATTGGTGTACGAAGAGTATGTCAGCTACCTCGCGTCGTTTTAAAAGGGTTTGCAAGTTAGTTAATTTTAGCCGATTTTCATAGGGGGGTAAAATATAGTTGTCGTCCCATGGGCAAATAAATATAAATATAATATAATATAAATAAGGCAAAACGGATAAACCTGCAGTGCACGGCTTCGATTCTAAGGGAGTAGGTGTCGTGAAAGGGTGACCAAACTTGACTGTTTAACCTAACAAAGGTGATATAAAGGGACTTTGTAACGTAAGGGTTCGAGAATTCTTTAGACCTGCGCTTTATGAAACTGAGAGAAGAATTGGCCTTGTGAATAATTTGATCAATGTGGGAACGGAAGTTTAGCTCCTTGTCACAAATAATACCCAGATTGCGTATAGAGGAGACTGCGGGAACAGGCTCGTTGTGAAAGTAATAGGTTCTAAGGGGTGGGGGAAGTCGCTTACGAGAGAACGTTATGGATTGACATTTGCCGACGTTAAGTTCTAAGATGTTTTCGTCGCAACATGTGTAGAATGAATTTAGGTCGTTTTGAAGTAAGAGAGAATTGGTGGGGGTAGATATTATCTTTATGATTTTCATGGCATTCGCATAAATAGACAGATCTGAGTCTTTTATGATATGATCAACATCGTTTATTAAGACAAAAATCAGTGGACCAAGGTGACTGCCTTGAGGAACACCTGAATTGGCGTTAATGGGGTCAGGGACTGAAAATCTAAAGAGAAACATGTACTGGCGTTCCTCTAGGGACGATCTCAACCATAAGATGAAAAAGGGGGAAACCCGAAGGCTTTAAATTTAAGGTAAATTGATAGCTGACATATTTTATCAAACGCCTTGCTGTAGTCGGTCGTCATGATATCCACTTCCTTACCATTCTCTAATGCTTGCAGTGTCGAGCCACTACAGTGTGATGTCCTGTAAGTAAAATGCATAGGGTCGTCACTTGCAGTCTTTGCCAAGTCAGTGTAGTGGTCTTGTCAAGTCATCGTCGTGCCTGATCAGTGGAAGAACGGCCTTCCCACTCCCCCACACACTATCATCGCACAAGAGAAATTACCTGCACATCACTACCAAATGACCACTTAACTGAGTTGAAATACATTTGAATTTATTCATATAAACAGCTCAAATCGTGTGAATTCCTATTCCTTCATATCTCCGCGTGGACTTTTCTGAATTTTTCCAATTAATTGAATTCCTTTCTTTCAAATCGTTAATAACGTTTAATTATAGTGCATTACCAAATGCATTACGCGTGTAGTTCGGTTTCAACAAAGTATTCGGTGTCTTGCGTGATTCGCAGATCTTGTTTGGTGGCCATGGTGACTCGGGAACTTTGCGCAGTGTCTATGGAACAGAGCTAATGAAAACAATTCCATTCGCACATTGGTGGGAGCCGCACACTGGACGTCTTACACTGGTGGCCGTCAAGGACTGCTTGTGCCCAGCTCATGACAATGGATGTGGAACTTCAGCATCTCCGCATTGGTAAGTATTCGTCGGATTATTTCCTTTTAGCATTGTTTACATTTGCATCGGTACATTTGGTGGCCAGTGTCACATTTGGTGACTAGTGTCAACCAACCAATAAAATTTGTCCGTTTTTTTTTTGTTTTTCGTTTTGCCGCAGTCACTTCGGTCTCGTAACAAATTGACTGTGAAAACTAAAATTGTAAAGCTTTTAATCATCATTGCTAGCAGACTGCAAGAATTACCTCTAGTGAACATGCATCAGGAGTCAACAAGGGAACCCAAGTCACCCCAAGGAAGCAGCTGACAAAAAAGGAATCAATCCCAGTGACCAGCATGGAAATGTGGTGGTTAATGTAAGTTTAGGTTAAGTAAATACACTAGTGAATCAAATTAAAAGATTGAAAATTAAGAAGTAAAATTAAAGACAAAAAAAAAAGAAAAAAAATATTAAAGAACTAAGGTAACTAAGAAACTAAAAGCTAAATTTAATACAAGAAATGAGAATTAAAAATTAAGTTATTAACTTAAAATAAATTAAATATCGAAACAATAGAAAATTAAAACAATTGGAAATTAAGAGCATTAGATTGAAAATATAAACATTTCTTTTTATTCTTCTTGTACATTATTTTTACGAAAAAAATTAATAAAAACATGACTGACCTACGTTCAGGTGCGTCTACTGACCCCCCACATAGCAACCCCAACGGCGATGCTCTCGCCATCAATATTAACCCTGTCTTACTTCCAAATCCTACCCCTTTCACAAGAGCAAATACTTCTACTCCTGCGAGTGATGACCCAAATAACTCATCTACGTGTAGTCCCTCGCATTCAGATAGTGACCAGAAGGTAACTGGAACTCCTAATCTGGACATCCTCATTTTGTCCATAATTCGCAAAATTTTCAAAGAATCAGTGAAAGAGATTATTCATAGCGTTTTAAACGGTGCCGCGAAATTAGGTCACAGGAAATAAGCCCCCAAAAATAAAAATTAAATAAGGCCCCAAAATTGGGGTAATTTTTCCTAAAATAGAAATAAGGCCCCAAACATAAATCAAACTAAGTACCCGCCTCTTAGCGGCGCCCTGAGTACCTGCAAGTACTGTTTAATTCACTTCAAATTCTATTTTATTAAACTTTTGCCATTCTGTATTTCAAAAAAATTTCAAAAAATTACATAATGAAATTGCACGCCAAATTTAGACAATTTTTGTTGTTGTGTGCACATTTTTAGGGCCTTATTTCATTTCTTGTCGGCCTTATTTCCTGCGGCATAATTTCGCAGAGAAATTTTTTATTGTTTTTTTTTTTTAATAATTTGCGAACTCCAAAGGGGATATGAATACCGTTATACTATTACAGGTACGGGCGTTGTGAAAAAGAGAGGGAGAGAAAGAAAGATTTGGTATAGTGGTTTGAAACTCAGGTGATATTAAGTTTCTTTAAACTCCAAGGGTAGCGTTCAGATAACTGGGGAGCATTTTTGTTTTGTTTTTATTGTTGGTGCTTATGATTCACAGTATTTTAAACCCAAGCGCTGATTTCTACGAGTGTGTTAATCAGCCAATTGCTGCACAATATCGAAACAGTTTAGAAGACCTGGATAAAACCCCAGATGTTGTTCGCTGTCTTAGAAACTTCTCAGGCGATGGAGCAGATTTCAGCTCCTGGAAGAAAGATGTTGACCGAATCCTCCAGTTATATGAACCCATAAAAGGAATGCCTAAGTACTACGGTATTTTAAGCGTTATCCGAAATAATATCACTGGAAGCACCGAAGTCGTGTTGGAGTCGTATAACACTCCACTCCATTGGGAGAATATTTCCAAATGCCTTATTATGCACTATGCTGACAAGCGCGATTTAAACATTCTCGAACACCAAATGGCGTTCCTTGTTCAAGGGAGCATCACGGTATTAGAGTTTTACCAAGCTGTCTACAGCCACCTCTCTCTCATTGTCATTCCCAAGAGTTAACTCAACTACTTACGCAGACTTATATAGACAAGGCTCTCGATACTTTCATTAGGGCCCTCAAGGGTGATCTTCGCAAGTCATAGGGGTACGCGAACTCTTTGATTTACCTTAGGTACCTCATTTGTGCCTCAAGTTGGAAAACCAGGGGTACAGATCACAACACATGCAAAACTACGGCATGATAAGAAGGCATCCCAAAGTGAATCCACAAAATATATAACCATTCCATGCTCAGACAAGCTTTCTGCCTTTCAATCAATCACAGCTACGAGTATCATTTTATCAGCAGAACGTGCAAGGGTATCAGCATCAAACCCATCCAGGTTACAGACCACCATTTTTACCAAGGCAACAACTTCCCTTTTCTTCAAATCAACAAATTCAAGCCAAACAACAATGTTGGTGATCCCGCACGAGGAGAAGAACACCTAAATACATTGCTGCAAGCGCCGCCACCGCAGTCACACGCCACGAGTCTACGCAATTTTCATCGCATCCGCATGCCAGCACCTGACCTATTTACGTTGTTTAAGCTGCTGCGATCGTATAAGCATAGTTCCTGAAAATTCTACGGCGTCATTTGGCATCACGGAGGGAATCTACCTAACTTCAATTCGGACAGCGTGGAATCGTAGCGTTTCGAATCACGCGACTCGTGATTCCTCCCCTACCACACATAAGAAGCAACAACAGCTGTTAAACTTCTACATGAAATTTCTGGAAGGTTCCACAACAAAAATCCTTAAACGCCAAATTTCAGGCAGGCATAACCTCCGACGACACACTAGTGGTTGTTGCAGTAACACTACCCACATCGCCATTAATATTTTCTCCAAAATATGGGTTTTGTAAATCCGTTCTCTTCCTTCGTAAAAAATTAAACTCAAACTCTTTCTGTCCAAAATGGGAGAGGGTAATGACCAACAAACACCCCAAAGTGGTTCTTCTAACCTACACCAAATTAATCAGCAGAACCCACTGACTGGTAACACAACTCCCTCAAGCGGACAAACAAACAATTTAATCGAAGCTGTGGCTATAAAATTACCAGATTTCTGTGGTTCTTTAGAGTAGTAGTAGTTGTTCGGGCATTACCACAAGACGTGGTTGCAAGTGTGTATGACATTCTCATACAAGAATCACCGACCCTAACACTAATATATAAAAGGCCCTCATAGACAGATTCTATGAGTGAAGGGAAGCGTATCGAGGCACTACTGTCAGGTGAGGAGATGGTGGATATGAAGCCGTCTGAGTTCTATCGTCGACTCGTAACCATAGCAGGGCAGTCCATGATCGTTTCAGAAAACCTAATTATAGAATTGTGGAATCGTTGCCTTCCCACATTAGTCCAAGTCGTGGTAAAGTTAGGCCCAAAGACTAAAATCGAAGAACTTCACGTGGCAAATGAAATTTTCGAAGTTTATCAACAACAGAGTACTTTAGCATTTTCTATCACATCTTAAGCGGAGAAAACAATAGGCGAACTTACCTGCACAAACCGAAACCTTCAGATGGAAATTCATGAAATGTCAACAAATTCATTAAATGTCAACAATCGCGCTCCTCGAAATAGATTCACATCATACAACAATAGATCCACACGTTTTAGGTCCCGTTCTCGTTCAAGGCAACATAGTTTTCATAGGCGACACCAAGCTCATAGTCAAGACAGTGCTCAAGCAAACAGACAAGACGGCTCAATGTGTTGGTACCATGCGCATCATGGTGCAAATGCACAAAAGTGCAAAAAACCATGCAGATTCGAAAAAAACTAGACTCTGCTGCCATCGTGATGGCGAATGACAGTAGCGCTCAAAGCTCGCCTTATAAAAGACCCCTTTTCCAACAGCACTTTTTTAATTGACTCTGATTCGGACGTTCCAACTCTCCCTGCATCGCAATGCAGATCACAAAGTTTAAAACCAGATCAACTTCTTTCCGCAGCGAATAGTACTACTATTAAAGCATTTGGCACAAAATACCTCCTCATGACTTTAGGTTTCCGGCGAGTATTCAACCACACCTTTCTTATCGCTTCAGTTACAAATCCGATCATTGGCACAGACTTCCTGCGAAAAAGGGGACTAATTACTGACATCAAAAACTCACAACTAATCGATCCCCTCACTAACTCAAGAGTCAGTGGCACATCTTGTCAACAAGTCCTCATTTTTTTACGGTAAAAGACAAATACCAAGCCCTGTTAAGTGAAATGGAACCTCCAGATTTTACCTTACCTGTTAAATACTCAGTCGTTAACCACATCCTTACTAAAGGACCCTTACCGTTCACTTAGACGGTTAAACACAAAGAAAGACAACATCGCTAAGGATGAATTCAACTATATGATCCAGGTAGGAATCTACAAATCATCCTCGTCACCATGCTCGTCTCCCTTGCATATGGCTCCAAAAAATGATCTTAAAGACTGGAGGCCGTGCGGCGATTACAAATTTGTAAACTCAATTACTGTGCCAACAGGTTGTATCATCTTTTCGAAAATCGATATAGTACACGCTTTCCATCACATCCCCTTTGAACTCGTGCAATTCGATCGCATGCCTTTCGGTTTAAAAAATGCGGCACAAACTTTTCAACGCTTCGCTCACCAAGTTAGGAGGGAGCGTCGTTTACATAGGCGATTTCCTGGTGTATAGTAAGTCGCAAGAGGAACATGATAAACATCTCAGAATCATTTTCCAACGCTTGTTAGAGTATGGTCTTCGAATAAAGGCTTTTAAATGCGTATTTGATCGAACAGTTTCCAGAGTCACAATCATTAAAAAGCTCTCAAAGATTTGTAGGTATGGTAAATTATTACCGCACCAATTTACAACCACCTGCCTGAATTCGTTAAAACCAATGCAAAACTAAAAGATTTCACTTCGGCAAAGCAAGAACTCGCTAAAGCAGCTCCCCTCCTAAGCCTGACGCTAAAGTTAGCATCACCACGGATGCATCCGATAAAGCTCTCAATGCAGTCATTCAGCAGCAAAGAGGTGATATATGGGAGCCCCTGGCATTTTTTAGCACAAAGCTTTCGCCTACGTAAACAAGATATTCGGCATTCGATAGGGAACTTCTGGCGATATACTTGACCATTAAACATTTTCGCAATTTTGTCGAAGGAGAGGACTTCTGCGTCTTCACAGACCAAAGACCACTCACCACCGAAAATGTGTTTACCAAAGCCAACCGTACCCCAAGATAAGAATGACATCTCTATTTTATATCCCAGTTCACAACTGATATTCGACACATTCAGGGCTCTGCAAATGTCGTAGCGGACACCTTGTCGCGACCGAACGCTGACGCATTGGATCTTACCTATCCAGGAGTCGAAGACTTAGCCAAAGCGGAAGAGAGTGACGAAGAACTCACCACACTTGTTCGAAATCTCCATTGCAATTCCAACGTAAAACTAGAGTTCATTAATATACCTGCCTATAGAATTTCCCCTTGGTGCGAAACGTCCGCAAATACCAACCGGCCATATGTACCTGTGGGCAAGTGGAAGCAATTCACTCCCTCTCTCATCCGGGAGCTTCACGCAAGAAAATCGGCAAAATTTACTTCTGGCCCAAAATGAACAGTGACATAAACTCTTGGGCGAGAAATTGTTCATCGTGTCAGGTAGAAAAAATTCAAAAACATATAAAACTACAGTCTGATTAAATTGAAATCCAGGCTGGTCGATTTCAACACCTATGTACACATGGGCGTTGTCGGTCCGCTTCCTCCCTCGAATGACTACAGATACATTTTGACCATAGTGGATAGATTTTCCAGGTGGCCGGAAGCATACCCCATTCGTGAGATACTCGCCGAAATAGTTGCGAGAAAATATGTCTGCGAGCACGTTTCGAGATTCGGTGTATATAAAACAATCACCACCGATCAAGGATCTCAATTCGAGTCCAAATTGTTTAAGGAACTAAAAAAAATTCTTGGGAACAAACCGCACCTGCACGACTGTTTACCACCCACAGGCTAATGGCATGATCGAAAGGTTCCTACACCAACTCAAAAGATCCATACGGGCATCGGGAAATAAAGTCAACTGGACTGAACAACTCCCCTTAATTTTGCTAGGCTTTCGCACCTCCATAAAAAAAAAAATGTAAATCATACATCCCTGCACTCCTGTACGGAGAAAACATAAAGGTTCCTTATGATTTCTCCTCGGTATTGTGAACCAAGTTTTGATCAGGAACGACAAAGTAAAAAGAATTTGGGATTCTCCTTATGGGGGTCCATGCGAAGTAGTAAGGAAATTAAGAAAGCAATTTGTAATTAGAAAACATAACAAAACAATATCAGTGTCAATCGACAGAGTTAAACCATTTTCTAGTGACAGCTGAAATATTTACTAGACAGGACAAATAATTGATTTTACGAATTACGCTGGAAGAGAGGTGATGTAGAGGCCAATTCGAGATGGCGTCCGAATTTATGTACAGTGGCTCCCAGCTTAAATGATGCAGTTACATTTTTAACTGAAAAATGCGAAAATAGAAACAATCTTACCAAAAACAAAAAAAAAAAGATTGGATTTCAATTCTGAGTTTATTTTAAGTAGATATGAAAGAAAAAAAAAAAAAATAATAATAGATAAACATTTTTTAAACTCAATTGAGAATTTAAAATGTCTTGTTGTAAAATAATGTCATAGCTTAAAAGATGCATTGAGTTTAATAAAACAAATTATTAATTTTTCTTAAACTTTTTTTCATTAATTTTTTTTTAACAAAAAGACTCTCAGTACTTTGTCGGATATCCTCGTTGTTTAAGCACTGATTGCAATCTTTTTGGCATTGACTTTACCAGTTTTGCTGTGTATTTAGAAGTTATTTGATCCCACTCTTCCAGAAGCGCCTTTTTTAGATCTGCTGTATTTCTTATATGGTGTTTTCTGATTTTGCGTTCAAGTTAGGACCATCAATTTTCTATTACATTGAGGTCTGATGACTGCGCAGGCGTTTGTATTATATGAGGGCAATTCCAAATCAACCAAGTTTGCACAAGTCCAGACTTGTGCTTAGGGTCGTTGTCTTGGTACAGTCGAAAGCTATCGTGTATATTTGCTCTTCAAAATATCTAGATATATTTTTTTGTCCATATTGCCTTCAATGAACACCAACTTCCAGTCGTTCACAGACTTTCATAGAGTACGCACGTGTTTCGGCTTCTCATTTAAAATCGTGGTGTTTTAAAGTAGAAAGTTAGACAGTGAGTTCTCAAGTGGCGAGTTAGCCTAGTAGGAGTGGTAGTGAACCATCAACCCAGGGGCCTGGGTTCAATTCCCAACCGGTAAAAATATTATTCTGGACTTTTTTCTTTTTCATTAAAAAAATAAAATAAAATTGTGAATAAAAAGTTAAGAACAGCCGAGAATCAGGCGATGGAAGGTGAGCGGTCCGCGCTCCCATTAGCGGGACCAGCTGATAAGAGAGTGTCAGCCGATGAGGCAGTTACATCTGGTCACGCAGCAACAGTGGTAACTGAAAGTGTGGGAAAAAGGAGAAGAAAATTAAAACCTTCTCCCAACCTGGTAAAGCGTCCCTCCAAATCAACTCCAGCTGAACAGCTGCCAAGTGGAGCGAGGGAAGGGGCGCTGAGTACAGCAACAGCAGCAGCAGCAGCAGCAGCAGATAAGAAGCGGCAGAGGTCGGATGACTCTGTCACGTTAGTGTACATCTCTGACGGTGGGGAAGGCCGCTACATTGGAGATGATGATAACTGCTTCGCGGTTCTGGCATGCTCTGAATCGGATGACGAAGAGGAGGAAGTCGAAAGTCTAACCAGCAGCATCAGGCAGTTAGAACAAAGGGTGCTTGCCATTAAAGCCAAACAAATGGCAAGGAGAGAAAGGAGCGGCAGCTAGAGCTCCAGCGCGCTCAACAACAAGAGAAGCAGCTAGAAGGAGAGCTGCAACAACAAAAAAAGCAGCCGCAAATGCAGCAGCAGAAGCAGCAGCATGAACAACAGCAGCAGAATAAGCTGGAACAACAACAGCAGCAGATAACACTGCAACAACCACAGCAGCAGAAAATGCAGCAACAACCGCAGCAGCAGCAGCAGAAACAACAGCAACAGAAGCAGCAGCAACCGCAGCAGAAACAACAGCAACAACAACCGCAGCAACAACCGCAACAGAATATAAGAAAGAATATAAGAAAATTAAAGAAAAAAGACGCTCCTTGCGCTGCTTAAAGAGAAAGAGTGCAACGAGCTCGAATTTGTAGGGGTCAAGCCATTCACCACAGCTAAGGCAAAAAGGGAGAAGCGAAAACTGCCGTTCTTCCTAGTTCAGCTTCAACCCAATAGCAAGCTGGATGGTCTAAGGAGTATTAAACTCCTAGACTACCAGGTTGTCGCATGGGAAAAATTAAGAAGGAGCGAAAACATTTTACAATGTGTTCGCTGCCAAAGGTTCGGGCACGCCGCGTCGAACTGCGAAATGCTGATTCGATGTGTCAAGTGTGGAAAGAACCACAAAGCCGAGGAATGCACTCTGGGTAAGGATGGAGTGGCAGATAAGAGCCAGCTCTCGTGTGCTTTATGCAAGAACTCGGGACACACCGCAAACTATCGGGGTTGTCCTAAGTTCCAGTACATTAAGGAAGTAAATCTAGTTCGCCAGGAGAAGGTCGTAGTGAAACGTCCACCTGCTCCCATTCAAACACAATCCGTGACTCCCCAAGTGACCTACGCCCAAATGGCGGCAGGTTGGGGAAACGCGGAACAGAAAAGACCGAAGGTTGCTTCTCAGGCCCCAGCGCCTAGAGCACCGGAGGCTCAAACTGACTTGCTGGCCATCTTGCTCTCTATCTAAGGGCAGATGGAGCAGCTTCAACGTCAGGTACAGGAGCAGGCGAAGCGGGTGGACCAGAGCTATGCACTTCTGTCGGGCTTAACGCACCTTCAGTCGTAATGGGTACGAACATGGAGGAGCAATCCTTGAAGATCCTTGCGGTGAATGTGAATTCACTGATTAGGATCGAGCGAAGAGCCGTATTGTTTAAGTTGCTTGAAGACCAAACCCCTGATGTGCTTATGGTTAGCGAAACAAAGCTATCCCAGAAGCACAAATTGGGGCACAATAAATACAATATTGTCAGAAGAGACCGACCCAACTCCACACAAGGAGGAGGTGTTGCGATCTTCATACGCAAACAACTGCAATTTAAAGTTATGTATAGCGGTGAAGTGCGAAGTTTCTAGGAGCTGGAAGCGTGTATCGTGTGCATCCCTCTCCGTAGTGGAAAGAGGATGTACTTGGTCGCACTCTATGCACCTGAAGCTACTCAATCTACTTTATTTATTTCAGAGCTCGAGACACTTTTTCGATACCTAAGGCTGGAGTCGGAGGAGAATTATTTCATCATGGCCGGAGATCTAAACGCCAAACATAGAGATTGGGGAAACAACACACCAAATCCTAGAGGGAACCTACTATTCAATTGGTGGGGTCGGCACAGTGTCGAGTATAAACTCGATTTGAAAGCTACAAATAGTCCGCCGTTTCCTAGAAGCGGCTCCTATCTGGATCTTATGCTGTTCGACGTACGGTTACAACTGACCGACATGGACCGACAAACTATAAACTGTCTGCACACATTTGTGTATGACAGTGACCATTGCGGACTCAGTGCCGTAATAACGATTCCCAACGAAATTGCGGAGTTAGAGGAGTTTGTCCAAACGTACTCCCACAATTATAGTAGGACGCGTTGGACTCGCTTCTCAAGAACTTTGACAAGAGCACTCTCCTCGAATTCGCTCTACCCACCGTCCAATAGGAATCTGTCAAACGAGGAGATTGACTGGTACCTAAAACAAAAGGACGAGACAATTAAACGAACTATGGACAATACGATACCTCGGTATCAACATACTGACAACGCAGACATTTTCCGCAATGCAACAATTGACGCACTACACCAATACAAAAGTAGACTGCTGTCGAGACTAAAAACCTTGTACAGACAGTTTACTGACAGACAAAACTCGGAGGTTAGGACGCTGAAGTCGTTGATTAAAAACCCCCAGAAATTAATTAGAGAAAATTACAGACTTTCTGTAAATTTGCATTGGAACAACAAAATTCGGGCTGTAAAATCCAACAACCCGAGTATGTTCCCGCAAATAAATAAAATATTTCAGAGGAATAATCAAAACGACCTTCCGTGTCTTAAGATCCCCCGAACGACGAACAATGGACAGGTATAGATCCAGATAACGCAGTAGAGAATGACAACTTCTTTGTGATCGAAGATCCGCAGGAGAAGGTAGAGGCTATAGGAGCGACTTTCCAGGAAGTGTACAAGGTGAATGATACCATTTCCCCAACCACGACCTGGAAAATCGCGTCCTTGTGCACAACTTCTACCTTCGAAATGATATAGAGCACTGGCGATCCGAAAACATAGGTTTTACATAGTTCAATGACGATAACATGGCAAATAATGTCATCGCCGATGAAAGGGTACATCCCCCGTACATATCGAATGTGGAGCTCCAAGCGATCTTCGACTCATTGAGGAGGAAGAAATCTGTAGGAATCGATGGAGTGTCGAACATTGTGCTTCGACATCTCCCTCTAGAAGCGGTGGACATTCACACCACTCTGTTTAACAATGTGCTGAATAATGCACATTATCCAGAACATTGGAAAACAGCAGTGATACAACCCATCCCCAAAAGGGGTAAGGACACCTCCAATCCGGCAAATCTCCGGTCGATAAGTCTCCTTCCGAACATCAGCAAGGTATTCGAGAAAGTGATCAATAGAGCCCTGCTTAAGTGGACTGAGAACAATAATATAATTCCGGATACCCAATTCGGTTTTAAGGCGGGGCATGATACAATACATGCCGCTTCTAAACTGGTATCGGATATCCAATGGAACAAAAGCAAGAACCAATGCACGGGGGCCTGCCTGATTGACTTGGAGAAGACCTTCGACACCGTATGGTTAGAGGGACTCTTCTACAAGCTAAGCTGGCTGGGCATAAGCAAACCACTGCTGTATATACTTCATAACATGCTCACCAGTAGACAGTTCATTGTCAAAAATGGCAATGTGACTTCTGCTTGAACATTTCTAATTAAAAACGGTCTACAACAAGGTGCGGTTAATACACCGATCCTTTTCAATATTTACACAAGCGATCTCAAAGGATCACTTCACCATGCCATAGCGTACGCAGATGACTTGATCGCGTACAGATCAGGGCCAAAAATCGACGTCATTGCAATTCTCTTGCAACGTGACTTCGATAAAATTCTGCGATATTGCGATGACTGGAAGTTGAAGATCAACTTCCAGAAATCGGAAACCATTCTTTTTAGGACGCCGTTGTCTGGGGCCTCTAGGGATACCAGGAAGAATTGGCGAAACTTCTCAATCGTGGGACCGCACGGACAGCCACTTACGTGTCGAAGTGTAGTCAGATACCTGGGGCTCTGGTTAGACCAATTTTTTTTTTTTTATAATTTGCACGTGTTAAAGGGGATATGAATACCCTTGTACTAATTTTTAGAACACGTACGTTTTGTGGAAAGGGGAAGAGGCTGAGAGAAAGACAGAGTGGTGTGGTTTGAAACTCAGGTGGTATTAAGTTTCTGTAAACTCCAAGGGTGGCTGTCCAGATAACTGGGGAGTATTTTGTTTGTTTTCGCTTTTATTGTCGTTGCTTATGATTCACAGTATTTTTTCCGTCCTCCAGATGTCATCATCACGATCAAGTTGCATTTTAGCCATGTGACCACCCTACTGCCAGTGTTATGCCTTCACAGTAGAGTTGACTTAGCTTTCGCAAGTGATCGACTTTTTTTTATTTATTTCGTGCGAAATAAATAGATGATTCTTGACTTCAGGATTTGAACTGTGAATCAACAGCGTGACAAGCGATGATGTCACCACTACACCACGGCCACCCAAATATCATATCTATATTTATATAAACATATAAATGCTGCTCTGGCCAGAGCCAAAGGTGCTTTTGCCCTTACAAAGAGGCTTTTTTATAGCAAGCAACTCGATGCAAGGGTAAAGGTAATCTGCTACATGGCCCTCATCCGGCCCATGCTCGTATATGGATGTCAAGTGTGGTTCAACGTGGGAGCAAGCTTGTTGGAAAAGATTCGGGTGTTTGAGAGGGCTTGCCTTCATTTGTACAGAACACCAGAGTCCCAGTACATAAAATTCTATCCCAATGAGGTCCTATACAACAGGGCTAACCTAATAAGAGTGGATAATTTCGTTATCAAGCTGATTCGAAGGCACATTGCAAGAGCAATGAGCTCGACGAACAACCTGATCTCCGGGGCTTATTACCCCAATTACGAGTATTACGAGAGAGTGCGCCTTAGCGGCTTTGTTCCCCCAGAGGCGTTCCTCTATTTTGATAAGAAGGGTCTGATCCTGGACAGATTGGCGGTGCCGCTAATCTTTCACGTTGCTCGGACAGCTGTGGATAGGCGACTCAACTACAACAGAGACGTTGCACACGGTTTAGTAGGGCGGTATCGGGTCGCGATATTTATGACGTACAACGTCAGTACGGTCATTTCTGGTGGCTGGCCGAAAGAGAGGAAACTCCTTCGTCGTTTCCCCCTAATCCAGGGTAGCCTGTTTGAGATTTAAGTTGGCTGCTCTTGCCCATGGAAAAAAAAAAAAAAAAAAAAAACACTTGATAAAATAAAAAAAAAAAAAAAAAAAAAAAAAATACGTATATAATTACGTAAGGTAGAGTAAGATAGATTAAGGTAGAATAAGATAGTTTAAGATTTATTTTAAGGTAGTATTTAAGTTGTATATATAAGAATAAAAAAAAAGAGTTCATTTACTAAGTTTTTCTCTGTAATAATTTTCTTAGTAAAAATTGAAATCAAAAAAACTAAATAAATAAACAATTTTCAAGTTCGTTACGTCGAAAGACATAGTTTTAAGTGTTAGGTTTAACTTAGAGCGCCCGCACAGGGCCAGTAAGTTAGAATAAGAATAGTTAAGTTAGTTAAGCTAGTTTTAAGCGTTTTTTGTCAAGCATGTAAGTTATAATGAATTAATAAAAAAATGCATTAAAAATGAAATGAAATGAACACCAACTTCCCCACGCCAGCAGATGACATGCAGCCCCAGACCATAATGTGGCCTCCACCGTGTTTTACTGTACCACGTAAATTCTTTGGTTGGAGCTCTGTATTGGGTTGCCTCCAAACGTATGCCCTTCCATCTGATCCGTGGAAATTAAACTTGCTCTCATCAGCAAATATGACAGTGTTCCAGAATGTTTCATCCTTGTTGATATGTTCACGAGCAAATTTCATTCTACACAATTTGTTTTTTTGGTTAATGACGGGCTTCTTTCGGGCACTCCTGCCATTAAAATCGTCTTCCCTCAGGATTCTGCGTATTGAGCCGTATTCATAAAGAAAAAGGATATGCTTATACTTGCAAAATATGAAGGAAATCCTTCTGATGTATTCATAATAATTTCAAGCAGAACCTTATACTTTTCGAGTAAGAGCATATCATTTTATTCACATAAATGTAAATGGGTATACATAAACTTGAGCTTTTACTTTAAATAAAAAGCAAATCCTTCAAAAAGTCTGAGTTAGGTCAGTAGCGGACTCATCTCGGTAGTAAACGGTTCTGTTATCCGATTTTCAGCGCGATGGCAGATGTTGTGCATGTGAGGGATGCTAAATATTACAAGCCCCGCTTATCTACACTTGTTCGTGATTTTAAAGATTTATACCGTTTTGAAGAGAGAAATTTACAGTGGCTCGCGGACAGATTTTTAGGTACGAATGAAGAAACTCGTGGAGGTGACTTGTCAACTGCCCATAGAATGAAGGTATGTTTGCTATATCTCAGTGATCCTGGATATCAGAAAGGTATCGGTGAAGAACTTGGTGTTAGTCAAGCTACGGTATCTTGCAGTAGTTGACAGCATAGTTGTACATGCAACTGATTGGATCAAGTTTCCAAATACCAATAGTGAAATAACGGAAGCAAAAGAGTTATGGCAAAGGAAGTTTAAGTTTCCGACAGCTATTGGTGTAATCGATTGTACCCACGTAGGGATACTGAAACCAAAACTCTATGGAGATGAGTACATTAATCGAAAAGGTAAACCTACTCTGAATGTTCAAGCCACTTGTGATGCCACATAAATTTTTACTAGTGTTGACGTTAGTTGTCCTGGACCCGTAAATGACTCGAGAATATGGAAAAATTCACAAGTGTGTCTAAAATTAAGAAATAAAATTAAGAAAAAAAAGTACTGACCGAAGAGAAGGAAAGGGAGCTGGCACAACAAAAAAATTAAAAGATATTCTAGCATCTAGCATGTCATTCAGCGTTCTGACGAGTCTACCTCTTACTTGTGCCTGAAGGATATCCTCGCAAGTATAATGTAATCATTATGAATACGAAAAGAAGGAAATGCTTATACTTCAACCTTTTACTTTAAAGCATTACCTTATACTTCTACCTTATACTTGGGGAGGTATCCTTCGTTTTTATGAATACGGCTTATTGTCTCTGCACTACACTTTTTATTCAAGTACTTTTCTACTTCTTGTACCAATTTTGGTGCGCTCAAAGTAGGATCTTCCTTCACTTTTCGGACAATCCAACGGGGATCACTACCGACAAATTTTTTTTGGGAACTTCCCGTCCTTTATTTTCTATTCGATTTTGATGAGCATAACGCTCAATGATATGTTTAACTGACGACGAACTTAACTTCACAATTTCTGCTATTTTTCTTTGACTTTTTCCATCGAGAAAATGTTTAATTATTAATTCACGGGTTTCAATACTTGTGCGGGGTCCCATGTCGAAAAAGTACCCACGTGATCGCAATGCGTCGTACACAACAGAAACCAACTGAACAAATGTTGTTTTCTATTACGATTTTACTTCATAACAAATGTTTAACCGTTTCAAAAAACTGCATCGTTTAAGCTGTGACGTAATTTTGAGAGATAATTTCTTTTTCTCTTTTCTCTTTTTGATGTAAATACAGTAAAGTCATCTCAAAATTGCACCCCTTAAGTAAATTTTAGTTGTTTTTGCTCACATTTGTTGCTTTTGTAAAAGAAATTGACTGCATCATTTAAGCTGGGAGCCAGAGTACATATGCATGTGTGGCGCTGACGCTAATGTTGAATTAAAAGACGAAAAACTGCACACATAAAATTATGCTTTACTAACTTAAGCCCCGCCCGCTTCGCCAGGCATTAAAAAAAACTGTTGTTGTATTCAGCTGTATTACTACAACGGTATCGCACACAAAAATGTCTAAGTTTTTTTTTAATGTTTTTGAATGTTTTCGTATTTTTTTTGCCTATCACCTTTGTACCGTAATTATCTACATTTAAAAAAAAAAACTAAATTGGTTGAAAATTACGGGCGGTAGAGGGACACATACGCATTTTGCCACTTAGTTTTATATATATAGATTTAAAAAATGTCTAGTCTAAGTTCGATACTGAACAACGTTATTGCTTTCTCTAATGAAATTCACACGAGTGCGATGTTTTAAAATTTCTCAAAATGATTGCAGCGACATCTATGCCTGAGTTGCTGCATACGTTTCGCAATGCTGCCATATATGTTCGTTCACAGCGTAACTCATAGAGGTCACCGGTGAAAATTAATGTGTGGCGGCACATCAGATGTAGATGTCGCGGTGAATTGGAAAATCCAATACCAAGGACTAGATGGCGTTCTTCCGACCAAGAAGGATATGAAAGATACTCTATGGTTTTGTTTTTACTACTTCGTAATTTGGATTCGTACAAGACAAACGTAAATGGCTCCTCAAGCACTTTGGGTTATTTAGTACAAATACCTATTTTCATTCAATAAAGAACCTTTTATAATACATTCAATAAAGAGTTAGATTAAAGTAAGATAAATTGTTCGTGAATTTACTCGAGAACCTATAAATGTGTGGGGTCAACTTATATCCACAATAAAAATATCTCCCGGATTGAGACTAGGTAAATTGATTTGAGTACCGCTTGGTAAAATGTTTATGTATAGGTACAGAGATAGATTTTTGACAGATGGTCAGCCGGTGCAATATATGAATATGCACTAATGAAGAAGTCGTTACTAACGAAATGAAGAACAAATTTCTTGCAAAACTTGTAGCCGGTATGTGAAAGAATCGTATGTAATAAAATGTTCCACTATTGGAAGGCAAGATAGTGCATAAATTATTTTAAAAACAACATTTTTAGAGATTGTAAATGGTAGTTATGTATTAAATCCAAAAAACAAATATTACGGTCAAGTGCAATTAAGGTTACTTATTTTAAATTTGAAAAATTGTGATTTTGTTGTCTACAGTTTTTTTCTGTTGTCATCAACGTGCCGTTAAATTTCGATTTCTTAGATATATTTATACCAAAATTACTAACATCACAACATTAATTACATATATTTAGCTTCTTAATTGCCTTTTTATATTGTTTTTTTTAAAAAAAACTGTACGATTTGACTGCTTGTGAACCGAATGACTGTGCTGAGTTACCAAGATTATCCGCTAGGTTTTTCGTCCCATCTGCCAATTGCGTATAACTTTTATTAATCAATTTTATTTGGGACTTTACACTTTTTACAAAAATTATTACAACAGAGCGCGTGGCCGAACTGTTTCGATCGAAAGGAAAAGAAGGAAGTAACAGTTGATTGTATTTTAATGTGTAATATTTTAAATGTACGCAGGGCGCTGCAGATGTGGCAACGGTTGTTGTCAGGGGTTATTGTCTGTGATACGTGGTAGGATAACCGCCACAAACGAAAAAGAAAAGAAGAGAGAGAATCGGGTAAGAAGAAGAAGAAGAGGGGTGAGAGTAAAACCCCAGTCGTTGGGTGGGGGAGAAAAATTGAATTTGTAGAGTGAAGATAAAGTATTAAATATATTCACACATAAGTACATCAAATGAATTAATTAAATTGAGTTTTCTTTGGAACTCAAACCAAACAAAGATAGTGCTCGCTATCGCGACGTGACAATCCAGTTTTTTGTGCCTAAATTGCAAAATATGGATTCAACAAGACGGTGCCACATGCTATACAGCCCGAGAAATAGCTTGATTACTGCATGAGTCATTTCCTGGTCGTATAATTTCCCGTTTTGGTGTTCAGAATTGGCCGCTCAGATCATACGATTTTACGCCGTCGGACTTTGTTCTTTGGTGTTTTTGAAGTTTAAGGTTTATGCCAACAAGCCCACGACCACCCACGCCTTGAAAGAGCAAATTGAGAGCTGTATCAAAGAAATTCAGCCACATTTATGCAAAACGGTGTGTATGTGCCAGCAAAGCCAAGTCACTATCATAGCATCAAAATCGAAAGTAACACCAATTAGAAAAGAATCTACGACATCAAAAAGGTCAAGAACGGCTCGAATGACTATACCTCAACTAGAATTATCTCCTGCATTACTTCTAGCAAGGCTTGTTGATCGTATTAGGAAGGTGTTAAAGCTGGAATCAATCCCGATTCATTTGTGGACTGACTCCAGTCCGACACTCTATTGGATTCAAGGTCAACCATCAAGATGGAAAGATTTTAACCTTAATCGAGTTTCTCAAATCCAAGACGTTCTTCCGCAAGCGCAATGGCATCGTCTACCTGGCGAAGATAATCCAGCAGATCACGCACCACGAGGACTCTGACCACGCTAGCTATCTGAAAGCGAGATTTGGTTGAATGGACCGCCCTGGCTCAGTCTTCCTTCTACCACTTGGCCTCGATTAGTAACTAGTCTCAATGAGAATGTTGACCTTGAACAACGTCATCCTATCGTTGCATCGACAACAACCAAAAATCAATCTTACCCCTGGGATCTTATCTATAAGTACTCATCGCTTGCGAAGCTTTTACGTATCACCGTCTGGTGTAAGAGAGCAGTGTCATCATTCAAGCGTATCAAGGGAAAATCAATCAATCAATCAAACAAGCAAAAATCTTTTGGATCAAGTCTACGTAATCACTCTACTTTAACACAGAAATCAATCAACTCTTGGCTTCAATATGGCTGAAGTCAAACAGTCCGATTTATCGCTTAACACCATTTATCGATTAGCAGGTAATTCTTCGCGTTGACGAGCGGCTTCGCCATGCAAAAATCGATCTAGGCATGATGCAGCTTGTCATCTTACCCAGGAACTCGCAGCTAACTACTTTGATTCTAGACAACGTTCATCGATCTACATTACATGGAGTAGTTCAACTGATGCTAAATACGTTGAGACGAAAATACTGGATTATTGGTGGTCGTAATCCGGTAATGTGATTTATACATCGCTGCGTAGTCTGCATACGCCATCGTGCAACCAATGTTAAACAAATCGTGGGTCAACTGCCTTCTCTTCGAACACAATCATTTCGACCATTCCTACATTCAGGTGTGGACTATGCAGGGCCGTTTACAATCAGGACTTGGAAAGGGCGGGGAACAAAATCAAACAAGGGCTACCTTCTAGCGTTTGTTTACCTCTCTTCATCAGCCGTTCACTTGGAACTATCTACGGACTACTCAACTGAGGGAGTCATAGCTGCTCACAAACGTTTCACGAGTCGCCGTGGCATATGCTCTACCTTATCAAACAATTGTGAAATAAATCTCACATGAGCCGGCGCAGAACTGAGGCAACTATTTGACTCTGCTTCTAAAGATCTTCAAACAATAAGTAATCTTCACACAAACGATGGGACGAAATGGCAGTTTAACCCATCTGCTGCCTGTTATCTGAAGACCCGAACGATTTAGAAGCCCTCATTCCTGGGCTTTTTATCATCGAAGAAGCTCTGAATACAATTCCTGACCATCTTTTACTCATCTATCAGACTCAAGACTCTCTCGTTATCAGCTAATTCGTCAAATGTTTGAAGGATTCTCGAAGCGGTGGTCAATAGAGTGTGTTCAACGACTACAAGAAATGGTAAAGTGCCATCACCCACCATCTAATATCAAGGTAGGCTCACTAGTTCTTCTCATGGACGAAAGTGTTGTCGACACTCATCCTGCCATAGATGAATTATTTGTCCGTGTGGTTACTATCAAAACTCAGACTAGTGCTCTGAAGCGCCCTATATCAAAACTTTATCTACTGCCAGTATCTTCATCCATTGACGAGAATCGTACCGGACCTCCAGATTCAGAAATTTCGAAGCCCTGAGACAGTCGTCGAGGCGGGCGGAATGTTAAGAAAATATAATACCATATTGAATATTATCATCTTCCTTTTATTTGAATCATTCATTTCTATATAAAACTCTTTATTTTTGTATCACGTATTATAATAACTAAAATCATCCTGGTTTATCTATCATCTTACACTAATATTCCTTTATGATAGAATTAATTACATTTTCGTTTTTGACGTTTTTTCTTACATAAAGCAGAATAAAGTTTAATTTCTAACCAAAAAGACAACTCAGCTTTTCTCTCCTTTTTTAATCATTTTCTGAGTACGCCGGTAATTTAAATCGAAATAAAGCTCTAGCTATATCAACGTCAGTGTTAAGTAACCTATTTTATTTTGTTAACTTGAGTTCTTTTGTTAATCAGTTTCATTTCTATATTGCGAAAATTTAAGACAATTAGAGTTATTATGAAAGTTATAACAATAATACATATATCGTACTGTGCTGGGTACCTGGTCATTGACATATCCCTTGAAACTACTCGTATGTGGTTGATGACTGAGCTCGACAAGATTCACTCGGTACAAATAGCAGGTGTATAGGGAATGCGAATGCGTCAATGTCATTTCAGGTACTTATACCTGACTCACGCTGATACAGTGGCAAAAGTAAAAATAAAAAATGTATAATTTGGCTAACCTTAACACTTTAAAGGTACTGCTAAGGGACCGGAGAAATAACATCTTCAAACTCATAAACATCGTCACCGGACAGTGCGGTGATTGGCATAAATACTTAGAGACTGTTCATTTTTAGGTTTAGTCGAAAGACATAATTTTAAGTATTAGGTTTAGTTTAGAGCGCCCGCATAGGGCCAGTAAGTTAGAATAACATAGATAAGTTAGTTAAGCTATTTTTAAGGGTTTATGGTTTAGCAAGTAAGTTATAATGAATTGAGATAATAAAAATACATAAAAAAAACTGTTCACTGCAAGCAATGATTTCTTCAGAATCTGCGAAAAAGAGGAAAAGGAGGTGACTATAGTTCACTTCCTCTCATGTCAGAAGAGCTACATACTTTTACGATCTGAACGATATGAAAAAAACCTTCATTGCTAAAGTCTCTACTCCCTAGTGTTATCGCAATGAGCCTATGTTAGTCTAAGTGCATCTCATCCAGGACAGTTTTCTATCTATCGAATGTTATGTAGATTAGGTTAGGTTGAGGTGGCTGTCAGCTAAAAGCCAACACACTTAGTCCATTGTGATAACACGTGGGTTTGGAAAGCGGTCTCTAGTCTACTCATTGAACCATTTGGAGCTTCTGAAGAAGCGTAGGAGGTCCTTAACGTCTATATTTTCAAATCATTTAGGTCGTTAAAACAGAAGGCTCCTACGTGGAGTTTCCTTCTTTGGGAGAGAGCTAGGCAGGTGCAAAGAAGGTGAAGAATAGTCTCCTCCTCCTCCTCATCCATGCACCTTCTGCAGAAAACATTTGGGAATACGCTAAGCCTTGTTGCATGCTTGCCTATTAGACAGTATCCAGTGGTGATACCAATAACAGCGCTGATATGCAATCTATTGAGAAAAATCAAGTTCATAGAGCGTTTCAGATCCAGCTTAGGCCAAATCTGTTTTGCCGCTAGACACGTGTACCACTTGTCCAAATAGAATTTGTTCTTTCAATAGTATTAAGTTAATTTAAGTTTGCATGTAGCGATCGGCATATTCAGTAAACTTTTGTCTATAAGAATGGGTATTGTTGTTCCATGTCTGGCAAGTTTGTCAGCTTACAATTTCTTGGAATATTCCTATGTCCCTGCACCCAAATTAAGTGAATATTGAACTGCTCCATCATCTATGGAGATGATTGTCAGTCTAGAGCTGTAATAGAATTTATAGAGGATGATTCCAAGGATTTGATTACTGCTTGGATTTCTGAAAAGATGCGGATATCACGTTTTTCTTTAACCAAGGCAAGACTTCCCTTATTGCCATTATCTCCGCCTGGAACACACTACAGTGGTTTGGGAGACGAAAAGAGAGGTTTAGATTAAGTCTATCAGAGAAGACATCACCACTCACCCCGTCGTTAGTTTTTGAACCGTCCCGTCGGTGTAGAAGTGTAACGACTTATCTTCCGTAAAACCAACTTAAACCCAGAATGCTCTGGAAGGGATGGTAACGTGGAAGTTTTTGTCAAAATTTAACTTGGGTGTGGTGTAGTCAATGTTTTCAAGAAAGAGATATTAAACTTGTTTAAGATGGAGGCGTGGCCATACACTTTTTTGAACTACTGTGAAGTAGCTTTAAGGCGAATAGCTGAGCTAGCTGGCATTTGCCTACCAAAAATATCGGGGGTGTTAAATGAAAACACTGACAGTAGGGTAGTCATATGGCTGAAAATGCAACTTGATCGTGATGATGACATCATGAATCACAAGCAACGACAATGAAATAAAAGCAAAAAACAAAAATGCTCCCCAGTTAGCTGGACGCTACCCTTGGAGTTTACAGATACTTAATACCACCTGAGTTTCAAACCACTACACCAAATCTTTCTTTCTCTCTCTCTTGTCTTCACAACGCCTGTGTCCTGTAATAGTACAATGGTATTCATATCCCCTTTGGCGAGCGCAAATTATAAAAAAAGGGTGTCTATCGTAGTGCTCCGCTAATTCACAGACAAGCTCAACGTTGGACTTTACTTAATTTCTTCTGGTTTATTGCATTGTCCTAGGCAATCCACCAGACAACTACCCCGTACACAAGGATCGGTCTGATGACCGAGATATAGAGCCAGTGAGTTAATCTGGGTTGCAAGCCTCATTTGTTCCAAAGGCTTTTTTGCAAGAGGAGAGTGCGACAGTGGCTTTCTTTACTCTCTCTTGTATGTTAGGTTTCCAGCTTAGTTTTCTATCCAAAATTAGACCCTGATATTTTGCTTCGTTGAAGAAGATTAAGCTTATTCCATTAAGGGATTGAGGGTCAATGGGTGGGATTTTATATTTGCTTAAGAAAGCGACTAGTTCGGTTTTGTGGGGATTCACTCCTAGACGACACCGAACTCCTAGACCACATAGAGCTGTCCACCTCACCTAGATGGCTTATTCAAAGCGTTTTGTAAGATCTCTTTTAAAGTAATAAGGTGTTTACCACAGACTGCTATAGCAACATCGTCCGCATAGGTGATAACTTCACAACCTTCAGCCTCCAGGATTATCAATAGTTCATTAACTACCAGATTTCAAAGAAGTGGAGGCAGGACGCCCCCTTGTGGGGTTCCCCTACTGACATATCTTCTAACAGATGTCCCATCCAGCTTTGCGTTGATAATCCGATTAGGCAGTAAATTAATCAACTCGCCAAGTGAGATACACATCTGCCTTTATATTTGACAGTGCTTTCGTTATCGCAGATGAATAGACGTTGTTAAAACCGAATTCTATATCCAGGAAAGATACCATAGTGTCTCCTTATGATTCAGGGAGTAATGTAATGTAAATATGATTAAATATTTTTATTTATTTATTAAAGATTACAATTCTGTTTTGCAAACTTTTCTAGTGTTCTGTATACTCGTATATGATATATATAGGTATATATCCTTTTTATTTAACATTTGCATTTTTTGCACCTACTATTTCAAATCCCGGGAATATCCCGCTATTTCGGGATCACTCTACTTTTTTCCTGGAATCCAAGGATTTTGAAAAACCTGGGATATGAGAAACCGTAGTACGAGGGCAAGGTGAAAATTTCTCGGCCTGGCGCAGAGATGGCATTCCAATCAGCACAAATTTATGTTCCCTGCTTGGGTGCACTTCTCATTAGTTTGTATGAGAAGTTTCAACTTGTTCTCTCAAGTAGTTTCTTTATACGAATTTTTGCAGCAGACGTCTTCCGTGTTTTTGGAAGGGTTAACCCCTAAGGAAATTCATCCAAAGTTGATAAAAGTTTGGGGGGACTCTGACCCTTCCATGTCAACCGTTAAAAAGTGGGCAGCTGAATTTAAACGTGGTCGCACGTCCCTCGAAGATGACCCACGTGAAGGACGGCCAAAAACCGCAACCGCACCCGAAACCATCGAAAAAGTGCATGATAACGTAACTAATTTAAATATAAATCCCACGTTTAGCCGAAAACCTCAGCAACTTGCTGAATTTTACTGGATCGTACTCAGGAACAATCTTTTAGATTAATATGTGATAAGTTTATTTGCTACTTCATTAGAACATCGCCGGGTACTTAACACATTGGTTAAATCGGATAACAAAGATATGCTATCAGATGACACTAGGCACCATAATGGGCCTATCGCCATCCATGGACAACCTTCATAAAGTGCAGAAACTTAAGAACGTTGTTTAATTGCAAAATTTAAAGACTTGTCTACCCAAGTGTTTCCTAAAATCGGGCAAAAATCCTCTTCTTTAGTCCTCCCCGTGGGCGTCTCCTGGAAAGGCTATTCGCAGTGGTGTGGCTAGTGTATGGTAAGACTAACACGCATGTACTCAATCGTGCACAGTGGTCATTAAGAATGAGGTAACAACAGATACCTAACTCCCTGGTGGTGTGAGCGCTGAGGGATGGAAGGCTGGGGATTAAACCACCCCTAACGAGCTCCTGTGGGTGCTGTGGCTGGACCCACAGTAAGTAGTGCTTTGCCTGCATATGGCGGATCTCTGTGTAGATCGACCTCTTTTCTCCGCTACTTGTGGGACTATGAAATCAAAATAGAACAACAAATAACAATTAACAACTACAAATTCGGATGCTGGAGCTCCTAATAAACCGGTGGGAAGTAGTGCTCTCCCGCACGCTTCGACAAAAGCTCCTGAAGTATCAGCTGCAAAGACTTTCGTTCCCAAACCTGGTCCGTATAACGCCAAAGACCGCGTGGAGAGGAGAAGTCATCCCCTCCTGACTGCAAAGACTATGGCCCCCAAACCAGGTCCGAGCAATATCAGAATGCGCAGTAGGGGGTTCATCACTCGTGTTAAGTCCGCTTGGGACACTTCGAAGACAACGCGTAGTCCTGTTAAGGGTTCACAACAAGTCGGTCTCCTAAAATTAATGCCGTGCAGCCATTCGATTCCTAGATTATTTTAAGAATAATAGAACCCAAAACATCTTATCTCCCTGGAGTGGGCGAACAAGGGCATCGCCGATCCTGCTTTCAAGCGATTGAGATCGCCTGATCAAACCAACTTTGATGTGCCTAATGCAATGAAGAAAGCTAAGGTGTCAGCAACCCTCTGCTTCTCACACACAACTGGATGATCGCTTAGCTAGAAGAGCCAACAGGTGATACTAGATCTGCAGTAATTGTGATCAACAAAGAGTCCCTGGTCCATAGCCCTATTCTTGATGAGAACGATCTTCGATGCTGCGATTTGTCCAGATTAATCCCCACCAGTTCAAAACGGCATCTGCCGGCCTTATTCTCCATTTATCTAAAAGCGGGGAAGACATTGTCTTGATCCACTAACCTTGGATCGTAGGCGACCTAGTATATGGACTCAAGAATCAAAACTACAATCTTATCTATGTGCGATATAAAGGTAAACCAAGAGCCTGGATCCTCGCGAAGAGTAATCTTAATATATTTCTATTCTCTAATTATAGCAATAGAGACATCGTCGCAGTCTAACTTGAGTTAGGCTCAAGGAATTATTGGCTGACGTCGGTGTATCTGGCTCATGACGGCTAAGGGCCTATCCCATCGGATAACTTGAGGAATTTAATTACTGTTGCAGACAGGCAAAACTGTTGGATGCGATGTAAATGCGCATCACACTGTCTGGGGCAGTACCTATATTAATGAAAGAGGCGAGTCATTGTTTGATTATATATTAACTACTAATCTCTTACTTTGCAACATCGGTGATGAAGCTACCTTTGCTACTAAAAACAACAAGTTCTTGACATTACCCTTGCTTCTGATAACATTTCACATATGATTAAGGACTGGAATGTGTCCAATGAATACTCTTTCTCTAATCACCGATATCACCAATTTGGTTTTGACGACCATCCCCCAAATTAACCAGTCTTTAGGTACGTTAAGAAGACCGATTGGTTCAAATATAGGGTCGCTCTAAGGAGATCACTTAAACTGCCAAAAGATCCTCCAATCCCTCGAACTGTTCCTGGATACTCACTTTCCCGGTTATTCTCAAGTTGCACTCAATCCATCACTCACTACAACCGTATTATTCCCATACAACTGAAATAGTCTTATATCAAAGACGAAACTCCTTTGGTAATACATAGTTTAAAACAGTTCAAGTCAGCTTGAACTGATGGTATAACACCCGGTGAAATTCATCAGACTTCGGACATCATCCTCGCCTGGCTGACAGCTATCTTTAAAAGATGTCTGGATTAAGTCCACATCCCCAGGTTGTGGACAGAAGTCAAAGTTGTATTTATACCTTAAGCAGAAGAAAAGGTCTCACTTCTGTTCCAAAGATCGCAAGCCTATAAGTCTATCATCTTTTCTTCAACCTTGGAGAGATTGATCAATAGTCATTTCCGATGCAGTATTGCTACTAACCTTTTGTCATGCGTATGCTAAGGGCAGGTCGGTAGAAACTCGCTGGTACGCCCCATTGAAAAATCATTAGAATGCAAGGTGCATACCATGATTGCCTACCTTGATATTGCGGGAGCTTTTAACAACTTCCTAACAGGGGCGATTGCATGTGCATTGACAAACTCTAAGATAGAGACTTCGCTTGGCGTACTGATAAACCAATTGTTAAGCAAACGTATTGTAGCATAATAATAACTACGCGCCTATGTCTATGCAGCAAATTCCGAAGTGACTTTCCATTCTGGCAGAATTTTGGTTCAAACTGTCCTTCATTCGAGGTTCGTGTCGGGGACGAAGTCTCCACAGCTCATGTCAACGAAAGAGACGAATAATATTAGGGATAAAAGGGAATTATAACTGCAAGAATTATTTCTCTTGTTCCAGTGGTCGAAGAATTTGCTAGAAGTTTCTGGCTATCAGAAACTTCTGCTATATAAGGACAGATGGCGATCAAAAAAAGAGACAGTTGGTTTTAGAACCGTGGCGAAGAGATTGGAAAAGTGATAATGGGCGAAGTTGTAATTTGGTGATAAATTGAAAGTTGAGATTTAACAAGAAGAAGTAATTAGTTTGGATTTGTGAATTAAGTAATTGAAAGGAGATAAAGTGATTTGAGAGGAAAGAGACCTTGTAAGAAAAGAATTTGCGAAGAATAGTATAGTGTGAACTTGAATTGTTCTATAGACTAGAAAATAAAGAAATAAATTTCACAGAATAATTGTTTTATCTACTCGAGCCGTAGCTCGGATCTTACATTGGTGTCAGAAGCGGGATAAAACTTATTCTGTGAATAACTATTTCCGTGGTGTGAAATTGCACAAAAAAAAAAAAAAAAAAAAAACGATTTCTGTGTTGAGTTAATTAGTTGCGCAAAATGGGTCGCAAATTGGGAAAACTAACTATAACTCAACTAAAGGCAGAACTCAGTAAGCGGAACCTCGACACAACTGGGGGAAAAGATGCTCTGCTGATTCGTCTGGAAGAAGCAGTAACGCAGGAAGGTGAAAATCCGCACGACGTAGAGTTTGACGTGGAAGAGGAACCAGCAAGCACAGCAGCCGACCCGGGTATAACAAGTCTGCTCCTGCAACTTAAGTTAGTCATGGACGAACAAAAGAAAGCAATAGAAGACCAAAGGAATTCTATAGAACTTAAGCTGGACGAACAAAAGAAAGCAATGGACGACCAAAAGAAAGCAATGGACGACCAAAAGAAAGCAATGGACGACCAAAAGAACTCTCTAGAACTTAAGATGGACGAACAAAAGAAAGCAATGGACGACCAGAGGAATTCTCTAGAACTTAAGCTGGACGAACAAAAGAAAGCAATGGACGAACAAAAGAAAGCTATAGACGAACAAAAGAATTCTCTAGATGCTCTGGAAAGTAAACTTGATGAGCAAAACAAGAACTTGGAATCCAAATTCGAAGTGATCGAAGAGAAAATCGAGAAGGTCGAGACGCAACTCGAAAAAGTCGAAACTAGATTCAATGGAAATTTTGAGAAACATGAAACTCAGTTCGGGAAGATAGAGACTCAGTTTGAAAAAGTAGAAAAGCAAGTCGAAAATCTTGCTAAGGAGCTCAGCAACGTGAAGAGACAGAAAGCACGGGAATATTCCACTGACGGTCTGAGAAGAAAGGAGATGCAGCCTCCTATCTTCGATGGTCAAACATCATGGCCAATTTATAAGAGGCAATTCGAAGCGGTCGCAATGACCAATAGCTGGGACGATGAAGAGAAGTCTATTGCACTCACGCTTGCACTGAGGGGTCCAGCTGCGGAGCTCTTGCAGACCATCCCGGAAGATAAACAGCAGAACTACGACTCTCTGGTTCAGGCTATCGAGATGCGGTTTGGGGATGAACACATGCAGCAGGTGTACAGGGTTCAGCTGCGTAGTCGAGTCCAGAAAAGGGGGGAAACGCTCCAACAGTTGCAAGCGGATATAGAGCGACTAGCCCATCTTTCATACCCTAAAGCCGGTGAGGAGCTTATCAACGAAATGGCGGTGGAAGCTTTTATTCAGGCCATAGAGGACAGACAACTGCAAATGGCTGTAAGGATGGCTGAAAAGCGAACACTCCCCGAGGCATTGGCATTCGCTTTGTCAATGAAGGCTGCGGACCAAGCATACCAGGGAATACACCGTGTCAGGGAAATGTCCGTCGTGGAATGCTCATGCCAGAGAACAGCCGTCAAAGCTCGCGGAAGTCAAATCCGTTGCTGGAATTGCAACCAAACCGGACACCTACAACGGCAGTGCAGAAGTGCACCTAGACGAGGAAATTGTCCACATTGCGGAAGTAGGAGAAGCAGAGAGGAAGCATCCTGTCGGTCAGACTTCCCAAAACCAGCAGTCGGGAGATGCGTAAGGACCAACTTCGCGGGGCAGAAGTTGGTTACTGGAATCGAGGCCCCCAGGACCACCATTCAAGTTTCGCAAACCAAACGGGGTAACAAGAGCCTGACAGTGGAGGCACTAATCAACGAGAAGAAGTGCGTAGCCACCATCGACACAGGTGCCACTGCCTCCATTGTAAGAAGAGATATCGTCAAAAGCTCCTGGCTGCACAACACCAACAGCTACTGCCTGAAGACTGCAACAGGGGAAATGGCGAAGGTATTTGGAGAAGTTCGTCTTACGATTACTCTGGCAGGACTGACGTTCTCCCATGCGTTTCTGGTGGCAGATATATGCGACGAGTGCATCATCGGAGTAGACTTCATGAAAGCAAATGAAGTAATCTTGGACATCGGGATGCAAGTACTGAGGTATCGAAATGTGGAGATTCCGATGGTGTACGGAAATGAGAATGCCGTAACTCTCAGGACAGTCATCAGCAAAGACGAAGTTTTGCCGCCGTCTTCAGAGACAATCATTTGGACAAAGCTGGAAGGTGATCTTGGGAGCCACCGATTCTACATAGTAGAACCAGACCCAGAGAAGAATTCTCAAGACTACATCGTGGGAAAGACGTTAGTCGAACCAAAGAACACCATGGTTCCAGTGAGGGTTTTGAACGCAAGACCACACACTGTAAAACTAAGGCGAGGGGATGTGACTGGAAAATGCACGCCGATTACCGCCGTCGCAACAATATCTGAACGTGATGCTCCAAAACCTCTCCCATCACCTTGGACAGCGGAAACGAGAGAGACGATTCTCCAGTCCAGTGAGCTGAATCAGGAGCAGCGAACTATGGCAGAGAATCTTATCAATGAGTACGCTGATGTATTTGCCTCACAGGACGGAGAATACGGCCGAACACACCTGGTACAACATCGAATAGACACTGGTGATACTAGACCAATTCGTCAGCCTGCTAGGCGCCTTGCATTGGCAAAGCAGACAGAAGTTGCAGAGATGGTGTCGGCAATGGAGAAAGAAGGTCTGATTGAAAGTTCCAAAAGTCCGTGGGCATCACCGGTTGTACTGGTTAAGAAGAAAGATGGCAGCACGCGGTTCTGCGTGGACTATCGGCAGCTCAATTACGTCACCAAGAAAGACAGCTATCCTCTGCCACGGATTGACGACACGCTTGACACACTATCAGGAGCCCGATGGTTTTCCACTCTCGACTTGAAGAGTGGCTACTGGCAGGTACAGATCCATCCAGAAGACCGGGAGAAAACCGCCTTCACCACAGGAAATGGGCTATGGCAATTCACGGTAATGCCATTCGGGCTGTGAAATGCTCCGGCGACTTTCGAGCGATTGATGGAATGTGTCCTGCAAGGGTTAACATGGAAAACCTGTTTGGTATACTTGGATGATGTCATCGTCGTAGGAAAAACGTTTGCGCAACACCGAGACAATCTAAGGGATGTGTTTCAAAGGCTTCGAAGTGCCCACCTGAAGCTCAACCCCAAGAAGTGCGCCCTGTTTAGAGCGGAAGTCAAGTACCTGGGACACATAATTTCAGCGAAAGGAGTGAGAACCGATCCGGAGAAGGTCGAAGCGGTGAAAAACTGGCCAGTCCCCAAAGACAAACACCAACTAAGGAGCTTCCTGGGCCTAGCCACCTACTACAGACGGTTCGTGAAGGATTTTGCCGGGATCGCAAAGAACCTGCACCAGTTGACGGAAAAGGGAAAACAATTCAAATGGTCAATTGAGTGCGAGAAGAGCTTCAAGGCACTTAAACAACGGCTATGCGATGCCCCGATACTGGCTTACCCCACTCCCGGGGAAACGTTCGTTGTGGATGCAGATGCTAGTAATGTCGGGGTAGGAGCCGTACTCTCCCAGGTGCATGACGGCCAAGAGAAGGTGGTTGCGTACTTCAGCAAGGTGCTCTCTAAGCCAGAAAGGAACTACTGCGTGACAAGGCGGGAACTTCTAGCTTTGATCTTGGCTACGAAGCATTTTCACAAATACCTCTACGGGAGGAAGTTCGTTCTTCGCACAGACCATGCAGCCTTAAAATGGCTATTACAGTTCAAGAGTCCTGAGGGTCAGGTCGCAAGATGGATCGAAAGGCTGCAAATCTACGACTACGAAATACAGCATCGTAAAGGAAAACTCCACTCTAATGCGGATGCACTGTCCCGGAGACCATGCAGAACGGATTGTAAACATTGTGCGCGTCAGGAAGAACGGGAGCTGGTTTCCATCCAAAGAATGAGAGCCGAACCTATCGCCGGCTGGAGCGTAGATGAGATCCGGAACGCTCAGAAGGAAGACCCGGATATCGAGCCGATTCTGGCCTGGAAGGAGAACATGGAGAAACCGGATCATCAGGACATCTCTCACAGAAGCCCGACCTTAAAGGCATATTTTGCGCAGTGGGACTCCCTCCATGTCCAAGAAGGTGTTCTGAGAAGAAAATGGGAATCCTCCGACGGAAAGTCGTTTGTAATGCAGCTTGTCGTACCGCGGACGAGGGTCAAGGAGGTGTTACAGGAAATGCATGGCGGGGCGACCGGAGGCCACTTGGGAGTGAATAAGACGCTAGAAAAGGTACGAGAACGTTTTTATTGGTTAAAAGCGAAGGAAGATATCGAAGACTGGTGCAGAAAATGCGACGTGTGTGCAGCTAGCAAGGGTCCGAGAATCAAAACTCGAGGTAAGATGCACCAATACAACGTGGGAGCACCTTTCGAACGAATCGCCATTGACATCGCAGGGCCCTTTCCGGAAACCGACAATGGTAATCGGTATATACTCGTAGTGATGGACTACTTCAGTAAGTGGCCGGAAGCGTTTCCGATCCCTAACCAGGAAAGCAGAACCGTGGCGGAGCAGATCGTCTACAATTGGGTTAGCAGATTCGGTGTGCCCTTGGAATTGCATTCTGACCAAGGGCGGAACTTCGAGTCAAGAATCTTCCAAGAGATGTGTCAACTACTCGGAATCAAAAAGACAAGGACAACCCCGCTTCATCCACAGTCGGACGGTATGGTGGAGCGTTTCAATAGGACTTTGGACGAACATCTCTCGAAGGTCGTAGGTGACTACCAACGGGATTGGGACCGGCAGATTCCCTTGTTTTTGATGGCCTATAGAAGTGCCGTGCATAGCACTACTCGACATACGCCGTTCGAAATCTTATTTGGTGGAATAGCTCGTTTACCCAGTGAGGTGAAATTTGGATCTCCTACCAATGAGCCCAGAAATGAAGAAGAGTACGTGGCGGACCTTAGGGAAAGGCTTAGGGACATACACCAAAGGACCAGAAGCCAGATTCAGATGACGAGCGACCGCATGAAGACCAGGTATGATGCCAAGGCAACAACGTCAGGATTCCAGGAAGGAGATCTGGTGTGGCTGTATAATCCCCATCGCCAAAAGGGGAAATCACCTAAGTTACAGCGGAACTGGGAAGGTCCCTACAGAATAGTAACCCGCATCAACGATGTTGTCTACCGCATCCAGCGAGGACCAAGGGCCAAAATGAAAGTGGTTCATGTGGACCGACTGAGTCGATACAATGGCCGAAATGAGGATGCACTTGTTCGGGACGAACACGTCTAAGAGGGGGGCAGTGTAGCATAATAATAACTACGCGCCTATGTCTATGCAACAAATTCCGAAGTGACTTTCCATTCTGGCAGAATTTTGGTTCAAACTGTCCTTCATTCGAGGTTCGTGTCGGGGACGAAGTCTCCACAGCTCATGTCAACGAAAGAGACGAATAATATTAGGGATAAAAGGGAATTATAACTGCAAGAATTATTTCTCTTGTTCCAGTGGTCGAAGAATTTGCTAGAAGTTTCTGGCTATCAGAAACTTCTGCTATATAAGGACAGATGGCGATCAAAAAAAGAGACAGTTGGTTTTAGAACCGTGGCGAAGAGATTGGAAAAGTGATAATGGGCGAAGTTGTAATTTGGTGATAAATTGAAAGTTGAGAGTAAACAAGAAAAAGTAATTAGTTTGGATTTGTGAATTAAGTAATTGAAAGGAGATAAAGTGATTTGAGAGGAAAGAGACCTTGTAAGAAAAGAATTTGCGAAGAATAGTATAGTGTGAACTTGAATTGTTCTATAGACTAGAAAATAAAGAAATAAATTTCACAGAATAATTGTTTTATCTACTCGAGCCGTAGCTCGCATATTACAGTATTATCAGCACAAAACTGGGCGCAGCATCCGCTCGAAGGTTTGCCAGTAAAAAGGAACACTTTAAGGCGGTGTCTTGTCACCCCTGCTCTCTAATCTCTTGGTGAATGAGCTACCACTTATCTCGGAAGGGGAGGGCTGCAGGGTAATCGCTTATGCAGACGACGATGCTGTACCTGTCTCGGGGAAGCACCTGACTACTCTCCAAGTGGACTGGGGAAATCCTCAAAAAAACTGAAATGGTCTTTTCCATCAGGAAATATAAAATTCCTTACGTAGCTTCTCTTAAACTGAATGAAACCAGCCTCGTTTTTAAAGACTAAGCAAAATACCCTGGTCTTTTTTTGGATAGGAATCTTAGCTGGAAGCCCAACATCCAGGAACGCCTTAAGAAGGCTACATTAGCTTTATACTCGTGCAAGAAAGCCATTGGTAAGAAGTGGGGAATATAACCTCCTATAACTTACTGGCTCTATGTATCCGTTATTCGGCCCATACTTATGTACTCCCATCGTTTGATGGCCAGCTCTCTCCAAAGCTATGTATCGCAACCATATAGTAAAAATACAGAGATCAGCTTGTCTGTGCATTAGTGGTGTACTTAGAACCACTCCTACGGATGCACTAGGCATCTCCCTTAGCAGGAAGCATATCAGCACAACAATTGGTGTCATTACGGCACACTTTCTCATTGGAAGGTACACCAAAAGATTTGGTCTTTTCTCTAACGACTTTTGTAGAAGCTGTATGGACGAGAAAGAGGAGGAGATAACTCTCCATCTCCTCTGCACTTGTCCGACTCTCTCTGTCAGAAGAAGGCTTCACTTTGGAGCTTACTTCTATGACAGACTCTGTGAACTAGCTAACTCGAATGTTAGGAACACCAATCGTTTCATTAGAAGCTCCAATTGGTTCTAAGGTAGGACGGGAGAAATTCCCTGATCCTGTGGTATCAAAATGGACCTACTCTGGTTTAAGTGTATCTGTGCTTAGGCCGCAAGCAGCCACTTTGTTAGTCGAACTATTTCTCCAGCTATCGTGTGATGTAACTCTGGCCTTGGATACACTATGTCCTCCTATGAGGGTGGCCATTGTGTAGTGGTAACATCAACGCTTGTCACGAAGCAGATTCACGATTCAAATCCTTATGTCAAAAAGATGATTTATTTCGCATGAAATATAGTAAATAAAAAATAGCCGATCAATTGCGAAACCCCATGTCAACTCTACTGCGAGGGCATAACATTGACAGCAGAGTGGTCATATGACTGAAAATGCAACTTGATCGCGATGATGATATCAGCAGAATGCACAAAAATACTATGAATTATAAGCAACAACAATAACAGCACAACAAAGATGCTCCCCAGTTATCTGGACACCACTCTTGAAGTTTACTGAAACTCGATACCACCTGAGTTTCAAACCACTAATTTCAAACTTTCTTTCTTCTCTCTGACTCTTCCCCCTTTCTCCAAAACGCCCGTATCCTGAAATAGTATAAGTGTTTTGTATTCATATCCCCTTTGGAACTCGCAAATTATGTACATAAAAAATAAAAAATTAAATTAAATCATCGGCGATACATGTGTGTTAAATAGTTCTTTATGGATTCGATTATGGAATAACTTGTTCTCCGCAGTATTTACGCATAAGAGTAGCTATAACCTACGGAAATCCAAAATTATATCCCACTATCTGTCGTCTCAAAATGTTTCCTAAGGTACAATTTTCTGTCTCTCTTGTACCTACTTTTATGTTATTCTCTATCACTTGGTCCTGTGGCTGAAGACCAAGTGATCACGTAATAGCGGATTTAAGCGAACTTAGTAAGAAATTACAGGACTACTTATGAACTTACCATGCTCAAGTCTAAGATTCCGAATACTAAAAATTCAAATTTTTTGTTCAATGAAATAAAAACAATTTTTTTTTTTTGACATTTGCTTGTTCCAAATACTAGGTGGGATAACTTTATTCATATAAATAAATATTCTTGACAATATTTCCGACAGGAGCCCTCTCTCAAATTTTTAATTTTTTTTTATGTATTTTATACATTTATAACATTCAGTAGATATATAATAGTTTTTTTTCGACTTTTTTTCAATTTAAAGTTTTTTTTTTGACATTTATGTGCATTTTATTTTTTTATTAACAATTTTGATATAACAATGACAACACATTTAATGTCATGTAGTACTTTTTCTGTAATATTTTATTAATGTTTATAAGAACTAATTATATGAGTAGTATGATATTTAATATTTTAATCTACTCTAATACTTGCATTGTAATTCTTTATATCAAATAACGAAATACTTTTTGTTGGATGATTATTTATATTTACATTCTAATACACGTTTTTGTCAGATTTATTGGCCGAAGCGTACAATATTTTATGGCATCCTAAGAACATTTTTTTTTGCAAGTTTTTAATATTTATACAGAATATGTAGATATTTAGATATTCATATTTCCATTTCTATTTATAATAATCGGCAGATAGTGGTTGAGAGATTTGAAATACAAGATGTGTGAATATTTTTCTGATGTGTACATTTATTTATAATTAATTTTAACGATATGATAATTTACTATAAATATTATTTTTAATATTATTATTAAACCAAGTTTTCAAGGGATCGGTGCTCTGCGGATTTGGATGGTACTAGTCAATTTTGCCGGGTACTCCACTAGTATTCGAGAACAGCGCCGTTTTTTCATATTTGTTATATTTCTTAATACATTTAGTTGACTATTTTTATGTGTTTAAGAGAGAGTAATGGATTCGGAGGTACACCGAAGGCTTTCAAATGGTTGCTTAAAGTTTTAACTGAATGTAATGATTATCCGAATTGTCTTGTAAATTGAAAATATACACCCATCCATCGATTTACACTCCAATTCCGTTTGGTAGCAGACCTATGCCTATACTATAGATACTATCATAGCAAATTTTTAGAAGACCGCGGGGACATAATCTTTTACTACATTACAGGTAAACATTGAAATTCATTCACAGAAGTTATATTTGCAGAAGCCTTGAATCTCCCACAATTCAAGAGCAGGATCAACAGACATCTACAGACATCTCGTTGCGCTGACTCAGCGTTATAGGTTCGCTACTTCTAAGAGAAACTTATAAAAAAAATAACATACATACATACACTTGGTTGCGTTCACGCTGCGAAAACAAGAGGTAGCGCCTGTATGTTCTGTGGCTTAATTTTCCTTTCTGACAATTAAATTTCATTGACTTCAAACAAAGATGGAAATAAGAGAGAATTGATGGAACTGAAGCTAAGACGTAACGACTGGTTGTCAGCCTGAAAGTCTGCAGTATTTTTTTCAAACTTAATACACATAATAATTCTATAAAAATAACTTTACTTAATGAAAAAATAAACAACTTTCCATATAACATATATTTACCATATATCATCATATTTTAAATGATAGTGGCAACACTGGTGAATATAAGTCAAAATTAGAGCTGTGTCGTACTTCAAAACAATTATTCAAACGTTTTAAAACCAAATACACCTACGCCAATAATAGTGGATGATTTAACAAATTATGATGACTTTTGTGGAAAAGTTAAAACAGTCCTACGAGAAAAATAATTCAATATTAAATTGTTACCAAAAAAAGTATTAAAATAAATGTCCCAGATGGAGATGGATATAAAATTCTCTCCAAAGCACTTAATGAAATGAAATGCAATTGACACATACACGAAAACAAACAGATCAGGCCAATACGTGTTATGGCAAAAAATTTACCTCACTCTTGCAAACCTGAGAACATAATCGAAGATTTGAAAGTTAAGGGCTACAAAATAATTGATGCAGCAAATAGGCTAAAATGGAAAACCAAAGATCCACTGGACATGTTTATGCTGTCATTCAGTGCTGAAGAAAATATAAACAAAATTTATGAAATCAATAGCATAATGCATTGTAAAGTGCTAATAGAACCGCTCATAAATACTAAACTTATTCCACAATGTAAGAACTGTCTGGCTTATGGACATACACAAAAGTATTGCGGAAAACACCCAGGATGTGTAAAGTGCGAGGGAGAACATCACACAAAGGATTGCCTTAAGCCTACAAATGAAGCAGCGAAATGTATACTCTGTGGAGAATCTCACCCAGCTAGCTACAGAGGATGTATAATTGCAAAAGAACTACAAAAGATAAAAGAGAGTAAAATAAGAAAACTAAACTCAGAAGAAAATCGACTGAACGAAATCAAAAGCTGTACCAATTCGGTAAAGAAGGATGAAAATGTGGCGCTTCCTGGCTGCGAACAAAAAAAAAACAATTCACGCATCTTACGCTGAAGCTGTAAAGAGTACCCAGCCTGAGCAAAACACTAAACCTCAAGATGATGATGTAAAACAAATTCTACAGGCAATGCTTACTAAAATAACTAAAATAGAAGACTACGTGACCGTCCTAAGACGACAGAGTGGAACAGTTGGAGAACAAAGACCATAAACTTGCTTCCAAACAAAAACTGATATGGTAAGTTTACTTCTGATCTTGGCATGGAACGCCAATGGATTGCCAATGGATTGCTTCAACACAGACAGGAATTGCAAGCAGTCCTTGACATCAACAAAATAGATGTGTGCCTGGTTTCGGAAACACACTTCACCAGAGAAACATATTTAAGAATCAAAAAATACAAAGTCTATCACACCATACATCCATATAACTCTGCGAGGGGTGGAAGTGCAGTCATTATAAAGTACAACATACAACACCACGACGAGTCCAAATTTGCAACAAGTGAAATCCAAGCAACTGCAGTAAACATAAAAACCCAAAACTGTGCCATAACTGATGCTAGCATTTATAGTCCACCCAAACACGCCATCAAACAGCAAACTTTATGAACAATTTTTTAAACAAATGGTAGTAGATTCATTGTTGGTGGGGATTGTAAAGCCAAAAACACTCAGTGGCTCAAGATTAACAACTACTAAAGGAAAAGAGCTGCTAAACGCTATTAAAATATGGGATGCAGGGCTATATCCACTGGGAAACCAACTTATTGCCCATCAGATCCTGGTAAAATACCTGACTTAATCGACTTTTCGTAATTAAAAATATAAACAGCGATTTCTTAAAAATAAAAGAAAGTCAAGAAATGAGTTCTGACCACTCATCGATTTTACTTAACTTGAGTGAAAATGTTGTTCCGAAAGTACCGAAACCCCAGACTTACAAACTCTCGAACAAATTGGAATGGCCTTAAATCTATTTCTGAGGTAAGGATAAAACTAAGAGTACCGATGAGATGTGCGCAACACTTAGATGATAATGTCGAAAAATTCATAAAAGATATCCAACACTCTGCTTGGCAAAACACTCCACAATATAAGGAAACTCTGAGAGGAAATAATTATCCACTAGAAGTAAGAAAACTGATTGCTGAAAAACGGAAAGCAAGGAAAAGATGGCAACATACTAGAGCCCCTCAGGACAAAAATATATTCAATAGGCCTACACAAAAGCTTAGAAGGACGATAAAAGAGTTTAAGGATGGAAAAACGTCAGCCTATCTATTGAGATTATCGAATGAAAAAAGTTCTAACTATTCCCTCTGGAAAGCAGCTAAGAACATAGAAAAGTCAACTTCACAAATCCCTTCACAACATTGCCATAGTGTGAGTATGAGCATTATATTCGGGACCAAGAGTTGTCATATATATTCTGTTGAATGGCAGAAGCGGGGTCTGCCACATGTTCACATCTGACTCTGGTTACGGGATAAGCTCAAAGCAAATCAAATTGACGACATCATAAGAACCGAAATCCCAGATCCATATAAAGATCCTGCACTCTATAGTAAAGTAAAAAAGTGACATAATACGAGTACATCGTCCCTGTGGGGCTTTCAATGCTACCTCACGCTATATGTTCAAAAGTTCTTGCTGCAAATGGTTTCATCAACCCAGAGCGGCGATGATGGCTACCTCCAGTACAGAAGGCGGTCTCCCGAAGATGGTGGACTTACAATAAACATAAATAGTGTAGATCTCGATAATCGATGGGTGGTTCCTTACAGCTCCGACCTCTCTCCTGCTTTTGAGGCTCATATCAATGTCGAGTTTTGCAATTCTCTGAAATCGATTAAATATATATGCAAGTATACTAATAATACCAAGCAGCATTTATACTTGAAAAAAATAATGATGAGACCGGACAGTACATCGACAGTTTAGAGGCTGTTTGGTGCATCCTTTGTTTTCTCATACCTGAAAGATTCTCATCTGTTGTACATTTGGTATATGGACACAGAGTGTACTTTTCAGAAGATAACGTTATGAAAAGAATTAATAATCCTCCAAACACAACATTAATGGAATTTTTCGAATTATACAAAATCGATGATTTCGCCAAAAACTTTTGTACTGTCAGGTACCGTCTGGAGAAATAATGCATTTTGCAGGAGGAAGCAGGGAGCAGAATTACCCTGGCACTCTGGAGTAAAAAAAGACCAAGTACTCGACAGGGTTACTGTTCATCCGAACAACGCCGAGGGCTCATCATTCATTCCCATTCGAGAGCCTACATCCTTCTCAGACTTAAAGACAGTAGCTGCTCACGTTCATCCTACATTCCACTTAGCTTGCAGGGCCCTGAGACTATTGGAAGACAATAGACATTGGAACCAGACACTGCTAGAAGCTTTTGTCTCTGATTTATCTCATTATTTAAGGGATCTGTTCGCTATTATGCTGGTGTTGCCAGTTTTTGGATCCACTACTATCTCTCTCCACAGAGATATGTCTGAAGATGTAAAATGCGGTTTACAATAAATGCTTGATATTGCTTGAGAATTTAGTGGTTGGGATGGCAGGCCAACCCCTTAAGCACTATGGATACTACAGCCCTTAATATCAGGTGAAACTCCTGTCAACCGTGATTATTTGAGAGAAACGTCATATCCAAGATAATTTTGGAAAACCAGTCACTTCTCAACTATAATCAGAAGAAAGTTTATGACATTGGAGTTAGTGGCATTGAAAGCTTAAAATCAACAGATGGTAACATTTTCTTTCTGGACCATCCAGGCGGCACGGGAAAGTCTTTTCTCATTAACCTGTTGATTGCTAAGGTAAGAGAGGGCTGGAACATTGCCATTGCTGTCGCTTCGTTTGGTATAGCTGCAACACTGTTGGAGGGTGGTAAGACTGCGCATTTAGCATTCAAGCTACCTCTCAATTCAAACACATTTGAAAGTCTTCTTTGCGACATACTCGTATCTAATCTATATATCTATATATAGCGGGGTATACTAACACCAGAAAATTGCGCAGCAAACGATATTAATGCTTGCCTTTTCTTAAAGTTAAATGCTTTTGAAATGACATACAACTCTATAGACACAGTAGTATATATGGAAGAAGTGGTGCATTACGCGGTGAAATTCCTGCATACACTCAACCCCTAAATTGACATTTTCAAAACAGCAACTCTCAATAGACTTCGGACTAACATCCAAGACTCAATCAAACCATTAAGTGGTTTTAAAGAAGATTAGGCTATAACTATAACGTTGCTATGAACTGATATTATAAAGTTTCACTTTATAATATCAGACTTCATACTGAGCAAAATTAATGCTTAACACAGGACTGCATTATTTATTTTAATGGCATATGAATTCAAATAGTAAAATAATCGCCATGTAAATCAAAGCATGGGGGTATATTGTAAATTATTTTTTATCAATTGCAATAATAAGACATATTATATAATACTTCAAATGATACAGAGCTTCTCACATTAAATCGGACAATTACCTTGCTAGCCCAACTCTCGAATTTTTACCGAATCGTCTGGATATGATAACATTTCAATAGTTAAATCATTGCTTTTACTTACAAACTTGTGTGTAACCAAAACTAAAAGTGAGTAATATCACTCAAACCGAGTTGTTCGCCGAAGACGACATTTTTTAAATGTCACTACACAAGTCGTGTTATAAAACACCAGCGTACGAGTAGAGTTTTGATTGATGACGGTTAATTTTAAAGTTGTTCTAAATTGATATTTCTATAGTTTGGATAATATTGTTTTATAAATTATCTTCAAGAGAGTTATTGACGGGCTTAAAGGCGAATTTTTGTTGACAGTAAAAAATAAAATCATTATAAAATTCAATCAAAATATTCGCCTTGAATTCTCTATAAACTTTCAAATTAACTTTTTTTTACCTCGATTTGAGATTCATTATCCTGTTTGGCGTTTAGGGTATCAAGGTCTTAGAGGCGCTAAGGCTACTCTAATTGATTTTCTCGCTTTTATCTCTAACTTCTTGTCTAGATTTCTGAGAATCTATATTCTAAAACTTATCCCATAAGTGCTACAAACTTGGGAAAAATGCTATGTATAACATTAAAATAATTCAAACTTAAAGTCGAAATTGTAAAATGGATCAGCATAACTTGAGACTATCTGGTCGGCAGATTTCGTGGAAGGATGCTAGTTAATGCCATGCAGTACTTAGGGTCCACCATATATTCGATCCAGTTTGACCAGATGGTCTATAATGTGCCAGGATTATTTGGCGATCCTGAATTTGTTTCACTAAAGTCATTGATAGTAACTGTCGCTGCATCTTGCTTAATGATCTGAGGTCTTACCTATAGAAAAAGAATTACATTTGAACCTCTCAGATCACTGAATGTGGTTTAGTGGTAGAAGGAGAATTTTGTTGATATGTTTTTAAGAATCTCATACTGAGTAACAAAATGAAATCACTTAAGTGATCCAATCAATCCCATCAAATCCAGTTGTAATGTAACTGCAATACTACAAGAACTCTGGAAAAGCAGGTTGTTGAATTTTAATTCCGCTAGATTTTCAATAACTTTCGCAATTCCACATACTGATCTTGGATTGAAAAAAGGCTTCTGTTAGTGTGTGTTTCTTCTGCTCGTAGACCAAATAACTGTAGAGTGAAATAGCACGTAATGTACGTAAGATGAACATGGACTACCTGAAGGTTGTGTGCGAACTCCAGTACTTTTTCGAACGGATAGCTGGTTATCATCTATTTATGGATTTCAAACAGGGTCCTATTGATGTGTATCAGTAGAGTGAACTCTCACGTAAAAAAATAAATTACGTGGGCTGCCTCAAAATTGTGTGCGAACACTAGTAATTTATTCACTGCTGAGCAATGGAAAACATTCGAGACTGTCTGTGAACATACACTAGATGATACTTTCGGCAGCGGTTAAGCAGGTCCTGTAATGGAGAGAAGCTATTGAAGTAGAAGCTACCAATGATATTCAAACAACAAAAAGTCGTCTGCCAAAAGTTTTTTAAGACAGTTATACTCTAAAATAGTTTCTGTGTTTGGCTGTTGCTAGCGTGCTATTAGTATCATTGGTAGCCAGACTTTCGACTGTACTTTTCAATATTATATAAGTACACTATCGTCGACAATACTTTCGCTATTAATGGTATCCACTGAAATGCATTACACAGTCGAAGTAATATTTCGGAAGATATGAAAGGCTCTATAATGACCTACACTACAAATAGGACTTACCTTATGAGCTTACTTGAGAATGGAATATACGATGTCATATATTATACCCGGTGAATATATTAAATGTCACCGGGCAACCGGAAACAGATTCTATTTCAGATTTGGCAGGAAATATCCGATTCAATATGAGATTTGCGGTAGCATAAGGTTACTGATGAAAAGGTATAAATGCATTTTGCTCACATATTGTTGAAATTTTTAGTTAAATATTAAAATTTATATTTTTACAAGTTACTATATCTTCGAACTTTTCACTTACAAATCTTGTCGCAATTTAGATGGATTCTGTGACTGTAGCCTATAAATTATCTCATTAGATTCTAAGACTGGTGATCAAAATAGATAGAAGTTTCAGACTTTATTCATTTGTGTAGGTATTTTTTATTAACTCTAGATTACCAAATCATGTGTCAAGAGTATTCGATTGTTTACAAAACATTATTGAGCTAAGTCAATTATTACCACCCAAATAATCACTATTTTATTGTAAAAGTTCTATTAATGTTTTTCATCAAAGAGAATCTTTATTCGGTTTTGTCTGTCCGGATTTATACTACAACGTCTTTATAGATGAAATCATTTGATTGTTAATTATTTTTCATTAATTTGGGTTTGATTTTCTGAGTAGGTTACGGTCCATTTTCAGTTTCACTTTTGGTCCGAATGAAGATCTTAAAGAAGTCTCTAGATTTTTGAAATTTTCGAATTTACATTTGATTTAATTGACCATTTCTAAATTTATTTTTTTAAGTTTTCTTTGTTTTACACAACTTTGGAATTTCACTAAATTGCAGTTTTGTTTTTATATTTTTTAAATATTATTGTGAATATGATGGTTAAGGTTGCTTTCTTTGGATTGAGGACCTGAACAACTCATACTAACTGACTATTTCCAAATTCGTTTGCAACTAGATTCTAAGCAAATTGTTATTTTGTTTAGTTCAAATATAGCTCACCCAGGTTGTTATTTTGTCAGCCCGTTCGTTATCAGGTATAAACAGCTTCTGCAATCCTTATTGTTTGTAAACGTGTTAAGCTCATGACTTTAGAAATATGGAGGATTTGTGTTTATTCTGTAGTTAGCTCTTTAATCACCCCACGAATCGTTTGAAGGTGTTGATTTGATAATTCTCAAAAATAACAGAAATAAATCATAAAATCATAGTTTTATTTATAATGGTGGGATTTTTGATTGAACATTCAACATCTATATATTTATATATATTATTTATCTACTTAAATACCTATACTTCTTATAAAGAATTCAAAACTTAAAAATAATTTAACGAAAATCATAAACTTAATCACTTTATTGTATTTAATTTATAAACAAATTACTTGGAAGCTTATCTTGATTTTTTCTTTTATTAAAATACATAATTACATTCAGTCCTAATTTCTAATTTTATAATAGGTACGTATAATCTGCAGTAGTAGAACTTTAAGTTCTAATTATGAGTAAATTTACGTTAATTTTTTTTTGATTTTCCAATAATTTTTCTACATGTTTTTTATTTAATCTAATTTTCTGTTTCATTAATTGACATATAAGACGTTTTTAAATTATTATTTACATATTTGCAAAGAATTTTTTTTTTAAATAATTGTTTAGCCTTTTAATCATTTTATTACTTTCTCATTTCAAGGTCTGTACAATATTATCGTTTCAGCGCGCCAGTTTTATTTTGTTTTGTGGCTAAACTTTATTCATCAAAAACTATAATTTAAACTTCTAACTTACAATATGGTTTGTTTTCTTATTACCTATTAGGTCATTGTCATGAAGATCATGTTGAAATTAAAAATCTAGATTACTTATTGCGCATAGGTTACTTTCTATTGCTATGGTATTCTAGTTACAGAAAAATAGTATTACATTTTTGTGAGTGTAAATAAATTTTTACGAATATTGTCTTCTGAGCATTTTATTTATTTTAGCCTGTTTAGTAAAATAAAGCAATAAATGCGCCAGATACCTAACACATTCTAAATAACCATATTGTATTAATCATACAACTATGTCTTCGTATATGAATAATCTGTTTGAATATGTATGTAATATATCTATATTTTGACACAAAAACTGACTGTCTTGCATTATATTTTTGAGGCTAAAAACTTCGGAATAGTATCAAAAGTACTGTTGGTGCTCCGTATTTTTCATATGACGTTTGTTTTATATCAATTAAGTGGTTTTAATTTACCTGACATTTTATTATTTTGCTTTTCTCTATTCGGCGGTGGGTTGCTTCGCAATATACCTTTTTTCCATTCTATTACTTTTTTATAAACTTGAATTTGAAAATTGTAAAGCCAAGGCTGTTTAAATGACTAGGAAAGTTTGGTGTTCCTTCACATACCCATACATTCATATGTATGGATAAGTATCTGTATTGTTATGGTTATTTTTCGTAGAAACTAATAAATGTAAAAAGCTGAGCTATTGATGCATAAAGTCTGGCAAGAAAAGCAAATACAATTATTGATCTGTGAGATACAGAGATATAACCTAGCTGAAATTGTAAACTGAAAGAAAATTTTCTTTTAAAAGGCCGTGGATATGAACAGAATAGCCTGAAAGCCCAGTGCGTTGCGCTAACTACTCGAATCGCAGTAGCGCATGAAATAGAATATAATACAATAGTTGTTTCTATACTGTGAATAAAATTTGAAGTTAACCCCCGCGAAATCCTTTACGAGGTTCTGAAAAAGGTTTAGTAAAAATGCAAATATAAACTTTATTAATTGCAAAAAAAACTGAATTCAAAGCAAAACAACCTACAGTCAAGTAAACAAACAACAAAGCAATAAAACAGCCGCATGGACCAAAGTCAAGAAAGTACGTACATACATAGATATTATGCAAATTCCAAATGAAAATCGAAAAATTATAACTTAGCCAAAGATAAATTGCCAAGTGACTTTTGCGGGATAAATAAATTAATTTAATGAGTAATACATATTTCTATTTTCAACATTTTTAGAGATAATTGAGGTGAACGTAAAGAAAAGCATTTTCCGATATTGATTGATAAGATTGGCTTTATTATTTCTTTTATAGTATGAAAAGAAGGACATTATGCTACACAACTTTGTTCATAATTATTTTCTCCCCTTTTTTTTGAAAAAAAAACCACCCTGTGTGACGTTGAGTCGCTACAAAAGGCATACTTTCGGATATTTTTGTGATGTTGTGAAAGATTGTACATATGCGGACGATCAATGTAACAACCGCCAAATATATAAATATTTTCCACTTTCACCATAGTCGTATTTACGTTTCGAAATTCGAAGGAACTTTGTGTATTTATTGTTTCTTTAACTGTAAAATTAGGACTAGTCAGCAAAAATAAAAAAAATAAGATCTCAGCTCTGCTAAGTTATTAGTAAAATATTTTTGAACCAACAAGCAAACACTCCTTAATTTTAGAATTAATTTCTTTGCTATTTCGTCGGCAAACTATGCAAATACGAATTTCAAAATATTATCAAAATTATTGATTTTTGATTTTCTTTCAAAATTGTGAAACTAATTCGAATATAAGTTTTAAAGAATTCGATTGTTTCTTTTCGAAATAAAAAAATAATAAAAAAAAAAATCTTCGGAAAAACTTGCCCTCGCAAAAGGTCTTGACTATACTTCGGTATTATTTTCTTTTAAATTGTTGCCGCTTGAAACTAAACAGTAGCATTGTTTTTTGATATTTCGTAATTGCGTCTTAGAGCCCATATTTGTCATATACCGAAAAACCTAGACATACGTGAGAGTACATTGGGGTGTAATTAAAGTATTTCTCTCGCTGAATTAAATATTTTAAAATGCTTTGAAATGTGCGTTTGTGTTTTAATAGATGTCTTGAAAGTACTATACTACGGGTGTTCTAGTCGTAAAGTAAAGAAGTAAAGAAAGGAAAGGAAAAAAATAACGAGTTCAAGTCCTTTTAAATTCTATTGGATTTTAATCAAACATCTTCTAAAAGAAATACTGATTTGAAAATTTAGTAAAAACTGCTTATCATCCAATTAATCAGGATGAATCCTTTATGATTCTAAGATATCACAGCTACTGATGAGTGTTTGATAGTCCAGGCTATATAAAAAAAAAACCTTGAGAAGATAGGAAGCCTTAAGTAAATTATATTGGAGTCGCAGCAGTTGCTAACAGAAATTTTGTGAACAATATTAGTTTACACCTTAGACTACTTACATCCAGGACATCGAACCAGGCTATATTTCCAAATTCAAAAGGGATTCGGCCAAAAAATTCATTAATTTAGTTGGATTAAATGGGGTAACTGAAAATTGATTTCTAGTGATAGGATATTTTATTATCATTACAATCCATCTGAAATTTATTGCAGGATTCCAACTAAACTTCATTGGGTCCTGAACCATTGCTACTCTAAGCAGAGGAACGGCGAGGAACATGATTAAGAAATGTACACCGGAAACTGTGGTCAAATTGAAGAGGTGCAGACAAGCCAAAATGACATAAAGAATGTCGACGGGCTCTAGCAAGAGGGAAGTTCTAAACATGAAATAAGGAATGCTCCAATATAATATACAATAGCATTATCCACAGTATATATGGTAGCTTTAGGCATTGTCTAAAGAATTCGATATGATGCTTGCTGGTTATATCTGGAGGATGTGGAGACGGCGACAAACATATATTGCGTTAATGTTCGGCACTAACTATTGTAGCAGAATAATGCATATAACAAGTTATTACTGGTTGAAAACTAAGAAGAATAGCCAAATTTTTTATATTTAACAACGCTCCGAGTTATCAATAACTTATATAGATTATTCTGCCCAGAACGGCTTCTTTCGAAGCCACTTTTTTTTATGCAATGAGCTCATTGTCTACGTAAATTCCAATGACTTAAAGTATAACAAAGGTGGCTTAAATTGCATATCTTAAGTCTGTGTTTCGAATAAGCACCAAAATGGTAAGTCTTGAATAAAACATTTTACTTAAAATTTTTTCGGCTTCCCTCTCTTGAAATTTCACCCCACGCCACTGATAACTATGTGTATATTTTCCGAGGTGAGAGAAAAGTAGTGTATTTAATTAAAAGATAGATAGCATGGAGAAGAAAATATCTAAAAAATAATACAATGCATTCGTTATAAAGTGAATAAAAGCCTTACTTTGAAGTAAAGAATGAAATGGAATGGCGAGCAAATTTGGATCAGATTTTATTTTGCCTTGCGAGCAAAATTTCGTTGTAACGAAATGTACTATTAAGTGAGGTTATGAGAACAAAAGGTGCATAACTCACATTTCGATCAAAATAGTTTCTACTTTTTCTGGTATTAAAAAAACATTCCTGTAATATACAAATGTTGCTTAAACCAAATTTGCTTAGACGAATTTTGTGTTAATCATTACTGAATCAAATGTATGTAGAAGGTGTTGAAAAACAATGTGGATTATACCACTTAACGTTCTAAGTCAATTTTTGTGAACTAATTGTGGGCAGTGATTTACTAAACGTAAAAATAACTACGAGTTAACGTTCTAGGCTGTTATACATGATAAGGGATCTATAAGATTTTACCCCCTATTTATCTTGGAAATGCTCAAATTGAATTTGTCATTAAAACCAAAAATCTGGGGGTTTGGTTCAGTGAAACGCTGTGCTGGGATAACCATATATTGACGTTAATTGGCAAAATCTATGGATGTCTCCGAAATCTATCTTTATCGCAAAACTTCACACCGACAAATACAAGACTAATTTTGGCACGAACTCTACTCGTGCCCCTAATTACATACAGCTGTCAAATTTTCTGTTGCAATAACGCTATTATAACACGCAAATTACATGTTGCATTTAATAATATAACGCGTTATGTTTTTGGGTTAAGAAGATACGACCATGTTTCCGCCTATGCTAAGAAAATACTTGGTTGTACACTAGAAAAGTATCTTGAGTTTTGCACAATCAAGTACTTACATAAAGTCATAACCACCAAACAGCCTCAATACTTATACGAAAAACTAAAATTCGCACAATCACAACGTTCTTTGACGTTGGTTCCACCACGCGTTACTTATCAGGTCTCGGAACGCCAATTCTTTATTCATGCCATTCGCCTTTGGAACGCACTTCCTCTCAGCGTAAGAAGACTCCACGACGCGAATAATTTTTGTGATACTCTCTTTCGGCATATTACGTCTACATAAATTGTAGATACAAATAATACTATCTAATATTAAAAATTTTCTCATTTCTCTATTGAAATTATTTTAACCTCAGAATTTAACATGAAGTTCTAGTTTTAATTTTCAATTCTAATTTTAAATAATGTAATGAAAATGTAAACATTTATGCCTTAAAGACTGTTAAAGTCTATTGTAAGTGTTGTTGAAAAGTTGAATAAATAAATAAATAAATAAATAAATAAATAAGATATTCCTATTGCAAAGCACAATGTTTCGATTGACAACTTAAAATCATTTTACTTACGTGGTCTTTAAATTTGAATGGTCTGAGTTGGAAAATTTTTATATTCCCTGATTCAGCTGTATCGATAGAGTCACGGGTGCAAGTTAGGGTACTAATTCTCAATAAATTGAGAAACTGAAACAAAACCGATATAAGGATATCAATGGACGAATATTATGTACAAAATATAACCTTGGTAAGAAACAAGTTTTTTGAAAATTTACTATTCAGTATGACTATTACTACCAAAGTAATCAGAAGTACGAGTATATTGCAGATAAAGTGAAATTATAGGAACAAAAAAAAAAACTATTTACAAAGAAGAAAAACTGAAAACTACAGATAAGAATAACTTATGCACCAAAATTGAAACTGACTTCTAACTGAATTTGACGCAAAATAAAAATATATTAAAAATATTTATGAGCAAGTATGTAGTTATATACAAAATTATAAGAAACATAAAACCAGTTATATTTGTTCTTAGACTATGGGCTAACATACTTATATTTTTTATTATCTATTTCTGAAAATATTTACATAAATCGACATAAAAACTTTGATACCACTATGGACTCGTTACAGAGACATTGCCTACTATACCTATACAATTTTATAAAAAAAAAATATTCATAAATAAAATAATATAGAAATTTATTGCTACTGGAGGACTAAACTAGTTCTCTTTAGATGACAAAAAAACAAAACACATGAAAAAATAAATTGTTTATCTGGCGGCAATTTTATTACACTCACATAAAACGACATATTTTAGAAGACGATACAGGTAACTTCTGTTTAACGAGTGAAAAACTCAACCCAGCTTAGTATTTTTAATAAACGTTTTTACAATTTGGAAAGGAATTGGTTGAATTGGATAAAAAATATTAGCTTTCAACTCAAGCTCACATAGACACAGCAAATCTGAGTCACCAGCATGCATCCAACCCAAATTCACACAGTTAGCAGAGAAAAACACTGGGACTACACCTTTCGTGACATTCCACTTCAGTCTTTTTTTGTGAAATATGATAACACCTTCTGTGTTGCCTTTAATGAAGATATTTGTATTTTTGTAAACTATAATCATAATAAAGTAAATCGTCAAACTGGAAAGACGTGTTAATTAATTGGCGCCCAACGTTTTTAGTGGTCTATTTTGTGTGTGGTTTAAAAAAGTTGACCTCAAAAATCCTTATAAAGGAGAAAAGGATAATTTTTGCTTTATAAAAAAAAAAGAAAGACCTGGCACAAGAAGGCAGCATTAACGAACTCATCAACCGAATAAAAAATCCTCATCAAAGAGGAGTAGCCGGACGCAACGAGGGATCCATCAAGAAACCTTATAGGAGGAAAAACAATATTTTCAAAAAATCAAAGGATTTTCTCTCCATTCTTGTAAGTAGAAAAAACATTTGGCTATAGTGACGTGAATTTTTTTAAGTGTTGATATCATGGTTCAAGAACAATTCTGTGCAGCCATTGCGGCTTTAATTGAAGTCACAAATCGGCAAACTCTAGAAACAATTAACAGAAGATTTGAAGTCATTAATGAAAAACTCAATGCCTTTGAGGAACCAAATATAAAAACCAATGTTTCCCAGACTATTGATACTAGCACAGAGTGGCGTGAAAGTTTAGATTTAATTAAATCACTGTCTGAATTTTCCGGTAAGTCTAATACATATCCTTCATGGCGACAAGCTGTTTTAAATACTATAAAAAATATACGAATCCACTAAGGGTTCGTCCAGGTACTACCAAGCATTAGTTATTATAAGAAACTGTGTTGTCCAGTTACGATACAGTGCTCAATCTCGATGCAATATTGTCTCGATTGGATACCACGTCCGCGGACAAGCGACCTCTCAATTTGCTGGAGTACGAAATGTCAATACTTCGACAGGGTAAATTGTTGGTAACACTATGATGAGGTGGAAAAACATTTAACGCTCATAACTAATAAAACAGCTGTTTCTTATTCGGGTAATACACACAGCTTTCGAAGAAAAATATAGACGCGACGCTCTCACTGTTTTCATGTCTGGATTACGAAAGCCATAGGGTAATATTTCATTTCCCAATAATCCTAGTGATCTCCTCTCTGCGCTTTAGAATCGCACAGGAACTCAATTACAACCACCTAAGATATGCATTTGCTTCCGCCTTTTCCGAATTTAGGACAGACTCATATTCTTACAACACGCGGCAGTTTCAGGTTATCAGACCTTCAAACAACTAATACAATTCTACTCGACCGATAAGCATGGAGGTCGATCCCACGTCTAGGTTTAGGAGAAATGATCCAAACTGACAAGGTAATCAGCAATTGCAGTCAGAAAGGTTTCCACATTGTAACCAAAGTAGTACAAACAATCAAAACCCATACAATAATCAAAATTCGCAGGGTCAAAAATTTCCCCATTTCCATCAAGTATTACCCTGAAGGTGAGCCCTTATCAGATGAATTTTACCCTTCGAATTTGTATAATGCTGAAAAGGAAATAATTGATGAAGAAGAAAACCCAATAGTCGATAATGTTAATTTTTTAGCCTAAACACCTCCACCCTTCTTTACGTTATAAAACCTCTGAATAACGATAGACACTGGAGCATCTAAAAAGTACATTAAAAACATAAAAGAACTTAGGAGTGTTGTTCTGGTTGAAGAACCATTTAACGTTAGGACAGTTACTGGGGGCCAAACAATAAGAAAAAAATGCAAAATAAATATTTTCGGAGACACTGATGTGTTCTTCATTTTACCTGGCCTTGAAACATTTGATGCGATAATAGGGTTTGATTTTCTTAAGAAATTTGAGGTAAAGTTAGACATTAAGACAAGTGTATTGACATAGAGGAGGTGAAGAGAAATCTGGGCATCATCTGTGTAATGAAGTCAATGCAAACAATAGAAACCTTGAATCAGTCCGTGGTTCCATTAGATGCCAGTTTGGAAAAATGATCGATAGGAATGCTAGAGTATTTGTAGATCCTGATGAAAGCTTACCTTTCAACACAAAAGTTAACCATACAGTTCACTCCGAAAAAAAAAACGTCCCGTAGATATCCTACACTTAACACCTGAGAATGTACTCAGAGAAATATCGGGAGCAATAGCGGCAGCACAAAATCAATCTTTAGAATATCACAATAAGAAAAAGAAATCTAAATCTAGACCTGGAGAAAAAGCTTTTCTTAAAAGAAATAAACGATTAGGTAGTAAATACGAGGATGTACTTATTGTTGAAGATTTAGGTACCAAAGTTAAATTGTCAAGCGAAAAAGTTGTCCATAAAGGTAATTTAAGATAATTACATTAAAAGTCTCAGGTTTTTCCCGGCCCTTGTGGCAACGGAAATTATAGAGTAAACATCAGTAATTCCTGTTGTCACAGGAGAGGTTGCGATCAAATCTGTATACATCTTCGTTCACTGAAACTTAACTACCACCTGAGTTTCAAACCAACTGCACCAATCTGTCTTTCTGTCTCTTCCCCTTTCCACAAAAACGCTCGTGTCCCTAAGGTTTCCAAGATTTGCAAATTACTTATTCTTTTCCATTAATTAAAAATAATACTATTGTAAAGCTTGATTATAATCAAACAGTAAAATGCGATTCTCAAAATATAGCTCCTAAAAAATGTATTATGGAATAGCCCTAAAACTGTGTGAAGAAGTACCCGAGAAAACATGTAGTACTGACATTAACAATGAAAACGCTGCAACATGCACGACGATAGCCGCATGGCACCTTCCGAGAATAAATCAAATTACAGATGGATTAATAATAGTTAATGATGCCCCGGCAGAGATCAAGGAAAATAACGTTACAATAAACACGAATGGAACCATCTTGCTCAAATACAAAAAAGAAGTTGTGATATCCAACGTATGTAACTCCTCCAAAAACAGTCTTATTAAACATAAACTGCTCATGAAAATATTTTGTCAATGGAACTTCATATTGCAAATACGAATATACGACGCATTCAACACCTAACAAAACAGGCTAAAACGCATTATATTGCCTGGTTGTTAACATCAAGCGTTTTTGTAATAATTAGTTGTGCCACTGTATTTATCGTTAGGCCATCTTAGTAAGGAACAAATTGATATATGGGAACAAATTTAAAGCAAAGCAAAACAAATTTGCGAACATTGGAAATCGCGGACGGTTACGTCTAAGAGGGGGGAAAGTTAACTGTAATCCGAGTCAGCAGCATATGTATGTGTATCCAACCCAACAGACATGACATCCAACCCAACAGACACGGCAAATTCCAGTCAGCATCCAGCCAACAGCAGCACCCAACCCAACACACACAGCAAATCCGATTCAGCAGCATGCATCCAACCCAAATTTACACAGTCAACAGAGAAAAACACTAGGACTACACCCTCTGTGCAGTTCCCATTCATTCCATGAAATTTCACTTCAGTTTTTTTTATGAAATATAATAACACCTTCTGTGTTGTCTTCGATGAAGATATTTGTATTTTCATAAACTATAATCATAATAAAGTAGAACGTCAAACTAGAAAGACGTCTTAATTAATTTATATAAGAATAAAAAGGAGATACTCGTATGCATGTAATTTTGAATCATCTAAAAATCAATAAATGGACAACTATATCTTGTAGCGAAACTAGGGCTAGCAAATTGTTCGATGTCCAACTTTTTTTTTTTTTTTTTATCTGCGCGCGCCGAAGGGCATATGAATATCCTTAAACTGTTTCAGGGCACGGTCCTTAGGAAAAGGGGGAAGGCGAACAGAGGAGGGGCCTGTGCACGTTGGCTTTAAATGTTTGAAGTTTGTAGTGATGGGGAAATATAGAGCCCGGTAGATCATTCCACATTCGTGTCTTTCGGCTTATAAACGAATCCCTATATTTGACAGTACGACCGAAATAGGGCTTAAGCGTGAACTGATATGCATTCGAAGCATGACGCGTATTGCAAGTGAAATTTTGAAGGTGAGGAATGCAACTGGCTATTTTGCAGGATAATTTTTTTATAGAAAAAACGATAAAATAAGGAGAGACATGAGACATTCTCCCATGTTCAAGTGAATGTATGGAATTCACAATGTCTCTATCACCTATAAGTTTTAACGTGATAATTTTGTACCCTATCAAGAATGTGCAGGACGGTCTTGGGTGCACCAGACCAGATATGGGCGTTATATTGTAGCTTAGGGCGGATGAATGCCTTATAAATTGAGGCCAGATCAGACGGGGTAAAAAAAAACATTTTACAACATTTTTGGCGACCTCGAATATGTGATCGTTCCATTGAAGATGGTTATTAATACACATACAGAGAATGGCAAGTCTTTCGGTTTCAATGATGCAAGTACCATCCATGGATAATGGTTGAGGGTTTTGGTTTCGCTTGGGAGACAGAAGTTAGAATTGTGTTTTGGAATTCCACTCTGGTGGTTGAACCCCATTTGATTATGCTGTCGGAATTTAATGTGTTGAACATACTGTAATATGCGAGCTACGGCTCGAGTAGATAAAACAATATTCTGTGAAATTTATTTCTTTATTTTCTAGTCTATAGAACAATTCAGGTTCACACTATATTATTCTTCGCAATTCTTTTCTTACAATGGTCTCTGTCCTCAAATCACTTTATCTCCTTTCGATTACTTAATTCACAAATCCAAACTAATTACTTCTTCTTGTTAAATCTCAACTTTCAATTTATCACAAAAATACAACTTCGCCCATTATCACTTTTCTAATCTCTTCGCCACAGTTTAAAAACTACTGCTGCTTTCTCAATCGCCATCTGTCCTTATATAGCAGAAGTTTCTGATAGCCAGAAACTTCTAGCAAATTCTTCGACCACTGGAACAAGAGAAATAATTCTTGCAGTTATAATTCCCTTTTATCCCTGATATTATTCGTCTCTTTCGTTGACATGAGCTGTGGAGACTTCGTCCCAGACACGAACCTCGAATGAAAGGACAGTTCGAACCAAAATTCTGCCAGAATGAAAAGTCACTTCGGAATTTGTTGCGTCATATTTTAAGGGGGCGTAGTTATTATTATGCTACAATACGTTGCCGTTCCGCTTCTACGGCCGAAGAGCAAGGACGTGAGTTAGGGAACGAATATGAAAAACTGAGGGCACTGTCATCAGCGAGCGAATGGATTAGATTAGAAGTTGCAGACAAGAGATCATTTGTAAAAATAAGAAAGAGAGTCGGAGACCAAACAGAGCCCTGGGGAACACCAGCATTTATTTGGTGAATTGCAGACTTGAAGCCGTCCAAGACAACTTGTATTGAGCCACCCGAAAGGTAATTTATGAGGTTTTAACGCCAATTTATGGTTGACAATAAGATTTTAGATAGACTCAGAGTATAGGCTCAGATATATAGGCATTTCCGATGAGCCTACCCTGGAAGTTCACAAATATTTCAAAATGCAGAAGGAATTTAAGCCAAAAAGAAGAACGGGTGCTCCTTGAGATTGACTGACAGATTGATATTTTTTTGCATTGGCACGTTGCAGAGTCGCCCCATACCTGTCACCCATATATATATTATTTTATGCAATATAATTTAGTTTTCAGTGGAAAGTAGAGATTTTCTATTTATAAATGGGTACAGCATCTTTATTGTTACCCCTATTTTCTTTATAGTTTTAGTAGTATGGTCCTTAAATGTTAGCTTGGTATCGAAATGAATACCTAGATATCTAATAGAGGGCTCCCAATTTATATCACTTCCATTCAGCTGAAGCTGTCTCTTGGGAAGAGAGCAAGACTTTCTTTTTCGAGTGAAAAAAAAAAATTGCTTGCGTTTTCCATTCATTCAGTTTGATTTTCCATCTGTGATAATATTTTATTAATATTTTCATTCCATTTTGGAGATTTCTTTCAATATTGAAACCTAGTTCATGAAATGAAAATATTGCGGTGTCATCTGCAAAAATAGCTACATATATTACAGTGGGACAACTTTGGAATATCTGATGTATAAATGTTATACACGACTAGGGCAAAAACTTAACCTTGTGGAACACCCGATTTAAAATAGATTAATTCAGAAACACTACTATTAACATGGACTTTGAAACGACGACTGGACAAGAAACTTTGGACTACTTTACAGATATACCTTACTAAGGTTGCTTAATAGGTTGATAGATCTATACCTTTCCGGCCTTTCTGGAGGCTTACCAGCTTTTAATATTGGTAACACTTTTGTAAGTTTCCATATAGCAGGAACGTATTGCATTTTCAGACATGCATTTATAATAAATGTTACGAATTAGCATCGACAGAACTTTGGACGTGTTCTGAGAAGTCGTTTACCAGGCAGTCAACATCTTCCTTTGTTAAAATGCTGACGATACTCAGGGGGATATTTTGAAGTTTTGATTTAACTTCTGAACGAAATCGTGTTCAGTTTTCATTTCTTAGATCTTTAATATATTGCACTTTTATTTCTCCTAGCTATGTACCTATATTGGACTGAAAGATGGTTGTTAAAATCTCGTGAATCAACCATCAAAGAGGATTGTAGCTCAAGAAAAGAATTTGCCTCAGTGGAATATCACAACGAATAGACATTTTTGATGAGTCTACCCTAGAAGTTCACAAATATTGCAAAATGCAGAAGGAATTTAAGCCAACAAGAAAAACTGGTGCTCCAGAGAATTTTGGATACAACATCTCAAAACATTGAGATTGACTGTCGTTATTTATATTTTTTTGCATTGGACACGTATACGTTTTAGCTTGTAGCTGGCAACTATATTTTTGGTACAATTAAGAATGTACCAAAAGATGTTGCGGCTGGATAGTAATCATTTATAACATGAAGCATGCAGCAAGAAATGCACAAAAGGAGCGATATCCACAGGATAGAGTAATTTTAGGTATCATCTAAAGAAGACAGTAACTGCAGGTTATACCTGCACTATATAGAGACGGTCGAATTGATACATAAGACGCTACTGTTAAAGAAAACCGAGAAGATTAGACAATAACATTAGGAACTGGTTCTCAGCACAAACAGTAGATCCATTCTGTCGAATAAAATAAAAATTGCGCTGCGAATGCCTTTCTAACTATTATTACCGACTTTAATCAGGAATACTCGATTTAAATACCTAATGAGAAGAATGGGGTCGAATGATTTTGTCTCCAGGTCAGATCTATAATGTTAGGTGCGGGCGTCTTTTGCTAAGAAACTCGTAATTTTTTATTCATTCGCCTACTAAATGCATGCGATTTTTTCCAAGCCGAAGTTTTACCGAAGTTTGAGGCCGTTTTATAAATGTAGTAGAATAAAGTTATTCATATCTTTAACCAAATTTTCTTTCAATCTGTTAGCCAAACACTTTGAGCGAATGGGATATAGAAGCTGAGATACCGTACAGAATGGTCGATGCCCATTATTTTTTTTTATAATTTGCACGTGTCAAAGGGGATATGAATACCCTTATACTAAAGGGAAAGAGACAGAAAGAAAGACAGATTGGTGTAGTTGGTTTGAAACTTAGGTGGTATTAAGTTTCAGTGAACTCCAAGGCGGTATTTTTATTTTGTTGTTATTGTCGTTGCTTATGATTCACAGTATTTTTTTCCATCCTCCTGATGTCACCATCACGATCAAGTTGAATTTTAGCCATATGACCACACTACTGCCAGTGTTATGCCTTCGCAGTAGAGTTGACATAAGCAATTTATCGAATTTTTTATTTATTTCGTACGAGATAAATAGCTGATCCTTGACATCATGATTCAAACCGTTAACCTGCAGCGTGACAAGGGATGATGTTACCACTACACCATGGCCACCCACTATGGCATAATTATACGATGGTACAAGGGAGTTTTTATTTTGTATAGATTTCAACCCATAAGGCTTTAAGTAATTCTGTTTCAGGCGCTTTTAAACCCTTAAACTTATCTTGAATTATTATAATTTAATAAATTTGACAATAGACATTTAACTTGAGTATACAAAGAGGCTATCGTTTGAAAAATCCAGACTTCAGTACAAGGTCTTCCCCTACGGAAAATGGTGGCCAATATTTACAAAATGGACCATCAGACTATAGAAGAGTGCCCGAATGCCAAAGAAGCGGTGCGATGCGCGGACAGTTTTTTAATTTTGTAAACTAGGTATTAATATGCAATTTAAATTTGATTTTCGAAGTAGTTATGATATGTAAAAAAAAGTGGATTCCCCACAGAATAATGAAAATCTGTTAATCAAAAATGGAAGCAGACACTAATTGTTCTGCTAAAATCCCGACAGGCCTCAAGACCGATAACATTATAACACGTCAAAGTGTTCCAAAAGTCGTAAGGGGAAAATAACGTAGAAAGTATGTAAAATTTGAAGAAAAGCACGTAGCAAGAATTTTGATAGATGAGTCACAACATTTTGTCTTGAGTGAGCATTTTAATTTGTACCTGGTTGGGGATAAAATCACATTTACTAATTAGGTTCTAAATGGGGTAAAAAGCATTAGATGATGAGACCAATTTGGTATAACTTCAGTTTTTTTTTTTAAATATAACAGTAGTAGTTGCAGAGTAAAAATTCAAATTGTTGGCTATAATCAGCAGGAAAATGTATTAAACTTAAATAAATTTGGTTGTCAAAACATTGTTGCGAAAATTGAAGAAATTGTATATGGAATGGGAATGCCTTTGATCTTGCACCAGCTACAAAGGTCTTCGAGGGTGTTTCAAAAAGTAAAAATCAAAAAAGTGGAATAAGCTGAATGTAAAAAGAACCTCCTGCGTTAAAATAGATTATGTTAAATACTTTTTACCCCATTCTATGCACCAATTATAATAAAACTGATACTAACAGTTAGTAGCATATTTACATAATACATATTTACAATTCTTGTCTGAAACATTGAACTAGATTGTCATCACTATAGTGGAATTAGGACCATGTATTTACATTTCTGACTTTGAAAAGTTAAAAAATTCAATGTTTGCTTAAAACTCAGAGGAGAATAAAGCCAACTGGACTAAACCAGAAATAAAAAGTTTTTTATCGAAGGGTAGAGAGGGTAATAAAACACTTTTATTTAAAAAAAATACGCAAACCGGTTATATACATAAAAACTAAACAAACTGTGATAAGAACATATCAATTATTATATAATTATAATTCAAACTAATCTTATATCTAAAATATGTACTTTTCGGTGCGATAATTCAAGTCCATCTTATATCTAAAATATGTATATGACAGGCAGTGCGATAATGGTTTGTTTTACAAAATATTGAAAATTTTTATTTGCATGCATTAAAAGTGTTTTTTTTTCAATTTATTATCCCTCTCATTGCCTAAAAGTTTTCAAAACTTTAGTTAATCAAACATATAAAATATTTGTTCAATTCGAAAACATTTTGCGAAATACATAGCTTTAAAATAGATTTTTACGGTCATTCAAGTAAATAGATGATTATTTTAAAGAGCTTGGTAAGTAGGTTCTAAAAATACAAGATTTTTCTACTGTCAGTAATGTCCAAACAAAATCTACTTTTTCAGATGTTGTTTGAATATATTATAAGATGTTTTTTTTATAATTGAGCTCTTTAAAATGATACTCATGGGCGGATTAAAAAAATAAATGTATGTAAAAAAATAAATGTATGTATTTCTTGATTCAATTATTTGCATGCCGTAAAAACTTTAAATGTATTTCGGTCCTAATAAACTTTTTTCAGTTGAACTAAAATTTGATATATTTACTAAGTATTGGAAACTTTTTAGGGGTATTGAAAACTAAATTCTATGTATTATTTTTAGTCTAATTTTATTTTATTTTACATGATTTTATTTGGTCCTATTTTATTTTATTTTATTTTGTTTTATTTTATTTAGTTTTATTTAATTTTGTGTTATTTTATTTTATTCTAGTTAACTTTTTCCAATTGAACTAAAATTTGATACATTGACTAAGTGTTGGAAGATTTTTAGGGGATGAGTATTCAGCAATCTCAGAATAACCTTATTCTACATACATAAATTCTATCTATTTATTTAATTTACTATGTGTTGAGTATTTATTTAATTCTTTTTTATTTGATTTCGTTTTATTTTATTTTATGTTATTTTGTTTTATTTTATTTCATTTTATAGCAATAGATGAATAAAGGGGACGATTTTGTGTCATTTTCCTTAAAAATGTACTAGCTACAAAGAAAAAAAAATAGTAAGCTAAGCTCCATGTTCCCTACAGCACTGAAACGTATATACAAAAAAAAAATAAAAATACGAACAAAATTAAACTTAAATATTGTTTTATGATGAAATGAAATTTATTAGGTGCATGTATTATTTTTTCTTTGTAAGCTAAAAAATAAAAAAAAAAAATAAAAATAAAGTGATAAACTGTAAAATATAGCTTCTTAAATTGTATTTAAGATATTTAATTTTGACTTCCAAATTACGAAGAATCATTATTTAAAATGCATTATAAAATATTTTTTTGAAATACTAAATTTAATTTGATTTCCAATTTAAAATTATGCAAAATCAAAGAGATGTCAGACTTGAACGGATTTTTCGCAATCTAAACAAATTAAGCAATACTTTGAAAAATTGTTTCAAAACGTAAAACTCGTGAAAATACAGAAATCAAAATTTATGGGAAATGATCTTGTTCTAAAGTACTTTTTATGACAAAAGATGGTAAAAATAAGTTTAAAGGATTTTCAAAATATTATTGAAAAAATAAACATATGTCGATTCAATGTGATTTGAATTTTAATTTTTACAAGGACTGAAAAATAAATTTCACGATGATCAAATTTTTAATAATTTATTTTGAACTAAGTGAAACTCAGTTAGGTAACTCATTAAAGGTAATTAAAGTAAAAATAAGATTAAAACACCCGCAGCTTCAGTTCTCTTTCAAGACACCTGTTGTTTATGTTAGTACATTTGTATACCATTCCGATTTCTTTCAATTCAAGCCAAAGAAGGAGCAATTAAATGTAACTAACTGTGTTAAGCATTTGATCACTTAAAGTATAATATATCCTACTAGTTTTGTATTTCAGCAGTACATGTGTCTCTCTCCTCTTATTGTGAAATAGAGCTGCCTAGAGCTATTAGAATTTGTTACGCGTTTATACACAGATCTATTGAAGGAACTATTTCTAAAGTAGTAAAATTAAAAAACAAAATCTAGTATTTTGATTTTGGTAGATGTTGTTTAAACAAATTAGGGGTAGTCTAAAAGCAGAAATTAAATAAAACATTTAAAAATGCCTCGAACTGTATACGAATAATGAAAATTATTGCGTATACTATAATATGATTATTATAAGGAACTAATGTACTTGTGTCTATTGTAAAAAAAAAATATATTTATAAAAAATATATATTCCATTATATATATCACAAATATTTTTACTTGTACTTATAAGGGTAAGTATTGGTTTCGTGAAAAACTCGGTCTCGAGATTTTGATCAATATTCTTATTACTATCATATAATAGAAAATCTCAAAAAATGGGTCCCGCAATTCTATCTAAGTATATGTCTGCATGGGTACCTGCCTATTCGACAAAATTTTTTTCACAAATATTACTTCGCATTTATCGAAACCAATTTTGTTTGTTTCGCAATAGTTGTTTCGCAAATTTTCATTCAGTCTTTGATTTATCTCGCGACGTGATCATTTCGCAATACTTTTCCCGCTCTTTTACATTTCGCTTATGATTAGGCATCAATTTGTCATTTTGAACGAATTTATTTTGCTAACTGTTAATTCCCGTTTTGGTGCATTGTCGTTTATGTAATTGGAAAAATGCCACTTGGCATTCATTGGTTTTGCAAACGCCGGCCGTGTCTCAAAGTGTGGTTTCAAATTGAAAAACTTGGTGTTTGGTTACACGCCGCGTAGCGACGCCCTGAGCACCTGCATGTGCAGCCGAAGGCCATCCGGTGTATGAGTCGAAGATATGTCCCATAGTGTGAAATCCTTTTATCCCGCGAAACGTGCCACCCAAGTACTGTTAAAATACAGGCGCCTGCCAGACAACAAGCATTTACAATTGTACCAACCAAATTTTTCGGGACTTCGATTCTAAGCAAGTTAAAGCTTATCAGGAAAACGCTAACTTATCAGAAAGCGAAATTATAATTGCGAAATAATGAATGTAGAATATCTTAAGACCAAATAATTACAAGCTTAAATAAGAATTTGCGAAATAAAAACTGTGAAAAACAAAATGCGAGTTGTTGAAATGCAAGACAACAAATTGAGAAATGAGTATGGCGAAGTGATAAATTTCCAAAAAAAATCAGCGAGTAGACCCCTACCCGTCTGCATGTATGTATGCTCGACTACAGCTTAAACCTCTGGACGGATTTTCTTCAAACTTTATATTATATAGTTAGAATTTTCACTATAACTCCAAAATTACTTTAATGGCTGATTTAAAAAAATCAATTTTCTCGAAAACAGCTCTAAAAATTTAGTTCAAATTTAATATGTGAAGATAAATAGAAGATATATGAAAACAGACCAGTTTTTTGTTTCTTTGTCAAATATGCGTATAACGGTACTTTAGTTATTATATGGTTTTTGGAAATTTGCTTTTTCTCGGCTATGACTCAATCGATTTTGTTCGAAATCAGTGTTTGAACTTTATTTGATATATATAAGCGTACCAAGCTTTGGAAATTCTCATAACATTTTTTATATAATTTTTTTTTATAACCAGTATTAGGTGCAAGTACATGCGACCCAGTCTTGCATTTTATTATTTATTTTATTTTATGCATGAATCATAAAACGGTATAAAATGTAAAAAAAGGTTTTATTAGAGAGATAAAATCAATATCAATGGTTTGAAAATGTATTAAAGAAATGTAAGATACGTTTCCGTTCAAATTAAAAACAGAAAGTCCTTTAACAATTAATAAAAGCTTGACCGAAGTGTTGTTACTCAAGGGAAAATACTCCAAGGTGTGACAGTAATATGCCCTATTCTAGCCCTAATGCTTAGAACAATAACTAACATCAATGCAAAACGAGACAACCTGGATTCATGTTCTTATGGTTTCTGACATCACCACGTTATATAAATACAGACTAGACATCAGTTAGATTAATAGAAATGATTTTAATGCGTCAGCAGAAGGTTCATATATCCTGACTTAACTTCTGACAGCTTCTAAATACATTGAAGTGCCTAAAGAGTTTGTCGGATATATCTCAAATCGATCGTAGTCAGTCGGAAGGAGACAGAAATGCAGTGTTGATAGATCAAAGTATCGAAACTTGTTTGTGTAGAGTGTTCATTAAACGCTTGGCATTTTATCAAATTTGTTAACGCGGCTCAAACCTTCAACCACCAAGATGCCGTCGAATTCTGTTCACATCTTTGACCAGACCTAAGTTACCGACAATGTTCACCCATTCTCATAATTGCAAACCTTGTCTACTGATTAAGAAACAATAAAGTCAAATGAGTTGGTGTACTACGAGCGATAGAAAGTATGCTTCTCAGAGATCTCAGCTGTGATGATAGGATTAATTCCAAGGCATTAACAAAACCAAAATGTGTACAATGATTTTTTTAAACCATTGAAATTACAAGCCCATTCGATTTTAAAAATTAGACCTAAGTAAATGTGACCACATGATGCCACGAGAGGTTAGAGTCCGCTAACTTATTACACCACAGTTCAGTTTTGTGGAAAGAAAACTGTCTAAGGAAAATCACCAGATTTGGTCAAATAATGCATGAACTTCAGAACCAGTCTGTTGGTTGAACCACATTTGATTATGCTGTCCAGGTCGGAATTTAATGTGCTCAACATACGTTGCTGCTCCTCTACGGCCAAAGAAACAAGACAAAGTGCTGTCATCAGCGAAGGAACAGATTGGAATAGAAGTTACAGAAAAGAGATAATTTATAAAAACTAGAAAAAGAGTTGGAGACAACACAGAGTCTTGGGGAACACCAGCATTTATTTGGTGAATTGAAGACTTGAAGCCGTCCAAGACAACTTGTATTGATCGCCCAGGAAACGTAGTTTCTAATCCATTGAAAAAGAGACTCATCCACACCATCGCATGGTAATCAAGAAGACGGATACAAACGTGCTCACTCTCCACCAAGGTCAACGGAGTAATCTGTTCATATCCCTTTCGCAAGCGAGGCTAAATACCTTGGAATGATACATGACGCAAAGCTGAAAATAAAACGCGTGTGAAAAAGAAACGTAAAGAACTCGAAAACTTGGAAAATATTCCAAGCTTAATACTGAGCCACTCCGGCTACTTGGACCCATGGTATACAACTCTGCGGTTGTATCAAGAAAATATTGCCCGTGTACCGTTGTATATAATAAACGACGATATCCACAGAGATCTTGGAATTCCTTCAGTCGAAGATGAAAGCAAAAACTTCGCCCGAGAGTGCAAAATTCGATTAAACGCATATTTTAATAATATATGTAGTTCTACCTTTCGACTTAGTACGATAAAGATTAACCGCTTCTAAATAGCGGAATAAGCAAATAATTTTTAAGACACCGGCCAAACGTCGTTATTTCGTGAAAATTGCTTGATAAGTCTTAACTTAGTTGCAGTAACTAGGAGATTTATATCGAAGGGCCATGTTTTTGGTGAATAAGAATCATACACTGCTATGAGCACGAGCCTGCTGTCCTACTCTTGGGGAAAAAACAATTACGAGTATAGTAATGTTAAAATTTATTAAAATTTCGAGATCGAAAATATTCACGAAAACAATCTTGCCCTTTAGGAGCAAGTAAAAATGGAGTAACACTTGCAAGCAATATCAGATATAGTTACTGGGGCACCATATCTTGTTATACAATAATTTTATTTGTATATGGGTATTTTAAGGAATATTATGAATAATAAATTGACAACTAGTTATTAACACTTTACCCCTAAATGCATGTACAGATATATTAGAAACTTCTATGTATTTCGAAAAATTTACTAGATTTTGAAATACATTTATATTTTCAAATCCAATATTATGAAAGCCTATCTGAAACTAGTATTTATTTAATATTCCTGAAATATAAAAAAAATAGTGCGAACTAGGAACTTTACCTAACGAAAATCGACAATCTACCTTACAAAAATTTGTTATTACTCCCTGCAGTGTCGGGAAAAGGATAGTCTTGAGGTAAGGCATGTCTATCTTAGGAGGTGACTTAAATCTTAAACTTTTGCGGATGACATTGCATTATTAGTATACTATGAAGGTAATAGAGAAACTGCAGCATGCAATCAATACAGTAAGAGATTGGACGCAACAATGGCGAATCAAACTCCATGAGTCAAAGTCGACTTCAATGTCAATGTAAACTTCACAAATAAAAAGATAAACAATCTTCCTGGTTACTGGAAATAAACTCAGATATGTTTACCTTGAACAAAATCACTCTGTTTGGACGTACGTCATTCAATTATGGAGTTGTACAAAGAAAACAAATATCAAAACTATACAGATATTTCAAAACAAAGCCCTTCCTGGAATGATAAATGGCCCTTGGTATATAGTAAATAGCGATTTGCACCGTGACCTACAAATAGACATGGTGACGGAAGTGGTTAGAAAGCACGCTGTGACATACAATCAACGACTCCAAAACCACATCAATCCCGAGATAGAAACTATCTTAAATGCACGAGGTAGGAATGTATTTAAAACTTTAAACTTTCATCCTGATTAAGGAGGTGTTTTTAGTGGCGCTTGAGTCCCACACTACTTGGCTACCGAGAACCACTAAGAGTTTTTATATTTCAAGATTTTCACCTTCGTCACAAAAAAAAATTATTTTAAAACTATGCCTTTGTTTTTAAAATAATTTATAAAACTACCAATTTTCTACAATTAATAATAAAATTAATATCACAGTTTAACTTTAATTATACATAAATAAATTAATTATGTGGATTTGAAAAATTAAAGATTAATAACAGAATATCAGAATTAAAATTTTATGAACCTGTTTTCTACAGATTTCAAAAGAATCTACATTTAAAATATATGTACATACATATATATATATTCAAATATAAAATTTAAAATAAAACTAAAGTAATTAAATTTTATACATGCATTTAAGAGTTAAGTGTCAAGATTGGAACAGTAACGAATCACAGACAAATATTTGTAGAATAGGTAAAATGCATAGTTCAAAATTACAATTTTGAAAACTACAATAATAATGTAAAAGGAATAACATAAAAGAATATAAATTTTGAATAACATTGAAGTATACTCGTACCTTTTAGTCAGATACTACAAATAAATGCTATCAGCATGTATGTATTGTATTTACATAAGTAAATCTAAGTCCTAAATAATTCATTCAATTAAATTGAAGTCAGTGTCAGAATTTAAGGGTGAATTTACGAGTATAATATGAATTATTTGTAACTAACAGCAACTTACTTGAATTTTAGTTGTAACTGCAATTTAAAAATTAGTTGACAATTATTGAGAGTTTTTATGATTAAATTAGTTTTATTAGTTGAGAACTAACTTGTTTAATCGTAGTTCTGGACTGTTTTTTCCTCAACTAATTTCTGATCAATTGCCCAAGGCTAGTAAAAATAATTTAATCATACAAAGATAGTTGAAATTCAATCATTAAGAATCACTGTCCAAAGGTTTGTCAGAATTGATTTAATCATGTGATGCGAATGCATATTTGGGGACAATTCATACATGAATATTTTTCGCAAATACAATTCCTTCATAAACTGTTAAGCAAAACTTGCATTTGATAGGAAAAGTGCACTAGTAGCTGGATAGTCTCATTCTGATAATTATAGTTGTTAAATGGGTAGGTGTGAAATTCATATATGCTGATAATATTATCTGATATTTCTAAAAATAAATGCACAATTTTATTGTCCAAAAAGAAACTATTTTCAAGCAGCAAAAAAACAAACAAACTAGAGTAAACTTTCAAGTTTTTAAAATTTCCCTGCAATTCTTTTTGCCTAAATGTACTTTAGTTACAATAGTATAAATGCAAAATGTACTATAAAAAAAAATCGATATAACTCTACTTAGTTTGCAAAATTGGAAATCTTTAGTTATCCAAAAACTAGTGTACTTACCTCATCCCAACATTGCTTTCATTTTCACTGTATCTGTATTATTTTTTTAATTTCTGCTTCTAGGCTTCCCAGTTAAAAATGGTCAAAAAAGGATTTATCTTTAAATGAGAGTTTTTTCTAAATGAACAAAATATAGCTAAATATGAAATGCTGCATGTGTTTTTTCGTTTGTATAATGAGAACTAAGAAAAACGTCTGTACATGGCAAAATGTTCCCCCTCTGTGCGAAAATTAAGTGTATAACTTAGGTAAACAAACCAAAAATATACGTACATATATATATATATTTTTGTTTATCTACATATTATTTATATAATTATAAATTGTATGCTTGTTTTCAGCTTATTGCTCATCTTGTCTTGTGTAAGTACTACATCGAGTCTCTGTTTATAAAACTTAATGTATGTGGTATACCATTCATTCTAGTTAGCATTCAAATAATGACTAACAATTCAAATTTTGCATTCAACTAAATAACACCTAACTAACTAAATAACATTTGGTACTCTAATTTTTCGATACTTTGCACTTCCTTTCTGAATTATCTTTTTATATTTGTAGTGTTTTCAATTTTTTTTTTTAATTTTGTTGTCGACCCTCGCCGAATTATAATTGACTCAACCACGATATTAACCATTTTATTGTATCTTCCACTTTTGGTATTAGAACTCAGTCATATAGATGACTATCCTCTCTCATACGGCGAGGGCGGACCCTTAGCTAGAACCTTGAAATGTTATAGCCAATCTTTTTCCGCTTCTTGATCCTCTTTTGAGGCTCAGGAGTTAATGCTGGAATGGGCGGAAGGGTTATTGTTCGTGGCTTAGCTCTATGTCTTTTAGGTACTGAAAATTAAAGAAAACAAAATTGAGCATTGCTGCTTTAGTCGAGAACATAACTTGTTAAAATTTCTTCACGTTTAACATTACAACATTCATACAAACAGGCATACGATAAGTTTTACACTTAGTACATTCAGCATGTTTTTTGTTAGACACTGATTGTTGCACAGACCTGGGGTGGTTTTTTTTTGTACGATTTCCAATTTGAGACCAATTGATTTGTATGATTTTTTTTTATGATTTATCAGTTTTGTTTCAAAAAACCACCTACAAAAAAAAATTTTGTTTTTGTTCACATTAATATGTAATAGCACTTGATATTTTTAACACAAACAATTAACTACAACAACATATAGTATAAAGCAAATATGGTGTTTATAGGGTTAATGCAGATTTATTATTTTTTAAATGTAAAGATGCCGATTGATACTTAGAATCAAAAGCACTTTACATTTGCACACTCTGTGGTCAAAAATTGTAACAATAAGCTCTAGAAGTTGTTGGTGGATTTGAATTTTTTATGCGGCATGCAATTTCATTAACAATATGTACTAGTTAAAATTTTGAAATACAGCTAGGTTTGAAATGAAAAACGCGACTTTTGTGTCCCCCATGTTACTTCACAACTTCTATATATATGGAAATAATCTTCTTTATTCGCCAAAATCATCGTTAGGCAGCTATGTGCATTGATACAAGGGGCGGCTGATAAGTTCGCGGCCTGAGATACTCAATAATGGGTCAGCTTCTCATTAATGATAGCATTAACTATGGCATTCTTTAGTAGTATAAATATCACCTCGCTTCAACAATAATCTCACTTTGTTATTATCTGTGGTAGGATAAACATCACCATGTCGAAAAAATCGAAATCGAAAATTCTAGCAATTTTTAGCACCACGTCGTGATAAACTACCTCATGGAAAAAGGGAAATCGCCTAAAGAAAATTTCGAAGACATATCATCGACTCTTCAGCATTCTGGGCCTTTGTATACCATGGTCAAAAAATGGGCTCGCTTATTTAAACAAGCGCGAGAGAGCTGTGAAGAAGATACCTCCCAGGGCATCCTGTGTCAGTTGTCACTGAAGAAAATGTCACAAAAGTTAAAAAATTGGTTCTGACCGATCGAAGAATAGAAATGTGGCAGCTAGCGGAGGAGTTGCACATCAGCAAAAAACGGATTGGAGAAATTTTGCACGAGCATTTAAACATTTTATTGAAAAAAATTTGTGCTGGGTACCGAACTTGAGTCGGACAGTTTTGACGAATCGTAATTGTAGATGATACTTGGGTTTGCCAATGCTATCCGGAGTCCACTCAAGTGTCTATGCAGTGGTTTTTCAGCGATGGTCGACCCGCCGTACAATTTTTTTAATTAAATAAATTTTTTTAATAGGATCTCTTCTTTCACGCCTTAGGCCGAGAACTTATCAGCCGCGCCTCGTTTGTTTGAACCTACGGACTTTCATCACTAATATCTGAAAGCACATACAGAATGATTTTGTCATCCAGAATTAAAAACTTAAGGTCGAAACCGTTTTAGTTTAGGGCCTTATCAAATAATATTTTTCTTTTTCCCAAAAACAAATTTTAAAGAGACTCTCTTTAAGGGCGTATTCATATGAGCTCGATTTGCGAATACGCGAACGCACCATTTTTAATTAATTTGTAGATATAAATAAAAGTCAAGTTTCTTCTACGCAAAAGGCCAATAATTATAATAATCTATCAAATAATATTTAAAAAGTGATTATATCAAATAATATTTAAGTGTGATTATTCAAAATATAAAAATTCATTTCAGAAACACAAGAATCTACGATTGACAACTTGATGGTTATTGCGACTGATTAAGAAACTACATACATATGTTTGGATGTATATGATGATATGTCAAATTTTAAGAAAATGCGTTCGTTCGTAATTTGCTTATATTAAAAAAAATGGTTGAGATATAGGCTTAAAATTTGCTGCTTGTGTGCTTAAAAAAAAGCTTTTTTAATCTTTTATAAACTGTCTCAGATATCAGAGTTTTAACGAGAATTGATGATAGCCAGCTTATATATCCCACGTATTTTTTGGCATCAATAAAGCTTAAATTTTGTTAGTAACTTTGTATAGATAAATATACATGTACTTGTCATACAAATTATTGAGGTTTTTATAGGCTATTGAGCTTTATACGTACTCCTTTCCCCTGTGTTCCTTGAATAGAGTTTTTACTATAAATATTTTCTCGCTGTTAAATAATTGAGCTTTTATAGCATGTTGAGCTTTAACTATACTTTTTTCCTAAGAGTAGAGTTTTGATTTGTAAATATTTTATATGGAAACTTTTATGATAGCTTTTATTCGCACAAAACTCATCAAAGCAAAGAACTTTGATTTGAAAATATTTTATGTGAGAATTCTGCTGCAAACAAACTTTTCACAGACAACAGCTTTGGTACAATGGACCAGTTCAGATGATTTTAACGATTTAAGCTATAGCTGATTGAACACCATAGTGTTAAAATAATTATAAAGATATAAAAATGTGGCAGAAAATAATCATATTCCAATACAAGGATATACTCGGTATGAAGTCCTGTATTTCATTTTAGCGTGATTTCTGACTTGGTTATTATGAAAATCAATATCATTTCATAATTAATATTTTTAATTAAACATTTAATTAAAACATTTTCATAATATTTATTAGGTGCGCAACTAAGTTCCCGATTTTGGCATATCCAAAATGTCATTAACCGAGCTTAGACATATGGTAAGCAAACTGTTTTGACACATTAGTAATTTGATTTTATTTTGACGTCATATACTTTTGGTTGTGTGAAAATGTCTGATTTTGTGCCAAATAATCGTCATTTGCGGGAAGTGTTGAATTTCTTCTTTCATTCTAAGAAAACGGCGGCTGAAACGCATCGAGAGCTCCAAAAAGTTTACGGAGATGCTGCTCTAAGTGAATGAACGTGCCGTGATTGGTTCCGTCGCTTCAAAAACGGAATTAGAGGAATGGCTCGATGAGGATCCGTGCCAAACGCAAGAGCAGCTTTCTTCAGCATTAGGAGTTACCCGTCAAGTCATTTCCTAAACAAAAATTATGATTTGACTTTTCTTTCAGATATCCGGCTATGCTTTCTTCAATTTTTTTTTTTTGGGATTGAATATCTTGACTTTATTCTCATTAAGAAAATATGTAACTTGCCATACCTACTTTATTTCCTTTGTGAAGGAATTATGCTCTGCACAAGATATATTTGGATCGAAGACGACAAATGAGCATCGCGTGATGGAAAATAAAAATGATCAAATGAATCAGCTTAAAATTCCATCGTCAAAAATTGCTCTAATGCCACTCTGCAGAGACCAGAGTTATAAACGCAAATAAGCTTTTAAGGTGACAAATTAAATTTTATTTGGAAAAGGAAAGACAAAAAAAAAAAAATAAAAAATTAATAATACAAACAAAAAAATCCATAACAAAGTTGCAAGAAAACCATTCCTTACCTTAAAACATTTGCAGATTAATTGTGGTGGAACTTATTTTTCCGGATACAATCAGATACTACAAACTTCCGTTTTGTTTTTGTTGTAAGCTATCATAAATTATATTTACATTTTATCTACAAAATTGTGCCTTTTAGTAGCACTCTCTTCATTCAGTTTGTAGTCTTGGTTTAATTTTGAGAGATGTATTAGGTGGTTGTATGACTAACAACTGGTTGTAGGTCTCCATTTCTAATGAATCCTGTATTAAGTTGAGCAGGAGTAATATTTCTGAGAATAGAATAGCCGAAACTTAAGACTTTTAAGAAATAGCTTTTACTACAATTTTATGGTTTCCATAAAGCTAAGTTACTTCCAACATTCTCACATAAAACAGAGAGCTTTTCTATTAAGTCGGATGTCCAACTAGGATAACAGACCTTTGTAAAAGCTCAGAAAGAACAATTTATTAATTTCCTAACTAAGAAAAAATAGAATATATCAATGTACATATATAAAAATATATAGGAAATATAGCATGCAAATTGGAGAGATTAGACCGTGGATTTTTTTCGTCTCGGTGGGATTTTTACTTTTTATCATGAGCTTTGTTTGTTAAATTCAAAATTGCAGGATGCATTAAAAGAAGAAAAATATTCGGTTACATATATGTACATGTGAATATTTGGTTCTTAGCTTAATATACTATAGAGCACAGCAAATGTTTGAAGCAACATTTAATATAAATACATATATACAAACTTAATACAATCATATATAGATAGCCAAATGATTTTGGTAATTGATGTTTTTTTTTAATCTTACATTTCAACAAAAGTTTACGACCGACACATGACCATTTCAACATAGTTTGATAGAGTGTAAGGTGTTTGTACAGATATCAGGAAGCAAATAGTTTTTGATTTCCAATTACATACATACATATATATATGTACATACATATATAACAATTTTTCGATTTACTTAAACTCGATAGGACATTTATACACTTATGAAGGACATTTATATTTAGATGGAAAAAATGAAATGTAGGTAGGAGTTTCGATTTTAACACTTACCGCAATCGTGATTATCACTATACCTATTTGGACAATCACAATTACGACCTAGGCCACTAGGTCCGGGCCTATTCTCCAAGGGTAAAACTTCATTGGCTACATGCATCCCGAGGCCTTGTGCAGAACCACCCGCAGCCCCGCTACTGAACGAATGTTGTAAGCATGCCAAAGCTGGAGTGGGTGGCGGACTCGAGCCCTCTAGTGTGACAACACCGCCGGCAGGATTGCCAACAGCACCGACGGAGGTGCTACCGCCTGCAGCAGCTGCTGCGGATTTTCGATACACGGTGCTATTCATCGTCAACTTACGAACATTTTTGTCAGGTTGGAAGACCAGAATGTAAACCTTCGGTGAATACAAACAAATGAGTGCAACGGATGCACTTAAACTGATCGATATGCAGAGAGTTGTGATTTGAATCTAAAGACAGAAAGGATGAATCATATGGTCCTGAAAAAAAAGTCTTCATTAGTCACACCTCATAGGAGTTTCCGGTTCCGAAGTAAATTGGAACAAACGCCAGCCAAATTATGCATGTCGTGTACATCGTAAATCCAATGAATTTCGACTCGTTAAAGTTTTCCGGGATTTTTCGAGTCTTGATGGCATACACAGTGCAGATGGTGATCAGGAGCATATTATATAGCTGCGAGAATAAGAATGACATGTCTTGTATCTTGCACTTGAGAATAACCTCTGCCCGCTGTGGATAGTAGAATCGAGTTCCCGGTGGCTCCACAATCATCCAGACCATGGTGATTATGATTTGAATGGCTAAACGAACGAAAGTAGTATAAAAAAGACAATAAAACAACAGAGACAAATACGTACCAATTAAAGTACAAGTTATAACCACTTGTGATTGTGGACTTATGTACTTCAAACGCTGTGCAGACTTGGACGCCGAATGGAATATCCTTGAAATGCGGTTGGTCTTCGTCAGAAGCGCACTGTAGATAATGGAGAAACCCACTCCGATGCCGAATCGTTGCACAATACAGGATCCAATTGTTGGTTTAGCAATTAGTGCGAACGTATTCGAGTAGCACACAAGAATGCCAATCAACAGTGTGTAGCTGAGTTCACGTCCTGATGCCCGTACCAACGGAGTATCATGGTTGATTGCAAATAATGCAATCACCATAAGGGTCATAATTATGCCAAAAATAGCGATTGCCATAGGGACAATGGCAAATAGTGATTGCCATCGCATATACTGAATATCTAGGGCATAACAAGATAGTTTGTCCGGGAATGGCCAGTTGCCGGGTCCACAGTCTTTGCAAGTGAATTCGTCGTACACGTATTCGTAAGGTTCACAGTTGTCACAGATCCAGCAACACGTGTCTCCCTAAACAAAGAAAATTGTTGCTTATGCCATAAGTAGGTCGTAATCGAATTAATCAGTGGTTTTCAATCCTGGCGCTATTTCGATTGCAATGTTCTCAGAACTTTAATAAGTAGTTATTAGAGCTAAAACACAATGGCCCTTAGATTATAAATAAAACAATTAGAAGGCGACTTCTAACTAAAAGTTGACCCCAACTATAAAGTTGAAGAAATTAAATATTACGTTCCATAGCAAGTGTCAACTGGAGTTGTATCGAATGTGGATATGAGTTGAATCGAATGTGAATATAAATAAGAACTAAACGAGAAAAGCAAAGAAGCAATAAAATACCATATGAGAAACCACATACACTCAGTAGAAAAAGTCTGCGTACAGTATGTACTACGAAATTTATTCCTGGAAAAAATAGTTACTAACACTCCGAAAGTAAAATCATAACTCCACGTATTCATTTACTAATATTAGGGATTCGTCTGGCGCCACTAAACATTTTTTAAACATAACGGTACACAAAAGTAACACACAAATAGAAAACTTGTGCGAAAAAATTCACAGAAAAAGTCTGCGTCTCCTGTCTCCTGTTGGATAAACGTATACAAAATAAGTTGATAATCGTCCAAATAATTTTCAATCGAGTGAGATTTTGCTGTCAAAACCTCGTTCTGGTCGACCTTCAAAATTATCTATTAGAGAAAGCCGCTGTCTAATTAGTTCCGTGAAGAAAAACACTCAAATAACCGCGTCACAAATCGCAAATAATATTAAAAAAACTATTTATTAGACAATTTTGTGCGGACACAACGAGGAAAATTTTGAAGAGAGCCGGGTATAAGGGTCGTATCGCACGCAGAAAACCCTTTATATCAGTCATAAATCTTTAAGAAAGACTTAAATATGCTTATGAAAATAATTATAAGCTATTAGACTTCTAGCAGAGGGTGATTTTCAGCGATGAAAGGAAGTACTGCATTTCTGGCATTAAAGGTCGAAAGATTGTGTGGAGAAAGGCCGGTACTACATTAAACAAAGAAAATTTACCCCCAACTGTTAAGCATGATGGTAGTGGAGTAATGGTTTGGGGGTGTATAGGGGGTACTGGCGTAGGGTGTATAGGGGGTACTTTGTCGAATCCACTATGGATAAGTATGGATATTTAGACATTCTAAAACATAACCTCAAACAAAGTGTCGAAAAATTGGGTCTTAATCATGAGTACTATTTCATGCATGATAATGATCCCAAACATACTTCCCAAATTGTTAAGCTCTGGTTACTGTACAAAGTTCCTAAACAGTTGCATTCACCACTCCAGTCGCCGGACTTAAATCCAATCGAGCATTTGTGGGATTTGGTCGAAAAGAGAATTCGCCAGAGAACTATAACATCGAAAAAAATGCTCAAAACGGCTTTAAAAGAGGAATGGGAAAAAAACACTCCTGAGGTAACCTTAAAACTGGTCAATTCGATGCAAAATAGGTTAAAGGAAGTCATCAAACGAAGGGGTTACCCCACCAATTAAATTAATTGTTTTTCCTCTATACGAGTATTATTGTTTTTTTCTAAGGTGTACCCAGATTTTTCGAATAATATTTGTTGCTTTTTTATTTTGTGTACTTTTTGTCTAACTTATATTTATACTTTTGTTCATGTTAATACTATTGAGGAATTGATTAGGTTTAAGCAATATATTAGCAAATCAATTTTTTGTTTCTGGGTATTAAAACCATGTTTTTTTACTAAAAGTAATGTGATTTTATTACTGTATGCAGACTTTTTCTACCGAGTATATGTTTTTTTTTTCTTAGAATCTCAGCTCATATAGAGTAGAAAGGGAAGAATATGCCATAGGGGAGGATTTGTCTTCCCCCTTATTTTTTTAAACCCCAAACTTCCAAACCAAAAAAAATTAACAAAACCGGTTTTTGCTTGTATACACATACCGACATATTTATGTATGTACCTACGTAAGTTAATATTATTCGGCATGATTCTGTTGTATGGGTGCTGTTAAGTGCAGACATTATAAATTGCTTCGTGGTCTTCTTCTAAGTTCAAAGGTTATCATGCGTCTGTATAACGGGTGTTTTAAAAACAACTCCTACCGCTGCGCTAGAGACAATGCTGCACTTGTTTCCTGTTGATATTTTTGCGGCTAAAGCAACTTAACAGTTGGTTAACGCTAATACGGGCCACTCCAGGATTCTGATTGGCAAGAATACTATTTCTAGTAAGACGATTTGTATTGTCCCTCGCATTAGCTTTAATGTCAGATACAAGGCTAGAATTTCTAGCAAAAGCGCTTGGGAATCTGGAGAAATTTTGAACGATTCTGCGATAGAGATATAAATACACAGATGGATCTAAGACAGCGTATGATAGGGGTGCAGGAGTCTTCTCCAGTGCACCTGATGTAAACATTACCAGACGGCTACCGAATCACTGTAGTATATGTCAAGCGAATATCACGGCAATCCGTGAAGCTTTGGCTTGGCTTTGAATTCATGCGGTAGAGGTTAGCGCTATTGTACTATATATATATAGCCGGGCAGTGATGTAAGCCTTTGCATAGCCGACAATACGATTCAAGTTGGTAAAGTAATGCCACAGGTCTCTTAACGAGATCGCTGACAGTTGCGACATTTCTCTGTGCTAGATTCCAGGACACAGCGTCTTTCCGGGAAACTTCAGAGCGGATGAGCTGGCAAAAGAGGATGCGGATCGGAACTTCACTGAAAATAGAGAAGAACCGTCCACTCCGTTAGAATCGATAAAGTGGAATAGTATCAGTACTTGCCTTTCGTCGAAACAGATCTGGCCTAAGCTGGATCTGAAGAGAACGGAAAGATTTCAGTCCATTAATAGGAAACGCATTAGTGTAATAGGAGCTCTCACGGGGCACTGCTTGATAAGTAGACGTGCTATTAGAATGGGTGTCCCCTCCAATGATTTCTATTGAAGCTGTAGAGACGAGGAGGAGGAAGAAACTATTGTTCACCTTTTCTACATTGTTGAGAAGGAAAACCCTAGGGGAATACTTCTTTGAAGATCTTAACGACTTAGTCAGGCTTGATATTAACAAAATAGAGAGTTTTGTCTATGGATCTAGATGGGTGTGCACATAGATGCGGAGCAGAGAAGGGCTAACACCTCGACGGTTACCCATTCTTATCTTCCTTTAGGAAGAAATTAGTCGTGTATTTTTCCCGGTACCGGAATTCTGGATTTCCGTGTGGTATCACAATGGACCTCTCCTTGGTCTAAGTGTGTACTGGTCTAAGTGTATACTGAGCGGGGACAGTCACCTAACCTAACTTAACCTTCTGTAGAAATGTTCTTTCTTGGGCATTTTGCTTTTGTTTTATTATATTTGTAGGTCGAAAGAAATAATAGTACAGTGTTGAATAAATCATTATAAACTTTTAATTCTGAAGACGATTGTATTTGTGTATGTACGAGGGGCGGCTGATAAGTTCGCGGTCTGAGATACTCAACATCGAGTCTTCTTCCCATTCCGCGTCACTTTTTAGTAGTATAAATATCACCTCGTTTCAATAACAGTCTCATTTTGTTATTATATGTCGTAGGATAAACATCACCATGTCGTTATAAAGTACCTCGTGGAAAAAGGAAAATCGCCTAAAGAAAATTTCGAAGACATGTCATCGACTCTTCAGGATTCTGGGCCTTTGTATACCATGGTCAAAAAATGGGATCGCTTGATGAATGGTCAATATTACTCAAATTTATTGACTCACGTACTTGAAGTAGTCGTACGGAAGCCACGTGGGAAACTCAGACACGGAGTGTTGTTTTTGCAGATGGCGCGGGTTTCGAGACAGGCCTTAAAAGACAAAGGTTTTTTAACAATAGACCACCCAGCCTACAGCCCAGACTTGGCCCCGAGCGATTTTTTCCTTTTTTTCCAATTTGGAAAAGTTATGAGTTACAAGGCCGGAGATTTGCAGATGAGAATGAGATGAAGGCGGCAGTAGAAAGTCATTTTGAAGTCAAAGAAAAATAATATTTTTTCGGTGGTATTTAGGTACTGTATGCACGATGTGAGAAATGCATTTCACTCGAGGGAGATTGTATTGAGAAATAAATTTTTTAATAAGATCTCTTCTTTCACTTAATGTTTTAGGCCGCTAACTTATCAACCGCCTCTCGTATGTATATTAGAGTTCAACATTATTTCTGAAATGTTTGCGATCAAATAATGAATATGAATTTTTAATTTCATTCATTCATTATCATACTCATAATTTTTTTTTTTTTTGTGTTATATGTAAATTAATGTTACTAGTTATTAAATATATGTAAAGTTGAATGTCTCGAAAAACTTTAAATAATAGTCGCATATCTTACCCCTTCTATATTGTGTTTGTTAGAATGATGTAGTTTTAACCATTATCATGGTATTTATATCTTTGCAAGACATTAACTGGAAGAATTACAAATTTAGAAAGAAACCGTGTCTTTATATTTAACAACTGGTTGAACTTCAAAAAATTAATTTAATATTTTATTGTATTTCAAAATTGTGTTTAGCGAAAAGCTTATCGAGCTAACTTAAAATGAGTTCACAATAGTGCAAATACAAATATTGATGAAAAGTTTTTTATTTATTATTATTTTATTTATTTATTTTATTAAGTTTATTTCACTTCTACGAAATGCTAGTGGGAATTTGAAATCAACTAACGAGAATTTATTTCAGAGTAGCTGGTGATATAGGACTTTCAACTTCTGCAAAGAAAGAGAAGTTCCTTAGCGCTGGACTTTGACAGAGGCAGTATCCAAAATATCATTTCGACATTCTACACAAAAGGATTTTTAAATTTATTTTCATTAAAGTTTAAAAAAAAAAATAAATAAATTTAGAAAAAAAGTTGAAGTCCATCCTCCCATATTTTTTTTTGACACAAACCAATTAATTACTCTTTATTTTTGGGTAGCAATCTTGTAGAGAATTTAAAAATTTTAAATTTCGAAGGAAGTAATTTTTTTCTTGGAACACACCGTTATTGAGATAATCGAATCGCTAAACAATGTCGATAACGGTCCTTTACTCATTTACCGTTACACATTTTTCGAAAATGATTTAATTTTGTCGCCGCTTTCTACTTTGCATAATTTCTCTGAACAATATACAATATGTATGTACGAATGGACAACACATATGGAGCAAGTACGTGCGACCCAGTCGTTATCTTAATTTTTTTCGTAGGACTATCCTTTTTCGAGACTATTTTCATTAATTTCAGGGTGGAATAACATTTTTTTGAATGCGTATGAGTATATTCAAATACCGATTTTTGTTTTTCGTAGTGCGCATCGTTTTCGAGATATTCGTAGTTAAAATCAATTTAACTGCAATCCGAAGGTACAACATTTTAAATGTCACTTTACAAAACTTTCTGTCAACGCTATATTAATTATGTGCGAATTTCGTTACGACAGCGGAAAACCGTGTATGTAGCAGGACCTAACAAACAAACAAAAAAAAAAAAACCCGACACAGCTTCCGTCTGCCAAATTGCTGATATGTCTGCCTATAACATTTTAAGGTATATGGATGCAAATACGGTAATGTCTTGCTAATTCGAATCACATTTAACCTGAATATGACGCTAATCTGAAATACGCACGACAATTACCTACGACCGGCCTTTACAATTATTTTGTCAGATTACTCTTATGCACACGTTTAGTCACTTTCTGAAAATGCAAAATACATATGAAATTAACGTGTATGATACATATATATATATATGTATATCATATGGACTTGGTCATTCTGGCATACATGTGTTAATTAGGTGTGCGTAGGAAGTTGACGGTTGGCTGCACGAAAAGGATAACACTCAAGCATATAATGAAGAGGAAAAGACAGTATTCGAAGATCAAGAAAAGGTTACACATGACGATGCAATAAAAGCTTTATCTGTTTCTATGGAATGGACGCTTCAGAACGATGAATGCGCGTCTGATATTTTAGCTTTACAGAAACTTAAAGAAAAGGGTTTAATTGCATTGCACACGCAAAAGAAAAAACAAACACTAGTTACTGATTTTGCGATCAGAATTCTATAAGCTGAAGGTACAAACGTATAATGTACAATACTTTTATTACAGTAATGTACAGCTAAGTTATCAACTGTTGTTACTTTTCTTTTCTTTTATTTTTGTGGAAATATGTGTGATTTTGTTAATGTAAAGAAATAAATAAAGAAGAGTGTTCTTTTTTCTAATAAATTACTATGTACTCCCCAATAATTCGATAACCCGAATTACCCCTTGCAATAATTAATTCGGATTAGCTGGAACGAACAAATTACTAGTTTTGCTCCCGAGACAATTGCCCTAATGTAAAACCAAATTGTTTATTATTATTTCCGAAAGAGTAAGAAATTCATCCATGGACACAAATAGCGTTCACGATACAGCCTAATACAATCATTGATGATGATAATCTGACTGCAGTTGGAAAGTGAGCATGTTGAAACAGACTGGCAGGGACTTCTCACAGATATTCGCATTGTACGCGCGGTAATATTATATATCCCACCACATGCGCGCCGATTGAAAACCACTGCTTTAAATGAAACAGGATGCCTTTGAATACCAATTGTATGACAGCTTATAGACTTTGTAATTTATTCATACCTGTTGTTTTTTAATCATGCCAACTTCGCATGGAAGAGAACATGCCGAAGTAGGCATGTCTGCCTCCTTATTCCAGACGACATCATGCATATTTAACTCCAGCTGATTGAACCACTTGCCCACCACCTAAAAAATAAAAAAAAAAAAAACAACAAAAGAAACAACTCCCAATATTCTATCCGTAAAGTGTTTGTATGCCATGGGTCCAAGCACACACCTTGTAGTGGTATCCTGTAGAATTTTCCAGCTTCTGATAGTTTAGTATGTCATAGCGAGCTAGGCCATCACCCTGGCTATCAAATTTTACCTCACTTCCGGCTAAATCTAAAAGAATGAAAAACAAAATCAACATTCAGAGAAGAGTGTGTCTTTGTATCCAGTGTTGGTGAGACGAACCGATAAAGGATACATTCAATAGATAGTAATCATAAAATTGCTTCCCATCGTAATTCGCCATTTCGGGACATGCCATCAAGTGTTGACCTGTTGTTGGCTTGTGATACCAGACGGATTCACTGTGATGATGTCTATGGGCTTGATTCAAGGCAGCCTGGTCAAGCACACCACCTGGTGCACACAGGTCCTGGTGGAGCTTGTGTAGAGCGTGAGCAAAAGCATAGACAGCATCCACGACGAATTGTGTTTTGGATTCCTGTTCGTAACTGCGAAGGAGAAAAGTGAATCACATACAGGCAAATTATTTGAATGGGTCGACTCAATTGATTCATAAGTCAAGTGGAAAGAGTGGGTAGAAACGAAAGTGAGAGTTGAGTTGATGAATGAACAAATAATAGAAACAAAAAGAGAGCATAGAGAAAGTGAATGGATGTGACTGTTTGTCCGTAGAAATAGAGTGGATGGGCCTTTGGATTTGACCTACAGTTTCTTTTTTGTTTATATCTGAATGCGCATGGCCTTAGTTCGGCCTAGAATTTCGTTTATTATTTTTATTTTTTAGTCATGAAACCATATTTACAATTGGGAGGTTGAAAACCATGGCATATGTACATATTTGTATGTATAAGGGATGAGGAGTGTTGAGAAAAACACCGCATTATATCATATAATATAGATAATAAAAACTTACCCGACTTTCTCCGAGAGCTTAAAGTTCTTGTCACACTGACGAATTCCAAGACGGTCCTTCAATAGTGGAGGTAAATTCTTCTCCAAAACACAATCAAATGTATCCTCCCAGTATTCCTCGAACCATGGATTCCTAATATTCGTTTCAGGCGATAGCGACATCATGTAATCGTCAAAGTCTTGTATCAGCTCCGATTGTAGTTCTACGGTGATTGCGCCTTCAGCAATATCCTCCAAGCCGTCCAACAACTTTTGTTGTTTACCCCAACCATCGCTAGCAATCCAGTGAAACGGTTGGGCCAATTTAGCTCGTTTCGCCGCCTGCAGAAGTCGGCGTGCATCTTCAGCTCTAACGAAGAGTACAACACCTCTAGCGTTTGGTTTTTTCTGTAACTTGCTAATGATACCATCGAAAACTTTATCATCAGCAGCCGAAGGTACCTTCTCTGCGGCGGCTATGCAAACATTTCTTTCTGTGGCTTCCTTATGAAATGCCTCAATGCCATACTCTCCGTATGAACCCTCAGAGTGTATTGTAGAAACATACGACCAGTTGAAACATTTAATAATATCAACCATGGCAACCGATTGGAATGTATCTGGTGGTACTGTCCGTGCGAACAAGTCAAATCTGGTCTTGTCACTTAGCGTCTTTGCAGTCGATGCCGGTGAAATCTGCGGAATATGAAATAACCGCAGGAGATTTGCAACTTGTAATGAAACTGAGCTGTAAGATCCACCAATTACTCCAAACACGGGTCCTGTGGTGTTTCGCCGCAACTGTGGTGTTGACATATCCTGGCATTCAAATGCCGACGTATCCAAGTTGTTCAGTGAACTTCGAACGAACTGAAGAGACTGGTTCAGTGCATACGTATCCCTTGAGCATGTGTCTAGTATATGTACGCCAATTGTAATTCCGGGTAGCAATGTTGAGTCATTATTGACACGATCAACTGCGTAGAGCATTGCCTCAAGTCGGTGAACACCACGGTTATATATTTTTGGCCCACACGGTGTGTTCTCACCTTTTTCATGGACCGGAAAAAGCCCACCGAGGATAATGTCCCCGGGTAGATTCACCGATACCATTTCTTGACTAGCCTTGCCGCTCTTACTTGGGTTTTGGCATGTATGAGGATTTACATAGAAGAGAAGCAGCATTATAAGTACAATTGACTTAATTTTTCGAGTTCTTTCTGTCATTGTTAGGTAGTTAGTTCTTAGAAAGATGAACAAATTAAATTGAAGTTTTCCTGAAGAAGGTTTCCTGAAAAGAAAAAAGAACAAAAAAATAAATATCTACGTAACTCATTTTCTTAATGACAACAATAAGGAATGATGCATGAAAACAATACGCTTATAAAGGGTGGTTAAATTTTAAGGGCCGTTGTTGAATGTGAACCACACCTAAACGTCAAGTTTTTTTCTGCATTTCATTTGACATTTCTCAATTTCAGACTAACTCAATTTGAACCATGGAAAGATACACAATCGAGCAATGCGTTAAAGTTATTCAGGCTTATTATGAAAATGGGCGTTCAAATCAAAATGCATATCGTGCATTTCGTGATTCTTTCGGTCAATTTAATCGTCCAAATGTGCTTACAATCGGAAAAATCGTGCAAAAATTTGTGCAAACCGGGTCTGTAGGAGATGTGAAAACACCAGTGCATGCTCGTGCAGCTCGTACTGCAGAAAATATTGTTGCTGTTCGCGATAGTGTGGCTGAAGAGCCGTCCACCTCAACTCCTCGTCGTGCCCAACAATTGCACCTCCCACGCTCGTCGTTGATGAACATTATGCATAAAGACTTGCATTTACGCGCTTACAAGGTGCAATTGACTCAAGAACTAAAGCCTCTTGACCATTTCAAGCATCGTCAATGGTCACAATGGTGGCAAGAAATGGCAACAGTGGATGATCAATTTTCGAAGAAAATCATCTTCAGTGATGAGGCACATTTTCACCTCAGTGGATTCGTCAATAAGCAGAATTGCCGCATTTGGGCGAATGATAATCCAAGAGTGGTTATCGAAAAACCAATGCACCCACAAAGAGTGACTGTTTGGTGCGGTTTATGGGCTGGCGGCATCATCGGGCCGTATTTTTTCCAAAATGAGGCCGGTCAGGCAGTTACTGTGAATGGTGTTCGCTATCGTGAGATGATAACGAACTTTTTATAGCCCGAATTGAAAGATATGGATGTAGACGATATGTGGTTTCAACAGGATGGTGCCACTTGCCACACAGCTAACGAAACAATGGCTCTTTTGCGCGACAAATTCAATGGCCGTGTTATCTCACGTGGTGGCGATGTCAATTGGCCGCCAAGATCATGTGATTTGACACCGTTGGACTTCTTTCTTTGGGGTTATTTGAAAGAAAAGGTGTACGTCGATAAGCCAGCAACAATTCAAGAGCTAAAGGATGAGATAATTCGGCACATTAACGGCATAGAACCTCAATTATGCCTCAGCGTCATCGAAAATTTGGACCATCGGATGGAGGTGTGCCGCCGAGGTCGCGGCGGCGATTTGGCCGTTATTTTGTTCCATACATAATTGAACCATACCAATATTATCATAATAAAAAGAAATGACAGTAATTTCCTAAATAATTTGTGTTTTATTCAAAATCAACATCGGCCCTTAAAACTTAACCACCCTTTAGAAGCTGTCTTCTCAAAAACTTTAATTTCTGAATTAATGTCTGCTAAAGACTTAAAGTAATTATTATGAACAGCATACAAGAACAACAATAGGTATCAATTTCTTCCGAGACACATCCGAATGATCCCCTGTTGTTGTACTTTGTCTGTACGAATGCATGTCATCTACCCTCTTTTTGTTACGTGATAATGAGAACGCAGAGATAAGATAAACGTCCTTGGGTGGAAGGTTCTTCTTTTTAATTACGATTTTGTTAGTACGCACCTGTGTATGTTAGAATGGTATAAGGTCATCCAACAAGAGGTGTCATTTTAAATCAATAGAAAAACGCAACATTTTTATGAAAAGTGATAATATTTTTATTTTAATCTAAAGCACAAACTCTGAGGTTAGTAATGGAATACAATATCTAACAAATGTCCCCCTCGGCTCTGCCTACAACATTCTTTTGATGAAATTTTTCATCTCGTTTTTGCATAATTCCGGCTGTATTTCGCGTATAACAGGTCTGATATTTTCTTTTAGTGCTTGAATCGTTGGTGGAACATTGGCGTAGACTTTATCTTTAACATAGCCCCAAAAGGAAAAAGTCTGATGTTGTTCAATCGCATGATCTCGGTGACCAACTGAAATCTCCATTTCGAGAAATCACACGTCCAGGAAATTTTTCACGCCATAGAGCCATTGTTTCATCAGTTGTGTCGCATGTGGTGCCGTCCTACTGAAAATAAACGTCGTCCACGTCCATAGCATCAATTTCAGGCAAAAAAAGTCAGTTAACATCGTTCGGTTACGCAATCCATTCATTTAAACGGTCGCACCAGCATCATTTTGGAAAAAAATATGCCCAGCCCAAAAACTGCACCAAACTATAGTGGATGGAGAGGTTGTGGATAGAAAGGTTGTTCCACTATTTCTCTTGGATTTTCGGAGCCAGATGCGACAGTTTTGATTGTTTACGTACCCAGACAAATGCAAATGAGCCTCATCACTCAGAATAATTTTGTAAAAATATCATGATCTTGTTCACTCATTTCCAGCACGCAATCAGCGAAAGTACGGCATTGTGCATGGTCTACTGGTTTCAATTCTTGTGTCAACTGAACCTTATAAGCATGTAAGCCAAGATCTTTATGCAAAATGCGGTGCAAAGTGGTTACGGATAAGCTCAATTTCTGCGATCGTCTCGAAGTGGACACACCTGGGTTTTCACACGAGTTGGAGTTTTCACATCACTAATCTGTCCGAGACGTTCAAATTTATCGATTAAATTTACTAGAGCTGTGCGAGAAGGCGCTTGATGACGATCAAAAGCAGTGCGAACTTTACGAAAAGTTTGCTCGTTTTTATAGTGAATTTTCATTATTTGAACACTTTGTGTGAGAGTGTATCGATCTGTATTTAATAACCTCCTAGTGTTTACTTATCAAAAGTTCTCGCAATGATAGTTGTTGACAGTTCAACAATGGCGCAAAATTTAAAATGACACCTCTTGTTGGATGACCCCATAGTAATAGATGTCAAGTCAAGAGTGCGTAACGAAATTTCATTTTCATAAAAGGAATAAAACGGTAATTAATATACATGTTGAATGAATTTAGGTTCGATTAGTTCGGTTCCAATGGGCTTAGGTTAGGTTAGGTTTGATGGGTTGACGTAGAGTGTGAAACAAACTACCCCACACTTAGATCAATATAGATCCATTGTGATGCCCAAGGAGTGAAGCTTCCCCACTCGTGAACTCTATGGGTTCTTAAACCAACCCGATGCATTTATAAATTTGGTAATCTTATTTACCAATACATTTGATAGTTCTTCTAAGTCTTGGAAGAAATATTTCCCTAGTATTTTGAATCTAAGGTGGTAGAGTCCTGGACAATGGCACAGGAAGTGAGGTGTATCTTCGTGTACGTCCTCATTGCCGCAGTCTCTACATATATCTTCTTCGCTTATTCCCAATTTCTTTGTATGATAACGTAACAAGTTGTGTCCAGTTATCATCCCCATCAAACCAGATAAGATATATCTGTTGAAGTGTAAGATTTGCTCAGCACGCTTTTTATTGTAGAGCGGCCAGAGTTTTCTTGTAATTATACAGGATTCTAGTGATCTCAATCTACTATTTGCTCTTGCAATTATTTTATTTCTAACTTCTAGGTTCAGGTTGCAGGGTGGTGTCTTAATTGCTCGTCAGCTGGCAAGGGAGGGGCTTACTGTGGACATTGTTTGGAACAAGAATGAATCCTAATACAACTGCAATTGGCACGCTGCCAAGGATTTGTAGTCATTTTTATTATTTTGTTGGTATAATCGTATTTACACCACACTGATGAATTTATTGCTACATTCAAGGACTGTTAGCTAAAAGAAAGCAAAGTATTGCTCTTTAGAAGGATGAAACTAAAACTTGTGTCGAGGAGCGTATGTACGAGCATGTGACATGTCTCCTCTAAAAAAAATTAGGCTTAACACATATGGAGAAAGCGAGCTAAGGGTCGAGTTGTGAACTGCTGCAAGGGGCTTCAAGAATTCGTGAGTAGTCTTGAGCTGTCCCTAAATGTCAGACTACCACCCACTAATAACAATCAGTGACTAGAGATTAAAAACTAGTCTTGGTTGAGTACCATCAGGAATGCCTACCAACCAATCTTCAGAACAGACCATCGACAAATGTCTTTAAGAGTGGGGGACTACCGACCAATCATTATGGAGAAGCAATGCTGAAGACTGCTAGATATGACAGACCATTGGCCAAACATTAAGGACCAGTCGTGACGAAGTACGTAGCAATCATGAATGACTTCAATCAAAATACATATGCCCTTTGATGGTATTTGATTTTTTGAAAAGTAGTCATTCGCAACGCAGGATCTAGCGAGGGCAAAGGGTGGGTCGTGATGTAGTGCATTTGCTTGCTGGTCTGAAGATCAAATACCAGAAAAAGAATAATCAAACATCCGTTTTTGTCGGAGATTTTAAAAAGGAAGAAGAAAACAGCGATGAATAATTAGCTCTCTTAAAGTAGATTGAAAAGTAAATGTCAGATCAGAGAAAGTTGTTTAAAGCATAATAAAGAAGAATAGAAATTTTAGTCTAAGTTTAACATTCGTCTTGTAAAGATCACTGTATCATTGCAAAGCGGTCGGTGTTTTTGTTATCACTATTTTCTTTATAGTATTGCTTTCTATAGTTTTCAAATCAGTTTAAAACAGCTTAAATCTTGACTCCATTATGTTTAGTACAATATAATAAATAATCTTAACCCTACACGGGATATATGTATGTATGTACATTCAATATTATTCGGTCCTTATAAGTGTGTCCCCAATCCAGTGATGTAGAAAGAGTGAACGTGAGCTACCGCTCCAATTTTTTAAATTTTTAAAAATTAATGGGGGCGAAAGCCCCCATTTATTTGTCTTATTACAAGATACAACTAATTTAAGGCTAAAACTTAAATTTAAAAAAGCTAAGGAGAATGGTGAAGGAGTTCGGCTTTGAGGCAGGGAGTGCTGAGGTTAAAATCGAAAAAGGTGAGGTTTGAGTTAACTTTTCGCAGCATACGGGAAATTGGTTCATTAGATCCATATGAAGTCCGGTGGGAAGGAAGAAAAGACGAGGGCATCGTAAATTTCGTGGGTTAGTATTGAAGAATATTAAGTTATAAAGAGATGCGCAATCGACAGAGCCTGAAAGAAGTCAATGAATGAAAAGAATGTCTGCAACATCTCTGCGTTTCTCTGGAGTACTCAGGTTGATGAGGTTGAGGCGGTCTTGATAGGGAGGCAAAATAAATGGATCGTTCCAAGGAAGAGCTCGAAGGGCAAATCGAAGAAATCGACGTTGAATATTCTCGATCCTGGTCACATGAACTTGCTGAAAGGGTGACCACGCTTGACTGGCGTATCTGGTCACCTAAGGGTAGGAGAATTCTTTAGAATTCTCGCGGATGCATATGTTAAAGGCGGACGTACACCTGTCGTATGAAGCAAACCTTTGTGTATAAGTGCCATTTTTCGGTCACAAAATACGGCAGAGGTTTCGCGCCAATTTGCGATGGAAATTCATAATAAATAAAGCGTCGCATAGATTAAAAGTGGGCAGCTTTCATCCCTGTCCCAGTCAGTGTGCTTCAGATAGGAGCGCACGTGTACTTTGTTGAGGTTTGTCAGAGTAATTAATTGGGAGTAACACGTTTTACTTAAACTCTTTTTTATCAAAATTTCATGATAAGTGCACTTCGGTACTTACTATTTTCTTCTTCGAGGATAGGTGTAAATCATCCATAGACACTATGAGGACCGCAGGCGCGTGCTCATAGTAGTGTGAGGTCCTTACCAAACAAAACAAATATATTATACAAATCGCTATAAATTTGTTAGTTATTGCAACTAAGTTAAGACTTATCAAGCTTATTTTTTTTCCACCAAATGCACACGTTTGGCAGGTATCTTTCCAATGAAAGTTCCTGCTTGTCCGCTATTTAAACGCGGTTAATCTGTATCGTGCTAAGTCGAAACGTTTGGTCCTTCCTAGACGGCGCAATAAATTTCTCTCGTCCAGAATTTGTTATACTGTCCGCCTAATCGAATTTTGTGCTTTCGCGTCAAGTTAGTATTTTGAGCATTCGTTTCATATTCATGTTCTCGTTGAAGTGCGCGTGTTACGGCAATTATTTTCATCTTAACTAACCTCTCGAAAGTAAGTTTATTTATTTTACTATCCTCATCAAGTTTCGCAAAAATAACAGAGAAAACGTTAGATACAGGTCCCGCTGAAATTTGGGTTCGTCTATTTTCTGTATGTCTGCGCGCCCGATGTCTGATGTCCAAAGCCCGATGGATTTTCTTTTGCTACTGTTTCTTTAACGGTTTTAGGCTTTTTCTTACTTGCTGGATTTGAGTGTTGATTTTGCGAATTAAAGAATTTATACCGCCTTTATTGCAGCTCCTTAGCTACTTCGGAACCTCGATAACTAGGCGGGTTTTTTCCTTTGCAATTAATACACGCTGCTAAGGTTTGTTACTTACTCCACAGTCTTTGAAGAGGTGATTTCCGGCGCATTTCATACATTGCTGCTCTTTCTGATTATAAGTTTGGGTGTGATTGAATCTTTGATAACGTTTGCCCTACTACGATATTGAGGATCGTTTTTATTTCATAAATTTTATCTAGATTCTCAGCCTTATTGAGCGTTAGCATTAACAGAGGGAGGTCGCGCTCGGCTTCCGATTGTCGCTTTTTTCGTCTAATGATATTGATAGCATCAACAATTTTAAAGTGTCTATTTTTTAAGTCACTGAAGACATCTTCTTTTGAGCACGTAGCGTGGGGTCCTCTAGCTACAACACATATTGGCCTTTCCGAATTGTTCTCATAAGTGTATCATTGGATTTTCTTGACACTTAGTTTATGAAAAACTAAACTATAGCTTTCAGCAGCTCTGACGCTGATTTTCCAAATATTGCTGTTGCGGGATGTTACAGTATAATCGGACTTGCAACAATGTCTTCAAGATGGTTTACAGTTGCTTGTAGTCCACAATCCTGATCACGTTAATTGCCGATGGTGGCATCGTGGCACGTCGGTCTTTTCAGCACGAATAATTTCCTTTCTTTTTTTCCGGCTAATTTTCCGTCGCTTCTTGTCGTGTTACGACTTCGTATGAGGAACCGGCTTCCGTTTCTTGCCTGGTCGTTTTTGCAATATCCAATCAGTTTAACAACTTAATTCCTCTTCGTTCGTATCATAGTTAACTTTATCGGTACGTTTCAAACTCAAGGCAGACTCATTTCGAGGTTGTGACGTATCTTTTATAACACAGTTTTTGGCTTAAATTTTTGTAGCTTTTTTTTGAGTTATTCGCAGAGTATTCCCATCTTAGTTAGCTTGGCCCTGAGTTCCATATTTTCTTCTTCTCGGACTTCTAGTTCCGCAATAGATCTCAATACCCTTAAATGGCTCTCCTCAGAATCCAAAGAACCAGCCTCCGGAGAGGCAATAATATATATTACCTGGGGTTATAATATAGTTTGTTTTGTTCACTGTATATTTGTATATACACTATACATTCTTTATATATAGGGTAAACTCTAATGCCTTTCCGAAGGGTACTACTATCACCGGTGCACTGGAAACCTGTTAACTCCAAACCATGCTACATCTTTTCCCAATCTAATTTTATTTTTTTTTTTATAATTTGCGAGCGCCAAAGGGGATATGGATACCCTTATACCACAGATAATAAACTACCCAGATGTCACACGCCCATATAAAAAAATGAAGAATATTTTTGTCCTGGCAGACAGAGAGCTTTCACTCCGTTCGCTCGTGTGGGAAAAGTTATTTTTCTCATCGTGTGTTGTGACATGGAAACGAACGAGGTGATGAAGTGTAAAGGGGTATGCGGAAAGGGGCATGAAGATGCATGACGGTGTGATTTCCATACCACCGCAGCAAAAGAATAAATTTTCATGAATGGAAGTTTTGTAAACGCGTATGCGTTGTATATGAAGAGAAGGTTTGAGAGATTTTATAATTTTTTTATCAATCATTTAGATTTTCAGGTTAATTACTAACATACAAATATATTACATACATATACTAAAAAATTAAAAGGCATAAGAAAATTGTCTCCAAGGAAAAAATGTCCAGGAAAAGAACGAAGTGCGCAATTGCACACTATTCTATAACCAAAATAAAAAAAAGTCGTGATTATCAAAGATCTAATATATGCGCTAAGTCTGTGTGTGTTTTTATGATTCGGGAATTTTAAGCAAGTTTTATATCATGTCGTTTGTCCAAGCAATATACCTATGAAACAACTTGAGATTGAGGTATATAATCGTCTTGATATATGCGCGGAGCTGAAACTAACCGTTAGAGCTATTTGCTGTGATCAAGGACCCACAAATCGTAGTTTATATAGTAAACTTAATCTAAATGAAAAAAACTTTAACCTTAAGAAATGAAGGATTATATATTAAACATCGAACCCACAAACGCAAGAAATAGATCATTTTGTTTCAAAGGCTTGGCCTTAACTATAGAAAGCGTTTTAAGAATACGAGACAAATTATTCATGGATCATGGTGGTTGGTTGGTTGGTTGGTTTAAGAGGGTGAGCTTATGCTCTTCACTTAGGCCTCCATTGGGCCCGTTGTGCTCCATTCATCATCTATGTAACTGTAGGGAATAGTGCTGTGCTTTGGGAATTATGTGTTGAGAGGATTTAGGTCTAGTTATCATGGGTAGTATCAACGCACACTTTGCACGTGTCTAGATTCGTCCAGTAGTTATTGAACTTTTGTCGTATCTTTTCATTGTTTATTGTTTTAATAGTTGTCAGAGGGACCCCTATTGTATTATCCGGGTTCAGTTCTGTGTTGCCTTCGGGACTTCCGCAGTGATCAAGTCAAAACCTGGAGCTTTTTTGTCTTTTAATCGCCTTATCTCATATTTTAACTCATGCATTTTAATCAGAGGAATCATAAAACGGGCATTTTCATTGAGATTTAGGAGCTCATCACAGATAGCATCATTAGGCTTAAAGGTATTCGCTAGGTGGTCTGCAAAAGCAGTAGCTTTTTCCTCATTGCTTTTACCCCATTGCCCATTACTGCATCTTATTGGAGGAATATGATTTGCTGGTCGCTTAAGATATTTTGCAATTTTCCAAAGTGAATATTCAGTGCTCTTGTCAGCAGCTAGCTCTGATAGATATATTTTCATTGTCTCATTTCGGATTAGCTTTATCTCAAGCTTAAGATCTTGTGTGGCCTTGTTGAGTCTTGTTTTATCGGAAGGAGATCGAGTTAGTTGCCATCTACGCCGAAGTTCTCTTTTATTCCTTATGAGCTCCTTTATTTCTTTTGGATAATTGGTACCCACCGTTTTCCTCTTTGTTGGAGGAGTACAGCTCCAAGCCGCATATTGCATTAGTTGGATGAACGAATACGCTTCGTTTTCCAGCTGGTCTGTCGTCTCAATAGGTGTACTAATATTGATTTTATTTTTTAGGATATGTTTAAAACTAAGCCAATCTGTGAACTTATTTGAAAGGTATGGATTTTCCTCTTTAACTACAACAGTTTCACTAAGTGTCAGATATATTGGTGAGTGGTCCGAGTCGAGATACAAGCCTTCTTGTACCTGGATAAAGTTCCTTGATAATTTATTTATCACAAAAAAAACAATACCAGATCAGGAATTTTGTTAACGTTCGTCGGCCAGTATGTACTCGTAGGCTTACCAGTAGATACAAATTAACACCCTGTTTTTTTAGCTGCATCGTAGAGCTCACGACCTTTTGTTGTAGCGAGTTGCGATCCCCAGTATGTGTGTTTAGCATTGAAGTCTCCCCCCATTATAAACTTAGACTTGTGCATTTTAATGAGCTGTTGATATTCATTTGTAGAGATCGAATGTTTGGGAGGACTATAGACACCTATTATTGGGAGCGGTTGATTTTTAGCTTTGACAGTTACGGTAGTGGTTTGAAACTTGAGTGAACTTATTTTTTCTTCTTCATAATGATCAATGCTATTTCTTATAATAATAGCACTGCCTCCTCTCGCACAATTATCTGGATGGACTGTATTGTACGATTTATAATTCTTCAACTTGAAATATGACTGGGTTGTAAAGTGAGTTTCTGAGATCAAACAAATGTCTATCTTTTCTGTGTCTAGTACTATTTGTAGCTCGTTTAAATGATTGTTCAATCCGTTCGCATTGCATGCCATGATTCTTAAGAACTTATCCATTATTAATTGTAATTTATTTTTCCCTCAAGACTACTAATACGATCTTGAAGGGTTTTATTAAAGGTAAAGCTAGAGTATCTTCGATTGTGCTTTGGTCTTTTCTGGTAGGATGAGTAGTTTTGACTGTCTGCGAAAAAAGGGGTCGGCGAGCGTTCAAATCTGCTGAATTATTTTCTTTCAATTTCTGCTGTACTTTGGTGTTTTCGGTAGTATCATTGATTGTTAATGTTTGGATATTATTATAATAATGGACTACCAAATTCAGAGCATTCACTTAAAAAATGTGAGATAGTCTAGTATTTTTGAACAAATCTCTTAGGTTCTTAGTCTATAGAGAAAATACTGTCAGACAATTGGTAAATTAAATGGCGTTGACGGGTCAAAAGACATTGTTGTGCGATATAATTTTTTTTAGAACCGCAGCATCAATAATATTAGTTTTTATTTCAAAGTTAGGTATTATCCTTAAAATTCAGGCTAACTTTAGTAGAAATAAAATAGAAATAAAAACACGAAATAAATTACCAAACAAATGCAAGATGTACATAAGCACTCTGCTTATTTGATCCTAAAAGATATGAAATTCTAAAACAAGACGTCGAGGAGAAGAAAGTACCATCAATTCGTATTCCCAAGGAGGTTATCCCTTAAAACAGAAAATTTTTAATGGAAAATTGAATAATATATACATGTATAAAACAAAACCCAAAGCTGATGGTTGTGAAAATAAATTCAAAAATATATAATCATATCAGCAGATATCTCTCCCTATTATAACATCAAACGAAATCAAATTGAACAAATTACCCCACAGATATTATTAGAACCATTGACCATAAAATGAAACAACGAAACAACGAGAGGGAAATTTCCTCTTTCACACAAGCTGACACGATAAATTGTGACTATCCTGGGAAACAGCAGCAAGAAAGAACGAAAACCCTGTCTTTGGCAGGAATGAAATGTCATCAGGCTACCTACACACAACCAGCTAAAAAGGAAAGCAGCCAGCCAGCAAAAAATATACATATATATAATAATAATAAAAAAAAAATATTTCGCTCTATAACCGAGATTGTGTATGTTGAAGACATAAATCATTTGCACGAGAATGAGCAAAACTCTTCCGACTCCCGGAACATCATCTACTCTCAACCTGCCGCCCGCCCTTATCCTATATCCGTTGGTGAGGGGTTGAAAAGAAAATTAGAGTACGTACACTAACGCACGTACTTGGCTTTCATTTTGTTTTTAGAAAAAAATGTCCCTTTTCTGAGTGGGAAAGAACAAATAATTGCAACTTTGCACTGCCTCTTACATTCTCACCAAATATTGTTTATTCTAGGGTATGATATCCATTTTAAACCATTTCGACTAATATTCTTTATGAAAGGGGTAAAATAGCACTAATCAGCTTATGATCTTAGTAGTCTGTCTGCCGTTTGGAGTGGGGAAGGGTAAATCTCAAAGAACATAAAGTGAGTGTTCTATTTGAAAACGATTACATGTACTCATATTGTGGAAAATAAAGCCAGGAAACTTCAATTTACGATATGATCCATTCGACATATTCATAGCCGGAAGTGTGCACCTTTTATGACAATAACGACGGCGACGGCGACGACTATGAGGACGAGGCAGGACGTCGAACAAGAAAAGCTAGACACTGTTACTTGGTGAATCAAAAAAATTGCCATAAGAAAAGTAAACTGTTTCTCTTAGGTGCTGTAAGTTGCAAAATTTTTTTTTTCTCGTCGCCTTTGACTTTTTTTCGTCGATAACCTGCTTCATCTACTGGTAAGGATCCACGTTTAAATGTTGTAAATGTGTTTCTTCGTCTTCCCCTTAAAGCTAAATAAAAATAAAATTAAATTCCTACCTGACGCGGTGTCTGCCTTCTGTGAGTATACCGCATCATCTTTGTAACCCCTTGCATCTATCAAGGAATATTTAAAATATTTGTTTCCCCCATTCAGTTATGTAGATATCCAAGTTGAAATAAATAAAACGTAGAGGAGGTTATACAATTCCAACGAAAGCAAGTTTTTTCAAAACAAATTAGAGAATAAGGAATTTTTATATGACTTCATTGGTTAAAAGGGGTGCTTCTTGTTAGGTTTCATAGCATAGTATTGTTTACACGCATATATGTAAATATGTATAATCCCAAACTTTAGTTGTCCGAATTGAACGTAACTTTTAGGACTGTGTCATCAAACACACTCATTGACTTGTTTTACTAATGGCTGTAATTTCCGTTTTTAATAAATCTTTCTTCTTCTTCTTTTGTACTCCGAAGTGTTCAAATCGTGTTTTCTTTTCACCTACAACAAATAATAGGTTATGTCAAGTCGTATTTAGTAATTAAGGAGCTATGGAGTGGTATGAAGAAGGAGCCAGTGATTAACAACGCTGAAAAAAGGAGAAGGATCTAAATGACAGGTCGGAGTTAATTTTGCTGCTGGAGACTCAAAATTACTCATACGTAGCAGATGCAGTTAAAACAAAAAACTCGTGGGATAGCCTTACAAACGCGTTTGAAGACAACGGACTCTGTAGAAAGGTTGAACTCCTCAAACATCCCGTACAACAAAAGCTCACAGACAGTGACAATATGGAAGACTACCAAATGTTGATGACATCGATGAAAGTCAGGAAAGCAGGGTTAAAAATCTACGATGAAATAGTAGTATCTCTAATGTTAGCTGGACTTCCAGAAAGCTTCAAACCCTTGGTGATGGCGGTTGAGAATTCATCAACTAAGCTAACTACGGATGCAATCAATACCTTATTTCTACAGCAGAATTATGAGAGTGCAAGTGGCTCAGTAGGACAGACATTGGTCGGTAATTTCAAACAACAGAACAAAAAATTTCCAAAAGGCAGGTTTCGTTGTCATTATTGCGGAGAGATGGAGCACTTTATCAAAAACTGCCGGGGAAAAAAACATCAGAAGGAGAAGGAATGTTTATAAAAAGCGTTTGCAGCAGGAAGATCTGGTTTGGAAAACATTTGGTACGTGGATTCGGGAGCAAAAAGATATTTTGCAGAATCCAAAACCCAGCACACCAAATGAAATTGTTGTTGCCGACAACTCAAAACTTCATGTAAGTCAGATTGGTGACGTAAGATGTCACTAGTCACCGGCAGAGGTAAAGTGAGGGCAATGTTGTTAATGTACATTTTGTACCGAATCCTTGCACCAATTTGTTATCGGTTAGTCAATTAACGAGTAAGGGTAATACAGTCCTGTTAAAAAAAAAAAAAATTCCTGATCAAGTAAGTGAAATGTATTGATTAAATTTTGAATTCGAACAGAAAACTACAACAGAAAAATTTTTTTACGTGCGATGGCGGATGATCAGTTGTGGTATCGGAGGCTGGGTCACGTCTGTGAAGAGACTTTTAGAAAGGTAGAGCCGGCAGTAGAAGGTGTAGCATCTCAAGGCGGAAAGTTGCAGAATTGTGTTACGTGTCTCAAAGGCAAGCAAACAAGAGCCCCATTCAAATCTGAAGGGCGCCGAGCGAAAGGAGTTTGGATATGGTCCAAGGTAAGGCAGGAGTCTTCGTTTTCCGTCGGAAACCGTTTTCGATTAAATTGTTTAGAGTCATGTTCTTGATCAGTGCAAATTCTGGACTTCCTGAAACCTTGTTGCTCGTCGGGAATGTCAGTAGAAAGCAATTGAGTGTTATCTTTGTATGAAATCTGCGGGTTTCTTTAACTTGAGAAGGGTGGTGACCTTCGATTTTTGAAAGAAGGCAGAACATTTTACATTTGACAGTATTTCAGAATAAAATCTGGTGAGCCACCTGGGTCACTATACATACCGTAAAAACAATACATACCTTAACAAATAAAAGGCCAATGTAGAAAAAAATTCAATTTTGTTTTTAAATTGCTTTAGCGATTTCCATAAAAATTCATATTTGATGCAATAGGAATGTTTTCAATAAGACTGCATACGCAGTTTTTACCTGAGTCTATCCATCGTCCCATAGCATTGCTAAGTCGGGACACCTACTAATAAATGATTGGCAGTATGGTTTTTGCTGCCGCCCTTATGGACGTTAGGCATTGAGCAACCCAAGGAATCAAGAGCTGTTGCCTTAGACATTTCAAAAGCGTTCGATCGAGCTTAGCATAGAACCTTATTAAGAAAAATAGAGAAATATACGGACCATCGGCGAAGCTCTGTGGCTGGGTGGAATCTAGTATCATCTAATATATAAATACCTCACATAATCAGAGATACGTTCAGTTACACTAATTAAAAAATAGTAAAAAGCAAACTTAGGTGACTTCATTGTGAAGAAAACTTAATTCACCACCTTTTTCAGAAAAAAAAGCCTACATGATTATTGTTCTCACATTTAAGTTCGGCTCCAAAACATACTCTTCATCTACTCGCCAGCGAGCAATTCGCTTAATTGAAGCTCCCGTATTAACATCCAATCTCTAACTGTTCGCTCATCCTAAGCTGGTAGCATACTTACATATGCCTATTCTACTACAGTAGATGTTCCGAAGATCTCAATGGATTGATCCGTACAAATACGATATTTGGATGTCCTACTAGTCAGATTTCTAGGGTCCATCATCCTTATGCACACCTGTTTATTTAAAAAAAAAAAAACGGAAGGGGAACCTTGCATAGGCACCGCACTCCAAACTGCATATTAGGGGCAGATTCTTACTGATTAAGCCTTACCTCCGATAGCTCAGATCCTCGTCTTGCGGAACCACCGCAAGGTAATATTTCGCGGGGCGGGTATTCCGGTTTACATGGCCGTCCTTATCTGCATTTCCAGCATTCTTCTCTTACTTTCTGCCTGTCTAAGCTCGATTTGTACTCGGGTTAATAATGTACTAACCGCGACCCACCTCTCTCCGATTTTAGCATCTCTGCTATTATATTTGGTGCATTAAGTGTTTTATTTATTTCAGTCTCCAATCCTCGTTTTTCCTGAAGGAACCTTGGGCAATTAAAAACGACATGTTCCGGGTCTTCTTCGCATCCAGGACATGCTGGGCATTCTGGCGAGGTGTCTAGTGTAAAGCGATGGAGGTATCGGCGATAGCCGCCGTGTCCCGACAAAAATTGCGTCAATTGTTAGCTTACTTATCCATGGTAATATGCTGGAGATTAGTTTGCGTGTCCACCTACCCTTATGTGAGGCATCCCATCGTTGTTGCCACACTATTAGCGATAATGTCTTTGTCTTGTCTTCTAAGTTCTTCATCTGAAATGTTTTACGTTTTTCCAACCCGAATTCTTTTAGCTTCATCAGCTAGGATGTTGATAGGGCTCGTACCAGCAATAACGTACGCCGCCTTATTCGATATTGTTCTATAAACCCATATAACTCTAATTGCATCGAAATCTATAGACGCTGTATATAAGCGATTGCTTTTTCTTAATTTTTAATGCATCAGCCCAGATTGAAGATGCGTAGAACATTGTTGGTGCTTCTTGGGCCCCCAACATTTGGCAATGCCTTCTTTGATATGTATTCCATGCGGTGACTAAAGTTTAACCTGTCGTCTACCATAACGCCGAAATATTTAATGCATCTTTTGGAGATTATTGTATGACTTGATATTGATGGTCTTATTCTGCGGTACCTAATAAGCACTGCCTCCGTTTTGTGTTCTGCCAAAACTAAACTCTTTGACTCTAACCATTCGTTAACAGATGCGATGGTCTCGTTAGCATTTAACTCTAATTCGTCTAAGTGTTTCGCCGTAACCACTATAGCTTCGTCATTGACAAAGCCTATGTTTTGTATCCCATCGGGTCTCAATATACCATCGTACATTATATTCCATAGAACCGGTCCGAGGATGGTGCCCTATTGAATGCCAGAGGTTATGGAGTATTCCTTTTTCCATATTTCCGTTTCGTATAGCACCAATCTTTGGTGGAAATAGTTATCTACTATTCGCGGGATGTATCCCGGGGTATTCATATTTGTTAACGCATCCATTAAATAGCTCCAGTTTGCGGTATTGAACGCGTTTTTCACATCAAGTGTAATAACTCCGCAGTATTTTTTCCGTCCTCATCTTCAGCTGGAATCCGGTATCGATTGCATGGCCATTGATATTACCTCACCAATAGCATCTATTTTGGATCGAGCTTTACAGAATCCATATTGTAGGCCTGAGAGACCATCTTCTGATTCAGTGACCAGTAGTAATCTACTGAATATTAGGCATTCTAGTATCTTTTCCATTGTATCAAGAAGATATATCGGACGATAGGATGATGATTCGCCGCGATTTTCCCCTACATTTGGTAGTAAAACTAGCCTCTGTTTCTTCCATATTGAGGGGAAGATGTCATTTTTAAGACGCATGCTTTATTAGGAACTCCGTCTGGTCCCGGGCATTTTTTGTCGCCAATCCTTTGGCAGGCGTTAAATATTTCATTTACTGTGACTTCGGGTATCGTTGATATATGGTAATGACGCTGCTCTTCCCGTAGAATGTGTTGCGGGAACAGTGTTCTTACAGTTTCTCCAGCAGCTCTGGAGCTTTGACCCCTGGTTTTTGCCATTACCACTCTGTAGGCCGAATCATGGCGCTCTGTCTGCCTCGTCGCATAAAGATCTGAAGCTGGCTTTCTTACTTTTTCGGATTTCGTCGCAAAGTTCTTTTCTCACTCGTTTGTATTCTTCTTTTTTGTTCTCATATTCTGGCCTTCCAAATGACTTTTTCTTCTGGCTCGAAAATACTCTGTTCGAAGGTTTGCATTATTGTTGTTCCACCAAAATACTGGATTTCTCCTATTTGTCTGCCCCCTTCTTGGCATTGAGGCTGTAATGCTCTATCTTTCGGCCTCATTGGGTTGAAATAAAAGACGTTCTTTTCTAATGAAACTAACCGTTTATTACTTATGGTTAATTATAGCTTTGCTTTTACATTTCTTCTGCTTTACAATTCTGCTACGTTGACATCGTCTATCTTCCAGGTGTACGAGACGAAACCCAGACAATTCCAGGGTCCTCTTCTTAAATACCCATCGGGCGTGGGACTCCGGCGTTGGCGCAGTATGGGCGTTCTCTTCTATCGTTGGCGCAGTGTGCATGAACCTCGGTTGCTGAAGCAGTGTGCGTGTTGACTTCGCTGGTGGTGATTCCTTGCTGGCTCCGGCTGACGACTACTCCTACCGCTATGACCACCACTACCTCTATTACTACTGCTACGATCATCACTATCAACATAACTACTGCTACACTTCATGCTCCTATCGATAAGTTTAGGTACCTGGAGGGTATAAGCTACACCTCCTCTGGTCCCGTTTCCCACTCTTATTACGTTGAGCCGAAGGTACTGAAATGTCGAATCTCCCATCGGATCTGGTATCACTAACAGGAGATTGACTGCCACACTGCGGCAAGTCAGCGTATGGTCCAGTGGTTACCACACGACTCTGTTTTTTTCGGTTGATTGTGGTGGTGACTTCGATAAGAGGGGAAACGACGGTGGTGAGTTGATGGTAGCTTCATAGTGTGGGAACGCTTGTGTGCGTGTATGATGAATTTGGGTCAGTGGCTTCGCTTGGGTGCGTCTGATGGTGTTACTGTTGTGGGAATGCTACCCAAGCGTGGTGGATCGGAATGTTGTCTGACGACCACATGTGGTGAGGTGTCTTCGCTACAAGGCATCGCATACATTTTTTACGCAGTTCGTTTAGCGTAGTACAGCGTCATTGGTATTACTTGCTTGAACCTCTTCGTCACCCATCATTTCACAAAAGAGTTCGAAGTATCTGTCTGTCCATCTCGATTCGATTCTTCGGTGGTTTTTGGATTTAGCCTCACTTTTTGGTACTATTTCAGTGATTACTGCTTGGTGGTCGCTATGTGCCATTTAATCTTTCTAATGAGTGAACCGCTTGCGAAGGTGATGTCGATGACCGATTGTCCAGCATTCTTGCGGAACGTGGAGATATTGCCTACGTTAACTAGGGTAGTATCTAGGCATGAAAAAGCTTCTAGAAGGGTTTGACCTCTGGCATTTGTGGATCTACTGCCCTATTCTGTAGCCCAGGTTTTAAAATCTCTGACGTTTATAACAGCATGGTGTCTACTTGCTTCGCTTACAATTTTGTTTAGCATCTCCTCGAATTTTATTTGTTGCCAGCTAAGCGGGGCGTAGCAACTGCATATGTAGACGCCTAACTTTTACCCACGTCTTCTTTTTCTCCCATCACTTTTTGGGGGGGATAGTTACCACATATCCATACTCCTGCCTTACCTGTTTTGTCGGCGACCCATACAGTGCTATCTGGAATTTTAAATTGTTCTGATAATACGGCTACTTCGGCTCTCTCCTTCAACGGCTACTTCACAGTGGGTTAGGTTAAGTTGGATAAGTTTCATCATCGGGCCTTATTCACTGTTTTCCAATACTCCGGGCATCTTCGGCTTCCTGCATGGTTCTTTGCGTCTTTACATAGCATGTATTTAGGTTCCTTATCGCATTTCTTCGCTATGTGTCTTTCTTCTCCGCATCCTATACATAGCTTTGATCTGTCTGGATTCTTACAGTCTTCGGACAGATGACGAAATCCAGATATCTAAAACATTTTCTTAGTTGAGTAGGCTCTCTTATTATACACACCACCCATCCAATTTTGACATTGCTGACTTTTTGCAGTTTGTTGGTCACTTCTACTGGTGGACTTAGAAGCGCTGTCTGAGTGCCGCCATTCGTCTTTCTTATACTCCTAATCGCCGATACCTGCAAGTCTGGTACCTCGAACTGTTCAGTCAGAGAGGATATAATATCTGCTTTCGTCGTTATTTCATCCAGGTCTTGACATTCCACCGCTATTTCATGTGTTAAGGACTTTATTTCCGCTTGGCCACCCATCGCTTTTCCTACAAGCTCCTTGTTTTGAAGCACGCCCTTTTGTGTACGTCAGATACGTGCTACATTTTTTTCGAGCTCCTTAAGGTTAACATCGGTTTTCATTTGTCGCAGGATATCCGCGTATGACTTGTCCCCTCTTGTTGCTATTACGATGGCATCTGGTCTCTATTTCTTCATACTTTTTACTTTGTGCTCATCTGCATGATTATGATTTTTGGCCTTCCTTCTGGTGATCTTTGACCACTGGTCTGTTCGTGTTTATCTCCTAGAAACTTATCAGCCTCCTTCAGTATCCGAGGCCGCACTTCTTTATTTAGTTGTTGGCACTGTGGTCCTGTTTTTTCCTTCATTCATGTCTGTCGTGCGGTATCGTCCGAGGGTTCTCTTCTTCTTTTGGCCGAGTTCTTCTCTATCGGCCTAAATGGCTTTGCCGTTGATTCTTTCTGACAACGAAAGCTTGCATTTTGAGGTTGCTTCCTACTCTTTATGTACACCTGGCAAAGGCGCAAACATCTATCTATCAAAATTGTTTCACTCTTAGGAGACATAGGTAGGTAGGTAGGTAGGTAGGTAGGAAGTTTCTGTAACAGCATCCCATGCGGCATCCCTAATTAGAGCTTTAGCGCCGTTTTAATGCCACAACTCACGTGACATATAGGGTGTTGTTCAGATGATAAACTATAGATATGAGGGGGTTAGTGTGAACCTGCTGATAGCTTCCTCAATTCCTTTCTCCGCAATCTCCGTTAGGTTGTGAAAGAAAGATTTGCCAAGTGTGGATTGTCTGACCCTGTCTAGAGCCGGACATTTGCAGAGGAAATGGCAGATAGTTTTTATCTCGTTTGCAGTATTGCAGCCGCGACAATGTGCATACGATGTAATGCCTAGTCTGACCATGTGAACTACAATGGGCCAGTGGCCTATATTAATCTCCACAATCGTAGCAATATCTGCCTGGTTTTTGTTTTGTAGGTCTTGTGTTCTCCGCCCGTTGTAGTTTGGCCACATCTACTGATGTGATGCAATTCCACAAATCATGCCATCGGTTATTGGCCTTTGAAATGATATGCGCGAGGATACTGCCCTTGAGAGCCCCTAGCGGCACGTAAAATCAGCTCGCTCGTTCCCCTCAATGTTGCTATATCCCGGCAGCCAGAAGACACATATTTAAAGAAGAGCAGAATCAGCAAGCACCTTGGGGTGCTGTCCCAATGTTATACGCTCTCCTATCATGGGAAAAGATTATAAAATAAAGGGCACGACTGGGTCGCCCGTACTTGCTTTATATGTGCTGTTCGTTTGTAAATTGATCAGATTCCAAATATAGGCGAAATCGATAAGAAGCGAATAAATTGATTTTTCGCAAAATAAATTAAAAGGACGAAAAACTTTTTTGATCATATGTCAAAAATTTGAATGCCATATTTTTACATGTATTAAAAATTACTTAGATATCAATTTCAAATAAAGTCGTTCTAGCCATATCCAAGAAATGGCTGATTTGCACAAGTTTGCTAATAAGTAAAATGACGTTATTCGAATTTCTATAGAAAAACTGAGTACACCAACATTAACTCAGCTATGAATTTTTATCGAAATCGTTGGAGCCGTTTTCGAAAAAATTGCAACTTTTCAAAACGAAAACAATAATTGCTCTATAGGAACAAATAAAAAAGTATGAGCCTTGTCTTCCCTGGAAATTGTCATCTTGCTAGGTACATTTTCTACCTATTCTCTGTAATAACAAAATGTAAAAAATCCCTTTTTTCTCCGAAATATATTTTTCCTTTTTATTTTTTTAATTCCAAATAATAACAAATCACTGTAAAATAATAATAATATAAATAATAATGTAATATAAATAATAATCGAAATGTACAGATTTTCACTAAAGGTTAGTGCGCCACACAAAATGGATTATCTCATGCTATATTATTGTACTTTCTTTGGCTTTTCACTTTGCTGGGGATAGACAATTACGCAAAATAAGATTTCTGAAAGTCCAATTATTTTCAGCCAAAATCAGATAAGAGACAATTTGATTGAATGATTTAAATTTGTTTTTGATTTTGATTCAATTACATTTTATTCTGATCATTGATATCTCTTTTTCTCCAATATATTTTTTTTTCTGATTAAATTCAGTTTTGATTTCTAGAAACTCCACTACCCCGCGAAATTAGTGGATGAACAAAACAAAAAGTAAATAAAAGAAGAAAACAAGCATCCACCCAGTCCAACAAAATAAACACAAAAATCGAACAAATAAAGTGCACGACTGGGCCGCACGTACATACTTGCACCTATATATGTACATATATGTATATATGAAGGTACATGTATGTTGTTTAATTGCAAATCACTTAGACTCAAAATTTAAACGAAGTTGTTAAACTTTTTTTCTTTTTTTTTTAAATTTTGCAACGCGATCTTGTACATATACATATATCAAATATGGTTCAAATATTCATTTTGAACAAAATAGATAGCTGAGAAACAGTTTTTAGAAATCGCATAATAAGCAAAGTACCGTTATAAGTATTTTTTGGGAAAACATGGATGACGTACATCCACCTTAACGCAAATATGAAATTTTGTCAAAATCGTAAGAGTCGTTTTCGAGCAAATCGTAAATCTACTATTATTAAAATACCGTTAATTCTGGGGTTAGAATAAAAATTCCGATTTAGCCTCGAATTGTGGACCCACTGACCCCAGATATGAAATTTGAAGAAAATCCATCCAGCCGTTTAGGCTGCAGTCGACCATACGTATATTCAAACAGGCAGACGGACAGAAAATTTTTTGAGTTTCTCCATCATAGTAATGTCAAGTTTGATCAAAATCTCGAAAATTTTCAGGAAACCAATACTTGCCTTATATGTAGGTGCAAGTAAAAATAAAGCCGCCCTTTGAATGATTTTCGTTTGCAATAGAGTATAAGATTCAAGTAAAAATATTCCCCTTTTACAGATACAAAAACATATTTCTTTCGTAGGCAATCCAATTCCAATTACGTAATCTGAAATCTTTTGCCCTGTTTCCTAACAGGAAATAATTGTGTGAACAAACAATTTAAATAAACAGGACTTTTTATGTTGGACAACAACAATAGTAGCTCCACAAAAAAGTTGCAGAAGGAATCGAAACAAATTTGGGGCAGTGAAAAGGAAAATTGCTTCATCGTAGTATTTTTTAGAGAGCCATTAAAAAAAAAAATAAACAATAATACTTGCGGGCGCGAAAGTGTCCTAGGACGAAATGAAAGCATAATACAAGATGAAGAGACGGAAACCAACAACATACGGCTAAAAAGATCAAATACTCATTAAGTATGTAGGTTGATGTGATAAACATATGTACATATGTGTGGGTATCCACTATGAATTTTGCGGCGGCTGCATCCCACAGTAACACGAGAAATAACCGCCAGTCTAAAGCAGTGCTGTCGAACGTAATGCAAACGCATTACTTGTAATTATTTTTAGTGGAGCGTAATGCCGTAATGCCCACATGCCTTTTGTGTTGCTTTCTATTGCACCAGCAAACTTACATTTTCATTTAAAAAAAAAACCTAGGAGCTACTACCAGCTCCTAGGTTTTTCATATTTCAAACATTTGAAATGCGGATGCACATCCACTCTCCATCTGCATTTCTACATTTCCGCATCCACAATCCACATTCCATGCATTTGCAATGTTGCTGCTCTTGTCACGCAAATACAAATTGATACGAAACGATTGTAATGTCTCCAATGTTTCCAGTTTTAAAAAACTTTGTCGGTTCTATATTAAGTTTTCCACATAGTTGTGCGAGCGCAGAGCGCGTATTTTCTCAAGTAGCTTTAATAAAAGATAAAAAGAGAACTCTTTCCTGACAGCAAAAGTTACTTCCATTTCGATGGCAGAAGAAATCATTAGGAATAATAGCGCCATTGAGTGGACTCCATCCTAAGAGTTCCTATCAAAATATAAATGAAGCTTCTAAACCTCTTCTTTTTTATTTTAATAATAAACATATGTATGTATGTTATATGTTTTGCTTTCTTATGTGATAGATTCATATCAAAATCTGTGTCAATATAATTAACAAAAAAATTAAACATATGAATTTAAATCTACTGGGATACTATTATTATTATATATTATACTATATTATAAAATAATTCATCTTTATATTTATTTCAAGCCTAATGAAGTACAAAGTAATATATACATATGTATGTGTAATAATTAAAGAGACTAGTGAATCAAAGGCTTATAGTTTTATAGTTATACCTAGTTAAGTAATTACTTAACAAATAAAAGTTAGTATTTACTGTTGTTAAAAAAAATTAATACTTCCAATAAAAATATGTTTTACTGAAATGTTTGTGAGCGTAATGCTTTTTCCGCAAAATTATGCAAACAAAATTTAATGTAATGATTTATTTATTTTTAAAACGTCAGCCCTGGTCTGAAGGTAGGCATGTGCTCGTACATACGAGTATGTATGTATGTATTTATATGTAAGGGATTCACGTTTCGCAAGCGATACTAACCAACTCATCCGTATGCAGTCAGTGGAATGTGGTGATGGGATAATGACACAAGAATTAGAGTTTCGAAAACAAAGTAAATAGCTTGAGCAGGCAGATCTTCAGCATGGATCCTGAGTATATCAACACCTAGTGGATTTGTCACTGAGTAATGGGTTTAAGATTAGGAGAGACCACAGGTCTTCAATAGAATTTCAGAGATTCTCAAAGGGAATATTAACTGCGTATGTGTACGGGAAACACATACTACAAATTAATTTATTCCTTTGCTTTGGAGGATAGCATAGAGGTATACTTAGCCCCTCCATTTGGCTTTGCTTTAACAACCGCTCAGGGACTTTTATTGCATACTGACATTTTTCCCTGGAGATTTCACTCTAATGCTTGCCTGTTGTCCTTCAAATGTATGTACTGCTTTAGTGGCTCAGACAATTTTTCAAAAGTCAAATGTATGTAACTCTCGATATATGTATGTTCACATGTATGTATATAAGTATGCAACTTTTGTAAAGTGGCGTCCATTAAGACCGATAGAAAACGCAACTTTGAGTCAAAGAATGCCACAGTGGAGGGGGCTTTTTTACTTGCACCTATAAGGGCAAGTATTGATTTCTTGAAAATGTTCGATCTCTAGATTTTGATCAAAACTTGACATTACTATAATAGCGAAATTCAAAATAATCTAAACAGCCTAAACGACTGGACTTACAGTAGACATGTGCTAACAGATAGCGTACCACGTTTTTGTCAGAAATGCGTATAACGGTATTTTACGTACTAGATGGTTTGTCAAAATTAGCTATTTCTCAATATTTGAACAAGTTTTGGAGAATTTTCAAAACGTTTTCCAAACGGATTTTAGATTTTTTTTTCTAATTTTTAACTATGTTGTTTATATATTATAGTATGTTTCCTAGCAGTGAATTCCAAAGTTTACTAGTTCTTTACTAGTAACAAAAGGAATTTTGATAAAGAGATGTTCACGTGGTGGCCAGGAGGACATAAAGGTGAAGAAGACTTAGTGGCTTAGGATTATTCTATTGAGGTAGTTAGTATTTATAGTATACTGATAGTTCTGCTACCAACTTTCTATGTGTTAGCCTTAGAGATTGGATGCAATAGCAGGATTATCAATTAAGCGAACCCCGCGTCTCTGTATGCTGTCGAGCAGATGAATATAATATTTCCGGACTGAACTCCAAATATGACAACAATACTCAAGTCACAGTCTAAATTATGTTTTTTATGCGAAAAGGAGCTGTTGCTCTATATAGTATATCTTTGCTCTAAGGAAATATTTTCATGGATGACGATTTTGCGATGTTGAACACGTGGTCGTGCCATGTTACACCAGAGCTGACTGTGATACCAAGAAGGTGTTTGAGGCATTTACAGAAAAAGTATCGGAAGAAACACTGTTAACTCCAATTGAAATGACCTGGTATGAAGAACATTTTCCACCTAACCAGAGAGCTGCACCGGTAGTCCATATGAGCTCAGCTAGTGTAATATGGCACTAGCTAGGCTCGGTTGAATGCTTTTAGGATGCCTTGAGTAACACCTCTCGATCTCTCGTGTTGCTCGATGGGAAATCTCCAATTGAATTGCTACTGATCGCTTAATAGTCCGTGTATGTATTTGCTTATTTTAATATATCATATTAGTGGGTTTGTCCTTCACTTTGGATAGGTTGGGCAGCAAAATTCGCATGAAGGAACCATTTTTTTTTTTGCAAAAGACTTAAAAACGAGTCTGTAAAAAATAAATGTTATGTAGTTTTTGATGACAGTGACTTTTATTGCGTCAGGTCCTGTTGGCTTTTGAAATCGAGTTGCTTAGAAATGCGCATGCATTGCATATGTGAAAGCAATCGAATTGATTTGCATAAAATCATCATTTAGTGGTCAATCGAGTAAAAAAACAAAAGTTCAGTAGACCCCGACCAGACTTCGAAGTTTCCTAAGTGGGTGCAAAACGAGCACAATAACAATTCTTCTTTTGTACCTGGAAGTGTGATATATGACAAGTTCCCTTGAACTATCCTCCGTTGATATCACATGTCAGCATAAATAAAAGCCAATTATGAAATTTAATTAAGATGTATGATACATCAACTTCAAGAGGAAAACAACTATCATAGGTAACCGCTTTTTTTTTCTTCATGTTCACAAAGTCCGTTCCGTAAGTTAATAACCTTCGGTAAATATTACTTACTAAGCCATCATGTATCGTGAACTGAGGGTCTTCGAAACTGCACACAAATCAGTAGTATCTTTTGATTATTATTAATATTGTTCCTCTTTCCTAGGTATGATTATTGTCAGCTTTCGATTTAAACAGTTACCCGTACAAATAATCGCGTTCAATATATTTTATTCCATCTTTGAGTGTATTTGTTTGATGAGAATTCATATTGTTTGCAGGGATTTAGAAAACCCAATTGCATTCACCGTAAGTTGATGTACCAGTAAATATAATTTTCCTACCCATAATTTGCAGGCAGATATGAACTTTAACTTTGTGTTAACATATTCTTTCGCGTTTTATTTTTAATAGCGTACGAGGGGGGGCTTGGACTACTAGTTAGGTGCAGGCATATCCGAATTTACATACATGTGTATATAGATAGACTCCTAGTCGTATGAGAGTAATAGAGTAGATTAGCGGTAGGAGGCATGAAAATAATTAAATCTATCGACAGGGTTGTGTAAATTTGGTCATCATTGAATCGTCGAAATATTTGCGGTGGCCCTTTGTTTCATGTGACTATGCGTAATCAAATCATAGACTAGTTATGGTTTTGGCATCCCATTAGATGGGTGGGGCTAATTTACTACCGTGTTTTAAAGATATTTATCCCGGCTCTATGTTTCGTTTGGGATAATATCCTTAATCATATCTATACACTTAAAACCTTAAAGGGTTGGAGGTGAACATTGTGTGGATTTATGACGTAATGCGTAGGTATGTACATACATTCATATGTAAATTTTCCCCGCAATATTGGAGATATTATTTTTATTATTTTTTTTTTTCTTTTGAAAAGAGGGTGAAATCATTCACTTTTCTTTCTTTAGTAATCCACCCAGTGCTGAGTAACAATTATTTGCAATTAAAAAATAACAACTGTAAGTAACTTAGTTGAATTTTAGCTATAATTACAAAGTTCAAATTAGTTGAAAATCATTGAAGGGCAGTTAATTTCTATGATTTATGTATGTTTTAAGTCGAAAAAAAATAGTTGAAATTTTAACCAGATGATTGACAACTTAGAGCAGACTTCAAATTATTTTCCCAATTCTAAAGCCGATAGACTGCGTCAGTCTGCCTAGCTGGAAGAAAATGTGCACTTCACTGTTTTACACTAATAGGCGCGCAAATAAGTTCTCGCTGTTTTGTTGATGAAAATTGTTATTGTGAAAAAATGGTTACAAATGAATCATTCAAAGTATTGCCCATCGCTAGCTACAACTTTTTCACATCTTTCTGGCAGAGCTCGAATACCGTTACAGTAAAAGTGTTCATCTTTTGAGGCTATCTACGAATCAAGCCATTTTTTGATGTCTTCATATGAGCGGAACTGCTGATTAGCCAGACCATGTGCCATCGAACGGAATAAGTAATAATCGGATGGCGCAATATCTGGGGAATATGGCGGGTGGGGTAGGACTTCCCATTTGAGCATTACCAGGTAGGTTTTAACGGGTTTGGCAACGTGAGGCCGAGCTCCTATTGTGGCCGTTTTTCGCGCAGTACTCGCCTCAATCACATCAATTGAAGTCGATATTGTTCCCCAGTGATGGTTTCGTTGGGTTTCAACAGTTCATAATAAATGACACAGACCTGGTCCCACCAAATACACAGCATAATCTTCGCAGTGTAAATATTCGGCCGAGCCGACAACGTAAAAGCATGACCGGGCAGTCCCCATGACTCTCTTTTCTTTGGGTTGCTGTAAAGAATCCATTTTTCATCACCCGTCACGATGCGATGAAGAAAACCCTTCCTTTTTTGCCTCCTGTATTTGCAAGTCCTAATGCTGAAGCAAGCTGTTCTTGCGTTTGGGACGGATCCTCATCGAACAATGCCTCCAATTCAGCGTCTTCGAAGGATTTTGGCCTTCCTTTACGCGGACGGTCGTCAACATCGAACTCACCGTCTTTGAAGCGACGGAAGCAATCACGGCACGTTGTTTCACTTAGAGCAGCATCTCCGTAAAGTTTTTGGAGCTCTCGATGCGCTTCAGCCGCCGTTTTCTTCGAATGAAAGAAGAAAATCAACACTTCCCGCAAATGACGATTATTTGGCACAAAATCAGACATTTTCACACAACCAAAAGTATATGACGCCAAAACAAAATCACTTATGTGTCAAAACAGTTTCTTTACCATATATCTAAGCTCAGTTCATGACATTTTGGATATGTCAAAATCGACCAGCACTTACTGCTGGAGTTGCGCACCTAATATTATAATCAAATATACACTATTATAAATAAACACATAGTCAGTGTGTCAGTTAATCCAACTATGGTCCTAAGTCCAAAGCTTCAACAGTTTTCAAATCGAATACTGCCGTTCTTATTTTCCTAGGTAAATGAAAATTAGAATAAAAATTAGTCAGCAGTCGTCAATCATCAACAACAGCGCAGTTCTTCTATAAAAAAAACTTTTGGGAGAGACCAAAGTTGAAGGTACGTGGGATTTGGTACGTTTTAAGATGCCAAATTTGATACTTTCATTTAGAAAAGCCTGGAAAGTGAGAATGGATTTGGCAGTGTTCAAGGCAAGTTATAAAAAAAATAAATAAATAAATATTTGGCGCAACAGCTCTTTAAGTGCCAGGGTCTAGATTCTCGCAACCACTCGTGTTGTGTGCATTATATTTTTCACACGAATGGAAGGGACCTACAGTTTAGTGCCGTATCCGAACGGCAATTTGTTTTGAGAAGCTTTCTCGTGACAACAATACTCTCGGATGTTTGTCAGACGTTCGCGAGAGGTGGGATCGTGAAAAAACTTGTTGGTGTTTTCTGGGATTCGAACTTGGAACCTCTTGCGTAGTGATCCGACACACTAACCAAGGCAAGTTATAAGTACATACAAAATAAAGAATGAAAGATTTCACTTTTTTTTTTTTTCTATGCAGCAAAAATTCTTAAAATGTGTTCTTATTGCTACAGAATTCAAGAAATTTTCGGTGACAAAAGTGCAGGAGGGAGTTCTTTTGCGACGTACGAAGTAGCAGATTTCATTGCCGTATCGGAAGATTCAACTGTTACAAATTTAGAATGCACGTATTCACCACCTGAAATACTAAATTTAGTTTCTGAGTGCACCCCATCTGCATCTGAAGGAACGAATGATAACTCAACTGTAACCATACCAATAATCGAGCAAACAAACAAACACCACTAACAACAAAGCCGAACTGCGCACCCGTTGCAGAAACTTCAAGGGAATCTTTGAGCTATGCCGATAAGTTGAAAAAATGTGCTACAAAGACAGTCATTAATCAATTAGCAATGCTGCAAGCTAAAAGGCATGCATATTACGAAAGAAATTTAATTAATCGAAGTAGAAGAAAAAAAAAAAGAATTATTTGGAAAAGAAAAAAATGGAGACAGAATTCGAAATTCTGGATAGAAAACTTAAATTTGAATAGGACAAATTAAGATACGAACACGAACTGAAGAAACAAGAATTTGAATTAAAAAAGTTACAGGTGGAAAAGAAGAACGGCATTGAAATGAAATATAAAAATTAATAAAAAGATTACTTTAAAATACGTGTTATTTCTGTAGTGTTTCGTAGTAGTAATGTTCTTTGTCTTTTGATTTTAACCTCCTCCTTGTTTGTACAATATTATTATCATTAGGAGTTTGTTAACAGATAGATGTGTAAAATGTTGCAGATTATGATAAATTCGCAACAAAATTTGTGACTGTCTTTATTGTGAATGCGCATCCTAAGTTCTTTAAGGGTACCAAATTTGTCCTTATGCTTAAGGATAGTCTGCTGACCGAAACAATGTTCTACCCTGACTCGTTATTTGCTGTGCCGTAAATTAAATGTCTTTCATTTTGATTTGTCGAGTTGGTCCAAGTTGCTTCTGTACGGAGTAATAACGAATTCATGTAGAGGCTGCCAGCTACCCATTATTGTGATGAAAAATACTTTTCCTTTTGCTGAAAATTGATCAGTTTCTAACAATTATCGCGTCATGACTGCTACCAGAGCTGCCCATTACCACGTGACAAATTCTCAGTTTATAATCGCATACTGCTTGAGCTTTTATAGAGTAAACATGATTTCTCTTTATTTCAGTACCGTCAATGTAATTGATACAAAATGGACAAAATGAACTCGTGGTAAGTCGCAGCAGCAAATTTGTGTCTTTCTCCACTATTTGGCCAAAATATGTACTCTGGTAATTTTGGTTAATGTACCGTTATCTCCAATTCCAAAAGTTTTCACCTGATGAACCCAGACGGTAGAATACGTAATTGTACGTCGATTGGAGTTCAATTGAAAACTGCTGGCTGGAGTATAATTTTTTTAATTCCATATTATCACATATTAATAATAGCAAATGTGCAAATTGAGTTCGTTCCGTCCTCAGCATTTGGCGGAAGCGATAGTTGTCCATCGTAGTCACGATATTTTCACGCCAATCAATTGATTTGGTTAGAGTGATTTCAGTTCCATGACGCGATGCTATCACAAATAGCAACCGTGTGGTTGCGGTTTTTGGCCGTCCTTCATGTGGGTCATCTTCGAGGGACGTGCGACCACGTTTAAATTCAGCTGCCCACTTTTTAACGATTGACATGGAAGGAGCAGAGTCCCCGTAAACTTTTGTCAACTTTGGATGAATTTCCTTAGGGGTTAACCCATCCAAAATGATGAATTTTATCACCGCACGATATTCAAGTTTATCCATTTTAACGAAAAACAAGCAAGACGTCTACTGCAAAAATTCGTGTAAAGAAACTACTTGAGAGAACAAGTTGAAACTTGTCATACGAACTAATAAGAAGTGCACCCAGGCAGGTAACGTAAATTTTTGCTGATTGGAACGCCATCTCTGCGTCAGGCCGATAACTTTTCTCCTTGCCGAGTCATTTTTGTCTTCACATGGTGTAGTGATAACGTTACCGACTATTATAGTCCCGACCATAATCATTGACAAATTCTAGCTTAAATAAAAAAATTCAATAGAAAAAGTATAGTCAAACCCCATTTAATCGGAATGCCTGAGCCAATCGTAGTCCGGAAAATAGAACACTCTGGATAATAGAAATAAATATCATTTACATATATAGGGAAAAACGGTTTTATTTTTTCAAGATAATATTTTATTCAGTTTTAGCTTCAGGAAAAATTAAATAAAAAAGTAAATATCTTACATCCTTTGATCAATGTAACATGTATTCTTCTGCCAAGATTTTCCTGATATTAAAGTGAAATATTCCGCATAATAGAATTCGTTGGAAAAGTGTAAGGTCGAGTTTTCCGAATTAAATACGTATGTATATCCACATAAAAGAGTGTTGACTATAAGTAATCGAATAAATTCTTTTTGATTAGTTGGGACACTGACTATGGAGTAAACTGAAGAAACAAAAAATGCTTGTTTCAAACCATTAGACCAAAAACAATAAAGTTAAGTAACAAAAAGCTAATTTTCCATTAGAAAGATTGAAAGTATGAAATTTGGGTATACAGAGCTCTCTGGTCATTATAGAAATGCACTTTTTCTATTGCAAGTATGCGGACAGCAAGTTTAAATGATAGGAAATATAATACTTTACTTAACCCAATTTCACCAAAAATTTCACTGATCTCCATTGATAACTTTACCCAGGACTTACGAATACAAGTTGTAATGGTAGTCAAAATCTATTGGACGTTAAATAAATTATAAAGTAAAATAAGGTTATCAGGAAGTTTAGAATCTTGTTTACTTATGAAAAATATTTCATTTGTTGTACATTATGCTATCAGATGAAAGAAGATGAAATTTCACTTCTTGCATGAGAACTTAATGAATGGTTCTTTGGTGCAAATTTGCCCTGTTGAGTTTAGCCAGACTCTCAATGGATTTGAGCAAAGTTATGGTGCAGTTTACTTCTACCTGTAATAGAGGTAGAAGTAAAATCCATCAAAATTAGGAAGCAAGTATAAAATAGTGACCCGATGATTAAATTGAAAGTTCCTCATCGTTGATAGTTATACGTGATTGTTACTTATTATACTTGGTTATTATTCTCTTATGTATGTATGGTAGGAGTAGTTATTCCTACTCTGTCATGAGTAATTGATAGTCATCCGTCTTTCGCGGTAGTTTGTATTTGCAAGGAAAGTTGACCTCAATCTGATCATCGTGGTTGATGAATCCCCTCTCGTCTCATTCTTGGTTGGCAGTCATTTATAATTGGTAGCTACTTAGTAATCACTGATTGGTAGTCACTCGTTTCTGATAGTTGTTTTAAATTCGTACTCCGTCATGTCTATTTGGTAGCTTGTTTGGTTGGTTTTTGATCATCACTCGTCGATAGTCTCTCGCCTCTGGTAGTAATTTGTGGTTTGTAATCTCGCATTTCCATCAAATATTCGTAGTTGCTGTTCAGTCTGTTAGTCAATCGTTAATGGTACTCCTTTCTAACAATTTGTTGGATTTTTATCAAAGTTATGTTTGATTTGACAGATTTGTCATACCTGTTGTAAGAAAAAAAGTTGCTCTTACTCTGACCCCAAATTATCAGTTCCTAAGGAGAAATACAAAAGTTCTTGAATATTTTAAATCAAATCAAAATGCCTCCTAGGCCATTTTTCTTATAGTTTCAAGCTCCTTTCGTTTCAAAAATAACGATTTGTAATATCAATTCAAAACAAATTCACCTTGTGTGCAGAAGCTTAAAGGTTTGAAAAATCATCTTTGCAGAAATAACGCGAAAGTTTGAATTTATTTGAGCACAAACTACCCTGCAAGATAACGGGGAATTTCTCCTTCGTAGTTTTGCCTCTAAACTTTTGTAACGAACAAATTTGCCCCAATTAAGGGAACAGTTTTTGTTTAAGAGAAATTTTTGGTTGTGTTGATACAATTTTGAAGAGTGTAACACAAATTCAAACAAGCATGGAAAGTTCTGCAAATCCTTATTCTTTGTTATTCATCCCCTTTAATCCAAGGAAGAAGAGATTATGTACATGTATTTGTGACATTCTGTGCCTAGCAATGGAGAAATGTTGAGAAATGGGAGAGAAGATAACCATCGCCGTCTTATCCTGGAGCCCTTCGCTTGAGGTCACTGCTGATGCTGATGGTGTATGCATGATTTGAGCTTATCTAAACTCAAAGAAACCAAACGCAATGTTTTTTTTTTTTCTTTTCAAGTAGAGCAATAGAAGCAACCCCCAATTTTGATTTGATTATATCACCTTATCAACAAATTTAAGGGCGCATTTAAGAGAAATGTCTGAGTGTCGTTGTGGTAGGTGTATCCCTGTCAAGGTTATTTGTCGATGATGATGATGACGAAAGCAGAATTCCAACTCACTTCCACTTAACATCGCTTTAACATTTGCATTTAAGGAGAATATAATGACAAACTGTGTCCAAAAATAGTCCTAGCTTTACTACAATTAACCCAATTTTGCCATCTGTAATCCTGTATAGCTACATATACTACAAATTAGAAGAAAAAACAGAGGGAAAGTTATTTCGACTTCTCCTAAATGCTTAAAGCATTATTTGCTTCACTTTTCATCTCATCAAAGAAATGAACAAGAAGTATACAGATAAATTATAAAAAACAATTTTTACTTGCATCTACATACTCGTATGTACATCAAGGTATATGTAGGTGCAAGTACGTGCGGCGCAATCGTGCACTTGATTTCATTCTTACGTAATAAATATCTATCATACTATTTAGTTGATTACTAATAAATTTTTCAATTAGAAGTAAAGTTGATAGTCACATAAATTAACGGATTTTAAAAAGTCTTACAATTAAAAACCTTGCTAAATGTATTATATAAAAATTCTTTAGTATAAAAAATTAACAAACGAAAAGGAGTGAGATCTAAAAGTGTGCCAAGTTCAAGCTGTCGTTATTCTTTTCATTTACCCAAATTAATGGCAGAGATAGACTATCGCTAGGTAAAATTTCCGGTGTGTGATTCTTCCATTATTAAGTGTTTTAAGTTAGGAAGGTTGTTTTGTTTACTTGTATAAATTTTTTGAAATGAAGTAAACAGATTTGAACAGTGGCGTGACTCGTTTCGAAAAAAGTTACGCTGCTTCTGTGCCTAAAGTATAATCATAAAGGTTTTGTTGTATGCAAGGTATGGGGTGATGATTTGTATTGCGAATTTACAAATACTACTACATTCAGACTACAGCTAATGGTAAACGTTTTTCACTGCGGATAGTATCTCCAAAATGGTGCGTCCTACTTTTAAAATTTTTTACAAGGCGGATATTTTTCAAACCCATATGTGAAGAGCCGTCACTGTTCTAGAATCAACTTGCAAATATTTAAAAAAGACTGCCAGATAAATGGGCTCCACTTTTAAGAAAAGCTATAATTCTGTCATATGTTTTGTCATATATTTACGTATGTAGGTATTTCCCGAGTGTCAATTTTCAACTTCAAGCTTGCCTTAAGGTCAGTCACCTTAAAAATAATCGTGTTTTGTGTGTCTTACATAGTTGCACAAGTCCATAATTAAAAGATGACTATTGCACCGCTCCGAACTGCTGACACTTTGCTTCGTTGATTACCTCACTCTCATTTACTTAATCACAGGTCAAAATTCTACAACAAAAATCGAATGGGTAGGTCATAAGTCTACAAAACTACATATGGACTAATGATTCTATTAGCCTAGTCATAATTTTCTGAATAAATTGTGGTGTTATATCCCACATAAGTGGATCGTGGAGTTGTCCTGTACCACAAATTTTTACTTTTCTATCTTTAGCTCGAACGGACGCTTTATCTTGCAAGTACCGGTACCCTGAAAATGCTTTTATTGTTAATTTAACTATTACTGCAACAAATTTACACTATTGGATAGGATATTAAGATATACAATGTGGCAATAATTACTATCATAGCTTCATTACATCAAGGTCTCCGCCTAACGTCTTGCTCTCCATTCTTCTTCGTTGTTTTTTTTACTTGTACTTATAAGGACAAGGATTAGTTTTGTGAACATTTTTAATCTGGAGTCTTTGATCAAACTTGACGTTACTATTATAGAGAATCACAAAAATCTCAATACTTTCTGATCGTCTTTATGTCCCGTCGACTGCAGTCTAAACGGCTGGACAGACTTTCTTCAAATTTGATATCTGCGATCTGTTGGGTGACAATTAGAGGCGGAATCGTATTTTTCGTTCTAACCATATAATTAACAGTACTTTACTAATGGCCGAACTAAGAAGAAGACAATTAAATTTCTCGAAAACGGCTCCAACGATTGTTATCAAATTTCATATTTGAGTTGAGGTGCAATATACTATAGCATGACAATATACTATAACATATCATGCATAACATAGCATGCAATATACTATAACATATCTAACGGTACTTTGCTTTGGGTTTTAAAAATGTTCTCATTTTCGGATATGACTCGGGCGATTTTGTTCGAAATGAATATTTTAACAATATTTGTCATATATGTGGCATACCAAGTTTTGGAAAATTGTTAATATATTATTTTCGGCTTTTACCGGAATTTGTTGTTAAAAATTATGTTTAAGTTTCAAACTGAGTCTTACAAATAAACAACATATACGTATATGTACATATGCAGGTGCAAGTACGTGAGTTTTATAATTTATAGACAACTTTTATTTTTTTACGACTGAGTTTATTGATGAAATCTTAAGGGCTAACTTAACAAAAATTATCAACGGCGAACCGAACCCAATCGCAACGCCAACTATGTGCAGTTTCTTATCTACATCTTCACACGAAGACTTAGATGAAACCACAGTTCGACTCATTCCTTTGCTCAACTCATATTTGTTTACCAAATGAGAGTGACGGGGAATGTGCCGCATCAGCACTACGACAAAATAGGACTCGTCGTTGATTAGATTTTATTTCTTAGAAAAGGGGTGCTGATGTAGCTCGTGCGAACCAGTCGTGCACTTTACTTTGTTCTCGTTTCATTTTCAATTCATTCATTACCCTGTGCAGCAGAAAACGAAAAATATTATATCATTTTAAGTGTGTTTTGTGGGAGCCGTGGCTTAGTGGTTAAGAGCGCGATCACTGAGCGAGAGGTTCAAGGTTCGAATCCAAGAAAACACAAAAATAAGAAAAATTAAATAGTTTTCTCACGGTCCCACCTCTCGCGAACGTTTGACAAAAACCCGAGAGTAAAATTTTCGTGAAAAGCTTCTCTCAATAGAACGAAATTGCCCTTCGGAAACGGCATAAAACTGTAAGTCCCAGTGGCTGCGAGAAGCTACGCCAGGCCATGCATTGGGCTGTTAGCGCCAAAATATTTATTTATTTTTGAAATACATTTTAATATAAGTTAACTACCCTTCGTATAAAATTAAAGACTTAATGGTTTGCCTTAAATTTGGCTCATCTTCATGAAGACTGATCCCACCTCTCATCTTCCAAGAAAGAGGCTACGATACTAAGGCAGGTGAACGTGACAAAGGACGACTATTTCATGGCATATTATCACAATATTTCGTGTCTTTAAAGTGCAAGTAAAATATAACAAACAACTTGTAATAAATCTAATTTCCATTGCAAATATGTACCTCTAGGTGCTCTTTTACAGTTTTCGACTACCCCTTTCAAAACTTTGAGGTGATTACCAACTCTGGTATAAAGCTACAACAGCTGACAATAATCACTACCAGCAGAAGAAGGAGAGCGAACAATTAAATTTCCCGCAACTAAAGCACCGCGAGTCCTCATCAATTTTAAATTGCAATTGCCGGGGCTATACTAATGGTTAGCTTCCCCATAGATACCCTGTAATGAAAAGGGAGAATATTCAAACATATTAAAGCACTACTTTATTGCAAGAGAACACTGACGGTGCAGTTTCGGTTTTGAAGGATAAAATATTGCTGTGGCTTCTTGTGGTGGTCCTTGAAGTTTTACTATTCGATCGTATTAAGATACACGTACGCACGTATGTACAAGTATGTACGTAATAGGGGTCCTTATTCAGTTGTTGGAGATGATAAATAATGAATGATTTATAATTCGACGAAGTTTAGTAGGGGAGAGGCATACGCCATATTTTGATGGATGTAAATTCCGTAGTCGATTCAATCTATTGTAGAATAGAGATTGCATAGTAACAAGAATATTAGATTGGGGTGGGTTCGAATTTAGGTTCGAAGTCAGGACGCCTGCTGGATATATGGTATCTGTGCATGATATACATTATATCTATTCATGAATAATTATATCTGTGCAAGTACCGGAGCTTAAACCTAGATTCTTCGTTTAAAGAAAGTACTGGCAAAGGCAACGGCGAGAATCGACGGCAGTTGGACTGACACATATGAATTGATGCTAGGTCTGAGAATTGTTACAATTTGTAAAATTATTAAGGAGAACAAGGTAGATAAGAAAATCATTTATTCCATATAGGCCATAAGATTCAGGCTGGGATGTTGCAAGTGGCAGAAGAAATATTTCGTGGCGCAAGCTGATCTGTATGGCATGCTTTAGCCTGATGGAGGTAGGGTCTTTTTCCCAAATCTGGGAAGGCGAGTCACTCGACACGAAATCGACAGACTACAGGCCCATTAGTACGAGTATGTCGTACATCCTGTCAGAATCTCTGAAATGTTTGGTAGCTTTGTATATTAGAGAAGTGATTAGAGACAACTATCTGGACACATTGTCCATTTATTTGGTTAAACTCAGTCGTAAAAATCATCGCATTGACAGATCGTCTCGGGGTAGTCCATGGTGACTACTGCATTAGTTGCTAGAACAAAAAAGAAATAGAATCTGTTTCTATTTATGCTTTGCGAATATCTTGCCTGAGTCAACAAAAGATTTAGTACTCTTGGCAGTCTATTCTTCGATGGACGTTGATTGTAAGTCAATGGCTTCACTTTTAAGAAAAATTACACAATGGCACAATGGACCCAACTGTTAGGATACCTGACTAGTGTTTAACATCTCGGCGCACCCATTTTCCTAACCTGAACTTACATTACTCTGTGGCTACTGATTGTACCGCATTAATCAAATGTTTGTTTCGATTCTCAAGTGTTGAAGTTTTCTGTTTAACCTCCTAAAAAATGTCTAACACTTGAGTTATTAAATTTTAGTTCAATAGGAAAAAAATTAACAGGTGCCGAAATAACTTTAAAATCGATTTATATGGTCATATAAGTAGATTATAGTATACAGCCTCTATAATATGCTTTTTAAGAAAGCCAAATTAAGAATTTAAAATTCGTTATCAAGGTAAATTTGCAAAGTTTCAGATTTAAATAAGTTAGTTTTATAATCCGTGTAACTACGTACTTATACACATATTATTTAGTTCGGGGTCGAATTAATCTAGCTCAACAACTTATTTTAACTCACTCTTACTTACTCCTTCACCGATTGAGGTAAGCCAGGTCTCAAATTTCCCCAAAATTCCTTTTTAATTGTACTAATCGCCCTAAGCTGGAATATAATGCCATATCTGGTCTGGTGCACCCAAGACCGTTCTGCACATTCTTGATAGGGTGCAAAATTGCGCGTTAAAACTTATAGGTGATAGAGACATTGTGAATTCCATTCATTCACTAGAACATCATACATACACCAAAACACTTGCCATTCGCGCGAAAACCGACACGTACCCAAAAATTTGTGCAAAACAAACAACTGTAAACAAACTATATATGTCAAATCAGCTTTGATATTTTTTACCTACGTTTTTAATTAATTCTCGAATTTCGTTGGCAATGATTTGATGATGATGTTTTGAGCATTGCTCAGCCAATATTGAGTTAAAGCTGTGTAATCACCTTTTAATGACGAGAAATTCGATTGTAACCCCCCGTCTGCCACTTAGACCTCAAATTTCGGAAAATCTCTTCTTATCTCACATTCACAGACAATAAGGAATTACTGTGTTTCAAGTTTCTACGTCTAGAGATTTCGGAAAAACTGTGATTACAGCCATTTATTGTGAAATAAGCATTTTCGTTTTTATAGTATGTAAGAAGAAGACAAGGTAAGATTAAGTTATACAATAAGTACGTTCTATAAACAAGAAATTTAATAATAGGATATTCTGTATAAATAAAAATTGTATGTCTTTAATATATAGGAATAAACCGAATAGAACTGTCCAAACCTTCTTCCTTTTTTTTTGTTCTTTCATTTTGTAATTCGAGTAAGATTTCAATTGAAATTGTAAAGCTAATTTTTCAATATAATAATTGTTAATTGAATAAAAATTAATAAAACGTTGTTTTTTGAGAATATTCATTCCACGCTAGCCATCTCGGCTAATGAGGTGTTATCATCGGAGAGGTCAAAAGCAACACTTGTTCTTCACATACGTTCCAATAATTCATTAAACATTTTAAAGTAAAATTATAAATAAAGTAAATTTTTTGAGATACAATAGCAAAACGCCTAATATGTCAAAAAATTCACTTAAAAAGCACGTTGTTACACGGAAACTATACACGTTACTTTGGAGAGAAAGTGTGAAGTGCCAGTGCAATTAACTATAAAATTTTTAAGTAATGCAATTAAAATAAAGCAAAATGAAGCCGGAATATTTTAAAGTGTTGCTTAGACATAATTGATCTTATTAAAACCTACCCACTGAGCTTTTTAAAATGATACCCCACTTGATCAGATTTAATAAGATGATTTCGTTTATTTTCCTAACTCAAATGTTAGAAACTTTGTATGGGGTGAAACCGATAATTGATTTGAAAATAAATTTATTTCACACAAAACACTTCTCCATACAACACACCGTAGTGTATTTACATACATATGTACGTAGATTGTTATAAAATGCATAAAACCTATATTTATCACTATCATTGTCAATTATGATAATTTGACATGAGACATCTCTAACTTCCTATTGGAGCATCATAAGCCTTGAAGTGAAATATGTACATACATACATATGTACATATGTACTTACATATGTACATATACTGCAATGGACTGACAACAAGCAAACAAATGTTACACATACCCTGCCTTACAAAGTGACCCTACCTTAGTTGACACATCTTGTCTGACAGTTTGTCCTTTTGTTATTATGTATTTAAAAAGACCTTGTTGAGTACCAAGGATGTGAAGAGTCGCACAAGTATAATAGCAATTTTAATACAATTATAACAAAAGCACCCAAAAGAATAGAAAAAAAAAAAAACACTTGTAATAATAATAAATAAACAGGATATAAAGTCCTTTCGCAAGCATATTTGTCTACCTTTTCTAAGCAATGCGCGTTGTATTTTAAATTTTATTTATACATCTCAAGTGGTACGCCGACATGGTGCACAAAAGGAGAGATTTTGTGTTAAATTTCCTTTCTATATTTGTACACCATCGCAGCTCAGTCATATATACATAATGTAAACAGAGAGAAAGCTGTTGCTCTTATAAAAAAAAAAAAAATAAAAAAATAAAAAAAATAAAAAAAATCAGAACACAAAGAAAGGAAAAAATAAAAAAGTAAAAGTGGGTCGGACAGTGTTAAGTAAAAATGTCCACTGTGATTTTACTGTTTGTATAGGATCCTTTATTGAAGTAACCAAAAGGGATGATTGATAATGTTCTGAATAAGGACTATAAATGAACACACTTTGTTTTAGTCAATCGATTTTATTGTTAAAATGATATTGCTTGGACCGTGTGCGCTCCTTCCATTCAGAGAACGGAACGTAGTCTGTGTAAATAAAATTAAATTAGGAGCGTCGGTTCTATTTTTTTATACACTAATTGGATTTAGTTACTGTATTTGTTTTTTTTTTTTCTCCGCTTGTGCTTTTGAATATTTTGTTATAGAGAACGGCGATTATTATGAATGCCGCGAGATGTAAGAATGCGGATGTACCTATACATATACAGTTGGTCAAAAAAGTGTTTACACAATGTAAAAACACAATAAGTTCTCCTTTTTTTTTATTACAAATAGAGGCACTTCTAATAACTTTAATTAATTTCTCGTTTTTCACTTACCAAAAATACTTTATTTCACAAAAACAACGAAAACTAAAAAAGGACAAAAATTGTACTGTCAAGAAAGTGTTTACATATCTAAATATTATAACCTGAATTCTTTTAAAAATTCAGGAACTGTAAGGGCGTTGGAGACTTAGTCTTTATTGGTAATACAACTGACATCAAGAAATACCTGATCATTTTGCTCAGTAGCGTAGTAGGTCTTAATGATGGTGATGAAAGCAGAAAACCAAAATTTAAATTTTATCAAGGCAACGACCCAAAGCAATATTTCCATTAACTATGACCTTAAAAAACTAAATCCATGAAGAGAAGGTTACAGGCAGTTATTGATGCTAAAGGTGGTAACATAAAATATAGAATTTGTAAAATTTTAACAATTCCTGAATTTTTATGATATTTAGATGTGTAAACACTTTCTTGACAGTACCACAATTTTTTTCCTTTTTTTAGTTTTGGTTGTTTTGTTGTTGTAATTAAATGGAGTGAAGTATTTTTCTTATGTTACTTAATTTTTGAAACATGAATTATGATAAGTAAAAAACCAGAAATTAAATAAAGTTATTAGAAGTGCCTCTATGTGAAATAAAAAAGGAAAACTTGTTGCGTTTTTACCTTGTGTAAACACTTTATTGATAAACTGTATATTTAAAATGCGTTTAGATAGCTGGTTAAATACTTCCAAATTTTCTGTACAACATTTACATGCTTGAACATTCTTAACCGTTTGATAAAGAATTTGTCAGAAATCCAATACGTATGTAAAGGATAAAAGTAATGGGAAAAATAATTGATCTTCCTTGTCTGAAATAGTTACGACAACTCTGGGAAAACCTCCGCGTACGCTTTTCCACTTATTGTATTTATTTTTTGCCTTTGAAAGCTTTCGATAGAGTATGGCATAGTGCCCTCGTTAACGGGCTTGAAGTTCGTGCTGTCAGTGATATTTTCCTGAAGTGGATTGCGAGTTATTCAACTGATCGATCAATGTAGTTTGTATTACATGGATGTACTTGTAACTCGCTCTCGACAAATTACGGTCTTCCCTAGGGCTCGATACTCTCGCTGACTTTTTTTTTGATCAAAATGACTTTCATTCTGTTGCTCGTAATCCAATTTCGTGGACTACAGCACTCTTGACTTTGCTTAACGACTAACGACTTCAAGCTAAATGCCCCAAATCGTCGAGTTATAGGGGTAGTGAATGTTTACCGAACTGAACCCTGATATTGACGCTATCATCAATTGGGGTGAGGAAATCGGGTTGAGTTCAATGCTGAAGCGGGATACTAACGTGGTAAAATTCAGAATGGGTGGTTGGCATGAATATTAGTCCAGAATGTTATTTTTTAGCTCTAGAGTCCCTGCTGGTTTGTTGGCATAAAGCATCAAATAGGCGAAGAAAAAAAGGTCCAACGGTGTTAGATCGACACCTACAATAGATGGCTAACTAAAGTTCTTTACGTTCTCTGTTCATAATCGTAGATAAGCAAAAATATGCGTTTTTGAACTATATAATGCTCTATGGTTAACTTGTCATTTGTTAAATGAGAGCTACAAAAAAAAATAGTTCAAACTTTAGCAGAATGAAAATAATGCGCAATTCAAATGGTAAAGTTAAAATTGGATACCAAAACTGACATTAACCTAAGTTTCAAGTATCTTATACGGGGCAGAGAAGCGTGGAACAACGAAACGTCTTTTCAATAACTATCTTTATGGAAAGCGAATGAGGGAGTTTTTACTGGTGTCTCAACAATGGACCTATGGACAAGTATCCTTCAACCTGCTTAGCTATTGAAGTGACATCTAAGCCGAAGTCAGTGATATTTATTGATTTTCCAACTGACTGATGAACTGACTTTGCAAAAAATATCGGCGAGGTACTAAAAATGTTAATACCATTCTTTGCTGGATACCTGAGAATTGCGACGTCTTGGGAAACTATGTGAATTAGGAGGAGGCATATGGGTATTAGTTGTATGAATAAAAATCTGAGCAGGTGCTGACTAATGCTAATACTAATTAGTAGACATGATACTCACTAATACTCATTAAATATTTTGATTTGTCATTTAAATTACTTACTTACGATGATGCAGTGGAAAATGCTAACCATACGTGAACGCATTTTAACAATTCTAACTCTCATGAGCTACCCGGCGGACCATAGATCATCTTCAAACTTATAAACGTCAACGGCAAAAGTACCCAAAACTTGGCATTTGAAGCAATAACTTCCGCAGAATGCTTTTTCTGAATGGTTCTTTTAAATGATCGGGGCAAACCTGCACTGCCACTATCAATGGCCTTAGCGAGAGGATTATTTGCTTCCAAGAGTAAATATTATACCTTTTGATACTCTAATTAGCTTTACTGTGTACATATCCCCTAAAGGTTGAACAGATTTATTTCACATCTGAGTATCATGGGATCACAACCTGAGGTGAAATCAGAATACTGCTTAAATTTAACATATGTACATGCATACCATACCTAACCAAGTTTTACCATTTCCTTTCACTGGATATCTGTGTTTTATAACTTTAAAGCGCACAGTCCTAAGTGGTGAAAAACAAAAAAAAAAACAAAAAAAAAAAAAAAATTGTATGTACACACGGTTCAGTTGTGGAGTTTATTTATTTTAAACCATACGCAAAAGCCCCTTAGATGAAAATTGATATTTAATTTTGAGAACAACTTTTGGGAAATCCATTAGGCAATTGAAACGTTAATACACAGTAGTCCCTCAGGTGAGGATGGACATTGATACATCTCACATAACTTTTTTTTTTACAAAAAAAAGAAAAAAAAAATAAATATATAAATAAACAAGGAATGGCGTACATCGCTGCAAATCTACTGTTTATCGATTATAAAGTTTTCTACAAGTGGTTCATATTTTGCACTCCTCACACAAAAATAAAGATGTGCCTTCATAATAATCTAGCGAATCTAATGTCATACAACCAACCATTCTTTCATCTTTTCATATTTCCAACTTTACCTTGCAATATTATTTAAAGGGTAGTTTTAATAACACTAACACTAGGGGTTATTAAAACTATCTTTTATTTAATTAAACAAATCTTAACTTTAAAATCGACATATCAAATCGACCTCAGGTGAATTTGAAGAACATTTTTCATTGCTAGTGCCGAAGCCGACAGATATGAAATAAATGATTCATTTCATTTCCATTTAAAACTAGAAGCGGATATCCGCAGTTAGTTTGATAATCGGAAAGTACCAATGCTATGTGCGAAAAAAAACATTTCGTGGAGTACAACGAACCAAAAAATATCTGAAAGTGTTCTAGCTGCATCTGACTGCAACCTATAGTTACACGCTAACTTTACTTAAAAAAAACATTTGAGTAAAATATTGAAAAACTATCGTCCAATATCCAGTATGCTGCTCCTCTGCTAAAGTACCCAGAGTATTTAAGTTCAAGCAATTTGACAATAATTGTTAACACCACCTTTGCTATAGTCTTACCATCAAATAAGTAAAGAAGAAAGCGAAAGAATTGTTTTTTTTTAGTAACTACACGGGCTTATTCACCCTTAAGTCCTCACCACTCTCATTATATTTTCTGATAAATCTCTAGAGAGTTATAATTTAAATTTTACACAACCGTGTGCACAAACATTTTGCCGTACCCGGCAAACTTTTTATCGACTGTCCTTAGTGAATGGAGATCAGAGCTCTTCTCCTCAAAATAAAGACGAGGACGAGACGAAGACACTAGGAGAGGTGAATGTATAATATGAGGAAAAAAAAAAGAAACACTTCGTTGCTCTGCTAGCTCTGGGAAAACTTTTGCGGTCCTCCTACAGCTGCTTTTGTTGTTCTTTATAATATGTAATTTCTCCGGAATTCCCAAATCTTCTTCTTTGCAAAAGGGATTTCATAATAATGATTACTTACCGGCGGTACTTGAGATACGTTTACCTACGGTTTTTGCGGTGTAACTACTGCTGACAGAGACGAGGGGTTGGTATGCATTAGCTCATAATTTATGAGCGCTATTAATATGTTCAATAGACATGAATAGAGCTGCTTGCGGCACTCCAGTGAAACAAGGATTTATTTGTTATCTCCAGCAAGAGTCATGAAGTAATTTGTATAAAGAAATAGTTTTGTATTTGGTTTGGCTTTGAAACCTCATAAGACTAGATGTGGAATGCGGCAGCGGAAGCGGAGACTTGCACGTCTGTGCAAGCATTCAGATACAAGATATAGATACTTTCAAATTGCAAATTGAGTTTAGCCAACATATACCTGATTTGTGAGAGTTATAAACTTACATGAGAGCTACGGAACAGAAAGAAAATGCGGACATATATCTACAAAAACATTATTAAATGCTAATTGAAAATTTAAAGTGAGGCCACTTAGGTAACGCGTAATTACCTTACTTGGAAGCTGGTGGTTTGTGTGTGGATATAATTTTGTAACTTATACGGTGTAGTGGGTAGTGTGCTCGCTTGTGACCCGAACTGTGTAGGTTCAAACCCGAACAGGGAACAGCAACCACAGCCACCCGAACATAAAAGAGAAAAAAAATAAATCTAAGTTTCTCCAACCACTACACCAAAAGGAGTTCTGCTTGGTAGTACAATGGACACAGAAAATAGAGTTTGAGTGCTCCGGGATTTGGAAATTTCATTAAAGAAAAAAATTAATACAAATCCGAGTGGCAATCAATGACTCTAATAATTTGACAAAGATACGAAAGATATTTAGCTTCAGTCACGTGGGACAATCTAAAATAAAGTGCACGACTGGGTCGCACGTACTTGCCTTATGTTGTTGAACTGCAAATAACTCAGACTTAAAACAAACAATACTCGTTGAAAATGTGTGTTATCTCAAATTCGTTAAATTCAAATTTTTCAAAAACTTGGCATGCTATAATCTTGTGGCCGTGGTGCAGTGGTAACATCATCGCTTGTCACGCTGTTGATTCACGGTTCGAATCCTGAAGTCAAGAATCATCTATTTATTTCGCACGAAATAAATAAAAAGTTGACACTTGCGAAAGCTAAGTCAACTCTACTGTGAAGGCATAACACTGGCAGTAGGGTGGTCATATGGGAAAATGCAACTTGATCGTGATGATGACCTCAGGAGGACGGAAAAAAATACTGTGAATCATAAGAAACGACAGTGATAGCGAAAAACAAACAAAATACTCCCCAGTTATCTGGACAGCCACCCTTGGAGTTTACAGAAAACTTAATACCACCTGAGTTTCAAACCACATCACTCTGTCTTTCTCTCGTCTCTTCCCCTTTCCATAAAACGTACGTGTTCTAAGAACTAGTATAAGGGTATTCATATCCCCTTTAATACGTGCAAATTATAAAAAAAAAAAAAAAATTTTGTTTAAATATTGATTTCGAACAAAATCGATTGAGTCGCAGCCGAGATATAGCAAATTTTCAAAAACCAGCGAATAAGCAGTACACATTTTTGGGGAAAAAAAAATTGTATGCCATCTGTTGGCATATGTCCACTGTAACTCAAATATTAAGTTTGAACAATATCGTTTGAGCCGATTTCGAGAAAATCTTATACTAAGTCAGTCATTAGTAAAGTACTAAAGATTTAGTATAAGATTTTAATTTTGAGGTTAGATTTAAAATTTCGATTTTGCCTCCAATAGTGAACCCACAGATCCAAGATATTAAATTTTGAGAAATTCCGTCTAGTCGTTTGACTACAGTTGGACATACGAGGGCAATTTTTTAAGTTCGCGGAATGGAATAGAAAGAGACGGATATATTTCTATTTGACAATTTTATTTTATTTTATAATCTCCTTGAACATTAATACACTTCTTAGATCTTTACAGTTTCATAAAAATAATTCATCGGTTTTCCTTCAAAATGCTCTTTTAAGGCTACTTGCAGTGATTCATAATCATCAAAATGCTTTCCACGTAAGTATTTCTTCAAATTTGGAAACAGGTAATAATCACTAAGTGCTAGGTCAGGACTGTAAGGTAGATGAGCTAATTCCTGGAAGCCACATGCAGCCATGGCAATTTCAGCCTTGTGAACCGGTGTGTTATGGTGAAGTAAGAGCACGCCTTTTGTTAATCTCCCCCTGCTTTTTATTTTAATAGATCTTATAACACTGGCAGTAGGACCGTCATATGGCTAAAATGCAACTTGATCGTGATGATGGCATCAGGAGGACGGAAAAAAATACTGTGAATCATGAGCAACGACAAAAGCAAAAACAAACAAGCTCCCCAGTTATCTGGACAGCCACCCTTGGAGTTCACTGAAACTTAATACCAGCTGAGTTTCAAACCAACTACACCAATCTGTCTTTCTCTCTGTCTCTTCCCCTTTCCTCAAAACGCCCGTGTTCTAAAATTTGTATAAGGGTATTCATAACCCCTTTCACACGTGTAAATTATAAAAAAATAAGCGTATTAGAATATTAGCGTAGTATTCACCTGTGATGCTGGTGCCTTTTGGTTTATAATCTATTATTAGGATTCCTTTTGAGTCTCAAAACACTGTTTCCATGATCTTCGCAGCCGATGGTACGACCTTTAAATGCTTGGTTGCTGGATCAACCCTATTAGGACACTGCATGGACTCCTGCTTTAACTCAGAGTCATAACAATGAATCCAAGTTTCATCTCCAGTAACAATTTTGTTTATAACTTCTCCTGGATTGTTTTCACACTGCTCCGAAAAATACTTACAACATTCCACACGATATTTGATTTGTTTTTGCGGCGTAAGCATTTCTTGGCACCCACCTTAAACTGATATTTGATATCCAAAGAATTGCGATAGTAATACCAAGATCGAATTTGTTCACGAAACCAATACTTGCCCTTAATTAAGCTTAAGTTAATTTGCAAACAAAAAGTGCACAGGCAATTGTAATTATACAATTGTAAATAAACATAAACATATCTATTGGCTAATAAAGGTTATAATACAAATTATATTCTTGCTCCTTTTGTTATTCTTGCCGAGAACAAAATAATGACGTTCGTCTTTGTCGGTCAATTTATAGGTATAATTTAAATGCTCGCTTCGGGGTTTCATTTCATTCTTGCTGCCAATAACCAAAACTAACCAGGACTCACTTTCTTTTCGTTTTCTCCTCCAGTATAACGTGGTTTTTGCCATCAAATTAATAAACAACCTCCAACCAACTGTGCATGAGGATATTTTATTTCGTCGGAAATACTCTTCTATTATCGCCCGTGGCTGTACCACTGGAGAACGTCCACCACAACTGGAGTTTAAAAGCGTTTATCATAAAAAAACACGCAATTGGTGCATTTTCAGCACCTAGTATTCGTTGAAAATGCTAGGTAGCTCGTGGCGCCATAAATGCTAAACGGGTTGCAGTTGCTCTTTTGTGAATAGAATATTTTATGCAGATTGTTTATGACCAACGACTAAACGATGACATTCACATGTTCAAAGGAAATTAAGAGAAAATACCTAGCCAAATGGTATCATTCACATAATATAGTCCAGATATTCAAGCGGTGCAGTAGTTCGATGTCACCTTCAGTTAAATGTATAATATAAATTGACCAACAAAGAAATCCAAAAGAAGCAGAAAAAAGGTAAAAAGCATTGCCCATCGTTTAGAAAAGTACCTTTTTTCAAACTCCATGCCATCAAAGCGGAAACAAAACGCAACTTGCCTCATTTGGCTATCCTGGAAATAACAAGACTTGTTTTTTTTTTTTTTTTTCTTTTTTTTTAAATCACGTCATTAGCCCTTTCTATGCCTTCTTAGCAATTTTATTAGAAAACCAAATTAAAAGAAAGAAGTGACTCTACCCGAGCATACAGTTTTACTCGGGATTTTATGGTGGGCTCCTCTTTCACTTCAAATTATGTTCAATATCTCTGAGAGCCTCTAAAAACCCATAAGCTGATCCCTTTTAAGATTCTTTTATTATTTCTATTAATTCATTTGAGTTCCGCTATACCCAGTTCTATACATACAAATTGGATTTTTATCTCATATAAGGTATGCAAATAAATGTTCTTCATTCTGCCTTTATTATCATCTATCGATACACAGAACAAAGCACGGCAGATCAAACTGTGTGAATTGTTTAATAACTTTTTGGTCATGGCCAAACCAAAGAATAAAGAAAAGAAAAACCGGAACTACTAGAGCGTATAAATATGTATACGTACATATGCATTATGCATATATATTTACCTACATAAAATATATGGTGGCGCTTAAAAGAAAAACTTGTCCCAGATGAAAAAAAAATCAAAAAATCTTTGCTACACACTGTCAGGAAGGAATTTCGCAAAGGACACTCAGCAGGGATGAAACAAAAATACAGAGACATTGAAATGGAAAAATCAATAAATTTCAGTACTCGCCAATGCAAACTCAACTATGGTCGCCCATTTATTGTCGCTGCTTTTTTCTTTTTTCGTTTCTAACTTAAGAAAAAAGTATTGCTTACGAAAAGATTTCTAAACTCAAGGTTTTGTTTTCGTTGTGTGGTGTTTGGGAGTGTCAAGGAACTCGAATAACTTTGATGATTTTTTTGTGTGTCTGTCTGACAGTCTATTAATCGGACGCGATTTGTTTAAGATATTCTGAATGATATAGCGCTATGTCCTTTGATATGTTAAGGGATGATCTTTTAGTAGCAATAGTTCAATGTATACGAGTATATCGCTTTAAAATTAGTTTGATTATTGTTTTGTCCGTAATAATTTTTGTAATATCTTATTTCTTAAAGAGGCGTCAGAACAATGCTTCACTAGCTGTAACGATTTATATAAGACTGCCTCTAAAAATAAAACAAAATTAAACTCAATTTTTTTTTAACTTATTTATAATAAAAAACGGTAGTAATATATAAATGTCAAATTTTCATTGACATGCTTTCGTTTTAGTAAAGATTTTCATATAATTGTGCAAAGACTTTCGCTTTTAGAAAACAGAAAAAACTGTTTCGTAATATTGTTAGCAAAGACAAACGATCCACATATTTTAAGCAAAATTCCCACCACTAAGTGGCGCTGAATCGACCGCCATCTAGTGGAGTATTTAACCGCACTGCACAACTTATCTACCCGTTACTAAGACTCGACTTGACTTTTGAATTTTGGTGTTACATTGAATTTGACATTCCGAAAAAATTGTGTTTCATGAAAATCAAACAATATCAAAAAATCAATCAATAGCTGCTTTGAAATACTGTAAACATCCTACAACGATTTTTACTGCTGCAAATTTTTGTTTTAAAAATTGCCTTGTCTTTGTTGGAGGAGTCGATGTATAGTTGGTGTCAGCCGAATGGAACATGCTTAAAAGCGAAAATTTTAAAATGAATTGAGATTACTACTGTGAATTCGACTTTTACAATACCCTAAAAGTAACTTAGAATACACTTGTTCAGGAGTAATTTTTACAGTGCTCCTTTTAGCTCGGGCCTCTTTCGCAACAGTACAACACTTTAAACTTTAAAAATATACATACATTCAAGATTTATTATATTCATACGTGTGTAGATGTGCGATCACTGTATTTGTAACAGACAACTGATTACCTTCTTTATTGATCGTAAAGTGCATAAGTATGTATACAGGAAGTAATACTTACGTTTGAATAAAATCGAATCAAAGAATATCGTCAGTCTTTGTTTTACCTTTGACGCTACTGTATCGGCCTGCAATTTGTTCAGATTTTTTTTCTTTTTTAAAAGCTTCACAAAAAATTTCAGGAATTACAATTTGTACTATTTTTGCATATTGGCCCAAAATTAAAGATTTGAAAAAAATAATCACGGGTTTGAAGGTGCAACCATTGTTAGAGTCTTGCATCTATACTTACTTGGCCGAGAATATGATTTTTGTGGGGACTTATTTTTCATTTCACTTAATTTAATTTATTAATAAATCTATAAGTATAAAAGGTATTTAACAATCTTATTTAGTGCACTAATAACAACTTAAAATAAGTAATTTGGCAAAATGTAGTACATAACAACCACCATTTTGATATTGCATTCCAATTAGTTAGTAAGCTAACTCTTGATTCAATGAAATGTTTGCCTCTTTGGTATATGCGTGTACGCTAACATACGACGAATGATTTATTCAGGTCTATTTGTCCATTATAATGCGTCTACCTCCAATCTTCTCTGCCAAGTTTGTTTATTTAATTAAATCACAAGATTAAAAAAAAACTTTTTCAGGACACCTAAATCAAACTTTCCCATACATGCAAATATGCATACCTACATACATCTCGTTGGTGTAGAGTCCTAGCTAATAATAGCAGAACTTAAGTTTATTAAAAGAAGCCTCGGTAGCTTTGGGTTTGTGCTTTTTCTTTTTAATTTTTCTGACGAAAATTCTGTGTTTACCTTGCGACTCTTTTAACTCGATGCCTCCAGTTTGAGTTAGGTTTGATTATTTTGATTTTATTTGCATGCACGTAAAGTACACAATCTTATTGCAGAAAAACAGTTGGAAGGCTAAAAGACGAATAAAATGGAATTTAATACGATCCACTCACTATCTCTCACTCTGTTTGTACATAGGTAATTGTAAGTATATTTAATTTCCTTGCCGAAAGTGGTTTTAAATTAGTTGAGCAACAGGGCGGAAATTAGAAATATTTGGAGATTTTTCTGATGACAGTAATGGCAGAGGGAGGAAGAGTATGAGTATCGCCCCCACCCGCCGTCGTTTTCATTATTTCTTTCGTTTCTATTGCGAGTGGGAAGTGGAAATCACAAAGCTACCCATACAAATTACTACTGCCTACCATTAAGAGTGACCTTAAGTTCGGATTATAAAGCAATTTCTATAATTCTGTTTCTACTGACTGCCTTTCAGGAGTGTTTTTGTAAATGTACGTGTGCGGCGGGGCTCCGTAACACGGAGATCTGGATCTGGAATCATATGCCATCACAAAAGGTATTATCTGCTCTTCATAATTCACAATCCCCAAATGTGAAAAGCTGGTGAATTCTGCTACCGTACAGGTACTGCGCACAAGGAAACAACGAAAGAACAAATTCATCGTGCAAATGAATGATAAAAACCCGATTGGGTTCGGGATGACTCTCCTCTAGCCATGATTTTTTTTTTATCAAATTGGTTTACATGTGTCAGTCCGGAAAGAAAGATGCAATCGGGGCCTCGTGGTTACACCCAACACTATCGTTGCCACCACTTCGTATGGTTCTTTTGGATAGTCTGCCTGTGTTGTTTGGATGGAGTGCACATTTAATGAAATCATTGATTGACATGTTTATCTTTGCATTGATCCCCGAGCAAGGTCTTTATTATGTGTATGCAATGTGACAATGGTGGGATGGATGCACATATTTAAAATTTAATTATAACTGCAATATGTAAATCAAATTGCGATTGATATCTGTTGGCAGAGTGAGTATTTCAATTCCATGACAAGCTAATGTTATCATTGCTCTTTTTTTATGTTTAGTTACCATCATCCATAAGTCTGAGTTTAATCGCCAATGGCTCAATGTCATACTTCGGCTTTTGATTGTCTTACACTTTCGGTATCGATTAAAGAGCGTTTCCATAAAGTATTTCCATCTGCAATTCCATCTGCAATGTCTGCGGCTAACAAACTCTTCACTTTTGCAAGTCGAAGGAGAAGACAGTCCGACATATCTTTTATCTTCTGAATAACTATTTAATTGAGTTTTTCTCCAAAGGTGCCTATCTACATTTTTCTTGCTAGGCATCTGTAAGTGAATATACGGGTATGTACTTTAAATGGGATCAGAAGGAAATTATTTTTAAATGGTAGGGAAACTTTTATAAGGAAATAAGAAATTGTAGATTGATTATCTAACAATGTTACAACTGGTCGTTTACACATGATTTTGGTGACAACAGATGAAAAGACAATCTATCTGCAGGCATTTTGTTAAAGGTTAAAGTTTAACGTCAAACTTTTTCGCAGTAGTTTTATGATTATACGCTGAGATATTTTGCCTGCAAAGTTAATTAGCATGAGTCCGTTTCCGTAGGCGATTTCTTGGATGATTTCTAATAGACTGTGCTACCAGAAAACATCGTATGTTCCTACTTTTTAAAACTGGATGCGAAGATGCCGCATCGCTCAGTATCCAAGACATACGAATATTGCTCCTCCTCCACAATGAATTTATTTGGTGTTGCCAACCACACTTTACGATGAAGTTGACCTTATAAAGCTTGGGTATTATAAAACTACCTGTATTCCTTTGGGCATGGACAAGTAAATGCAAGTTCTATCACCGATCTATTTTTTTGTAAGCAAAAATATTTCTTCTAGATGACGCTGAGTCGGCTGCCACCTAGTGGACAATTTAAAAACAATTAAACTACACAACTACTACTGAGAGCATGGGCTGGTTCAGTTGATTAATGCGCCTCATATACATTTTAAGTATAATTTTTGATCTGAAATTAATAGTGCGGCACTTGCCCTTATTTTTTTAAAACAAATAAAAATAGGCGCATAGTGAACCCGTTCACTTGGTCAGCGATTACTGCTTAAACGATACTCAGGTCAACAATATAAGGGTATTCATATCCCTTTTGGTGGGCGAGTTACGGAGCCCAACACGCGAGCCACCTGTTCTCACGTCACCCCATAACCCCAGAGGTCACCACCCCGCGGCTCGCAATATAAATATATGCAACAGCAGCAGAGTTCATCACCCACAACAGCAGCAGCAGAAATAAATGCAGCAGCAGCAGTTTATTATATTTTGAACTGTATTGTAACTTTACATGATATTATTAATTCAGATTGTACTTGCACTGGTGATCAATTTGTAGAGTCAGCGTCTGCTGCTGAGCTTCCGGTCTAATTTCAATTCAATTAAAAATTTTATGAGAATCACCTTTTGCAAATGATATGAAAGTGGCATGTAAAAAAAAACGATTGTATTTGTCAGTCGATTAAAGTAGTTCGAACATAAAAGATTGTTTTTGTTTTACCTCACGCTGAGGTATTGTATGTAACTGGCGCATTCGGTAGGATATTGGACGGTTTTAGTTAAAAGCGAAAACTGTTATTCAGTGATTTCACAAAGGAACTCGGTATCGCATCGAGCGATATAAGTGGCACATCGCACAAGGACACTACAAACTAAATTCCGGCGGGTTTCAACCCCTAACCACTATCGAACCAACCCAAACGCAACCTGATTTAATGATGTCACGACTCCTCAACATCTTCAAAACCCACATCTGTAATCCTGATAATTATCGCTTTTATTGGGTGCATGTAAGTAATACGTATAGTTATAAGTGATATAATTTTTAAATACTGCGACCCTTATCGAAAGGCACTCCAGTATAAGAGAACTTTGATCCTTATTGCAAGGAACTCCAGTTAAAATGAGTAATAAAAGAACTGTTATCCTTACAGCAAGGCACTCCAGTTAAAGTAAATAATAAAAGAACTACGATCCTTATCGTAAGGCATTCCAGGTAAAATAAGTAATAACAAACCATTAAGTACACAAACCATTAAAAAAAATTCAAATATAAAAAAAATAAATAAAAAAAAATTGTATTATTTATACATACATATGTATATATACATTTGTATTGTACACAAACAAAAACAAAAAAAAGAATACATATATTGCGTATACAATCACTTACATATAAATTATATTATATAATCTCTATAAAATATGCGATAACAAAAATTCTGTAAAAAAAAAATTGTATACAATTCATATACATTATAAACACTGCTTCCGTTGACTAATATTTTCTACTAATACCTTAACCTTACCATTTTCATTTTTAGAATACCACACACTATTATACCCTACATAGATTTCGACAAGAACTACTCCACTTTTAGTCCCGAAAGATAAAACATTAATTAATATACAGGACAATCAGCTCTACACTTACGGGTCTAAAATGGATATCGGAGCTGGCTCTAGAGTTTTTGGATAGTCACTTAAAATCAACCACTCCCGGATGAATGCAACATCCTTCAAGCTGAGGTCTTCGCCATTGATAGGGCTGCGCAGACTATACATAGCAAAAAACTAAATCTTTGAAAAATTACAATTTTCGTAGATAGTCAAGCGGCAATCAAAGCACTAGACAGCGAGGAAGTCAGATCGAAAACAGTTTCCAGATGCCGTAATACGTTGAACAGAAAATGCAATACCGATGACGTAACTCTCTGCTGGGTTCCTGAACATAGCAATATAGAAGGAAACTAGACAGATGGACTAAATAAAAAGGGATCAGCATTCTATTTTCAACATACTCGGATATCAGTAGAAGCTCCAATAGGTGAACTAAAAAGGAAAATAGACCTAAAAGTAAGAGAACTGATTAACTCCGCATGGTCCGCCAGAAGCCACTGTGTCATATCTCGCAGCTTATGGCCGACAGTGGCAATGAATAAAAAAGAAATTCGAATCTTGATAGGCACGCTAACAGGACATTGCACGATAGGGGAAATGGTTGCTAGACTAGGCATCAACACACCCAAGCACTGCAGGAGCTGTCAAGATATAGAGGAGACAGAAACCATCAAACACTTTTTATGTGATTGCCCAAATCTTCAAAACCGCAGCCGCCATCATATGAGAAACAGGCTTTTTGACGAAATAGGGGATCTCGTACAAGTTCCACTTAGGAACATGATAGGCTTCATAAAGAATGCAGGCTGGTTTGCTACAGAACCCACCGCAAGACAAAGGTTTCAAATATAGGTTCCATACGAGTACAACAAAAAGGGAAACACAATGGACCATATGGCCCTTGTGACCAGCACTTAGGTGCACTTCCCTCCAACCTAACCTAACCTAACTTTGGTTGTTGAATCTTTTGAAATAATAAATGGCACTGGAAAAACTAAGGGCTTGCCAATCAATAAATGTCCTGGAGTTAATGCTTGCAAATGGGTAAGATCGTCATTCAATGGATGTAATGGTCGTGAGTTAAAAATCGCTTCAATTTGTGCAAGCAACGTTCTCAGCTATTGAAAATGTAGAACTCTTGTTCCAATGACACGAATAAGATGATGCTTCATGGACTTTACGGCAGCTTCATACGTACATACCACCTTGACGTGGAGCGGCTGGTATCATGAAGCGCCATTCAGTATCTTTCATACTTAAATATTGAAAAACTTCCATTTGATGCCATTTCGCTTTCTTGATTTCTTTCGCTGCTCCAACGAATGCTGTTCCGTTATCACTAAAAAATCTTTCACAACGTCCCCGATGCGCAACGAATCTTTCGTAACAAGCAATAAATGCCATTGACGTAAGATCTGTCACTACATCAAGATGAATTGCTCTGGTTTTGAGGCATACAAGAACAGCGATCCATACTTTCTACTTCACAATTTGATTGCCAGCCCTATCGATCATTTTAATTTCTATGGCCCCGCATAATCTACTCCAGCATGAAGGAATGATTTGCCAGCTCTAACTAGATCCGCAGGTAAATCGGCCATCATTTGAGTCTCGGTTCGATGATTGTGTCGAACGCAAGTAACACATTTGTGTAAATAAGCATTGAGCGCGCTGCGAAGTTTCGGAATCCAATAATTCTGACGAATAAATTGCACCATAACTTGCAATCCACTATGTTTGGTTCCGCGATGAGCATTGTCCATAACCAACCATGCCAATCTCGAACCATTGGGTACTATTACTGGATGACGCATGTTATCATCCAAATTTGAATTTTTTAGGCGACCATGCACTTTTAGTAGTCCGTTCATCAGCTGGAATTTGTTTACCAGCTTCCAAAGCCGTGATTTCTTTATTGTAATAATGCTCTTGCTCTTGTCTCAATAATAATTGTATTGCTTTCGCCTTATGTTCATTGCTGAGAAGGGCACAAGTCTCCTTTCCTCTCTTTGATTGCCTGTTTGTGGAACGAGTTTTTGCATTTGAAAATAACTTGACAGCAGTTACGTCTATAGCCCTTTTCAACTTATCATCATAATCAATTTGATTGCCTCTCCTTTTAATTGTTCGTATAGTGACCTGAATTACTCCATCAAATTCTGTAACTGCAAATGCTTTAAATTTCAATTCAGCCTCCGCCACTGTGTTTGGCACAAACACACACTTTGGTGTTAATGTTTTGCCATCTTTTCACATCGGTGTTTGTTTGTATCGATGAAACTCGATTTGCGACGTCTTCAAATTTCTTCGGATCTTTCGAATCCAATGTACCAAGCACTATTTGTGAGTCTATCCACAATGTGTATTCCACCGAAGCAAATTCCATTGCTTTTATAATCTCAATAAACATCCGTGATAATAGTTCGGCAGCTGCTAATTCAAGTTTTGGTATCGTAACACGTGTTTTGGATACTACCACATTTCCATCGGCATTATCAGCACGAATGCTTATCGCTGCACTGTATGCTGTTGTTGAAGCATCTGAGAACCCGTGAATTTCAATTCTTTGGTTATCAGCGATACCGATCGATCTGTTTAATGTAAATTTTTTCAATAATTTAATTTCTGCCCAATACTCTCTGAATCTTGTCTCAATTTCTTTAGTAACTTCTTACAGCTAACAGTCGAAAAGGTCAATTCATAAGTAGAGCTTCATTGATAATTCTTGATGAAACTTTAATGTGTCCACTTCATGCTTTGTTAGTAATTGATAGATTATTGAGAGATTTGAGTGTGAATGAAAATAAACATAAATTATTTGGCGGGAAGACAATTTTGTTGTGTGGTGACTTTCGGAAAATTTTGCCAGTTGTTCGGGAACAGGGAAATTATCCTGTCGAATTTTTGAATTCGTTGACTGTTAGCCACATAAATTAATTTTGAAAGAGAACTATATTAAGCATTGGTGAATGGGACCCGAATGCGAGTAAATAGAAATTCTATCGACCGTGAAGTCTTGACTGTTTTGTACGCAACACAAGAATCTTAATTCCACGTATTTATTTAACCTATTCTGGCACACTTTTGCTATGTACTTTTCAAAACGTACACAGTTAGCTATTTATCTAATGGTGATAACAGAATTTTCTTTAAAAATATTGTAAATTATAAGCCCTTAATTCCAAAAACAAGCTATATTTCAGCATGATATTAAACTTAATATTTGTTTCCGTAACATGTATACATTTTCGATAATTTTCCAAAAATGATGTCAAATGTTATTAATATTAACATGGTGTAAGATTGAATATTTTTGTATGAATGGTTAGGGTCTCATACAAAAGGTGTACGTTGACATGATAGATGAGTTTATTATCAAAACGAGTTTTCAATCTAAACCAAATATCTAAAAAAAAAAAAAAAAATTTAATTTATGACTCTAGAATGCGGTCACATTTTGGGTTTTCCTAGTTAATATTAATGCTCTTGAATAAGTATATGTATTTCTAAAACTCCAAGCATATTATATGAATCAAATATAATCTTTAATATACGCATACCCATTGTTTCAAAAGAAAAATGTCACTTGTATCATATAATACCTCTCCCAATAAATAATACAAAACTTATAACAATGAAACCATACATGAACTATAAAGAAAATCACATACACTATTTCGAGACACTTTGCCCTAAACAACAACATGGCCACTCATTATCCCCTGAGTGACGTGTGCAGAATTGAGACAATTACCCATCCGCAACCAAAAATTATTTTATTTATTAACATATTGTAATATGCAAGCTACGGCTCGAGTAGATAAAACGATATTCTGTGAAATTTATTTCTTTATTTTCTAGTCTATAGAACAATTCAAGTTCACACTATACTATTCTTCGCAAATTCTTTTCTAACAAGGTCTCTTTCCTCTCAAATCACTTTATCTCCTTTCAATTACTTAATTCACAATTCCAAACTAATTACTTTTTCTTGTTCACTCTCAACTTTCAATTTATCACCAAATTACAACTTCGCCCATTATCACTTTTCCAATCTCTTCGCCACGGTTCTAAACCAACTGTGTCTTTTTTGATCGCCATCTGTCCTTATATAGCAGAAGTTTCTGATAGCCAGAAACTTCTAGCAAATTCTTCGACCACTGGAACAAGAGAAATAATTCTTGCAGTTATAATTCCCTTTTATCCCTGATATTATTCGTCTCTTTCGTTGACATGAGCTGTGGAGACTTCGTCCCAGACACGAACCTCGAATGAAAGGACAGTTCGAACCAAAATTCTGCCAGAATGGAAAGTCACTTCGGAATTTGCTGCATAGATATAGGAGCGTAGTTATTATTATGCTACACTGCCCCCCTCTTAGACGTGTTCGTCCTGAACAAGTGCATCCTCATTTCGGCCATTGTATCGACTCAGTCGGTCCACATGAACCACTTTCATTTTGGCCCTCGGTCCTCGCTGGATGCGGTAGACAACATCGTTGATGCGGGTTACTATTCTGTAGGGATCTTCCCAGTTCCGCTGTAATTTAGGTGATTTCCCCTTTTGACGATGGGGATTATACAGCCACACCAGATCTCCTTCCTGGAATCCTGACGTTGTTGCCTTGGCATCATACCTGGTCTTCATGCGGTCGCTCGTCCTTTGGTGTATGTCCCTAAGCCTTTCCCTAAGGTCCGCCACGTACTCTTCTTCATTTCTGGGCTCATTGGTAGGAGATCCAAATTTCACCTCACTGGGTAAACGAGCTATTCCACCAAATAAGATTTCGAACGGCGTATGTCGAGTAGTGCTATGCACGGCACTTCTATAGGCCATCAAAAACAAGGGAATCTGCCGGTCCCAATCCCGTTGGTAGTCACCTACGACCTTCGAGAGATGTTCGTCCAAAGTCCTATTGAAACGCTCCACCATACCGTCCGACTGTGGATGAAGCGGGGTTGTCCTTGTCTTTTTGATTCCGAGTAGTTGACACATCTCTTGGAAGATTCTTGACTCGAAGTTCCGCCCTTGGTCAGAATGCAATTCCAAGGACACACCGAATCTGCTAACCCAATTGTAGACGATCTGCTCCGCCACGGTTCTGGCTTCCTGGTTAGGGATCGGAAACGCTTCCGGCCACTTACTGAAGTAGTCCATCACCACGAGTATATACCGATTACCATTGTCGGTTTCCGGAAAGGGCCCTGCGATGTCAATGGCGATTCGTTGGAAAGGTGCTCCCACGTTGTATTGGTGCATCTTACCTCGAGTTTTGATTCTCGGACCCTTGCTAGCTGCACACACGTCGCATTTTCTGCACCAGTCTTCGATATCTTCCTTCGCTTTTAAAGAAAAGTGATAATGGGCGAAGTTGTAATTTTGTGATAAATTGAAAGTTGAGATTTAACAAGAAGAAGTAATTAGTTTGGATTTGTGAATTAAGTAGAAGAAAGGAGATAAGTGATTTGAGAGGAAAGAGACATTGTAAGAAAAGAATTGCGAAGAATAGTATAGTGTGAACCTGAATTGTTCTATAGACTAGAAAATAAAGAAATAATTTCACAGAATATTGTTTTATCTACTCGAGCCGTAGCTCGCATATTACAATATTATTAATTCAGATTGTACTTGCACGGGTTATAATTTGTAGAATCAGCGTCTGCTGGACTTCCGGCTTGATTTCAATTCAATTCCAAATTTCGTGAGAATCACTATTTGCAAATGATACGTATGCAAGTGGCGTGTAAAAAAAATAAACATTGTATGTGTCAGTCGATTACGAGTAAAGCAGTTTGAACATAAAAGGTTGTTTCTTTTTACCTCAAGCTGAGGTACGAGTATCGTATGTAACTCGCGCAAATTATATATATATATAAAAAAAAACAATTCGATTGAGAGCAGTATTTTTTGTTGTTGTTGTTGTAGGCACTTTTCAAAATTTAATACTCGTATGTGCTTTGTTTTATTACTTTTCTATCTGAGGCACTTTCATAACAGATTCTTAAGTATTTTTTATCTATGATACATTTTTAATTTTTTTTTTTTGATTTCAGCATAAGGTAGAGCAAACGTAGAGGTCTTACTCTTTTTATAATATGGGTTCGTTTCCTCGAAATATACGTCTATTTAAAATTCTCTTGATAATGCTGTAAAAAAATTACCTTTTGTCACTGTTTTTTGTTATAAATTTCCCTAAAATGTGCACCCCAGACTATCAGTGAAGTGAGTGCGTATTTTTTTGTTTTATGTCAAAATATCAGAATATCCTTAAAATGCCCAGTCCAATCTGTCAGTGAACTCAATACACGTCTATAAAAATCCCTTTTATAGTTGAATTACATATTGTATATATCCAAATGTCGGTCAATGAAGTGAATGAAGTGAGTCCACCGATTTGTTTATCTCCAAATTTCCCTGAAAGCGGCCTCTACTAAAAATTTGTAAACTGACAAATTTATAGTTATAAATTATATTTAAAATAAGCTATCGCAGTCCAGTGAATTGAGTAAGTAGACTTTTTTGTATCCCAAAATATCCGTCTGTTTAAAATTTCAATCCCTTTTGCCATAGTTGCTTTGTAAATATCACTTAAATGTGCAAGTGTGTATCAGTGAAGTGAGTGCGCGGTTTTTGTTTTTTTGCTCTGAAAAGTGGCTCCTGCTATTATTTGAAAATAAATTATTGATATTAGTGCGTCATTTCCCTTATCTCCAAATATCCGTATTTTTAAAATCCCCTGGAATAAGTTATAAAAAATCCCATTTCCCCTAAAAAGTGGCCCCTGCTTTCCTACACCTTCCTTTTAAAATTTCCCTGTAATTCTTGCTATAAAAATCTTCTTCAAACACCACATCCAATCTGACAGTGGTATGCCTGGTGTTCTGTACGCGTTCGTTTCGGTTCAGTTCGCGTTCGCGTGTTCTACGCGGATGTACTCGTAGGACAACGGCTAGTTAGTGGTAAGTGAATGTAAATATTTTTATATACATACGGGTAGATTAATATATATTGCTTGCATTTATGTACAAAATTCCAGTACATAAAATTAAGCACACGATTGTGATGGTCAGATTTTGATAGCTTAGATCGAAGTAGGTTTGTTAAGGTCGTACTTGTATATGACTTATATAATTTCGCATATACATAAAAGTGTAAAGTAACTTATGAAAATTTATAAAATGGGAAAGAAATTTATTTTCGGGGCTAAATTGCCTGCTTTTGTTATTTGCCGTTTGTCGATTTTGAGCGATTTTATTTTTCGCATTTCATCTAATTTTTCTTTAAAATTTGTATGTACTAGTACTTTCATAATTTTTTATTTTTCTTCAGATTTCCAGTACTTACAAGTAAAGACAGAACCCTTATAGTGAGATTAAATTGTCTAATTGTCTGTCCGTCACAGCCTTATAACCGAGCATCCGAATAATTATCCCCACTCCCAACGAAAAGACGAACCTTCCAGCCGTTTAGGCCATAAACTGTGTATTTTAAGCCGAGTTTTATACGTCTACAACACTGTTCATGGGTGGAAGATAAAATATACTACTTACATACAATTAGAAAGCAGAACATGTAGATATGATAGCTGAAGTGAAATAAACTTGGACTTCTTTGGCTGTATGGTCAGAATCATTCCGTCTATTTTATGTATGTTTCCTAATTTTGCAAAAGCTCCGTTTTTCACCAGGAGATGCATGCTTTAAACACTTAACTACGTATTTGCGTGAAATGAGTGGAATCCTAGTTAAAAATTACGTTCCGATTTTTGGATTAGGATTGCGAATCCAATGTTCGAGCCTGTAGCCGAATCAATCTTGGTAGAACTACTAATATTAAAATACTGACAGTGTAAGGTTAGAGTTTCCTCATGGCTACAACTTTTATTAAGAAAAGCGATGTACTTACTGTGACGTTAAACGTACGTTGATCGTATAGCAAATGACACTAACGCATTCCTTCTGGAACACAGACAGTACAACAATAGCATAGCTGGCTTTGTGTTTAGGATTTGTATTTTGACTAGTTACACCAGCTTAATCACTCGAATTATACCTAAGTACAGGATAGAAAAATTCTGTAGGGGTCAGCTAAACGAGATATCAGGAACCAATATGGTGACCCTAGTTTGGGTACCAGGGCATATGGACACCCCAGGCAATGAAAGAGCCGATTTTAATTCAATTCAATTCAATTTATTTAAATAACTTATGGGTACATTAAGATAAATATATTTTATAGTACTTACAGTTAAACATTCAGCACATAATTTCAATTAATAATAAGAAGAAACAGAAAAAAAGAAAAAAAAACAAAATAAATAATAGATAGATAAATACATAAATAAAACGAATATATTTTATAGCTAAAATTATAAAGATATTTAGTTAGGAGATAGAAGAGGAAAAAGAAAGAAGGAGAGGTGAGACATATAGATATTCATATTAGAATAACATAGAATTTAAGATAAAAGTGAGAAATGCTTACAAATTGCACTTTTAAAGTGAGTGGAGTTGGTAATAGATCTGCTATTTATTGGTAGAGAGTTCCATAGTTTGATAGCATAAATAAAAAATAAACGAGACGAATTCAAATAGTGATAACGTGATGGAATTAAACACAGGGTTCTACGGGACCGAACGAAATTAAGTTTATTCATATAAATACATAGGAATCTTATTTGTCATAATACAATATTATGCAAGAAAAGACAATTTCTGGCGTCAATGTAGTGTTTGAGAGTAGTGCCCAGTAAGCTTTTTGTATGTGGTGAAATATGTTCCTGTCTTGGTAATCCGTGAATATATCTTACTGCATCACGGAATGTTACTTGCAGCTTCCGTTGAGATAAGGAATCAATGTTACAGCATATGACCTCATCATACGAGTATGTAATTAGGGATAAAATGAGGCTTATTACAAGCTTTCGTCTCGTTTCGGTGGACGAACAACTTGCGGTTATCCAAAGCTTACGAAGACATCCATAAATTCTTCCTATTACATAGTTCGTATGGTCGTATCCTGATAAGTTCGAATTGATATCATCAGGTACGGTGTTGAGGATTACTTTTTTACTGGATATATTAATAACCTGCGAGAAAACTTGCAAGAAAACGATCGGAGACATCCCAACAACAGGGGGGAAGGCCACTATATGGGGGCTAGCAATATCTTCGCCGCTCTGGCAGCTTCTGAGTCAGAACACCAAGATGAAGAAGTAGAGAGTTTGAACAGCAGCATCAGGCAGCTGAAAGAATGGGTACTTGCTATCAAGCAAGACAAACGGCCAGACGAGAGAAGGAGCGGCAGCAAGATCTCCAGTGAGCTTCGCAACAACCACAGCAGCAGCCATCAGGCCAGCTGGAACAACAAAAGCAGTCGCAACTACAACAGTATCAACAGCAGCAACAACAACAGAATCAGAATTAGCACCAGCAAAGTCAACAACAACAGAAACATAAATCGCTGCAACAACAACCGCAGCAGAAGCAGCAGCAACAGCAACAACAACAACAGCAGCATATGAAGACTACAAAGACATCATCGCTTGTCACGTTGTTGGTTCACGGTTCAAATCCTAATGTCAAGAATCATCTATTTATTTCCCATGAAATAAATACAAAAGTCATCAGTTTCCCACCGCCGCTCTGTTTCCAACCGTTGATCATGCAAGCGCATCCATTTCAGTGCAATGTAAAACGATCCCTTCATTCCTACACTGTTCGCACCTGAACAAATAAGATCTGTTGACTCAGCACCTTATGACGATTTGCTGTTCACTCTTTTAGGGCGTGATCGATATGTGGTGTGTTTCCAAAAGGGAAAAGCGGAAACTACCGTTCTTCCTGGTTCAGCTCTCACCCAAAAGCAAACTGGATGGTCTAAGGAGTATCAAACTCCTAGACAACCAGGTTGTCGCATGGGTAAAACTAAAAAGGAGCAAAAACATTATACAATGTGTTCGCTGTCAAAGGTTCGGGCACGCTGCGTCGAACTGCGAGATGCAGCCTCGATGCGTTAAGGGTGAAAAGAACCACATAGCAGCAGGTTTGCACTCCGGGTAATGACAGTGTGGCAGATAAAAGCCAGCTCTCGTGCGCTTTGTGCAGAAATTCGGGCCACACCGCAACTATCGGGGTTGCCCCAAGTTCCAGTATATTAAGAAATTAAATCTGGCTCGCCAGCAGAAGGTCGAAGTGAAAAGGCCACCTGCTCCCATTCAAACACAATCCGTTACTCCCCAAGTGACCTACGCCCAAATGGTGGCAGGCCGGAGAAGTGCGGAACAAAAAAAGCCGAAGGTTGCTTCTCAGGCCCCAGCTCCTAGAGCACCGGAGGCTGAAACTGATCTACTGGCTATCTTGTCCTCTATTCAAGGGCAGATATGTCAGCTGCAGCGTCAGCAGATCTACACGCTTCTGTTGGGCCTACCGCACCTTCAATCGTGAATGTGAATTCACTGATTAGGATCGAGCGAAGAGCCGTGCTATTTAAGTTGTTAGAAGGCCAAACCCCTGATGTGCTTATGGTTAGCGAAACAAAGCTATCCCAGAAGCACAAATTGGGGCACAATAAATATAATATTATAAGAAGAGACCGACCCAACTCTACACAAGGAGAAGGTGTTGCGATCTTCATTAATAAACAACTGCGATTTAAGGTAGTGTACAGCGGTGAAGTGCGAAGGTTCCAGGTGCTGGAAGCGTGTGTTGTGTGCATCTCTCTCCGTAGTGGAAAGAGGATGTACATGATCGCACTCTATGCACCTGAAGCTACTCCGTCTACTTTATTTGTTTCAGAGCTCGAGACACTTTTTCGATGATTAAGGTTAGAGTCAGAGGGGAATTATTTCCTCATGGCCGGAGATCTAAACGCCAAACGTAGAGATTGGAGAAATAACACACCTAATCCTAGAGGGAACCTACAATTTAATTGGTGGGATCAGGATTTGAAAGCCACAAATAGTCCATCGTTTCCTAGAAGCGGCTCCTATTTGGATCTTTTGTTGTTCGACATAGGATTATATCTGACGACCGACAAACCTTAAACTGCCTGCACACATTTATGTGTGACAGTGACCATTGCGGACGTTTGTCCGAACGTACTACTACAATTATAGTAGGACGCGTTGGACTCACTTCTCCAGAACTTTGACAACAGCACTCTCCTCCTCGAGAGCTCTACCCACCGTCCAATGCGAATTTCTCAAACGAGGAGATTGACTGGTACCTGAAACAAGTGGATGAGATAATTAAATGAACTATGGACAGTACGATACCTTGGAATCAACATACTGATAACGCATACATATTCCGCAACGCAACTATTGACGCACTACACTAAAACAAAAGTAGACTACTGTCGAGACCAAAAACCTTGTACAGACAGTTTACTGACAGACAAAACTCGGAGGTTAGGAAACTGAAGTCGTTGCTCAAAAAACTCCAGAAATTAATCAGGGATAATTACTTCTACTACTTTCTGTAAATTTGCGTTGGAACAAACAAATTCGGGCTGTAAAAGCCAACAACTCGAGTATGTTCCCGCAAATAAATAAAATATTTCGGAGGAACGATCAGAACGACCTTCCGCGTCTTAAGATCCCCCGAACGACAAACAATGGACGAATACTGACAACAGCAGGTGTAGATCCAGATAACGCAGTACAGGATGACAACTTCTTTGTCACCGAAGATCCGCAGGAAAAGGTAGAGGCTATAAGAGCGACTTTCCTGGAAGTGAAAAGGTGAATGGTACCATTTGCCGAACCACGACTTGGAAAATCATTATGCTTCGACATCTCCCTCTAGAAGATGACCAGCAGACAGTTCATTGTGAAAAATGGCAATCTGACTTGTGCTGGAACTTTTCAAATTAAAAACGGTATGCAACAAGGTGCGGTGAATTCACCGATTATTTTCAACATTTACACGAGCGATCTCATAGGATCACTTCTCTTGCAATCTTCGATAAGATTCAGCGATATTGCGATGACTGTAAGCTGAAAATCAACTTCCATTGTCTGGGACCTCTAGGAATACCAGAAAGAATTGGAGAAAGTTTATTTGCTGCTTTGACCAGAGCCAAAGGTGCGTTTGCCCTTACTAAGAGACTTGTTCATAGTAAGCAACTCTATGCAAGGGTAAATGTAATCTGCTACAAAGCACATTGCAAGAGCAATGAATTCGATAAATAACCTGATCTCTGGGGCTTATTACCGCAATTGCAGGTACCACGAGAGAGTGCGCCTTAACGTCTTTGTTCCCCCAGAGGCGTTCCTCTATATCGATGAGAAAGGTCTGATCCATCACAGATTGGCAGTGCCGCTAATCTTCCATGTTGCTCGGACAGCTGTGGCTAGGCGACTCAACTACGACAGAGACGTCGTGCACAGCCGTGTAGAGCGTCTCCGGTTTAGTAGGGTGGTATCGAGTCGCGATGTAAAGGACGCAGAACGTCAGTTCGGACAATTCTGGCGCCTAGCCGAAACAGAGGGAACTCCTTTATCATTCCCTCACTATCCGCGATGTCCCGTTTAAAGCTGGCTGTTTATTTTATGGCTGACTTACATAGTTAGGGTAGTAGGGTAGCGATAGGTAGTTCTAGGCAACAATCAAAAAAAGAATTAAAATATAAAAAAAACCCTTGGATACAAAAAAAAACTTATCACAGCACTTGATAACAAAAAAAAATACGTATTTTATTACGTCGTTAGAGTAAGATAGAATAAGGTAGGTTAAGATTTATTTTAAGGTAGTTTTTAAGTTTTATATATATAAATATATATATATATATATATATATATATATATATATATACGAGTACCTAAAAAATTCATACACTAAGTTTTTTTCTTTTTAACAAAAAATTAAAAATTGTTCTTAGTAATAAAATATATAGTTCTTAGTAATAAGATATATAAATAAAGAATTTAAGTTAGGTTATGTCGAAATACATAGTTTAAGTATTAGGTTTGGCTTAGAGCACCCGCATAGGGCCACTAAGTTAGAATAAACATAGATAAGTTAGCTAAGTTAGTTTTAAGCGTTTTTTTGTCTAGCGAACAAGTAATAATGAATTAGGAAGTAATAAAAATGCATCAAAAATGAATGAAAAATATTTTACATACATAAATACATTTGATACCCTTTTTGTAAAAATGTAACCTTTTATAATGTATTGTAGCTATAATTACAATCTCACATTTAACCAAGTGAAACACAAACAAGTTCTTTTGGTTTGGCCGTAGTTGGTTAAAACGATAAATCTGTAAAAGGAAAATGGTGAATGGTGCGTTAGTAGCTAGCAATATAATACTATATACTTGTTTAGTATCTGGTAATACGGGTATATTTATTATAATTGCTCCGGTACCCTCGGCACACGAAACACATTTATTCTTGACCGTTTTTTTATACCCTATCCTCTATCCCATACGGTATATTAAAGTTGACTTATAGTTTGTAACATAGAGAAAAATAACTGTAAATCCCTATAAGTATACATGTTTGTGATCAGCATCAAAAGTAAGGTCGACCTAGCCATGTCCGTCCATCTGTCTGTATATCACCACTTTTTGACCCTTAAATTTTAAGCTAGGAAGTTGAAACTTCATATACATAACATTACAGGTCTAACAATTTTTGAAATTGGCCACGCCCATATCTTGGGGACGCTTTCTTCAACAAGCCATATTTTGCTTTTTATGGAGATGGTTAAGTCTCACTGCGAATATCTAATAAGAATCCGTGAACTTGGGTTAGAAATGATGCCAGTCATGTCCAGTTTCTTCTTCAAAAATGCTGTGAAAACAGCTTTTTCTTTAATCTTTTAAAATTCCAGAAATATTTAAATTACAAATTCTACAACGCCAGGCTCACATTATTAGGGGTGGGTTAGAGGATGGAGGATAGTCATACGATCTATTCCAGACGGTTTGTAACTTTCCTCTATGTTATTATCTTTGGCAACATATAACGATTACGACAGCTGAAAGGGTTACGACTAATCAAATCATAGAATTTTTAATTAGTCTCTGAATGGCTGAATGCAATTCTGGTAAATATCCAATTTTGGTTCTTAATTACTGGCCGGTTATGTATATCTATCGTCATAGGCATAGCCAGCTCAGTGGTGACACCAGTGTAAGTACTTGGACTAAAGTACAGTACTTCATTAATTTGCGAAAGGTATTAGGAAGAACTCATTTGGATTATTGCAGACTATAGCCAGTTCTCTATGGAGGCGTCGAATACACAATGTTAAATTAAAATTAAACTGAGGAGTGCAAGCGGCGTATCGATTGGAAATTTATTCGCCAAGTAAATAGAAATTATATTCGACTGCTGATTCAAATTACGTTTATCTAATTCCCAGTGATGGGGAAAAGCAAAATGAGATAAATTTGCTCTCCAATTACATTAATCGGCAGTTGCGACCCAGTTAGCCACCCACCAAATGGATAGCATCCTTAACACTAGGCTTACGGGACGCGTCACTTTGACGCATTTCGAATTTTATAAAGAAAATTGCAAATCCGTGCGCATTTTTATTTTATCTCTTGTACTGACTTTTATCCGTTGAATGAGGTAAATATATATTAAAGTCTATTTTCAAAAGTGTTGAAGTATTGATGTTTTTTCTTTAAATATATGTATTCGTTCAAGCGTCAAATTGACGCTTGTTCGTAGAGGTAGGTATATAAGAAATGTCTGTAAACCTAGTGTTAAAAATATTTTGTTTTTGTTTATTAATTTGCCCCATCCTTTCGTCTTGCACAGAGAGTGCACTTGATTTTTAAAAATGTAGCCGTTGCGCATTGCGCTTTGCTTTAATTATTAAAAGCCCAATGAAAGGAGACCATTTGAATGACGGCAACAACGCCACAGAAAACAAGTATATTTTTGATCTAAACAGGTAGCTCAACTTCATTGACATCGATTTTAGATTTTGAATATGAGATAATGCCATGTTACGCCACGGTTGAAGATGAATGCTCTACTTGGGTTTGATGATTTTTTTTTTCCAATTAAAGCTTTGGCACGTATTCTTCTTGGAAAAGGCGGTAAAGTGGGTGTTCTTTTCATTGCAAGATTTTCTGCAGATCTCCATTTAATGAGTGTATTTGTATACGTACATATGTTGTTCTTGCAAGATGTTATTAGGGTCATCAATAAAACTAAAGATTTTGTTGTTTGTCGACTCTAGTAAGTTATTTATAAGGAATAGAAAGGAATTTGGTTCTTGTGAGGCGAATTCATTATAATATGATGCAAAACTCTGTATACTTGTGTTAGAGATGATGAGCGAGTTTTTTTATTTCCCTGAACGAAGTCAAAGGCAATAAAGAACAAGCATCTTACATTTGATACAAAAGTGTTTTTTTTTTCAATTGTGCTTATATTATAAAACTCATTGCTCAATCTCAACATAAATAAATTCTTTTAGTTCGTAACTCAGGCTACCTCTCACAATATTACTATTAATTATTAATAGTAATATGCAGTTCTTGCAGTTTGGTGGCATATCCACAGATTGTCTTGGGAAAGATAAACAACATTATTTAAAAGCAACATCCTGGAGTATTTATACCATTTTGAATGGAACAGTCATTTCGAAGTCATTACAACCAGCTGACTCGCATAATGTATGTAGATAAAATGTTATCATTTTAAGCACTATTACTCGCATATTTTTTATTTTTTTTTTATAATCTGCGCGCGCCAAAGGTATTATGAATACCCTCATATTTTTTCAGGACATGGGCGTTTAGGAAAATGGGGAAGAGGAACCGAGGAGAAGCTGTGTACGTTGGCTTTGAATGTTTGAAGGTTGTAGTGATGGGGAAATACAGAGCCTGGTATGTCATTTGACAGTACGACCGAAGTTGGGCTTTAGGGTGAACTGATGTGCATTCGAAGCAAGTCGCGTATTGCGGGTGAAATTTTGAAGAGGAGAATTTTTTTATGAAAACAGCGGTAAAATAGGGAGAGACACGAGACATTTCTCCGATGTTCAAGTGAATTTATGGAATTCACAATGTCTCTATCACCAATAAGTTTTAACGCGCGATTTTGTACCCTATCAAGAATGTGCAGAACGGTCTTGGGTGCACCAGACCAGATGTGGATGTTATATTCCACTTTACGGCGGATGAATACCTAATAAATTGAGGCCAGATCAGACGGCGTAAAATATTTCTTGCACCGTTTAAGGAATCCTAGACATTTCGCAGCATTTTTGGCGACCTCGAATATGTGATCTTTTGGTTTCAATAATGCAAGTACCATCCATGGATAATGGTTGAGGGTTTTGGTTTCGCTTAAGAGACAGAAGACAGTATTGTGCTTCGGAAGCATTAAATTCCACTCCGTTGGTTGAACCCCATTTGATTATGCTGTCCAGGTCTGAATTTAATATGTTTAACATACGTTGCCGTTCCCCTTCTACGTCCGAAGAGCAAGGACGTGAGTTGGGGCACGAATATGAAAAACTGAGGGTACTGTCATCAGAGAAGGAATGGATTAGATTAGAAGTTGCAGATCATTTATAAAAATAGGAAAGAGAGTAAGTTGAAAAGTAGGAGTATGTACAAATATCTTGAAAAATATAATTCGCAAAATATAAAATGGTATAAAATTCAAATAGTTTGAATATTTGTTTTTAAGTGCGAATATCTCGAAAATGGAAAGTACTTCGAAACAAAATTGGATGGTCGAAAATTTAGGTTTTAACATTGTTTATAAGGCAGCTTTTTTTTTTTTTTTTTTTAATGTAGGGAAGTTAATGCAAATCACTTTTGAAAACAAACATCTCGAAAACTAATTCAAAATGTCCGATTTTACTCTTAAAGAAAACGACGCGTCCGATGATAAAAATTATTAAAAATTTTTCAACTATTTCATGTGATATATAGGTAGTATGTAGATCAAGTAGTGTGTTCAAAACGGCATTCGACCTAGTACAGGCAAATGCATAAAGCGGCCACAACAATAACTCCGAATTCTATAAAAGAGTTCGACATGCCAACCACAAACGTCTTCAGCTCGAATTCAATAAAAACACACACTACCTCTGAATATCATACAAATTAATTAAAGATAAAGTAGTATTGCTTTGTATCGCAGTCTCAGCTTGCATAGTTGCTTTCGAAATTACGCACATCGCCTATGCAGCAGTATTCAAATACAATATTTGTCACCTCCATCAGTAGCATGTACCGCAGACATATAAACTCACATTCGCACTCGCACTCGCACCCAATTCTTCGTAGAGCAAAAAAAAAAGATAAATAATATTATCAAAAAAAACTTCCAAAATCATATTTCTACATGGACAACATTTTTTCATCCTCGCCGTCAAAGAACTTCGTAAAAGATTACCCGGTTCGGTTGGAGAGCCAGCAGATAAATTGAGGGGCTTTTACAGTGTTTTATTCCTGCTTGCATTTTAATAACACATGCATATGCATGAAGAAGACGAACGTAAGTGGTAAAAAAGAACACGCACTTAAGCGTATGTAAAAGGCTGACGGAACAGTACATTATGCGGTGTTGGTTGGTTGGACAGTGTGGTGGTGGAGAGAAACCAAAGTCATGCAGCAGCAGAAGTATGCCATCAGACGCAACAAAAAATCTGCAATCCTTGCATGTCACTGCGGCATCACTACACTCGCGGAAGCTGTGTTTACTTATGCATATGTTTGAATATACATATGTATGCAGTCAATGCATGTGCACTTCAACTGTGCTTACTTTTAATGTGGTGCAAAGTCAACAAAAAGTAGCCATCGAGGACGTATTTTATATCAGTTGTTCTATGTGAATCAAACTTGGACCAGTCGAGCTAACAGTCAGCTAACTAAAAGCCCAATAACCTACCCCTGGTCAACGAGGTATGTCTCTCACTCTCTTCTTTTAGAATTCCATAGCAAATAATCTCTTTTTCCTCAGACTAACCCCTAAATGATGGTTGCTGTGCTTCCTCTCACCCACACATTTTCAGAGAATTCCATGTGGATGGATATGGTGTAATCTGTGTCCGGCCTGATTTTTCTTTTTCGTGGGTACCGTTAGGGTGGGTTGTAATAGGGTGGAAATTGGTGGAGGGGAAGATGGGCCACTGCTTGAAACGAGTGGATAAAATTTGTGTATGCCATTTGTTTTCCGTTAAAGCAATGTCATTGCAAAGACAAGAGTTTGAATTTTACCTATTGGGACTTTGGTTTACTAGAATTTACTACTGATTTTGGACAGATGACTGATGTACATGAAGGCTTTTACTTTTTACTGATAAAGAATTTTGTTGGCAAAATAATTAAAAAAAAAAAGTAGTAAAGTGCGATTTTCCGGTGCCTTGGCATAAAATCTTATGCAAAAGGGTCCAAAACGTAATTTTGGACTTTATTGCACTTTTGAAACGAGTTTTGGACTTTATTTCATTTTTGAAAGTGCATTAAAGTCCTTGGACATTATTGCACTCAGCTATTTAAAAGAAAAAGACGAATAGAATAAAACAGAAAATATTTTCCACTGATAATGGTCTTATTTACTTTTTTTTTTTTTTATAATTTGCGCGCGCCAAATGGGATATGAATACCATTAAATTATTTCAGGCACGGGCGTTTGTAGAAAATTGAGAGAGAGAGAAAGAAAGATTGGTGTAGTGGGTTTGAAACTTAGGTGGTATTAAGTTTCAGTAAACTCCAAGGGTGGCGTCCAGATAACTGGGGAGCTTATTTGTTTTGCTTTTTGTCGTTGCTCATGATTCACAGTATTTTTTTCCCTCCACCTGATATCATCATCACAATCAAGTTGCATTTAAGCCATATGACCACCCTACTGCCAGTGTTATGCCTTCGCAGTATGCAGCTTAGTCAACTCAGCTTTCGCAATTGATCGACTTTTTTATTTATTTCAGACGAAATAAATAGATGATTGTTGAGATCAGGATTTGAACCGTGAACCAAGAGCCTGACAAGCGTTGATGTTACCACTACACCACGGCCACCCTTGTACTTGTATTGCTTTTCATATAATTTTTGTTGTAATAAATACTCAGTCCATATTTTTAAAAGGAAATCAGACGTTTCTCGAGTTCTGTTAGTTAAAAATAAATTAGTTTTCAAATTTATTATTTTTTTTTGTATTGTAAATTTGTGAAAAAAAAGGGTGATGTTCCGAACTTTACATACAAAAAACCTCGCACCCACTCCAAATCCTACAATGACCCCATGCAGGGGGTTTGCAGGGGGGCAGCACATATTCTACTGTTTATGCATTGTGGATAGCAAATTCTTTCAATTCTCCCCATATATTTGTTGTTTGGATTTTATTTCCACTTCGATTTGGACTTTATTGCACTTTCAACAATGAAATAAAGTCCAAAACTCGATTTGCACATAGAAGTGACGGGTCCTGGTGACATACATAGGAGAAGGTCGCAGACCCGTTTTAACTCGCTTTGATGGTGTAGCTGCAGAGTATCTCTTAATTTACCTGGATTGTCTGGAAACTGTGTTTTCGGTTGGTCGGTAAAGGGAGCACACAAACTTGGTGAAACTATGAAGGACGAGTTTCAGCCATATAACGTCGAGTATATTAGGTTCTATCGACTTCTTCCTCTGACAAGCCAAATTTGTTCGAGCAAATATACAGAGCCCTTCTTTATAATGAAACCGGGTATGCAATTCGCAGTCACTGCAATGAAGATATGTAGAATCGATTGCTGAATTTACTTGGGTTTCGGTTAGGACTAGCATGTGTGGGTTCTTTCGTCTCAGATATTGATGGAGTTTACACTCAAGTTTGGACTCAAATTGTTAAACCCAGGCTTCTGATGTTGTAATTGAAAAACGAGCAGATATAGATGTGTGTTTCATGTGTGATTGATGTAAGTTAAAGTTAAGTTAAACTCCGCAAACATCATTTGTCTAAACTCAGCGTAATCACAACCCAAGTTCATTATCTTAACTGAGGGTTTTCAACCTCGGAGTGCGAACGCTATCGCATAGGGGATCAAATTGCACACTTCATATTCCATATTTTTTGCAGTAATGTAAATTAAGCAATTTTTATTCTTCAAGTTATTTAAGCAATTAATGTGTTTTTTTTTTTGTAAAATAAGCATTTTTAGCTTTAAGTATTGCATGTAAATTTAGTATAAATAGAAAAATTAAAATAAAGTTAGCGAGTTGAAACGGAACAGTTACCCAAGACTTTTATTCACTTCAAGTGATTCTGCTTGAAGAACTGTTTTTGATTTTAAGGCATAATCGATACAAGAATCGGTTTGTGCATTCAACTAGTCCAACTAGTCTAGATTTATGCACCTACGACTAAATTCTTAGAACCAAGACTGGTTAAAGGCATCCAGCTTCAACATTTGGCGACCGTGACAGAACACTGGGAAGCGTAAACGGGGCTATAACATCGTTCAGCGGGTTTTCTTGCGATTATGGCGTATACTGGGCTAGAACACAGTACGACGGATCTCTTGGCATACACTGGACATACCATAAGCCTGAATCTTGATATCCACCAACGACAGGGAGAGCTAGGAGGGGCAATCCTCAAGCTATGGAGAGACCAGAAGAAAGATGGTGAAGAAAAGAAGCATGAAACTTGTAGCTCCCAGCAAGAGTTTGAACATCGTCTAATTGAACTGGAGGAGCATTGGGAAGAGTTTGATTAAACCGACAGTAGTATAAGGGAAATCTGTGTGGTGGATCTGAATCACCCATACTTCCAGAAGGACTACTATAAAGCAATCCGGAAGGTGGTGGAAGGCCTCCGAATAGACATAGTTAAGAGTCTTCACCTACTACCTCAAGGAGGAGGCTGGGAGTATGGAGCTAGTCCCAAGACTGGGTCAACTACGCTGATGCATGGAAAATAATAACCGATCGTAATGATACCCGGCCCCATCCGAATGCACAAGACGGAAATGCTAGATCTATACGCAGTTTGCATGATAGCATAAAATAATGTTTACTAGGATTGCAGAAATTAAAGATAGATACAAACAGCTGGGATCCTGCTTCATCTTTTTCTCAAAAAATTGGATACCCATACACTTATGAGCAGTCGCTGTCATCATTTAAAATTGTTTCCAATCCCTGGAGGCGTTGGAGACTAAAGATAAATTGGAGGATAACAGATCAAACAAACCAGATTTTAAGATGCTATCGGTAGTGGTATCTCATCAGATGGTTTCATCATGCAAGGCAACCATCCGCTTTACAAGTGCCAATAATTCTTAGATCTACCACCTACAAAACGGTTGAGCATTGTCAAGAAAGGCAATCTCTGTATTAATTGCTTGAGGTCCGGGCATTTTGCTGCAAACTGTAGTTCTCGCAACTGTTCGAAATACCAAAGAAGGCATAATACGCTGCTGCATCTGGAGGTGGACGCATAAAAAAATTCAGCCGTGGTCAAGGTCGGGGCGTCTGCAACAATTCGGTTAAAGATGACACCAGTTGATTCCGATTTTGTACTCAGGGAAATTATCTCACCTCAGCCTGCTCAGCCGTTAGAAGTTTCATCATGGAAAATCTCAAGCTCGTGGATCCCGGGTTTAACCGACCAAACAAAATAGACTTGTTGTTAGGTGCCGAATTTTTTCACGAGTTGCGCCTGTCGGACAAATTAAGCTTAGAGATGGTCTACCAATATTACAAAATACAGTGCTCGGTTGGATAATGTCTGGTAGAGTTGAAAAATCCAGTCCAGTGTAGTCCAAATGTACGCGTTCGTATGGACCTGAAGACAAAGGCCAGCTGAAATAATACTGTCTCTGTGCTTGCTGGAGTTTAATTGGCATACACCATCTGCTTCATGCGGCTTACACCCCAGTGACACCCCATCCTAAGAATCTTCGGCTGTAACTCCATCGTGACGACTACTGTGGTATATTCTGGTTGGAAGAGAATTACGTTAGTACATATACTAAGACATAGTTTTCTGCGGAAATAAGATAGTATATCTTGTTTTTCGATGTTCTGTGAATTAATCTTGTCAGGCCAACCCTGTCGAATGTACTTTCAGCAATTCTTGATCCTTGGCAGAAGCTTCGGCAATAACCTAGTGTGTTATTGGAAAGCCCTCTATGACGATGTTGTATCCTACCTTCTTATTCATATTTGTCAAATTCTTCTTCTGGACCTGAAGACAAACGAGATAAACTATCCGCATTCGCATGCTGATTGGTTGGGCGGTAGCGGATTCTGTAATTATAACCCATAAGGGTAATGTCGCAACGCTGTAATAGTCATTTCTGGTAGTTTCTTGTGTGAGTGAAATATGGGAGTAAGAGGCTGGTGGTCTGTTATCAATTCAAATTCCCGTCCATGAAGGTACTGGTGAAAATGTCATACACCGAAAACGATGGAAAGTGCTTCTTTTTCAACTGGGCTGTAATTTTGCTGGCTGTCGTTTAGCGTCTTAGAGGCGAAAGCTATTGGGTACTCGCGACCATCGGGGTAAATGTGGGATATAACCGCCCCTATACCATGCGATGAGACATCAGTAGCTAGTGTGATATCGTAATCTTCTGTAAAATGTACTAATCCGATTCATTCGCAATTTTCATTTTTAATTGTTCAAAATCCCTTTGCTATGGCTTCCCCTGGTAAAATCTTCATCTTTTGCACTCAGTTAGTTAAGAGGTGCGGCCAGTTGCGGAAAATGATCTACGTATTGGTTGTAGTAATTGATCTTCCCTATGAACGCTTCCAGTTCTTTAAGGTTTCGGGGTGTAGGTATCTTAACAAGAGCATTGACTCGCACGTTTGATGGCTTAATACCTTTATCATCGATGACATGTCCTAAATATTCTATTTGTTCTGACCCAAATGAGCATTTAGTTAAACGACATCTTAGACCATGCTATTCCAGTCTTTGCAAAAAAATGTTTAGGTTTTTAAGATGTTCCGAGTTGTTTCTCCCGGAAATAATTACAGCGTCTAGATAGGATGCGCACCACTCCAAACTAACTGTCAATTGGTCCATATATTTTTGAAAAATACCTGGGGAACTAGAAGTCCCAAATGGTAAACGTTCATATTGAAAAAGCAAGAATTCGGTTTTTTTTTTTTTTTTTTTTTCTCCGAGGGTTGGTGAAAAATCTTCCATAGACACTATGAGGATAACAAGCGCGTGGTCATAGTAGTGTCAGATTCTTACTGACTAAAAAAACACCACCCTGCGATTTAATGTGTTATATATTGCAACTAAGAAGGACCTTATCAAGCAATTTTTCTATCATGAAAAAAAAACTCGTTTGGCACGTTACTTTCCACTGAAAGATCCTGCATGTTCCGCAATCTAAGTGCGGTTGATTCCTTTGAAGTCGGCGCAATAAATTGCTTTCATCCAGAATTTGTAGGATTGTATTGTTGACATGTCCGATTAGTCGGTTTCTATGCTTTCTCGCGAAGCTTCTAATTTCAGCTTCGATTGTCGGAATTCCGAGATCCCTGTGGATATCATCGTTTCTAGTATACCACGGTGCGTGGACAATTTCTCTTAGCACTTTATTTTGAAAAGTTTGTAAAATATTAGCGTTTGTTTTCTTGGTACAGCCCCAAAGTTGTATACCGTAAGTCCACACCGGCTTTAGCACTTGCTTGTATATAAGCAGTTTGTTCTCAATACTGAGCTGGGAGTGTTTTCCGAGCAACCAGTTCATTTCTCTATATTTGATTTCGAGTTCTTTACGTTTCATTTTCACGTGCGAATTCCATTTCAGTTTTGCGTCGAGTGTCATTCCAAGGTATTTGGCCTCGTTTGCAAAAGGTATTCGGGCCAAGTCTAGGAAAATTGGCAAGACATTAGTTTTCTTATAAGTGAAATTCACGTGAACAGATATAGATTCGTTGAAGGCGATCCGCTAGTCCCTCGTGCATTCATTTACTTTATTCAGTGCGTTTTGCAGTTTTGCAGTTGTTTCTTCGATTGTTTTACCTACGGCTAGGATAGCGGTGTCATCAGCAAACGTAGCCGGGATAGTGCCATCTTCTTTCGGTATATCTCGAGTATATGTATAACAGATAGAGAAGTGGCCCAAGAACGCTTCCTTGCGGTACACCGGCCGAAATTTCTTTGAGCTCCGAGTATTCATTTTCATGTCTAACGCGGAAGAGTCTATTCCCGAGATATGATTCTAGAATGTCGTATAGGCATATAGGGAGAACTTGTCGTAATTTGCAATTCAAGCCATCATGCCACACCTTATCAAAGGCTTGCGAGACGTCTAGAAATACGCTTGAGCATATCTTTTTCTCTTCAAGTGCTTTCTCGATTACGTCAGTAATTCTATGCACCTGGTCAATCGTCGAATGCTTACTTTTGAACCCAAACTGGTGGTCAGGGATAAGATTATTTCCTTCTATAACTGGTTGGAGACGCCTTAGTAATATCCTCTCGAAAATTTTAGATATAACTGGAAGTAGCGAAATTGATCTATAAGATTTTACCTCATTTGGCGGCTTTCCTGGTTTTAAAACCATTATAACTTCCGCAACTTTCCATTGGTTAGGCACGTGTTTTAATCTGAGAGCAGCATTTACAATATGAAGAAGCTTAAGCAATGCTTTTCCAGGTAAAGCTTTGAGAATTTCTCCGGTGATCAAGTCATAACCAAGAGCTTTCTTAGGTTTTAGATTCCCGATCACATGTTTTTTTTTTTTTTATATAATTTGCACGTGTTAAAGGGGATATGAATACCCTTACACTAATTTTTAGAACACGTGCGTTTTGTGGAAAGGGGAAGAGACAGAGAGAAAGACAGAGTGGTGTAGTTTGAAACTCAGGTGGTATTAAGTTTCTGTAAACTCCAAAGGTGGCTCTCCAGATAACTGGGGATAATTTTGTTTGTTTTTCGTTATTATTGTCGTTGCTTATGATTCACAGTATTTTTTTCCATCCTCCTGACATCATCACGATCAAGTTGCATTTTAGCCATATGACCATCCTACTGCCAGTGTTATGCCTTCACAGTAGAGTTGACTTAGCTTTTCGCAAGTGATCGACTTTTTTATTTATTTCATGCTTGAGTTCCCTTAGCGTTGCACTTATAAGTGCTAAATCGTCAGATGGTAAATGCGGCCTATTGATATTGTCGTAAGACACTTGACCATCGTACGGTTTAAAGGTGTCTTCCAGGTGAAACGCAAAAACGTCCGCTTTTTCTTTACCTTCCCTTGCCCATTCATTGTGATTTAATTTAATTGGCGGCGCAGGGACCTTGGGCCTTTTGGTGCCTTTTACAGCTTTCCAAAGTGAATAATAGGAATCTTTTTTCGCTGTTAAACTTTCAAGATAAGAGCCTATCGCACGATTCTGTTGCCATTTCTTACGCGCTTTTCTTTTTTCCTTGACCAATTCTTTTATTTCCGAAGGATATCGTAGACCGTATTTGTCCGGAGTTTTCCTTGGATTGGGAGTATTATTCCAAGAGGCGAGCTGTACGATCTCAACGAAGCGATCAACTCCAACCTCAATTTCATAGGGTGTCGTAAGTGGAACACTCAGTTCAATATTATCTTCAAATTCGTTCCTAAAGCCTTCCCAGTTAGTTGTTCTACTGGATAATCTCGCTGGCTCTAGGGTATAGACTAGTTTTTCGCTCAATGTCAAAACAACTGGGGAATGGTCAGACGACAGATCAAAGCTCTCTTCAACTTTAATGTGGTTGGCAGAAATTCCTTTCACGACGAAAAAGTCGATCAGGTCAGGTATTTTCGAAGTATCAGTTGGCCAGTAGGTCGGTTTACCCGTCGAATGGAAATCACTGTACTCCATACCTGCCTCATAGAGCATTCTGCCTTTTTGCGAGCTGTGTCTTGAGCCCCAGAATATATGTTTCGCATTAAAATCACCGCCAATAATGAAATTAGGTTTCAGCAATTTAAACAAGTTAGTAAAATCACTTTTTTCAAGCGCGAAACGCGGTGGGCAGTAGATAGGTGAGATTTTAAGAGTATGCTGACTATTTTTTACTCGAATCGTGCACAGTTGCAAAGTTTCAAGCTCGATCTTTAGGTCTTCGGATTGTTCGATGCAGTCTTTAATAAACAATGATGATCCGCCTCTCGCTTTTCCCGAAGGGTGACAAGCGTGGTAATCATTATAGCCTTTTATTTTTAAATGCGATTCGTTTTTTACGTGGGTTTCAGAAATCAAGCTAATATCGATATCTTTTTCACGCAAGAATATTTCCAATTCGTCAAGTTTTTGCAAAAGTCTGTTTGCATTCCAAGTACATATTTTTAACATTCGTTTTTCATTCATATTCTAGTTGGAGTACGCGTTTTCCCTGAATTACTTTCGAGCTTAACCAACCTATCGAGAATAATTTTATTTATTTTGCTTTTTTGTTCTACAAGTTTCTCTAGAATAACTGAAAAAACATGAGAAACAGGGTCCTTCGAAATTTTAATATTTTTTAGTATTCCGGATGCCGCGGCCTGAGCGTAAGTCGGCACTCCTGCTGTTCGAAGGTCATTACCCGGTCGCTTTTCCAATGGTAACTTTTCATTACCGTTTTTTTAGGAACAGAGGTCGAGGGCTTTTCTTTTGTCATTCTTTCCCTCAACTTTTTGCGCTCTGAACCCGGTAGTTTTAATTTGCATTCTTTTTCCTCCGCGACCTTACTCTTTGGCTTAGTTTACGGTTTTGATTTTGCATTTAGGGGCTTAAGGAGCGCGTCTCTTCGTCGGGTGCTTTCCCTTACAATTAGCACAGGTTGCGGAGGTTTGAATGAATCGACGCTGGGCTTATTATGTGTTTTTTTTTTTTTTTTTTTGGATTGCGCCAGGGATGTGTAATCTTCATAGATACTAGTAGCCCGAGTGCTACTAGCATGCACGATTCGCAAACCTGAGTACTCGATGCCAGGAATACGCCTACGTACTAAACACACACCCTACACACTTCAACCACTCTCCCCGCGGGGCTGGTTAGCAATTCATGCTATGCTTCTTGTATTGCTGCTTCTGATGCTTCTGTTGCTTCTGCTGCTCTTCTTAGCTTTTCTATTCTCCGCAACTCTTTTTGTAGAGTTGTTACGAAAGAACATATTGCCATCCAATTTTCTTCCAACCGTAACATATGGTCGAGGAGTAATGACGGACTTGGCAGAGTAATTCTCCATGCCGTGAAACGTGTGCAGTAAAACACTGCGTGCTCCGTATCCTCATCTTCACCTGGGCATTCCGGGCAGGATGGTGAGTTGTCGTGTCCGAATCGGTGTAGATATTTGCGGTAGCCACCGTGGCCAGACAGGAACTGCGTTAGATGGTAGTTGCAGTCTCCATGCTTTCGACTTATCCAATCTTGGATTGTCGGTATAAGTTTGTATGTCCATCTGCCTTTTGTTGTATTAGCCCAACGAGCTTGCCACATAGCTGCTGACGCTGCCCTTTCTTCAATTTTTATCACCTTGATACCAGTGGCGTCGTGATGACTCAATGCTCTTCTGTTATATATCCTCAGCATTTCATCTGCGAGAATATCGATGGGGACCATTCCAGCTATGACAAATGCAGCTTCGTCAGAGATGGTTCGAAAGCCGCTGATTGTCCGTAGCGCACAGAGTCTGTATGATGACGATAGTTTCCTTTTGGTCTCCTTCGTCCTCAGTGCCTCCGCCCAGACTGGGGCGGCATATAACAGAACTGAGGTGATAACTCTAGAGAGTAGAATCCTTCTAGCGTATCCAGGTCCACCGATGTTAGGCATGATACGCGAGAGAGCTCCCTGCATTTGCGATGCTTTTTTGGTAACAAAATCAACATGCGTTTTAAACCGTAGCCTGTTGTCCAGCATTACTCCAAGGTATTTAATTGCCTCTTTCGACCTGATGGTTTGGTTACCAACCTGAAAGTTGGCAAATTCGACAGTTTTCCGGCTGGTTATAAGAACAGCTTCTGTTTTATGGTCAGCTAGTTCTAGTCCGGCGGATACTAGCCAATCTTTTATCCGGGCAATTGCTTCATTTGTAGCTGATTCTACTGCACGGATCTGTTTAGCTACTGTCACGACTGCAATGTCATCGGCGAATCCAATTATCGTTACTCCCCCAGGTAACGCTAATCGTAGTACTCCGTCGTACATGATGTTCCACAATAGTGGCCCTAAAACCGATCCCTGTGGAACTCCCGCAGTTACGTTGTAGTATTTTACGCCTTCATCGGTATTGTACCTCAGCTTTCTGTTGTTGAAGTAGTTCGTCACTATCCGTAGCAGGTAATATGGCGTATCCATCCTGGCAAGTGACCTTCTAATAAACGACCAGTTCGCAGAGTTAAATGCGTTTTTAATGTCCAGCGTTACTACTGCACAACACTCCTTTGTGCCGTAGAGCCATCTTTCTCCTTCGATGGCACCTTTGGCGATATCGACTACCGCTCTTATGGCATCAACAGTAGATCGTGCTCTTCTGAAGCCAAATTGGTGATCTGAGAGGGCTCCTTTCTCTTCTACTACTGCGAGTAATCTATTATAGATTATCTTCTCGAGGATCTTTCCCATGGTGTCTAATAGGCATATTGGGCGATAGGATGATGGTTCTCCTGGGGGCTTCTTTCCTTTTGGCAGTAGGACCAAATGCTGCGTTTTCCATTTTTCGGGAAAGGTTCCTTCTTCAAGGCACTGCTTCATTGTTGTTATGAAGAGGTCTGGTCTTTTTGTTACAGCTGCCTTTACTGCCTTGTTCGGGATGCCGTCGGGTCCCGGAGCCTTGTTGTCACCTATCTTGCTGCATGCCCTTAGCAGTTCCTCGTGAGTAATTAAAGGAATATCTTCTGGATTGACTTCTTGTATAATATTGCATATAGCAGCAGGCCTTTGAGGGAAGAGGTACTCTACTATGGATCTCAGCATTATCGGACATGTTATTTGAGGAGTCCTATAGCCCTTTAATTTTGTCATCACCATTCTGTATGCCGAGCCCCATGGGTTGATGTCGGCTTCTTGACAGAGACGTTTAAAGCATGCAGTTTTGCTTTCCTTAATGGCTCTATTTAAGCTACGTCTCGCCAGTCTAAGGGTGTCCAGGCATTGTTGGAAATCCGCCCTCCTTCTTGATCGTTGGACTTTACGCCGGGCTTGCAGACATTTTGCCCGGAGTTCGAATATTTCCTCGTTCCACCAGTAACACGGTGATGTGTTCCTGGTGTTTGCTCTCCTAGGCATTGATGCGTCGCACGCTGTGGTGATGGTGCCTGTGAGGTGGTGAGCAAGGGTCTCCGCTGTTCCGCTTGGAGCTTGATCACCGTTCAACATCTCTTCGAATGCATCCTTATCGAAAGATCTGTCATTCCATTTTGGGCCAGTAAGTTTTGGGAGCTGGACTGGTTTTTTCCCTTTTATTTCCAGTATTATCACCTGATGGTCGCTGTGTGAATATTCCTCACTGACCCTCCACTTTATGGTTTTCAGGATGGAGTTGCTCGCAAAGGTGATGTCAATAATGGACCCTACTCCAGCCTTCCGGTAAGTATTTGTCCGGCCCTTATTAGCAATGCCTATCGCTAGGGGAGCGAATGTCTCCAATAAGACCTGTCCTCTGGTGTTGGTGAGCCTGCTGCCCCATTCTGTTGCCCACGCGTTGAAGTCTCCTCCTATAACCACTGGGGCTCTCTGGAGCGCATCCGTGGTTAGATTATCCAGCATTAGTTGGTACTCGCTGGCCGTCAAACTGGGTCGGGCATAGCAGCTATAAAAATGGATCCCATTTATTTTCGCCCGCACGAAGCCGACTGCTTGGTCGTTTGTTTCTTGAAAGGCTAGCGTCCACACATCCATATCGCCGCCTGTTTTGCCTTATCGCAGATCCAATTGTTGTTCTCTTCGGGACATTTATATGGTTCACTGATCATAATAACGTCAGCGCTTTCGTCCTTGGCCGTTTGTGCTAGGATGTCCTGTGCTATTCTACAGTGATTAAGATTTATCTGTAGAATCTTCATGGTATTTTGCTTGTAATAGCTCTCCGAAATACTGGGCATTTGCTACTGCCGGCTACATGCTGCGCGGCGTCCGGGTGGTCTTTCTTGCATAACATGCAGGATGGATCATTGTTGCAATTCTTCGCTATGTGGCCTTCTCCTCCACATCTCCTACATAGCTTGGAGCGGTCTTCCTCGCTTTTGCATTGCCAGGCAAGATGACCAAACTCTAAACATTTGAAGCACTTTTTAAGGAGGGTTCGTTCGCGCATGCGACAGTTAACCCAGCCGATTTTAATCCTTCCTGCTTCTAACAGCTTTCTTGCGTCTACTGCGGGAAAGCTGATCGTTGCTGTTTGTGTTCCTCCGTACGCCCTCCGCAGGGACAAAATATCTGCCGGTGAAACTTTCACTCCAAACTGGGCTTCGATTGCATTGATTACGTCGTCTATAGTCGTGACCTCATCGATGTCTTTGATCTCAAGGGTAGTGCGATGCGTAATCGAACTTACATTCGCTTGCTCTGCTAGAGCTTCACTAATGACGCCTTTAAATTCGTTTGTCTTATTTCCCGTCTCCTTGAATTGTATAAGGAGGTCTCCCTTCTGTGTCCTCCTGATTTTAGTTACCGCCTTTCCCACTGTTTCCAGTTTGGGGTCTGCCTTCACCTTGCGTAGTATCTCCGCGTATGAGAGGGACCCCGTCGCTTTAATGGCGATAGCGTCAGGTCTAGGTCTTTTGACCTCTTGTTGCTTCTTTTTGGCGATCTTCTTTTTGGTGGTATTTACCCATTCTTCTTCTCCTGCCGCTTGCTTCTTGTTTGTGGCTGTAACTTTTTTCTTAGGTCTGACCACTGGGGTCTCTACGCCGGTGGTCCCATCCTTCTCCTTGGTGTTTATCAATGCAGTTTGTTTTTGTTTACGCTTTGGCTCCGAGCGCTTTTTGCCTGCAACATCGTTTGATGTATTTTTCTGCGTCTGTTTTGGCTTCGGTGGTTCGTTGTCTGCCGCGCCACTCGGTGGCTGTTGCTGTTTTCATTTTGGCTCCGGGGGTTCGTCGTCTGCAACTTGCCTTCTCTTGGGTTCAGATGTTGTTTTTAGCCATGGCGAAGTTTGCGACGAGTTGTTCCGGCGAATCACTTGCTTTGCTTCCTCATCGTGTAGCTGAATCGCCGAGAGCTCGTAGAGAGCTCTGATGCTTTCAATAGCATCTCGCATCGCTTGGTGGATTGAACGCCTTTTGCCATCTTCCAGCATTTCTACCAGACCTCTAATTTGCTCACCTAACTTGTGGAAATCAGTTTTATGGGTTGGTGGTTCGACCGTCACCTTTCGTATTGCGGGTGACTCGCGTCGTTCCGCACTTCTTTGTGATGCTGCTACTTGGTCAATTGGTGACCTCAGCATCCTTGATCCCCTCTGGAAGGGGTTCTCCTCATTCTCCTCTACTTCAATTTCTCCGGTGTTTTTGTTTGTTTTTGTTGTAATCATTTCTAGTGGATCCCCACTCAAAGCCGCTATCAATGTTCGAATGTGTAGTCACCTAAGGATCCCATGGTTGTCTTTGCAAGCAGTGAGGCCATGCGAGGGTTGACACAAGCCCTTATGAGGTTTTGTGCCAGAGCCGGATCGGTGCTAACCAGGAATGTTACATCTGAACCTACACCACCAACTTAATGGTGACGAAACATTGAACGTACTTTTAGGCCTGCCAAGGTTTTAACGGGATGGAGGCGCTTGTAGCATTAGCCTGAAAGCCATTTCTGCAAGATTTCACTCTTGCTTACTCAGGTAACAGAATACTACAAACGTCAGCCCTCATAGCTGTCATTCCAATTCGTTTTCCAGTATGCCATAATTAAGACCTTACTGGGCTCAGTCTTAATGTTTTAGGGTAGTGGTTATGGTTATTTATATATATATATATACCTATGTATATACATATATATATGTATGTATATATGCAGCATCCCTTTCGGGCAAAGAAGCTGCGCATTTTACGATGTGGCGGGTTTGTCCGGATCTCGCCATTTTCTTCTTTCTGTATCCCTCGTAGCCACCTTGAGGTGGAAAGCACATATATGGAAGACGGTGCTTACTCGTCTTGTCGCAGAGAGTTCATAGGGGTTCCTTTAACCTTTTCAGCCAAGCCCTCCTTCTCTGCCGCTCTTGGTCGGGGACTGCTTATTGGGTATTCGCAGTTAGCCTCCATTTCTGCAGGCCGTTCACTATCCGCCACCTGTGACCCCCACAGTCGCCTGAGCTTAGCATCACCAGCCCGCCCGGCTTGGTGTCTGTGGGGCTTATTATGTGTTGGATGATAAGATTGTGAGTATTCGTGGGATTATATATGCGTGCATATGCAGGCAAATGTTGATTGTGTTTCTCACTTTACACTTTACACAAACAATTTTCAATGAATTCATTCGAGATGTAGAAACAGTTGTATTGTTGTTTTTGCATCTAGCTGGTGCACTTTTGATAGATTTCACATAGCAGCATGCTCTCCATCCAGGTTTGCTGCTGCTCCAATAATGCTTTTATCACGTTTTCCAACTTACCGACTAGTCCTCGTCGCCAATGAAATAATTATGCATGGGCAAAGATGTAAACTCAAAATTTCACTTTATTTGGTTACTTAACTTAATACAAAAATACTGAGTGGAGACATACTCGATCAAGGCTCAATGGCGGAATCCGAGTTGGGCGAAGAACGTAGAACGAATGGCGGAAAACGGTGGGAAAAACGATCCATCATAGTTGAAGGGATGTGTTGATAAACTTGACGCTTCGAAACGTCCTGCATTTCACATATTTAAAGATGGTTACGCAATGTGCATTGCAACAGCTACTACTACGCTTTCGAACTCCAAGTTTTGTGTACACCGCCGATATCGAGAAAATGTATCGACAGATAATTGTGAAAGAAGATGATCGTAAGTATCAGCTAATATTTTGGAGGAAGGCAAATAATCAAAATCTGAAGTATTAGCAGCTCAATACGGTAACATACGACACAACCCCCGTCCCCTACTTAGCCACACGCAGATGAGTTTTTTATCAATCAATCAGACTACAACCAAATAATCGAATAGCGTAAAGAATCGCTTTATCTGAAATTGCACACATCTACGATCCACTGGGTATCGTTAGCCCTATAATGATTACCGCAAATATATTTATTTAACTGTTGTGGAAACTAAAGTTGGAACGGGGCGCCGTTCTACCGATGGAATTGCATACAACCTGGAACAATTTCCGAACAGACATAGCAGCTATTGTATAAAGGATACTAAAATTGCGAGTCGTATTTTTTCCAACGAAGGTGCAAATAAAGTACAAATACATGCTTTTGCCGATGCATCCGGAAAGGCTTTTGGAGCGGCAGTCTACGTCAGATCAATTCACCAGGACATTACAATCACGATTCGGCTACTCTGTTCCAAGTCTAGAGTAGCATCAATTAAACGGGGAATGGATGAGGAAATCATTACTACAGCAACTATACCACGGATCGGGTTATAGAGCCCTAAGGATAATTTGAAACATACTTCTGGACAGATTCAGAGATTGTGTTAGTTTGCACAGTTTCATAGCAAATCGATTAAAATCGATCCATCGAAGTAAGACTACTCCTCAGCAGTGGCGGCATGTACCGACTAAGCAGAATCCTGCGGACATCGATTCAAGGGGAATGTCTGCTTCAAAACTCAAAATCTGTAAGGTATGGTTTTATGAGCATTTATATCTACATATATAGTCCGGAGGATAGCTGGCCAGGGAAATTCGAAGGAAAAAACACGGAAATGGAGAAAAAGAAGTCAAAAATAGTGCTCTCAGCAACATATGAAACAAGTATCATCAATAGAATTGACCATCATAACTCATTTGGACGTTTACATCGATTCATTAATAATTGCAAGTACAACGATCGAAATCATCGACGAGTAACAGAGCATCTTTCTCCAAAAGAACGAGACAAAGCCACTCAGACGATATTGAAGGAGGTGCAGCATCAGGTGTGGAAGGAAGAACTCAAGTAACTGGCATATGAAAAATATATCAGCAGTCAAAGCCCCTTCGTGTTGGAGGGCGCTTAGAAGCAGCTATCTATCTATCATATAATCATGATCTCAGTAAACTGCTGATGCAGGAGCTCCATCTGAAAAATCTGCACGTCGGGGCACAGGGATTGCTGGCAACTGTACGTCAGAAATACTGGCCCATCAGAGGAAAAACCATGGTAAGGTCAGTGGTTCAAAAATGCACTCGTTACGACAGAGCAAAAGGTTACGACGCAGACAATGTTCAAGCTGCCAAACATTTCATGAACACATGGGTAGATTTTTTCGGACCAGTGTGGATTCACTTCAAGATCAGAGGCAAGCAGCCCCGCAAGGCAAACGTTGCAGTATTCTGTTGTTTCGTAACCAAAGCCACTCACTTTGAAGTAGTAGCAGATCTAACTACAGTTGCATAGGGGCGTTTAAACGTTTCACAGGGAGGAGAGGAAATTGTAGAAACCTCTATTGTAAGAATGCAACAAACTTTGTTGGAGCAAGAAACCAACTCAAGGAGATCGAATCGTTGCACGGCTAGGAGTATGGATTTCCATTTCAATCCACCGAGAGCCTCCCATTTTGGTGGCCTGTGGAGTCTGCATTTAAATCAGCTAAGCATATCCTGAAAAGAAATCTTCTTTCCCCGAACCTAACTTATGAGGAGCTTAAAACGTTGATGATAGAGATAGAGAGAAGCAATTCTTAATTCCAGACCTCTGACCCCTCTGTCATCAGACCCCAACGATCTACCCCAACGATTCAATTTCCGATTTCCCTGTGTAATCATACGTCTGAAATCAAGAAATGTCAAATACAAAGGTCGGGCCCTCATAGGATCCAACTCCACAATCTAAATGAATGGATTTACGGTTTGGCAAGAAAAACTACTCTTAACGTTGTGTGCGGTTAAAATACCACGCAACTAACGATTTGAGGATCAGGTATTGAAAGGTTGCAGAAGGACGGACAATATATACCCTTCTTTCACAAGAGTATCATATATCCCACTAAGTAATCTTAGTGATGTCATAATTCCAAACTCAGAAACAACTCTGATTCCGTCATTTCATGTCTACCATGGTCACATGATTGAAATCGAAGTACTGAAGCGGAATATCTAAAAGGTCCGCGACATCCTACCAACTGGATTAAAGAGACATAACATTCACCATATAATAGAATATGCCGGAGTACTAACAGCAGTTTCAATCATCATTTTCTTGTCCATTCAGTGTTGGCTCAAGGCAAGAAAAAATAAACGGATCGCCAACCAGCACCAAAACCAAGGAACCTTACGAAGAGTGCTGATATAACAAGACAGCATCCGCAAGCAGGAACCCAGGAATGTAGATTTAGTACATATAGTACATATAGTATATGTATTAATGACTAATGTATCATATGTATATCGTAGTGTGATTATCACATATATAAGTATACAAATAACAACATTCCGACCGTCCGCGAACAACTTAGCTGCTCGTCATCTTAAACCACACTCATGTGAGAATAGTCAGCCTTCTGATGAACCAGCGCATTCCCATCGTCTGGTCATCTGAAACCACACACACTTGAATAATAATTAAGCTAGCGACACTGTCGCATAACAAAAAAAGAATCATTAATAAAGTATCCGTCAGCACAGTAACACCGCAAAATATTAAAAGTAACATATTTTATTTATTGCATGGCGGTCCTGCCTGTGTGACCAATGTCTGCCACACCTGGGCCTAAACCCATATCCTTAAAAGAGTACAAGGCTAGACAGCAAAGGAGAGCCGACCGAAAGCAATTTAACAGCAATATCCTACCAACACAACACAAGAAAAGAGGTGGAGTACTTGTGCAAGAAAGGAGGCAATTGGCGAACTTAAAGGCGGCCCTGCACACTGAACCACCACCACCATGGGAAATAGCCAATAAGTTATGGGAAAAAATTAATATCATAACTCAAAACGTATACTCCGGTCGCAGCACATCAGCATCAGAACCAACAAAACAATGCAGAAGTCAGCAAGAGGATGAAATCAACAACTACCCCAACAACCCAACGGAAGAGGAACGTTAGATTAACTTAATAAAAAAAAAGTGTATTTGTTATGTTAAGAATTATTGTGTCAAGACAAAGTATCCTCTGTCCAGATTATTGTAGCGGATTAGAGAGCATCTTTAACTAGGACACATACATAGTGGCGTAAAGCCGTTGACAAAACACATAGGTAGGGAATAAATGTTATAAAATAATATATATGTAAAAATAACGTTTTAAAAATAAAAAAAATAATAATGTTGCAGAAATTAATGAAAAATTCGCAAAAATTATTAAAAAATAAAACCATAAAAGCGACTATGGGCAAGCAAGAGTTCAAGTTAGAAAGGCCGAGTGCCAATGTAATTAATTAAGTAGAAGTAGTTGAACAAAAAGTCAGTATTGAAACATACCTCATTATAATCATTGCACTGTTGGCTGCCCATTTGGCAATGAAGTTGTATATGTGGCATAAGAAGTCATTAAAGAAAACTTATATGGCAAGAACTGCGTCTCTTGCACACATCTAATCTAAAAATAAAAAAGTATAAAATATGTAAATGTACAACATGCTATGACTTTATCGACATATACGACGGCTAGTTACAAACAAAGAGCCATTACTAGATGATAGGGTAGAAGGGATATTAATAGAAAAATAAGAAGCACATTTTCGCTGAAAACTTGAAATTACAATTCACGAGTACTTATTTCTATGTACGTGAGATTGGCATACTTACTAATAGAAAAGTCTATCACCTCAATACCACAGTTAGAGTTAGGAATGGTTAAAGATTGTCGACAAACGAGAAAATAAAGAAGCATTTGACAAATCTTATAAATGTTTCAATACGGATAAACCTACAGGTCGGGAAACTTTAAACAGACACATCGAGGTATTGCTACACAGCTTAGAAAATATTAGAGTAATATTAAATGTAAATTATTCGAGGTTAACTAACCAACGTAAGGACAAAGCTCATGAAATATTTAATGACAATCGATAGTAATACCAAGAGTTTGTGTTCGCTTGTGACCCGAACTGTGCAGGTTCGAGCCCGGACTTAGCTGCATTAGAGTTGGTAAATAGCATAAACGATGGCAACGACATCATTGCTAAATAATCTAATAAAATCAAAGTTAAAAGGAACAGCTATAAATCCAATCGCTGAAACAGAAACAACATTAGCACAAGTAGTTTAAAAATGAAAAACAACACTAAAAGGCGAATCGGTTGATGTCATTACCCCAAAGTTGATGAACGTTCGCCAAAGCTCCAAACCGGCAAATACATATTGTAATATGCGAGCTACGGCTCGAGTAGATAAAACAATATTCTGTGAAATTTATTTCTTTATTTTCTAGTCTATAGAACAATTCAGGTTCACACTATATTATTCTTCGCAATTCTTTTCTTACAATGGTCTCTGTCCTCTCAAATCACTTTATCTCCTTTCGATTACTTAATTCACAAATCCAAACTAATTACTTCTTCTTGTTAAATCTCAACTTTCAATTTATCACAAAATTACAACTTCGCCCATTATCACTTTTCTAATCTCTTCGCCACAGTTTAAAAACTACTGCTGCTTTCTCAATCGCCATCTGTCCTTATATAGCAAAGTTTCTGATAGCCAGAAACTTCTAGCAAATTCTTCGACCACTGGAACAAGAGAAATAATTCTTGCAGTTATAATTCCCTTTTATCCCTGATATTATTCGTCTCTTTCGTTGACATGAGCTGTGGAGACTTCGTCCCAGACACGAACCTCGAATGAAAGTCACTTCGGAATTTGCTGCATAGCCGTAGGAGCGTAGTTATTATTATGCTACACTGCCCCCCTCTTAGACGTGTTCGTCCCGAACAAGTGCATCCTCATTTCGGCCATTGTATCGACTCAGTCGGTCCACATGAACCACTTTCATTTTGGCCCTCGGTCCTCGCTGGATGCGGTAGACAACATCGTTGATGCGGGTTACTATTCTGTAGGGACCTTCCCAGTTCCGCTGTAATTTAGGTGATTTCCCCTTTTGGCGATGGGGATTATACAGCCACACCAGATCTCCTTCCTGGAATCCTGACGTTGTTGCCTTGGCATCATACCTGGTCTTCATGCGGTCGCTCGTCCTTTGGTGTATGTCCCTAAGCCTTTCCCTAAGGTCCGCCACGTACTCTTCTTCATTTCTGGGCTCATTGGTAGGAGATCCAAATTTCACCTCACTGGGTAAACGAGCTATTCCACCAAATAAGATTTCGAACGGCGTATGTCGAGTAGTGCTATGCACGGCACTTCTATAGGCCATCAAAAACAAGGGAATCTGCCGGTCCCAATCCCGTTGGTAGTCACCTACGACCTTCGAGAGATGTCCGTCCAAAGTCCTATTGAAACGCTCCACCATACCGTCCGACTGTGGATGAAGCGGGGTTGTCCTTGTCTTTTTGATTCCGAGTAGTTGACACATCTCTTGGAAGATTCTTGACTCGAAGATCCGCCCTTGGTTAGAATGCAATTCCAAGGGCACACCGAATCTGCTAACCCAATTGTAGACGATCTGCTCCGCCACGGTTCTGGCTTCCTGGTTAGGGATCGGAAACGCTTCCGGCCACTTACTGAAGTAGTCCATCACTACGAGTATATACCGATTACCATTGTCGGTTTCCGGAAAGGGCCCTGCGATGTCAATGGCGATTCGTTCGAAAGGTGCTCCCACGTTGTATTGGTGCATCTTACCTCGAGTTTTGATTCTCGGACCCTTGCTAGCTGCACACACGTCGCATTTTCTGCACCAGTCTTCGATATCTTCCTTCGCTTTTAACCAATAAAAACGTTCTCGTACATTTTCTAGCGTCTTATTCACTCCCAAGTGGCCTCCGGTCGCCCCGCCATGCATTTCCTGTAACACCTCCTCGACCCTCGTCCGCGGTACGACAAGCTGCATTACAAACGACTTTCTGTCGGAGGATTCCCATTTTCTTCTCAGAACACCTTCTTGGACATGGAGGGAGTCCCACTGCGCAAAATATGCCTTTAAGGTCGGGCTTCTGTGAGAGATGTCCTGATGATCCGGTTTCTCCATGTTCTCCTTCCAGGCCAGAATCGGCTCGATATCCGGGTCTTCCTTCTGAGCGTTCCGGATCTCATCTACGCTCCAGCCGGCGATAGGTTCGGCTCTCATTCTTTGGATGGAAACCAGCTCCCGTTCTTCCTGACGCGCACAATGTTCTGCATGGTCTCCGGGACAGTGCATTCGCATTAGAGTGGAGCCTTCCTTTACGATGCTGTATTTCGTAGTCGTAGATTTGCAGCCTTTCGATCCATCTTGCGACCTGACCCTCAGGACTCTTGAACTGTAATAGCCATTTTAAGGCTGCATGGTCTGTGCGAAGAACGAACTTCCTCCCGTAGAGGTATTTGTGAAAATGCTTCGTAGCCAAGATCAAAGCTAAAAGTTCTCTCCTTGTCACGCAGTAGTTCCTTTCTGGTTTAGAGAGCACCTTGCTAAAGTAAGCAACCACCTTCTCTTGGTCGTCATGCACCTGGGAGAGTACGGCTCCTACCCCGACATTACTAGCATCTGCATCCACAATGAACGTTTCCCCGGGAGTGGGGTAAGCCAGTATCGGGGCATCGCATAGCCGTTGTTTAAGTGCCTTGAAGCTCTTCTCACACTCAATGGACCATTTGAATTGTTTTCCCTTTTCCGTCAACTGGTGCAGGCTCTTTGCGATCCCGGCAAAATCCTTCACGAACCGTCTGTAGCAGGTGGCTAGGCCCAGGAAGCTCCTTAGTTGGTGTTTATCCTTGGGGACTGGCCAGTTTTTCACCGCTTCGACCTTCTCTGGATCGGTTCTCACTCCTTTCGCTGAAATTATGTGCCCCAGGTACTTGACTTCCGCTCTAAACAGGGCGCACTTCTTGGGGTTGAGCTTCAGGTGGGCACTTCGAAGCCTTTGAAACACATCCCTTAGATTGTCTCGGTGTTGCGCAAACGTTTTTCCTACGACGATGACATCATCCAAGTATACCAAACAGGTTTTCCATGTTAACCCTTGCAGGACACATTCCATCAATCGCTCGAAAGTCGCCGGAGCATTGCACAGCCCGAATGGCATTACCGTGAATTGCCATAGCCCATTTCCTGCGGTGAAGGCGGTTTTCTCCCGGTCTTCTGGATGGATCTGTACCTGCCAGTAGCCACTCTTCAAGTCGAGAGTGGAAAACCATCGGGCTCCTGATAGTGTGTCTAGCGTGTCGTCAATCCGTGGCAGAGGATAGCTGTCTTTCTTGGTGACGTAATTGAGCTGCCGATAGTCCACGCAGAACCGCGTGCTGCCATCTTTCTTCTTAACCAGTACAACCGGTGATGCCCACGGACTTTTGGAACTTTCAATCAGACCTTCTTTCTCCATTGCCGACACCATTTATGCAACTTCTGTCTGCTTTGCCAATGGAAGGCGCCTAGCAGGCTGACGAATTGGTCTAGTATCACCAGTGTCTATTCGATGTTGTACCAGGTGTGTTCGGCCGTATTCTCCGTCCTGTGAGGCAAATACATCAGCGTACTCATTGATAAGATTCTCTGCCATAGTTCGCTGCTCCTGATTCAGCTCACTGGACTGGAGAATCGTCTCTCTCGTTTCCGCTGTCCAAGGTGATGGGAGAGGTTTTGGAGCATCATGTTCAGATATTTTTGCGACGGCGGTAATCGGCGTGCATTTTCCAGTCACCTCCCCTCGCCTTAGTTTGACAGTGTGTGGTCTTGCGTTCAAAACCCTCACTGGAACCATGGTGTTCTTTGGTTCGACTAACGTCTTTCCCACGAAGTAGTCTTGAGAATTCTTCTCTGGGTCTGGTTCTACTATGTAAAATCGGTGGCTCCCAAGATCACCTTCCAGCTTCGTCCAAATGATTGTCTCTGAAGACGGCGGCAAAACTTCGTCTTTACTGTCCTGAGAGTTACGGCATTCTCGTTTCCGTACACCATCGGAATCTCCACATTTCGATACCTCAGTACTTGCACCCCGATGTCCAAGATTACTTCATTTGCTTTCATGAAGTCTATTCCGATGATGCACTCGTCGCATATATCTGCCACCAGAAACGCATGGGAGAACGTCAGTCCTGCCAGAGTAATCGTAAGACGAACTTCTTCAAATACCTTCGCCATTTCCCCTGTTGCAGTCTTCAGGCAGTAGCTGTTGGTGTTGTGCAGCCAGGAGCTTCTGACGATATCTCTTCTTACAATGGAGGCAGTGGCGCCTGTGTCGATGGTGGCTACGCACTTCTTCTTGTTGATTAGTGCCTCCACTGTCAGGCTCTTGTTACCCCGTTTGGTTTGCGAAACTTGAATGGTGGTCCTGGGGGCCTCGATTCCAGTAACCAACTTCTGCCCCGCGAAGTTGGTCCTTACGCATTTCCCGACTGCTGGTTTTGGAAAGTCTGACTGACAGGATGGATGTTATCACCGCCAGATGCTTCCTCTCTGCTTCTCCTACTTCCGCAATGTGGACAATTTCCTCGTCTAGGTGCACTTCTGCACTGCCGTTGTAGGTGTCCGGTTTGGTTGCAATTCCAGCAACGGATTTGACTTCCGCGAGCTCTGTCTTCATCCATGACGGCTGTTCTCTGGCATGAGCATTCCACGACGGACATTTCCCTCACACGGTGTATTCCCTGGTATGCTTGGTCCGCAGCCTTCATTGACAAAGCGAATGCCAATGCCTCGGAGAGTGTTCGCTTTTCAGCCATCCTTACAGCCATTTGCAGTTGTCTGTCCTCTATGGCCTGAATAAAAGCTTCCACCGCCACTTCGTTGATAAGCTCCTCACCGGCTTTAGGGTATGAAAGATGGGCTAGTCGCTCTATATCCGCTTCCAACTGTTGGAGCGTTTCCCCCATTTTTTGAACTCGACTACGCAGCTGAACCCTGTACACCTGCTGCATGTGTTCATCCCCAAACCGCATCTCGATAGCCTGAACCAGAGAATCGTAGTTCTGCTGTTTATCTTCCGGGATGATCTGCAAGAGCTCCGCAGCTGGACCCCTCAGTGCAAGTGTGAGTGCAATGGACTTCTCTTCATCGTCCCAGCTATTGGTCATTGCGGCCGCTTCGAATTGCCTTTTATAAATTGGCCATGATGTTTGACCATCGAAGATAAGAGGCTGCATCTCCTTTCTTCTCAGACCGTCAGTGGAATATTCCGGTGCTTTCTGTCTCTTCACGTTGCTGAGTTCCTTAGTAAGATTTTCGACTTGTTTTTCTACTTTTTCGAACTGAGTCTCTATTTTCCCGAACTGAGTTTCATGCTTCTCAAAGTTTTCATCGAATCTAGTTTCGACTTTTTCGAGTTGCGTCTCGACCTTCTCGATTTTCTCTTCGATCGCTTCGAATTTAGATTCCAAGTTCCTGTTTTGCTCATCAAGTTTGCTTTCCAGAGCATCTAGAGAATTCTTTTGTTCGTCCATTGCTTTCTTTTGTTCGTCCAGCTTAAGTTCTAGAGAATTCCTTTGGTCTTCTATTGCTTTCTTTTGTTCGTCCATGACTAACTTAAGTTGCAGGAGCAGACTCGTTATACCCGGGTCGGCTGCTGTACTTGCTGGTTCCTCTTCCACGTCAAACTCTACGTCGTGCGGATTTTCACCTTCCTGCGTTACTGCTTCTTCCAGACGAATCAGCAGGGCATCTTTTCCCCCAGTTGTGTCGAGGTTCCGCTTACTGAGTTCTGCCTTTAGTTGAATTATAGTTAGTTTTCCCAATTTGCGACCCATTTTGCGCAACTAATTAACTCAACACGGAAATGGTTTTTTTTTTTTTTTTTTTTCAATTTCACACCACGGAAATAGTTATTCACAGAATAAGTTTTATCCCACTTCTGACACCAATGTAATATGCGAGCTACGGCTCGAGTAGATAAAACAATATTCTGTGAAATTTATTTCTTTATTTTTTTAGTCTATAGAACAATTCAGGTTCACACTATATTATTCTTCGCAATTCTTTTCTTACAATGGTCTCTGTCCTCTCAAATCACTTTATCTCCTTTCGATTACTTAATTCACAAATCCAAACTAATTACTTCTTCTTGTTAAATCTCAACTTTCAATTTATCACAAAATTACAACTTCGCCCATTATCACTTTTCTAATCTCTTCGCCACAGTTTAAAAACTACTGCTGCTTTCTCAACCGCCATCTGTCCTTATATAGCAGAAGTTTCTGATAGCCAGAAACTTCTAGCAAATTCTTCGACCACTGGAACAAGAGAAATAATTCTTGCAGTTATAATTCCCTTTTATCCCTGATATTATTCGTCTCTTTCGTTGACATGAGCTGTGGAGACTTCATCCCAGACACGAACCTCGAATGAAAGGACAGTTCGAACCAAAATTCTGCCAGAATGAAAAGTCACTTCGGAATTTGCTGCATAGTCGTAGGAGCGTAGTTATTATTATGCTACAATATGTACAAGAGGTTGAGGAACTTACAAAACAAATTACAAAGCGCGTATATTTCAGACGGACTAGCACCTCAATTGGATGAGATATACTGCACAAAAACAGTCATAAAAGCCATCATCAAGGATTCGGTCAGTTCAGTGACATGAATTAGGCAGTGGCCAAATTAGTAAATTGCTGTACTGAAGCTTATGGCCAGCCAAATACAGTACTACATTTTAGAGGTAATTGCAGTAGAAATTATTATAATATTGTAATATGCGAGCTACGGCTCGAGTAGATAAAACAATATTCTGTGAAATTATTTCTTTATTTTCTAGTCTATAGAACAATTCAGGTTCACACTATACTATTCTTCGCAATTCTTTTCTTACAATGTCTCTGTCCTCTCAAATCACTTTATCTCTTTTCCATTACTTAATTCACAAATTCAAACCAATTACTTCTTCTTGTTCAATCTGAACTTTCAATTTACCACAAAATTACAACTTCGCCCATTATCACTTTTCTAATCTCTTCGCCACAGTTTAAAAACTACTGCTGCTTTCTCAATCGCCATCTGTCCTTATATAGCAGAAGTTTCTGATAGCCAGAAACTTCTAGCAAATTCTTCGACCACTGGAACAAGAGAAATAATTCTTGCAGTTATAATTCCCTTTTATCCCTGATATTATTCGTCTCTTTCGTTGACATGAGCTGTGGAGACTTCGTCCCAGACACGAACCTCGAGAATGCCGTAACTCTCAGGACAGTCATCAGCAAAGACGAAGTTTTGCCGCCGTCTTCAGAGACAATCATTTGGACGAAGCTGGAAGGTGATCTTGGGAGCCACCGATTCTACATAGTAGAACCAGACCCAGAGAAGAATTCTCAAGACTACATCGTGGGAAGACGTTAGTCGAACCAAAGAACACCATGGTTCCAGTGAGGGTTTTGAATACAAGACCACACACTGTCAAACTAAGGCGAGTGGAGGTGACTGGAAAATGCACGCCGATTACCGCCGTCGCAACAATATCTGAACATGATGCTCCAAAACCTCTCCCATCACCTTGGCCAGCGGAAACGAGAGAGACGATTCTCCAGTCCAGTGACCTGAATCAGGAGCAGCGAACTATGGCAGAGAATCTTATCAATGAGTACGCTGATGTATTTGCTTCACAGGACGGAGAATACGGCCGAACACACCTGGTACAACATCGAATAGACACTGGTGATACTAGACCAATTCGTCAGCCTGCTAGGCGCCTTCCACAGGCAAAGCAGACAAAAGTTGCAGAGATGGTGTCGGCAATGGAGAAAGAAGGTCTGATTGAAAGTTCCAAAAGTCCGTGGGCATCACCGGTTGTACTGGTTGAGAAGAAAGATGGCAGCACGCGGTTCTGCGTGGACTATCGGCAGCTCAATTACGTCACCAAGAAAGACAGCTATCCTCTGCCACGGATTGACGACACGCTAGACACACTATCAGGAGCCCGATGGTTTTCCACTCTCGACTTGAAGAGTGGCTACTGGCAGGTTCAGATCCATCCAGAAGACCAGGAGAAAACCGCATTCACCGCAGGAAATGGGCTATGGCAATTCACGGTAATGCCATTCGGGCTGTGCAATGCTCCGGCGACTTTCGAGCGATTGATGGAATGTGTCCTGCAAGGGTTAACATGGAAAACCTGTTTGGTATACTTGGATGATGTCATCGTCGTTGGAAAAACGTTTGCGCAACACCGAGACAATCTAAGGGATGTGTTTCAAAGGCTTCGAAGTGTCCACCTGAAGCTCAACCCCAAGAAGTGCGCCCTGTTTAGAGCGGAAGTCAAGTACCTGGGGCACATAATTTCAGCGAAAGGAGTGAGAACCGATCCAGAGAAGGTCGAAGCGGTGAAAAACTGGCCAGTCCCCAAGGATAAACACCAACTAAGGAGCTTCCTGGGCCTAGCCACCTACTACAGACGGTTCGTGAAGGATTTTGCCGGGATCACAAAGAGCCTGCACCAGTTGACGGAAAAGGGAAAACAATTCAAATGGTCCATTGAGTGTGAGAAGAGCTTCAAGGCACTTAAACAACGGCTATGCGATGCCCCGATACTGGCTTACCCCACTCCCGGGGAAACGTTCATTGTGGATGCAGATGCTAGTAATGTCGGGGTAGGAGCCGTACTCTCCCAGGTGCATGACGGCCAAGAGAAGGTGGTTGCGTACTTTAGCAAGGTGCTCTCTAAACCAGAAAGGAACTACTGCGTGACAAGGAGAGAACTTCTAGCTTTGATCTTGGCTACGAAGCATTTTCACAAATACCTCTACGGGAGGAAGTTCGTTCTTCGCACAGACCATGCAGCCTTAAAATGGCTATTACAGTTCAAGAGTCCTGAGGGTCAGGTCGCAAGATGGATCGAAAGGCTGCAAATCTACGACTACGAAATACAGCATCGTAAAGGAAGGCTCCACTCTAATGCGGATGCACTGTCCCGGAGACCATGCAGAACGGATTGTAAACATTGTGCGCGTCAGGAAGAACGGGAGCTGGTTTCCATCCAAAGAATGAGAGCCGAACCTATCGCCGGCTGGAGCGTAGATGAGATCCGGAACGCTCAGAAGGAAGACCCGGATATCGAGCCGATTCTGGCCTGGAAGGAGAACATGGAGAAACCGGATCATCAGGACATCTCTCACAGAAGCCCGACCTTAAAGGCATATTTTGCGCAGTGGGACTCCCTCCATGTCCAAGAAGGTGTTCTGAGAAGAAAATGGGAATCCTCCGACGGAAAGTCGTTTGTAATGCAGCTTGTCGTACCGCGGACGAGGGTCAAGGAGGTGTTACAGGAAATGCATGGCGGGGCGACCGGAGGCCACTTGGGAGTGAATAAGACGCTAGAAAAGGTACGAGAACGTTTTTATTGGTTAAAAGCGAAGGAAGATATCGAAGACTGGTGCAGAAAATGCGACGTGTGTGCAGCTAGCAAGGGTCCGAGAATCAAAACTCGAGGTAAGATGCACCAATACAACGTGGGAGCACCTTTCGAACGAATCGCCATTGACATCGCAGGGCCCTTTCCGGAAACCGACAATGGTAATCGGTATATACTCGTAGTGATGGACTACTTCAGTAAGTGGCCGGAAGCGTTTCCGATCCCTAACCAGGAAGCCAGAACCGTGGCGGAGCAGATCGTCTACAATTGGGTTAGCAGATTCGGTGTGCCCTTGGAATTGCATTCTGACCAAGGGCGGAACTTCGAGTCAAGAATCTTCCAAGAGATGTGTCAACTACTCGGAATCAAAAAGAAAAGGACAACCCCGCTTCATCCACAGTCGGACGGTATGGTGGAGCGTTTCAATAGGACTTTGGACGAACATCTCTCGAAGGTCGTAGGTGACTACCAACGGGATTGGGACCGGCAGATTCCCTTGTTTTTGATGGCCTATAGAAGTGCCGTGCATAGCACTACTCGACATACGCCGTTCAAAATCTTATTTGGTGGAATAGCTCGTTTACCCAGTGAGGTGAAATTTGGATCTCCTACCAATGAGCCCAGAAATGAAGAAGAGTACGTGGCGGACCTTAGGGAAAGGCTTAGGGACATACACCAAAGGACCAGAAGCCAGATTAAGATGACGAGCGACCGCATGAAGACCAGGTATGATGCCAAGGCAACAACGTCAGGATTCCCTGAAGGAGATCTGGTGTGGCTGTATAATCCCCATCGCCAAAAGGGGAAATCACCTAAATTACAGCGGAAGGTCCCTACAGAATAGTAACCCGCATCAACGATGTTGTCCACCGCATCCAGCGGGGACCGAGGGCCAAAATGAAAGTGGTTCATGTGGACCGACTGAGTCGATACAATGGCCGAAATGAGGATGCACTTGTTCGGGACGAACACGTCTAAGAGGGGGGCAGTGTAGCATAATAATAACTACGCTCCTATGACTATGCAGCAAATTCCGAAGTGACTTTTCATTCTGGCAGAATTTTGGTTCGAACTGTCCTTTCATTCGAGGTTCGTGTCTGGGACGAAGTCTCCACAGCTCATGTCAACGAAAGAGACGAATAATATCAGGGATAAAAGGGAATTATAACTGCAAGAATTATTTCTCTTGTTCCAGTGGTCGAAGAATTTGCTAGAAGTTTCTGGCTATCAGAAACTTCTGCTATATAAGGACAGATGGCGATTGAGAAAGCAGCAGTAGTTTTTAAACTGTGGCGAAGAGATTAGAAAAGTGATAATGGGCGAAGTTGTAATTTTGTGATAAATTGAAAGTTGAGATTTAACAAGAAGAAGTAATTAGTTTGGATTTGTGAATTAAGTAATCGAAAGGAGATAAAGTGATTTGAAAGGACAGAGACCATTGTAAGAAAAGAATTGCGAAGAATAATATAGTGTGAACCTGAATTGTTCTATAGACTAGAAAATAAAGAAATAAATTTCACAGAATATTGTTTTATCTACTCGAGCCGTAGCGCGCATATTACAATACACTAAACGCGTACGAAACAACAAGTCTACACAGCATAGATCAGGGAATAAAAAATACATGCCTTAGGAAAAGTCTACACTGCCTTAAAATTTTAAAATCTACTAATAGCACATGAATTTCAAGTCGTTAGTGATGATTTTCCAATCGGTCTTGATTTTGTCAAGAAATATCATTGTTTGATATTTGAGCATGGAAGAGGTACCTCCTGGTGAGTTAATGCAGCCGTCTAACAAATGCTACTATCTTTCTCTCCATGTTGTTTTTAAAACCGATAGCAGCACAACAAAGATAACAGTGGTTTTCGACAGTTCCGCAAAAACGAACACTTCAATGTCATTAAACGATACGCTTTTTGTTGGTCCCATAATTCAATGAGACATACGAGTATTCTCTATTTGCTTACGATTTCGACGTCATTTGTACTCAATATCGGGTGACATTGAAAAGATGTATGGACAAATTCGGATTTCGCACAGTCATTCCCAATACCAGAGGACAGTTTGGCGCGAAAATCTTGAGGACCCTGTCAAGTACTTTCGACTCTTAAAGGTCACCTACGGCACAGCATCTGCACCCTTCATTGCAGTTCGAACCTTAAGGCAACTTGCACTTGACTCAGCTGAATCATATCCTTTAGCATCTGCAGCCGTCTTAAATGACTTTTACGTTGATGACGTTATAACTGGTGCGGATACTATCGATGACGTTGTGGCACTCCAATCTGAACTAGTCAATTTGAGGAATCTAACTCGGTGAAGGTCCTTGGGCTACAGGGGTCTCCTCAAGGGATTGTTTTTCGTACAGGGTAAGGCTAAGTGAATTAATTGCATTCGCCAAACGTAGCATATTTTCGGACACATCTAGAGTGTTCGATCTAATGGGATTTCTTGCTCCAGTAATTATAGCTCTAAAGATCCTTCTTCAAGACGTATGACGGCATAAACTAAGTTGTGATGAGGAAATTCCAAAGGAACTGGCCGATCGGTGGAAGGTAATTCGGGAAGACTTACCACTCGTCAAAAGCATACATATTCCCAGGATATTATGGACGGATAGGATGGGAATTACACGCATATGCAGCAGTGGTTTACTGCACAAGTGTAAACTCATATGGATTGATATCGGTATCGCTTGTATCTGCTAAGAGTAAGGTTGCTCCCATTAGGATGTTGTTTCTGCCCAGATTGGAACCTTGTGGAGCTCTTCTGTTAACTCGTCTAATAAATAAACTTAAAATTTCTTTACAGGAGAAAGAAATCAAAGTTTTCGCTTGGACAGATTCGTTAATTCAGCTCCACCAAAGAAATGGTTAGTGTTTATAGGAAATCTGACTTCTGAAATTATATCATCGTTACCATTCAATTGTTGGAATCACGTTCAATCAGCTTACAATCCAGCTGACCGTGCTTCTCGTGGGATTCCAGCGTCTCTTTTATATATCAATGAGTTGTGGTGGAAAGGACCTTCGTAGCTCAGGCAGGAGAAGACTTAGTGGCCTGAATCGAATTATTCTTCCAAGGAGTTTAAAGTAGACCAGTTGAAAGAAAGGAGTAAACCAAAAACACAGGTATTAGTGTCCAGCTTGGAACCAAAATCCATCTTGGAAACTGTTTCAGACAACACATCAAATTGGTATAAATGTTTAAGAGTGGTAGCATACATATGTTCTTCGTTTTATGCCAATTTTCGATCTTCATAATATCAATTCTTATCCACAGATGAAATTTGTGAAGCTAAAATTCGTGTAATAAAATGTGCTCAGTTGTCTTTATTTTCGTCTGAAATCTATACGTTAAAAAGTGGAAACGAACTTGCGGTGTACTTAGGGTTAACGGGCATATACAGGCATCTGAATATTGAGAACCATCCCATTATTCTTAGTAAATTGCATCGAATATCAGAACTCATCGTACAATACATCCATAAAAAATACTTGCATGCGGGTGTGGCACTAATGTCTGCATGCATAAAAGAGAACTTTCATATTCTGGGCTGTAGAAACTTGTTACGTAGAACAGTGCATAACGGAACAAACTTTCATGGAGCTAAGCGTTTGCTCAGTGAGATGTACGATCGTCTCCTTAGTCAGCAGCACTGAAATATTGTTACAGATCATCTCTTCCAGGATAACATCTGTTGGAAATTCCTACCGCCTTCAGCTCCTCACTTTGGGGTTTTATGGGAGGCACGAGTAAAGTCGGTTAAGTAACATTTGAAGAGAGTCATAGGTGATAATAAACTGACTTATGAGGAGATGTATTCTCTCTTAACAAATATCGAAGCACTCTTGAATTCCCGTCCGATGTGGCAAACTTCGGACACAGAACCAACTGCTTTAAGCCCGTCGCACTTTATGATATTAGAATCGTATACTGCTTTACCTCAGCGTGATACTAAAAACTCTAATTTGTCAATTTGGAAACGTTGGCATCGGGAGCACTTGACAGAACTCCAACAAAGACGCAAGTGGCAAAGTACTCAACCCAACTTAGCAGTTGATGACATCGTACTGCTGAAGGAGCCAAACCTCCCACCATCTAAATGAATCCTGGGACGAATCAAGGAAACTCATTCAGGAAAGGATAGCAAAATCAGGGTTCTCACTGTTCCGGCAAATTTTGGAGACTACACTCGACCTGTGGTCAAGGTTGCCCCAATTCATTTTTCTGAAAGACCGGAGTCTTTCAGGGGGCTGAATGCTATAAAATCTGTCCCGAAATTTAAACAACATACGCAAATTACCCTATAAATATTAGCTATCTCAATTTGTTCTAAAAGCTCTCATGTAACATTCTCTCTATTGTTCTAATCTCACTTATCTTGTTTTTGATCTTAGAAATGTTAACGCACCGTCTGTGCAAATTAACTTTACCTCGCTCTCTTCTTGTTTAATAGGCGACCTGTGAGGATCGTTAACCGCATTGTAAGCAGCTAGTAATACTATACAAATATATGCATATATTGTTGAAATTTCTCGTCTATAATTTTTGCCTTATCTTCAATCAATTGTTTTCTTCATCGTTGCTAATAAGATCATAATCCAAAACAATACGAGTATGTATATTAAAAACTATAGAATACCGCACACCGCGCTCTATCTAGTTTGTGATAGGTTCTTTTACATGAAGGATTCCTCGGAGCTTTTCCTTTTTATTCTATCAAGCTTTGTTATTCCTGCTGTCATGCGAAGCATCTTCATCTCAGCTGTCGTTAATTTGCTCTCATCCTTTTTTGTACATTGTCCAGCATTGTGAACCGTATGTGAGCGCCGGATGTACAACTGTGGTGCAGAGCCTTCCTTGGGGAGGTTGCAGGGACGTTTGATTTTCACTTATTATAGCTCCATCGCCAGTAAAGAATAATTGATGCACTTTGGGGTCTGTCACGTTTCCTTCAAGCAGATAATCAAGGACTGCAATAAATAGCAAAGGACTGAGGTGTACATCGACTTTGATTGGGAACTCTTCGGTGACTCCTGCTTGACATCTTACTCTTGTCCTTGCTCCCTCGTACATGTACATGATCATGCGCACGTAGGTTTTTGGAACTCCTCGTTGTCTTAGCGCCACCCATAAGAGATCTCTTGGTTGCATTCTTATATATGGATGATTTAGTTGTATTGGACTGTTTAGAACCTCATATGTTAAAAAAATTAATAGATGTATTCAAAGTATGTCGAAAATACAATCTAAAATTACATCCTGATAATTGCTAATTTTTCAGTCACGAAGTGAAATGTATTCTTCCAGATGATAAGATGTATTCTTCAGATAACATTGGACTATTCAATACATTTTGCATTTTGCAACTATTACAGACGATTTGTTCCAAATTTCGCTGATCATTCAAGTCTTTTAACGAGACTCTGTAAGAAAAACACACCCTTTGAATGGACTATGGAATGTTGTAAATTCCAATACTTAAAACCGGCGCTATTAAGCCCTAACATTTTGCAGTTTCCAGGTTTCCAGAAGCAATTCTGCATAACCGCCGATGCTAGTAAATACGCCTGCGGTGCTATGCTTAGTCAATAGCACAATGGATACCAACTCCCTGTAGCATACGCCTCAAGATCATTCACCAAAGGCGAAATCAATAAATTTACAATTGCTGCCATTCATTCCGAAATTAAACAATTCAGACCTTAATAAAGGTCCCTTCCATTCGTGTGAAAAATATAACGCACACAACACGAGTGGTTGCAAGAAGCTAGGCCCTGACACTTAAAGAGCTGTTGCGCCAAATATTAATTTATTTTTTTTAAATGGACACGTATGAGACTGGATCTCGAGGAATACGAGTATGATTTTACTGTAGAGTACTTGAGGGAAAAAGAATACTATGTAGCAGACGCATTGTCGCGCATAGATTTTAAAGAAATTCAAAATATAAAAAATTCAGTCAACAAAATATTAAAAGAAATAACTAGACAACAACTCGAAAACACAGAAAAGTCATCAGACAAAACAAAAATCTAAGAAGCGTTCAGTAGCAGAAATAAGAAAAACAGTGCCAATTAGCTATTAATGGCTACTGTTTAAAAGTTATAAAGTATAAAAAAGTGATCACTAAAAGAATAAATCAGCTAGTCACAATGGAAAAATTGACTTGTATCAATTATTTCCACTGCTTGAAAAAATAGCAAGTGATAATGGATTAATAAAGCTGCAGCAGTCACTAGGTGACAATATATTTGGAAAGATCCGGATTAATAAGTATAAAGAAAAAGGAAATAGAGCTCTAAAAAACATACGAATTGCACTGATGCCAATAATAACAAAAATTACAAATGATGACGAAAGAACACTATTATACAAAGGTACCCTGAAGATCCAATCTGGGGTGGCCACGAAGGGATTACGCGTACATTAAAATAGATATAACAGAAATATCTTTGGAAATACATGACGAGAGATGTTATAAAATACGTTAAAAGATGTGACAAATGTCAAAGAAACAATTCACTGAAAAACATAAAAGAACCAATGATAATAACTGATACACAAGCAACTGAATTTGATGTAGTGCTAATAGATATCATTGGACCATTACCAAGATCAGAAAATGGCAATGCGTACGCGGTCACAGTAATATGTGATTTAACTAAATATCTGGTATCAGGACCAATCGCTGATAAAAGTGCAAAAACCATTACGAAAGCAATCTTTGATCATTTCATACTACTTTACGGCACCGAGTATAAAAACCAAATATTTGGTGAAATCTGTAAACTACTGAATGTAGAAAATGTTACCTCAACGGCATACCACCACCAAACATTGTGAACTGTTTAAAGAAACCACAGGATACTTAATGAATACGTTCAATCATACCTTTCAATAGAAAAAGCAGATTGAGATGAGTGGCTAAGATACTGTAACATCACCTAAAACGATGCTACAATAATGTAGAATAACAACTACGCTACTCCAGCCCATTCCAAAGTGTCTTTTCATTCGAGGTTCGTGTCTGCGGTTAAGTCTCCACAGTTCATGAAAGAGACGGATAATATCACGGATAAGAAAGAATTATAACTGCAAGAAATGGAATTATTACATCAGAATTTTTCTTGTTCCAGTGGTCGAAGAATTTGCTAGAAGTTTTTGGCTATCAGAAACTTCTGCTATATAAGGACAGATGGCGATCGAAAGGGGGCAGTAGTTTTTAAACTGTGGCGAAGAGATTAGAAAAGCGATAATGGGCGAAGTTGTAATTTTGTGATAAATTGAAAGTTGAGAGTTAACAAGAAGAAGTAATTAGTTTGGATTTGTGAATTAAGTAATTGAAAGGAGATAAAGTGATTTAAAAGGAAAAAGACCTTGTAAGAAAAGAATTGCGAAGAATAGTATAGTGTGAACCTGAATTGTTCTATAGACTAAAAAAAAAATAATAAAGAAATAAATTTCACAGAATATCGTTTTATCTACTCGAGCCGTAGCTTGTATATTACATTGGTGTCAGAAGCGGGATAAAACTTATTCTGTGAATAACTATTTCCGTGGTGTGAAATTGCACAATAAAAAAAAAAAAAAAACCATTTCTGTGTTGACTTAATTAGTTGCGCAAAATGGGTCGCAAATTGGGAAAACTAACTATAACTCAACTAAAGGCAGAACTCAGTAAGCGGAACCTCGACACAACTGGGGGAAAAGATGCCCTACTGATTCGTTTGGAAGAAGCAGTAACGCAGGAAGGTGAAAATCCGCATGACGTAGAGTTTGACGTGGGAGAGGAACCAGCAAGTACAGTAGCCGACCCGGATATAACAAGTCTGCTCCTGCAACTTAAGTCAGTCATGGACGAACAAAGGAAAACAATGGAAGACCAAAAGAAGTCTCTGGAACTTAAGCTCGATGACCAAAAGAAAGCAATAGACGACCAAAAGAACTCTCTAGAACTTAAGCTGGACGAACAAAAGAAAGCAATGGGCGAACAAAAGAAAGCAATGGACGACCAGAGGAATTCTCTAGAACTTAAGCTGGACGAACAAAAGAAAGCAATGGACGAACAAAAGAATTCTCTAGATGCTCTGGAAAGCAAACTTGATAAGCAAAACAAGAACTTGGAATCCAAATTCGAAGCGATCGAAGAGAAAATCGAGAAGGTCGAGACGCAACGCGAAAAAGTCGAAACTAGATTCGATGAAAACTTTGAGAAGCATGAAACTCAGTTCGGGAAGTTAGAGACTCAATTCGTAAAAGTAGAAAAGCAAGTCGAAAATCTTACTAAGGAACTCAGCAACGTGAAGAGACAGAAAGCACGGGAATATTCCACTGACGGTCTGAGAAGAAAGGAGATGCAGCCTCCTATCTTCGATGGTCAAACATCATGGCCAATTTATAAGAGGCAATTCGAAGCGGCCGCAATGACCAATAGCTGGGACGATGAAGAGAAGTCTTTTGCACTCACGCTTGCACTGAGGGGTCCAGCTGCAGAGCTCTTGCAGACCATCCCGGAAGATAAACAGCAGAACTACGATTCTCTGGTTCAGGCTATCGAGATGCGGTTTGGGGATGAACACATGTAGGAGGTGTACAGGGTTCAGCTGCGTAGTCGAGTCCAGAAAAGGGGAGAAACGCTCAGTTGCAAGCGGATATAGAGCGACTAGCCCATCTTTCATACCCTAAAGCCGGTGAGGAGCTTATCAACGAAATGGCGGTGGAAGCTTTTATTCAAGCCATAGAGGACAGACAAATGCAAATGGCTGTAAGGATGGCTGAAAAGCGAACTCTCCCCGAGGCATTGGCATTCGCCTTGTCAATGACGGCTGCGGACCAAGCATACCAGGGAATACACCGTGTCAGGGAAATGTCCGTCGTGGAATGCTCATGCCAGAGAACAGCCGTCATGGATGAAGACAAAGCTAACGGAAGTCAAATCCGTTGCTGGAATTGCAACCAAACCGGACACCTACAACGGCAGTGCAGAAGTGCACCTAGACGAGGAAATTGTCCACATTGCGGAAGTAGGAGAAGCAGAGAGGAAGCATCTGGCGGTGATAACATCCATCCTGTCAGTCAGACTTCCCAAAACCAGCAGTCGGGAAATGCGTAAGGACCAACTTCGCGGGGCAGAAGTTGGTTACTGGAATCGAGGCCCCCAGGACCACCATTCAAGTTTCGCAAACCAAACGGGGTAACAAGAGCCTGATAGTGGAGGCACTAATCAACAAGAAGAAGTGCGTAACTACCATCGACACAGGTGCCACCGCCTCCATTGTAAGAAGAGATATCGTCAGAGGCTCATGGCTGCACAACACCAACAGCTACTGCCTGAAGACTGCAATAGGGGAAATGGCGAAGGTGTTTGGAGAAGTTCATCTTACGATTACTCTGGCGGGACTGACGTTCTCCCATGCGTTTCTGGTGGCAGATATATGCGACGAGTGCATCATCGGAATAGACTTCATGAAAGCAAATTAAGTAATCTTGGACATCGGGATGCAAGTACTGAGGTATCGAAATGTGGAGATTCCGATGGTGTACGGAAACGAGAATGCCGTAACTCTCAGGACAGTCATCAGCAAAGACGAAGTTTTGCCGCCGTCTTCAGAGACAATCATTTGGACGAAGCTGGAAGGTGATCTTGGGAGCCACCGATTCTACATAGTAGAACCAGACCCAGAGAATAATCCTCAAGACTACATCGTGGGAAAGACGTTAGTCGAACCAAAGAACACCATGGTTCCAGTAAGAGTTTTGAACGCAAGACCACACACTGTCAAACTAAGGCGAGGGGAGGTGACTGGAAAATGCACGCCGATTACCGCCGTCGCAACAATATCTGAACGTGATGCTCCAAAACCTCTCCCATCACCTTGGACAGCGGAAACGAGAGAGACGATTCTCCAGTCCAGTGAGCTGAATCAGGAGCAGCGAACTATGGCAGAGAATCTTATCAATGAGTACGCTGATGTATTTGCCTCACAGGACGGAAAATGCGGCCGAATACACCTGGTACAACATCGAATAGACACTGGTGATACTAGACCAATTCGTCAGCCAGCTAGGCGCCTTCCATTGGCAAAGCAGACAGAAGTTGCAGAGATGGTGTCGGCAATGGAGAAAGAAGGTGTGATTGAAAGTTCCAAAAGTCCGTGGGCGTCACCGGTTGTACTGGTTAAGAAGAAAGATGGCAGCACGCGGTTCTGCGTGGACTATCGGCAGCTCAATTACGTCACCAAGAAAGACAGCTACCCTCTGCCACGGATTGACGACACGCTAGACACACTATCAGGAGCCCGATGGTTTTCCACTCTCGACTTGAAGAGTGGCTACTGGCAGGTACAGATCCATCCAGAAGACCGGGAGAAAACCGCCTTCACCGCAGGAAATGGGCTATGGCAATTCACGGTAATGTCATTTGGGCTGTGCAATGCTCCGGCGACTTTCGAGCGATTGATGGAATGTGTCCTGCAAGGGTTAACATGGAAAACCTGTTTGGTATACTTGGATGATGTCATCGTCGTAGGAAAAACGTTTGCGCAACACCGAGACAATCTAAGGGATGTGTTTCAAAGGCTTCGAAGTGCCCACCTGAAGCTCAACCCCAAGAAGTGCGCCCTGTTTAGAGCGGAAGTCAAGTACTTGGGGCACATAATTTCAGCGAAAGGAATGAGAACCGATCCAGAGAAGGTCGAAGCGGTGAAAAACTGGCCAGTCCCCAAGGATAAACACCAACTAAGGAGCTTCCTGGGTCTAGCCACCTACTACAGACGGTTCGTGAAGGATTTTGCCGGGATCGCAAAGAGCCTGCACCAGTTGACGGAAAAGGGAAAACAATTCAAATGGTCAATTGAGTGTGAGAAGAGCTTCAAGGCACTTAAACAACGGCTATGCGATGCCCCGATACTGGCTTACCCCACTCCCAGGGAAACGTTCATTGTGGATGCAGATGCTAGTAATGTCGGGGTAGGAGCCGTACTCTCCCAGGTGCATGACGGCCAAGAGAAGGTGGTTGCGTACTTCAGCAAGGTGCTCTCTAAGCCAGAAAGGAACTACTGCATGACAAGGAGAGAACTTCTGGCTTTGATCTTGGCTACGAAGCATTTTCACAAATACCTCTACGGGAGGAAGTTCGTTCTTCGCACAGACCATGCAGCCTTAAAATGGCTATTACAGTTCAAGAGTCCTGAGGGTCAGGTCGCAAGATGGATCGAAAGGCTGCAAATCTACCACTACGAAATACAGCATCGTACAGGAAAACTCCACTCTAATGCGGATGCACTGTCCCGGAGACCATGCAGAACGAATTGTAAACATTGTGCGCGTCAGGAAGAACGGGAGCTGGTTTCCATCCAAAGAATGAGAGCCGAACCTATCGCCGGCTGGAGCGTAGATGAGATCCGGAACGCTCAGAAGGAAGACCCGGATATCGAGCCGATTCTGGCCTGGAAGGAGAACATGGAGAAACCGGACCATCAGGACATCTCTCACAGAAGCCCGACCTTAAAGGCATATTTTGCGCAGTGGGACTCTCTCCATGTCCAAGAAGGTGTTCTGAGAAGAAAATGGGAATCCTCCGACGGAAAGTCGTTTGTAATGCAGCTTGTCGTACCGCGGACGAGGGTCAAGGAGGTGTTACAGGAAATGCATGGCGGTGGCCTCCGGACTCCGAATAAGACGCTAGAAAAGGTACGAGAACGTTTTTATTGGTTAAATGCGAAGGAAGATATCGGAGACTGGTGCAGAAAATGCGACGTGTGTGCAGCTAGCAAGGGTCCGAGAATCAAAACTCGAGGTAAGATGCACCAATACAACGTGGGAGCACCTTTCGAACGAATCGCCATTGACATCGCAGGGCCCTTTCCGGAAACCGACAATGGTAATCGGTATATACTCGTAGTGATGGACTACTTCAGTAAGTGGCCGGAAGCATTTCCGATCCCTAACCAGGAAGCCAGAACCGTGGCGGAGCAGATCGTCTACAATTGGGTTAGCAGATTCGGTGTGCCCTTGGAATTGCATTCTGACCAAGGGCGGAACTTCGAGTCAAGAATCTTCCAAGAGATGTTTCAACTACTCGGAATCAAAAAGACAAGGACAACCCCGCTTCATCCACAGTCGGACGGTATGGTGGAGCGTTTCAATAGGACTTTGGACGAACATCTCTCGAAGGTCGTAGGTGACTACCAACGGGATTGGGACCGGCAGATTCCCTTGTTTTTGATGGCCTATAGAAGTGCCGTGCATAGCACTACTCGACATACGCCGTTCGAAATCTTATTTGGTGGAATAGCTCGTTTACCCAGTGAGGTGAAATTTGGATCTCCTACCAATGAGCCCAGAAATGAAGAAGAGTACGTGGCGGACCTTAGGGAGAGGCTTAGGGATTCCAGGAAGGAGATCTAGTGTGGCTGTATAATCCCCATCGCCAAAAGGGGAAATCACCTAAGTTGCAACAGAACTGGGAGGGTCCCTACAGAATAATAATCCGCCTCAACGATGTTGTCTACCGCATCCAGCGAGGACCAAGGGCCAAAATGAAAGTGGTTCATGTGGACCGACTGAGTCGATACAATGGCCGTAGCGAGGCCGCACTTGTTCGGGACGAACAAGTCTAAGAGGGGGGCAGTGTAACATCACTTAAAATGATGCTACAATAATGTAGAATAATAACTACGCTCCTCCAGCCCATTCCAAAGTGTCTTTTCATTCGAGGTTCGTGACTGCGGTTAAGTCTCCACAGTTCATGAAAGAGACGGATAATATCACGGATAAGAAAGAATTATAACTGCAAGAAATGGAATTATTACATCAGAATTTTTCTTGTTCCAGTGGTCGAAGAATTTGCTAGAAGTTTTTGGCTATCAGAAACTTCTGCTATATAAGGACAGATGGCGATCGAAAGGGGGCAGTAGTTTTTAAACTGTGGCGAAGAGATTAGAAAAGCGATAATGGGCGAAGTTGTAATTTTGTGATAAATTGAAAGTTGAGAGTTAACAAGAAGAAGTAATTAGTTTGGATTTGTGAATTAAGTAATTGAAAGGAGATAAAGTGATTTAAAAGGAAAGAGACCTTGTAAGAAAAGAATTGCGAAGAATAGTATAGTGTGAACCTGAATTGTTCTATAGACTAAAAAAAAAAATAATAAAGAAATAAATTTCACAGAATATCGTTTTATCTACTCGAGCCGTAGCTTGCATATTACAATACTTTACGTATTGCTACAATACTACGCCATCAGTCGTGCCCCTTTGAATTAGTATTTGGTAAATGACCAAGTACTCACTACTTTCTCTTAAATGCACAAATAGACTCCATTTATAATGTGGATGCGTATGAGAAAGAAGTCTGATTTCGATTACAATACGCCGTAGAAATGATAAAAAGAAAAAAAAGATAAGGAAAAATTCTTAAACGGTAGACATAGTAAAAGACAACAGCGACAAGATGACAATTGTGCACAAAGACCAACTAAGACGTCACGAAACAAATATGTATTCGAACAAAAAAAAAATTAAATGTTTATTAAATATTAAAAATAAAATTTAAACACATGCACACCACTTCAAACGCGAACAAAAATTGTGATACAACTGCGAGTTATAAAACTTTGGTATGTTGCTCAGTAAACCTATTACTCAAATAAGACGGTTTTCAATTTTTGAACTTTGCATTATTGTTTTTCTTCGAGGTTTTAATCCCATTTCATCTAATAATTATGAACCAAATTGTCGACTAGTCCATTAAAATCGTGAGTTATGAACTCTTATGTGGGTGATGACAAACACGGCCCAACTAGCCCCAACCACTTTTTTCTGGACAAATAGGTATAATGTTATAAATAAAACTCTAAGACACTGACTGACTTTCCGTTTTTGTACTATAATACTATTATCAATTAAACAGGGTTGTTTCCTGATGAAAATTAGTAACGAAGAAGAATCATACAATTAACAAGAGGCAGTCGAAGCTTGTTTCAACGTGATTCTTTATTTATGTTACGTAGTCTATATAGCCTTCCTTCAATTCGCCCCTTGGCTCAAATAGCTCTGTTCTACCCCAAAGTTAAGTAGGAAACGAAGCTCTTTAAAATGTTCTAATAGGTTTCTGCGTAAAAAAATTCATACCTACACACAATGGTTGTTGTTGTGTTCTATTCTTTGTTCAATTGTTCCTTGGTAAAAAAAAATTCAAGCCTTACTGTCTGTAGCCCTGCAAATGTCGTTTGGATAAAGGCTGTGCTTGGAAAATCGGTGGAGCAGGTTTGTCAATGCGTACACACTTACATAGAGAAATTCCATGGCAACTCACCTTACATTCAGAATTCTAATTGACAGTATTAATTGTTTGGTTATCACAATATTTACACTCGTTTTTTAAGAAACGGGTTATGTTTGCTAGTGTTAAGAATACGAACAAATTCGACAACTATAGACTTAGATAGATAGATAGATTTTTATTTCGTATATAAATTTACAAAAAATATTTAGTTGCCACGCATTTTACAATACAGAGATGTGATAATTTTTATCTTTCTTCTGAAATATTATTTGATAGGCAATTAAAATGAAAAGTGAAAAGAAATTAATGAATAAATAAGTAAATAAATGAATAAATAAGTAAAAATAAAATAAGTAATAAATCAATAATAATGACTAGATAATAACTAAATAAGTAAATAACGGAGTATATATATAAATAAATAAATAAGTAACAAATATATAAATAAATAAATAGATAAATAAATATATAAATAAATTAATTAATATGTAACAAAAATTAATGAATAAATAAATAATTTAATTAAATTAGCAAATAAACAAATAAATAAGTAAAAATAAAATAAGTAATAAATCAATAATTATGACTTGATAATAACTAAATAAGTAAATAACGAAGTAGATATATAAATAAATAAATAAATAACAAATATATAAATAAATAAACAGGTAAATAAATACATATATAAATAAATAAATTAATAACTAACAAATATAATAAATAAATAAATAAATAAATAATTTAATTAAATTAGTAAATAAATAAATACAAAGAACATAAAAGCAGAAATAAAATAAATAAGTTTAATAAATTTTATTACCCAAAGCATGCTTGTCAACTATTGAGTTGAATATAATTTGTTTTTAAATCTTTTACAAGTGGATTATCAGCAAAATCACAGCTGTCTAAGAAACGTCGATTTAGTTTTTGAATTATTTCGAAGATCAAGTGAAGCACAATTTTTAATATCTTATTTTGAGATACCCGTAATTTTTAAATATTGAACATTGCACAACTTCCCCATACTTGGCATCCATATAACAGAATTGATTGAAAAATTAATTTATGGATAATTGTTTTATTTTGATTCGAGCGCAGAGACTTTCGATTTATCAAGGGATACAACATCTTGATTGCAATCGAAATTTTCTTCAGGGTATTGGCAATATGAGTACCGAAAGTCAACTTGCTGTCAAATATACCCCTAAATATCTGACAGAAGGTTGCCAACGAATGTTATTACCATTAACTAGTAACTGTCTACTAGGAAATAAGCAAGCTTTTATATTCCTAGTGAAAAAGATGGCTTGTATTTTTTCTTCATTCAATTTGATTTTCCATTTATTGTAATATCCCTCTAATATAATCATCGCATTTTTAAGATTCCTCTCAATGTCAAGAGCGAATTCATGAGATGAGAAAATTGCAGTATCGTCGGCAAAGATAGCTGCTGCACAATTAGGTAAGGATGGAAAGTCGGATGTGTACAGGTTGTATAAAACAGGCCCAAGAACGGATCCTTGGAGAACACCTGAATAAAAGTAGACTATGTTAGAGACACCACTATTAATGTGCACTTTAAAACAACAATTTGACAAGAAACTGCGGATAATTTTACAAATATAAGGGGGGGGGGGGGGTTGAAATTGACCATTTCGTATATAAGTCCGTCATGCCAAACAGTATCAAAAGCTTTCTCAATATCAAGCAGGATCATTCCAGTAGATTTGCCTATTGAACTGTATCTTTTAACATGATTACAAATCCTAAACATTTGATGAGACGTAGTGTGAAAGCGTCTAAAGCCAAACTGCTCCTTAGGATATAAGTCGTTATCGGAAATATGTATTAAATTTGTTTCCTTTAAGACCTCTTCGTGGATTTTACTGAGGCTGCTTAGTAAACTAATTGGATTTTCGAATTCGTAAGTCTTCAACTGTAAATTTTGTGTCTTCAATGCTAATATAGGCATTTGAAGATGGTTGGTTGGTATTATTTTCCAACAAGTTTTGGATGGCGCTATTTACGTAAGAATTATACTCACATCTCCTAAATTTAACGAAACAACGTGATACTTAGTAAAGGTGCTTGCAAGAGCATTTGCTTTATCTGAATCTATAACAATAAGTATTTGTTGAATCATTGAGGAAGGGGAGTTGCCTGTTTCTATTCTTTACCACTCGTGCAACGTTGCAGAACGGCGTTGCTTTTTTTCGAGTGAACTTAATTTCTTATTCCACTCATTATTGCGATGGTCAGAGATATGTTTACATATTAACTTGTTTAGGTAAGAAACATGATAACTATAGTAAGACTGACGATATCTTTGCCACAGTCTCCGGTAAGTGTTTCTTAGTTTAATAAGAGGGAAGCTTAACAGAAAAAACTTTTTTAGGAGCTTTAGGAACGCTTTTGTTAACGGCGTCTAAAATATTTTCAGTAAATATAGTGACAATATAATCGACATCTCTTTACAGCTAATATTTTCTAGATTATTTGGGATGTTTCGGAGGTTTGAAGTTAATTCAGATCGAAAAAGATCCCAATTTGCATTTTTTAAGTCTTACTTAGAATTACTAAGAATTTAACTTAATGGTAATTTTCGTTACAACTTTGGGATACGATGTTTAATTTAAATTTCATTAGTATTGTTACGTTAAAAACAAACAGCATTATCAACTAATGAGAAATAAGTACGATTCAAAATCAAATATGTTCACAGTAATTCGCATTACATAAATTTGGTTACTCGCATTACAATCGATCTTTATACATGAATATGAACATTTTAGTGATAGTGTAGTCACACGTCAGAGAGACGTTTCAACTGTTATATCACACTGAAAGAGTGCTTAGGCCGCATAATTTAACAATTTTTAGTGGAAAATATTAACTTTCTATTGCAAAACTTACTATATGCTGTACTAAAACAAACACTTACTGATTTAAGCATCAAAAAACTGCTCAGAAGCTTCATTTTATACGTCTCCGCAATCTCAATAGAGATTCAGGCTCTTCATTCACAGAATGCATGGCTAAGCAGCGAGCTGTCCATAATGCAGGTAAAGGTTGACTTTCTTGAAAAAGAAGTGGAAAAACTTGCCAGAAAGTCAAACGAGTGCTATTTAGTAAAGCACATACTTCGGAATACAAACACAAATGCGGAAGTCGTTGCATAACAAATATACGCGAATTTATTGAACCTAGCCCAACCTTCTTGCCAGTAAGGAAGCCCGTGAAATCCCAACAAAGAACCCAAACAAAACACTGGTGACACTTGAATTACACTCTGGCGCGCTGGTAGGAAAAATTGAAAGTGCTGCTAAAAAGTTAAAAACAACAAGTATTGTTGTACATCCAGAGCAAATAGCACTGTTCCGAAGACGTCGACAAGCTTTATCGATATATAGGTATATAATACTCAATGTACCTATGTTTGTATGTATGCTACGGACTCCGAAACCAACAAACCGATTGAGTTAAAATTTCCAGGCAATCTTCGGTATTGGCCCGAGAGCAAGGGCGGATCCAGGGGGGTGGCACAGGGGCACGGGCCCCCCCAGACACGATTCAGATAAAACAGGCCAGTCGAAAAAACACTAGCAATTAGAATACTATGGGGTACACTCTTTACCTATCCGGCCTTTGTGCCCCTCCCAGAAATAAATCCTGGATCCGCCCTTGCCCGAGAGTGTTGTGAAGTTTGGTCAGAATCAGTCCAGCAGTTTGCCCACTACTGCATTTTGAGTGATACGAGTTCTATGTAAATTTCAGTGCATTTTGCAAAATTCCTAACTAATTTTCACAAAAAAAAAAAAAAAATCGTAACAAATGCCAAAAAAAAAAAAACAACGGCCAAATTATTTTCAACATTTAACACATGTATGAGTGAGTTAATTGTGCGATATTGCGACAGTTAGATTAGACGCTTAATTGCGTATTGATTTTATTCGCGTTCCGTTTATAATTAGTTTTGTTTGTGTGAGTGTTTCAAGTGATAACCAATAGTGAACTAATATTGCGAAACAAACACAGTGAGGCGATTTTCTTCATTTTCTTATTAGTATCATTCGTGTAAGGGGTTTCGAGCGACAACCACGTTTATATATAATCAACGCATGCAACAACTTATTAATATTGCGAAATAGAAGCAGTCGTCCATTATTCATTGGTTCAATTAAATACTAAACATCTCAATTTTGTAAAATATTAAGTCTTCGATTAATTTTAAAATTGTAAAGTTTTTAAGCAACAGTGTACAGTTTCCAGTCAATTTGTGACTGATTTTAATTATTTTACAGTTTTCAAATTACAACCACGTTTCATCTAATTTATTCATGCAAGTGTGTATTAACATATTTCCATACTTTGAAAACAAATAAACCAAAAAACAAAAAGACTGTCGATTACTAGTACATTCTATTTTTTTGTTCCTTTTTATGAAGTAGCATTGCCTCGGCATAACAATAGTGAAAAAATCCGTTCAATTTCTAAGTGATTTCATTAGGAAGCAACAATTGTTGCAAATTTGTAATTTAAGAAATATTTCAATTGACTCTCAACGGTAAGTAGCGAAGTTTATACATATGTATATAATTGATTAGTTAGAAAGACAGAACCAGTGAATGATTTTTTTTTCTCCGAAAAAAACAGCCATCAGGAGGAAAACCCGTCAGCAAAAGGATCAAAGGCCAACAGGGCGATAGAAACACCGCAACAACGCGAAGATCGTTTAGCATCAAATGTATTTCTTTTTCTTAGGCGCAGCAACGCACGCCGGGTACCCGCTAGTTTATAATAAAAAATAAATTGAAAGAACTGAACTCGGCGGCGCGTATTTTACTTAAAAACCATAACGTCAAAATGAATCATCCAATACACCAATCATATCAATTTATAGACGGCGCAATAAATTTCTTTCATCCAGAATATGTAGGACTTTTTTTTTTATATATATATATGAATACACTTATACTATTACAGGACACTTATACTATTTGTGAAGGAGAGAGAGAGAGAGTAAGATAGATTTAGTGTAGTGGTTTGAAACTTAGATGGTATTAAGTTTCTGTAAACTCCAAGGGTAGCGTGGGAGCTTCTTTGTTTTGCTTTTTGTTGTTGCTTATAATTCACAGTATTTTTTTTCCGTCCTCCTGATGTTATTATCACGATCAAGTTGCATTTTCAGCCATATGACCGTTCTACTGCCAGTGTTATGCCTTCGTTATGCCTTTGTCAGTCGTTCACAGACTTTCAAAGAGTGCGCACGTGTTTCGGCATTTGATTTAAAATAATAGTGTTCTCTAGTAAAAAGTTAGACAGTGTTCCTTCAAGTGGCGAGTTAGCCTAGTGGGAGTGGTAGTAATCTACTTTACGTAGAAAATACGTAAGGTAGATTAAGATAGGCTAATTTAGAATAAGGTAGTTTAAGATTTATTTTAAGGTAGGTTTGCCGACCACAGCAACAGCAGTAGCAGCAGAGAAGAAGCGACAGAGGTCGGATGACTCTGTCGAGTTAGCTTATATCTCCAATGGTGGGGAAAGCCACTACGTTCGAGATAAGAATAATAGCTTCGCCGTTCTTTCAGCCTCCGAATCAGATGACGAGGATGAAGAGGTCGAGCGTCTGACTGCAAGCATCAGACAGCTGGAACAGAGGGTGCGTGCCCCAAACAGAAGAGAGAGGGAGCAGCAACAAGAGCTCCAGCGCGCTCAACAACAACAGCAACAACTACAGCAGCAGCAACCAACAACAACCGCAGCAGAAGCAACAGCAACCGAAGACGACAAAAGCGAGGGTACCGCCAATAAATACCTACAAAATTGAGCGGAAGGATACCATTGAACTATGTAAGTCGGCCATAGGCAATAATTTTATTATTAAATGAAAATAAACATGCTATCCACTGTAATATAGTGGAAGAATATAAAAAAATTAAAGAATTACTTAGGGACACGACGACGGAGTTCTTATCCTTCACCCCGAAGGGGGAAAAACTGCAAACAATGCTGCTGAGGGGGATAGATCCGTCTACTGATCCGGAGACGCTCCTTGTGCTGCTTAAAGAGAAAGAGTGCGACAATCTCAATTTCGTAGGGGTCAAGCCATTCACCACAGCTAGGGCCAAAAGGGAGAAGCGGAAACTGCCGTTCTTTCTAGTTCAGGGTGGCCATGGTGGCAACATCATCGCTTGTCACGCTCTTGATTCACGGTTAGAATCCTGATGCCAAGAATCATCTATTTATTTTGCATGAAATAAATAAAAAAGTCGATCACTTGCGAAAGCTAAGACAACTCTACTGTGAAGGCATAACACTTGCAGTAGGGTGGTCATATGGTCAAAATGCAACTTGATCGTGATGATGACATCAGGAGGACGGAAAAAAATACAGTGAATCATAAGCAACGACAATAATAGCGAAAAACAAAACAAAATACTCCTCAGTCATCTGGACAGCCACCCTTGGAGTTTACAGAAACTTAATACCACCTGAGTTTCAAACAACACCACTCTGTCTTTCTCTCTGTCTCTTCCTTTCCACAAAAAAAAAAAATAAACCCACGTGTTCTAAAAATTAGTATAAGGGTATTCATATCCCCTTTAACAAGTGCAAATTATAAAAAAAAAAAAAAAGCTTTCACCCAATAGCAAACTGGATGGTCTAAGGAGTATTAAACTCCTAGACTACCAGGTTGTCGCCTGGGACAAATTTAAAAGGACCGAAAACATTTTACAATGTGTTCGCTGCCAAAGGTTCGGGCACGCCGCGTAACTGCGAAGGTGTTAAGTGTGGAAGAACCACAAAGCAGAGGAATGCACTCTGGGTAAGGATGGAGTGGCAGATAAGAGCCAACTCTAGTGTGATTTATGCAGGAACTCGGCACACGCCGCAAACTATCGGGGTTGTCCTAAGTTAAAGTATATTAAGAAAGTAAATCTGGTTCGTCAGGAGAAGGTGATGGTGAGTCGTCCACCTGCTCCAATTCAAACAAAAACCGTGACTCCCTAAGTGACCTACGCCCAAATGGCGGCAGGTCGAGGAAACGCGGAACAGAAAAGACCGAAGGTTGCTTCTCAGGCACCAGCGCCTAGAGCAACGGAGGCTCAAATTGACTTGCTGGTCATCTTGCTCTCTATTCAAGGCAGATGGAGCAGCTTCAATGTCAGGTACAGGAGCAGCGAAGCGGATGGACCCGATCTATGCATTTCTGCCGGGCCTAACGCACCTAATGGGTACGAACATGGAGGAGCAACCCTTGAAGATCCTTGCGGTGAATGTGAATTCACTGATTAGGATCGAGCGAAGAGCCGCATTATTTAAGTTGCTAGAAGACCAAACCTATGATGTGTTTGTGGTTAGCGAAACAAAGCTATCCCAAAGCACAAATTGGGGCACAATATATATAGTATTATAAGAAGAGACCGACCCAACTCCACACAAGGAGGAGGAGTTGCGATCTTCATTAAAAAAAAAACTGCGATTTAAGGTAGTGTACAGCGGTGAAGTGCGAAGGTTCCAGGTGCTAGAAGCGTGTGTCGTGTGCATCCCTCTCCGTAGTGGAAAGAGGATGTCCTTGGTCGCACTCTATGCACCCTACTTTATTTATTTCAGAAATAGCCAGTTGCATTCCTCCCCTTCAAAATTTCACCCGCAATACTGCGACATGCTTCGAATGCACATCAGTTTACCCTAAAGCCAAACTTCGGTCGTACTGTCAAATATAGGGATTCATTTATAAGCCGAACAACACGAATGTGGTACGATCTACCAGGCTCTGTGTTTCCCCATCACTACAACCTTCAAACATTCAAAGACAACGTGCATAGGTACCTCCTCTATTCCTCTTCCCCCTTTCCCTGACAAAGCATTATCTGGCAGCGTGGAGTTCGCTGCAAAGTGAGCAGCAAGCAGATTAGCTTTGTCTAAGGAGCTGACAGCTGGAATGTCATTGTAAATGAGCGTGGGGATGGCAGACGAGGCAGAATTTTTAATATTTTTGACGAATGACCAAAAATTTGTACTACCTTTGGGACATTGTAGGATTTTTTGCCTCAATTTTTGGTCATGTAAGAATTTTAAACATCGAATATGGGCATTGCAGTCTTTTCTGGCTTGTTTAAACTTCTTTCGGTTTTCCTCAGATTTGTTGGCTTTATAAGACCGAAAACTTACTTCTTTTAACCTGATAGCCTCTTTACAGCTCTGGTCAAACCACGAGTTTGCCTTAGGTTTAATGCTCTTTATTCTGTTAGGAATAAAGTCATTCATACCTAAGAGGATAGTGTTAGTGATCATATCAGCAGCGGCATCCACGTCGCTATCGAGGAAGCATGGCGACCAGTTAAAACTCCTAATGAAGCTATTAAGACCGCTCCAGTTAGTTTTCTCGTATTGCCATACTTTTCTTTTAGGAGTTTTTTCTTTAACTGAGTGGTCGGAGTACGAGAATTTAGCTCATACGATATTATGGTCAGACCTATCTAGAGGCGCTAAAACATCAATAGTGTATTTGTCAGGGTACGAAGTAAGAAACAAGTCCAAAATGTTGGCGGAATGACTTTCAATGTCCGGTATACATGTAGGAAGAAGTCTGTGGGAATCGACGGGGTATCGAACATTGTGCTTCGACATCTCCCTCTAGAAGCGGTGGACATCTACACCTCTCTGTTTAACAATGCACTGAATAATGCACATTATGCACTGAATAATGCACATTATCCATCGCATTGGAAAACAGCAGTGATACAACCCATCCCCAAAAGGGGTAAGGACACCTCCAATCCGACAAATTTCCTGAGAACAGTAATATAATTCCGGATAACCAATTTGGCTTTAAGGCGGGGCATGATACAACACATGCCGCGTCTAAACTGGTATCAGATATCCAATGGAACAAAAGCAAGAACCAATGCACGGGTGCCTGCCTGGTTGACTTGAAGAAGGCCTTCGACACCGTATGGTTAGGCTGGGCATAAGCAAACCAGTGCTGTACATACTTCATAACATGCTCACCAGTAGACAGTTCATTGTCAAATATGGCAGTGTGACTTCTGCTTGAACATTTCAAATTAAAAACGGTCTGCAACAAGGTGCGGTAAATTCACCGACCCTTTTTCAACATTTACACGAGCCATCTCATAGGATCACTTCACCATGTGATAGCGTACGCAGACGACTTAACTGCGTACAGATCAGGGCCGCAAATCGAGGTCATTGCAATTCTCTTGCAACGTGACTTCGGAATCCATTCTTTTTAGGACGCCGTTGTCTGGTGCCTCTAGGGATATCAGAAAGAATTGGCGAAAGTTCTCAATCGTGGGACCGCATGGACAGCCATTTGCGTGTCGAAGTGTAGTCAGATACCTGGAGCTCTGACCAATATCTATATATATGTATATATATATAACAAACATATAGATGCTGCTCTGGCCAGAGCCAAAGAGACTTTTATATCAAGCAACTCGATACAAGGGTAAAAGTAATCTGCTACATGGCCCTTATTTGGCTCATGCTCGTATATGGATGCCCCGTGTGGTTCAACGTGGGAGCAAGCTTGTTGGAAAAGATTCGAGTGTTTGAGAGGGCTTGTCTTCATTTATATAGAACACCATAGCCCCAGTACATAAAATTCTTTCCTAATGAGGTCCTATACAACAGGGCTAACCTAATAAGAGTGGTTAATTTCGTTATCAAGCTGATTCGAAGGCACATTGCAAGAGCAATGAGCTCGACGAACAACCTGATCTCCGGGGCTTATTACCTATAGAATTACGTGAGGTAGAATAAGATAGGCTAATTTAGAATAAGGTAGTCTAAGATTTATTTTAAGGTAGATTTTTAAGTTTTATATACAAGATCAATAAAAAAAAAAAAGTTCATTCACTAAGTTTTTTTCAATTGTTTCTTAGTAGTAATAGTTAAAAGAATAATAAAATAAATAAATAAATAACTTAAGTCAGTTACGTCGAAAGACATACTAGTAGTTTTAAGTATTAGGTTTAGCTTAGAGCGCCCGCATAGGGCCAGTAAGTTAGAATAAGATAGTTATTTAGTTAAGCTTGTTTTAATCGTTTTTTGTCTAACTATAAGTTTAATGAAGTAATAATAAAAATGCAGTAAAAATGGAAAAAAAAAGAAAAATGTTATGCCTTCGCAGTAGAGTTGACTTAGTTTTCGCAAGGGATAGACTTTTTATTTATTTCATGTGAAATAAATGGATGATTCTTGACATCAGGATTTGAACCGTAATCAACAGCGTGGCAAGCGATGATGTTACCACTACACTACGGCCACCCTTATTAACATTTACGTTTAATCGAATTTTGTCCTTTCGCCGTTTCTCTTAGCACTTTATTTTCGAAAGTTTGTAAAATATTGGCATTAATTTTCTTGGTACAACCCCAGAGTTGTATATTATAGGATTACATCGGTTTCAACAATTGCTTGTAGCAGCTTATTTTCAATGTTAAGCTTGGAAAATTTTCCAAGTAACAAGTACATTTCTCCGTTTTGTGTCCAAGTTCTTTACGTTTCTTTTTCTCGTGTGACTTCTATTTCAGCTTTGCGTCGAGTGGCATTCCTAGGTATTTTGCCTCGAATAGAAGATGTTTGTTTTCTTACGAAAGAAAATTTTCATTAACAGACTTGGTTTCATTGAGGGTTATCCGGTAGGCCTTTGTCCATTCATTTACATTATTCAGAGCGCCTTGCAGTTTTACAGTTGTTTCTTCGATCGTTTTAACTATTGCTAGGATAGCAGTGTCATGGGTAAATGTAGCTAAGATGGTGCCTTCATCTTGCGGTATATCACGGATGTATAGAAGATATAGAAGGAAACGTTTCCTTGCGGTACGCCAGCTGAAATTTCTTTAAATTGCGAGTATTCGATTCCGTGTCTGCACCGGAAGAGTCTATTTCCGAAATATGTTGTCAGTATATCATATATAAAAGCATGCAGTTAAAACCTGTCGTAATTTGAACTTTCTTCTTCTTTTTCTTCTTTTTTTCTTTAGGAGCTTTTTCAATTAAGTCAGTGATTCTACCTGGTCAATGGTAGAATGTTTGCTTCTGAACCGAAACTGGTGATCAGGGATAAAATTTTGTATCTCAATAACTGACTGTAAGCGCTTGAGTAATAACCTCTCAGAAATGGTGGATATAATTGGAAGAAGCGAAATCTGTCTATACGACTTCTTGTCACTCGGCGGTTTCCCTGATGATCCACATCTCGCCTTTTCCGATGGATGACAAGCCTTCTTCTTCATATGGGTTTCTGAATTGAAGCATATGTCAATATCTTTTTCTCCTATGAATATCTCTAACTCGTCAAGTTTGTGTAAGAGGTACGGAGAAAATGTGAGATACAGGGCCCGCTGAACTTCTTTTTTTTTTTTTTTTTTTTTTTTTTCATTTTCTGATGCCGCGGCTTGAGCTTTTGTTTGCGCGCCCTATGTCCGACGTCCAAATCCCGATGGATTTTTTTTTTCCAAATGTTCTTTAATATTTTTGTGACCATAGCCCTATGGATTTTCCTAGAATTTTCCTTACTTGCCGGAGTGTTGATTTTGTGGCTTTATTTATCTCGCCTTCTTTGCAGCTCTTTATCTACTTCACAGCCTCGATAGTTAGCTGTGTGCTTAGCTAGACGCTAATCCTCATCAAAACCGATATCAGCCGGTAATAATCACTACACTTATCTTTTGCGATGTGTAGACGGTGATTAGCTAAGGCCAGGGAAAAATACAAAGAGTTCCTTCACTTTTTCAACAGTTTAATTCTTTGCTTTTTGCTTTCTGACCATCGGATTGAGAAACCTGCTGTCAGTGGTGGTATAAGCGCACTTAGTGCAAGAAACTGTGCCCAATAATGTAAGGCTGGGGGTTAAACGAGTCGCTAACGAGCTTCTTCAGATACATAGGCACCTTCTGTCGTATCCTCGGTCTTATCCTGGTATATTGGCCTTGTCCTGGGTGGCCGTGGTATAGTGGTAACATCATCGCTTGTCACGCTGTTGGTTCACGGTTCCAATCCTGATCTCAAGAATCATCTATTTATTTCGCATGAAATAAATAAAAAAATCAATCACTTGCGAAAGATAAGTCAACTCTACTGCGAAGGCATAACACTGGTAGTAGGGTTGTCATATGTAATAATACTGTGAATCATAAGCAACGACAATAACAGTGAAACAAAAACATTCCCCCCAGTTATCTGGACAGCCACCCTTGGAGTTCACTGAAACTTAATACCACCTGAGTTTCAAACCAACTACACCAATCTGTCTTTCTCTCTGTCTCTTCCCCTTTTCACAAAAACGCCCGTGTCCTAGAATTGGTATAAGAGTATTCATATCCCCTTTATCACGTGCAAATTATAAAAAAAAAACGAAAAAAAAATCGGCTTAATACACTCAAAATCCAAAATAAAATAAAAATAGAAAAGCAAATAGACATCGACACCGCATCTGACGATGAGCTCCAGCCAGGAGGCAAGCAGCTACCTCCAGCTTTAGGTAGCGTGGAGAGTACCAGCCATAGTACACTCCCACTGACTCAACCGTCAACAACCACAAAGGAAGTAGGTGCTAAGGTTACCAGCCAGAGTGACCTTAAGCGATCTTCTTCTATTAACTAAAAGTTCAACAGCACACAAAAAAGAAACACTTTTACCAAAAGGCCGTTTTCATTGTGGGAAAGATTGACAAGAACGAGGCGGCTGGTAAAATTCAAGCACAAGACCAAGCAAATAACGTGAAGTACCAGGTTATTGTTGAAGACTACAACAACTACTACTGCTACTACAACAACGACCTCCAAGTTACCCTTATAGATGAAGTATCCAATAATAGATGCGTTCTATTATAAATGCATGGAGTGAGATTAAAGCCAAGCTATCCCTGATGGTAATGATCCATGTTCTGGAAAATAAGGTGGACCCTCGTCTTGTTTCGACTCAGCCGAAGCCGTTAGAGGATACAGGGTCATAGAACATTAGGATCATTTCTCTAATGATTTTGTTTTGTGATTACGTCGCTAAGATAAGCGGCATGTGGAGCTGCTTAAGACTAAAGCTCATCCCAGCTAAGGACATCCCACGGAGACCGAAAGCGCGTATTTAGCTGCCCAACATGCCGATAGACATGGGAAGCTGATTCAGTGTCTAAAACTCACAATTCAGCAGTTCTGATGGATGATGTCTTTCGTGTTCCTCATAAATGAGGAAATCTTGCGGCTCTAGAAAAGACTAACTACAAAATGTGGTTCGACATTAGACAAGCCAAGCTGAAGGTTTTCAGGTCTTCTGACCCGGACGACGATACTGACGATCTCGACGACACCAACAAGCTGTTAAAGGGCATGAAGATCATAACCGATACTGTTCAAAATGCTGAAATTTATCCAGATTAATCTGTGGCCCTAGAACTGATACAGACAATCTGTGTTTCTCCGAGAAGAAAACGTTGACTTCGGCATTATCCAAGATCCCTGGGTAAGATGGAAAACCATTATGAGAGTACAAGACAACCAATACAACCTATTTTACACCCATAACACTAGCAATGGTAAGCCCAGAAATTGAATTCTAGCTAAGAAACATTTAAAAGCCTTTTATGTCCTACTCTTGGAAACTACAAACTGTTCATATCATCAGTAGCAAGCACCGCTAGAAGAAGTTCAACAACTGACAATATTTATAAATTCAAAAAAAGGCTAATCTTTTGATGGGCTGCGACACCAATGCCAGACGTACGCTATGGGACAGTACAGAAACTGACAAACGAGTTGAGTCAATTTTTAAATTCATTATTAAAAATTACCCGTCTATTTGTAATACGTGAAATACACCAACTTTTATTTTTCCGAGCAGTGAAAATTTCAATGGGTGGGAAGCGGTTATTGCTATTACACTAGTAACTACCAATGAAATAATTAGGGTAGATAACTGGAAAGTTTCTGATCTGAAATCCTTTTCGGACCACAATTGGATTCTCTTCGAGCTACATCTCGAGACTGAGATTTCCGAGACTCCCTTTATAAATCCTGAAAAATTAAACTGGACAAAGTTTAGTCAGGTAGTTACACAAGTCAAAACTAGGAAACATAACAACACCAAAAATCAACTCTATTACCGAGCTGGATGTGAGGGTCAATACCATTGAAAAAGCAATGAATGCTGCTTATAAAGTATCGTGTCCCATCAGGTATAGCAAAAAAAAAAACTTCCCACATTGTGGAATGAAGATCTGTTCAAGGTCAGGAAGATGACCAGAGTGATCTTCAACATCTGCTACTATCACAAATACTGGCAGCCCTACAAAGACCGTCTTAAAATATAAAAGCAATCCATTAGACACGCCAAAAAACAGGCCTGGATGATTCAGTCTCTCTTGAGAAAGATAGATGAAAGCTGGACAGCTTCTGTAGCGGAATCCTTGGAGCTTTTAATGAACATCCACTTCCCAGACTGCCTTGCCCTGCGGAACAAGATAGTTCCAACCGTGAGCAGTATAATCATGGGATGGTATTTCTACCGTTATTACGGAGGACAAAATCCACTGTTTCGACAGTATTTTGCACATCATGCTGCAGAATTTGCAAGGCATAATTGTTCCGTGGCTAGCAATGATTTATAGAAGTTGCTTACATTTAAATTATGTTAGCCAATGCTAAGGAATAGAATTATTCAGGCAACACTTGGTACTTGGACCATAAATAGAGGAACTCTTCAAGGTGGAGTAATCTCTTCTCTTTATGGCTATTGGTCATGAACAAAGGGTTAGTGCGACTAGACAGGGAGAGATTCCTGGTGGTTGCGTATTCGGACGATGTGGTTATTTTAGTGTCAGGAAAGTTTCTCTCTGTGATAAGCCAACTCATGGAGAGTACTCTGGTCAAAGTTCACTCATGGGCCACGAGATGCGGTCTTGGGGTAAACCCAGACAAAACCGAAACCACAAAAGTACAAGAACACTTTCAGTAAAAAGTGGGGATTTCAGCCATAAATTGTACGTCCAATTCTTATCTATTCTTATCTATGATCGAATCAGGAAAGTTCAATTCAAGAGTAGCATGCGTGAGCACTGAGATCTTGTCAGACAGGTGCTCTAACTGTAATCCTACACCTGCTGCCCGCAGATTTATACATCAAAGACACAGCTATATGCAGCACAGTCCGGCTCAGGGAATCTGGATGGCAGGCCTCTAAGCCGTATGGCTACAGTACAGTCCTGGAGACGATATCAAACGAACTGGTTGCTTCTCAGACTGACTACAAAACCCCCTCACTGAACATTAGTAAATGGTTCTTAGAAAAGCTCTCAACCAGAGAGGAATAAAAGAATGGAAAACTGACCAAAGACTACGACGATACTATTTATACGGACGATTAAAAAAATGGACTGCGTAGTCGGCGCAGGCATTTCTTCAGATAAACTTAATGTATCGATGTCCTTTCATCTACCGAACTATGCCAGTCTCTTCTTGCCATTCTTGCGGCTTGTAGAAGGAACTCAATCTATTGTGTTAACAATCAATAACCACCATTATCTGGGTCCCAGGACACAATAATTTTGAGGAAAACGAACGAGCAGATGAGTTGGCCTGACTAGGGTCAGTTCTTAACGGGTCTCTATCAGAAAGTATCATTGCCCTGTTAAGAGTAATTAAGGGCAATATACACTTTTTACAGCTGGCCAAAACTTAATAACTGTGCTATATCAAGAAAGACATAACCCACCTATAACAAATCAAAACAAATGAGCTACTAAGCAGATCAAGATCAGATATTGCAAGAGTCGTAGCTATTAGCACTGGCCGACAGGAAACCACGCAGCCTGGCTTGGTATCCCTTACAACACGTTCTATCGTAGCTGTAGAAACAATGACGAGAAGGAACCTCTAATTCGTTTCTCCGCAAATGTCCGACCCTAGCGAGGACCAGACAATGTGGTTATTAGGTAAACCCTTTTTAGACGATTTTAAAGAGTTATCTGGAAATACGATTGGAGAATTATTTTTTTTCCTGAACTCCACTGACTAGTTATAACCAACCCCTATAACAACCTTTCAGAATTCTGCGCTCTCTGCAACCTGAATGAACTTTAAGACGTGCTCCATTTTATAGGCAGATACCCAATTCTTCAAGAAATTAGAAGACTACTTTTAGATAAGAACGTATTCATTACAAGCGTCCGAAATCCTTAATAGTGTAAAAGGCTGTATAATCTAGCAAATTTTTGTAAGCAGGTCCTCTACTATAGGAACAATTTTATATAAGAGTTTTGTAGAGCTTATGTATTTTATGCATTATTATAATTGCCAATTCGTTTGACAACAACCAGTCATCAACTCCCACAACGCTGAGTGTATTAAAATCCACTTATATCCCAAGTGTCATAGGAAACTGTTATATGTATATTTGTATTATATCCTATATGCTTTAATATATTAATTTTAGTTTTTATATATATTTTTTTATATTTATATTTACATATTTTATCTAAGATTCTTTCACTCTGTTATTTATATTAATATTATAAAATTTGCGTCTTTATCATACATATGTAAGTTATTCAAAATTTAAACTATTTGATTTCATTGTATTTTAATTTGTATGCTTAAAATTAAATGCTCATGCAAGCAATAGTTAGTGTATATTAATTATTAATCAACCACAGAGCACTTGGCGAAGCCAGGCTAGGTCTAGCGTAATAGCTGAGAAGTTTACTTAAACTCGAACTATATATATGTATATTCTTCTTCACTAGCATATGATTGCAACAAAGCTGAACTTGTAATTTCGCCTTTGACAGCTAAAGGAATATCGTCATCACTGTACATCCGGATTTCCAGTATTTTGCTCACCTCAAATGCAAACTTTAACACTAGAAAAAAATGGTGCCACTCTTTAATAATACTGTGGATTTAACTTAAGAGTGAAATGTCAATATTTTAATGTACGTATTTGTATCTCAAAGTTGATGAGCATACGTTAGCTCTAAAGACCTACCATGGATGTTAGGTGACACAAATGACCTCTTTGTCGCGCATTGATAGCTCACGTTCTGTGAGGTACTATCATTGCATCACAACGCAAAGCCACAAATCCTTCTCCTATTCACGCTGCCTTTGTGAAACATCTCCATTTGGCACTGACACTTTATATGAATTCTCATAACCAACGTCTTCACAAAGCAGATTCCTTCGTGGAATGTAAAATCAATAGGTGGGACAACAGCCCGTCAAACAATCCCTGTAGCCTCTCTGTGGGACCTCCACCTTTTGCAAAGAAAGTAATACACAATAATCTTTCACAGGAATATGGCTCATCCCTGAGGCGACGTACATATTTCCAGCATTTACATTTCCAAGACGCTATGCACATTATCCCTTATTAGCACATTAATCACGTTCAATAATACATACATACATGTGTATGTATGCACATATTTTTCAAAACAGACTTATAGACAAATCAGTAGGTATAGTGTCTTTAAAACCACTTATCCTTGTTATTCGATTTTTCCATCTTAAACCGTCTTAAATGTCAAAATATTTATATCTACCCGCAAGCACATGAACTAAGTTCCGTGTAAAGGCAGTAAGGTACGAGATATCTTCTGCTGTTTTCTGGCCGATTAAACAGAGAAAGTTACACACACAGAAAAAAGATAAATAGCCTCATCCTGAAGAGAATTCGTCTCTAAATTGATGTTATTCTAGAAGTAGGCAAAAGGTAGTAGAAGAAGCAGAATCATACATAATACATTTTATTCCTATCCTCTATGATGAACTTTGAGTGATTGATATATTGTGCGCGCTCGTATGTGTAAACGCACCTCTGCTGAACTCTAACCCTTCGCTTTTTGTTTTTTTGACTTATCCAAAATGAAAACCGAGAGTAGACTTTTACTTTGTTGTCTTTTAGTTTGGAATTCTTTTGTAACTTGACAACAGTGACGCTTGCTTTTCCTAATACCAACGAATTTCACAATAAATCGTCCTTGTTAACTGTTTGGCGAAAGAAAGCAAACTTTAAACTTGTTCCTTTTAAATTAATCGAATATGTCATACACGCAGGGAAGAAAGAAATCCGAACAAAACTGCTTCAAAAAGTTCATAAATTGGACTGTTATGAGATATGTATGTATAACACTCAGTTGGGAGGTCTTCCTGTGAACTGAAACCGGTCATTTGTACAATTTTACGTTTAAAGTAAGAAATGATTTGGACTAAAAAAATTAATAATATTCCAGAAAAATCTGAGATTCGTATCATAAAAACACATAAATCTGTCCCATATCCCTTTGAATTTTATGTAGTAGGATACATATATACGGAGACATGGTGTATCAACGTCGTCATCAGCGAAGAGAATCCTTAAATAGAATTCCCTATTTTGACTCATTTCATGGGCTACCCTTTAATGCTAATTCATGATATACCACTCATTTCTTAATGATACTAAAATCAATTTTTATCTCTTCTATGTCCTTGGTCTGGTGGCGACGAGCGGCGCGGCAGAGGACAGCATACACCAGCATACACTTACATAAATAAAATTAGCATTTGCCCACAAGAATACGAGACTAAAGTGGATGACTTACAAACATAATCGAAATCTTGGAATTGACTTCATTTGCTTATTTGCAGTCAACTCATTCGAAAGGTGAAATCTGATGTTTAACTATAAGACCATCAAAAGATAGGAACCCTCCATCCACTATAATGGGTGTTGGAACAACATATTTAATAACATCCAAGAACAACAAACTACTCTATACACACAGGGAGACCCCCAACCCCATCACCATCCTCGGATACATTTTCTTGGTTGCATAATAGACATTTCTGCTGCTTTAGGGGATGGAATCTGTTTGGGGTAAATGATTGTTCTACCCCGTGCGATTACATTTCTTTGGCGAGATTTTGACTTCTTTTTCGTTCCTTTATTTATTTATTTTTACTGTCATCTATGTCCATCTGGAACTCTTACTCATGGTTTTTTTTCTTTCTTTTCTTTTCAAAACTATAGGACTTAACTTGCAAATGTATTTCTATTGTTATTTATCCGAAGAAATTCCTCTACGAGTATTTGTGTCACTTTTCGTTGGTTTTTGTTTTTTTCGGTTTTCGTTTCAAGAGTGATAGGATTTATTGTAAGACTCAGAAGATTCAGGCAGTTGAAACAGAAAAAAAAAAAATTTCTGTTGTTTGTTTGGTTTCTTTTCTTGTTCATATTTAACGAATAGAGAGTTAAATTTGATGGCGAGTTTCGGCAGTATTTTGAGTGAAAGCTGACTGTGGACTGGGATCTTTGTGCGTATGTATATCCAGCGGTTTGATGGGTATTGTAGTAAAAAAAGTCCATAATATGAACAGCGACTAGAGATTGTTTTTCTTCTCATATGTTTCCATTAAATACGATTCCGTTGGATATAAAATTTGAAGAAAATCGATGAAACTGTACACTGTACCCTGAGAGGATGATTTGGAAGGTTTAAGTTGCAAGATATCCTATTACTAACCCTGGTCGAGAAGCTGTCATTTTCTAGAATTTATGTATATGTAGGTATGTATACTCCTGACAAAAAAAAAAACTGATCTTTTATCCATAATCATCAATCCACAAGCATCCGCCAAACGAAGTTCATCTTTCTACTTACATATCCAAGTTATCACACTGGTTCCTCTAGCAACCAAATAAAAAAAAAAAACTGAATCAATAACGACAACTCGAGAATCACATCTTATCTGACAACATTATATTACTTCAACACGAAATCCAAGAGAATTCGTTTCTGATAACGAACAACCTTTTTACCAACAAATGTGCATCGAAAACAACTATAAAAGAGGAAGCCACCAAAGCCTGACGCTCTCATTCTTACGCTGACGTTGACACGTTGTAATTCTGTAGGAGAGTTTATTTTAAGTGTATTGAAAAACATTGTGTTTAGTATTTTAAGTATGTAATAATTTTTTTTTTTTTCAGAATTAAAACGAACTAAACTTTTTAATTTCCGTACACTATTTTATTTCGATTTCTCTTAATAAATTTGTATTTGGATTTTTCTCGAATAAGACATTCTTATTGATTCATCCACATCAAATTTGGGGGCTCAACCGGGATCTGAGTCAAACATACAAATACGTGATAGTGTTGAAAATTAAATTGCCTCAGAATAGACTTAGACAAAAAAGCGATATGAAGGGACCAACAAATTCTAAATAATTCTACTGTATTAGGGAATACGAACAGAAACTTGATTAAAGAATAATTAAAAATTATCGGACATCAAATTAACTGCTACCTATATCAACGGAAACAGACAAGGCGAAAATCAATCAATATGGTCTGAAGTGGAAAAAACGGTGCTTACATATATAGTACAAAAGTATTACCAAAAAAAAAAAAAAAACAATAGTTCGATGGTCATAAGAATAACCATTGAAGACCGTGAGTATTACGTCAAACATAGTCAACAAAAGTCGTATTTGTTGCAAAGAAATGTTGCGAAACATCATTTAGCAGAATTTGATGACAAGAATGCTTTCTTATATACTCGTACCTAGTATATATTTATATTTATTTTTATATTTTATATTTCAATTAGCTTAATACAAGCGGTAAAGAGATTTATAAATTATTATTTTTTACAATGTTTATATACATTAATTTAAATCAAGACCTGATTGAGGAAGGGGAATAAAGGGAGTTTCTAAGTGAGTTTTTGCTGCACTGACCTCAGAATACGCGGATTGGTGCTGAGTGAGGTGGTTTGGAGCAGCATAGGACAATCAATGTTGCCTGCTAATAACTGATGTACAAATAGTATATCGGCAACTTTTCTATGCTTTTCAAGCGATTGCATGTTTAAGCGATGCTCGTAAGGAGGTAGGTTGAATCTGTCAGGCCACGGGAGTCCACGTAGAGCAAAACGGATGAACCTCCGTTGGACACACTCAATTCGATACGAATGTGTATCGAGATAGGGAGACCAAACTTGGCAGGCATATTCTAGAATTGGTCTTACTAATGTGAAGTACAGATATTTCGTGACGTAAGGATTTGAGAATTTCTTGGACCAACGTTTCACATAACCTAGGGCAGAATTTGCTCTTAAGCTCACTGTCGCAAATGACACCCAAATCACGCAGAAAGGTGACAGTGGGAACAGGCTCATCGCAAATCAACTACGTTCTAGGAGCTGTCGGAAGACGCTTCCGGGAATAAGTAATAGCTTGGCATTTATTGGCATTCAATTCAAGAAAGTTTTTATTACACCAAGTAGAAAAGCTGTTCCAGTCAGATTGAAGTGCACGGGAGTCAGTGGGAGTGGAGATGTGTGCAAAAATTTCCATGTCGTCCGCATAATCTGACAGATGGGCATATTTAATAATGCCATCATCATTAATTGACAAAATGAAAATCAGGGGACCAAGATGGCTACCTTGAGGGACACCAGAGGCCATAAAGCGATCAGATATAAAGGATCTAAAAAGGACTTCATATTGACGTTCATGAAGGTAGGATTTGATCCACGCAATAAACCCAGACTGAAAACCGAGAGCTTTGAGTTCCAAAAAAACAATTGCGTGCGAAATTGTATCAAAGGCTTTGCTGAAATCAGTAGCAACAACATCGACTTCCTTGACTTCCTCCAATGCGCATAGGGTGCTGGATACGAATTCGGTTAGGTTTGTGGTTGTTGACTTTCCCTTTAAGACTTACAATGGAAAAACATTGCATCGTAAATAATACTTTCGAATAGCTTAGGTATGCAAGAGAGTTTAGCTATGGGACGATAATTAGAAATTTCATTTTTCGGGCCTTTTTTATGAAGGGGAATAATAAAAGAGCTTTTCCAAAGCCTAGGGAAAACGGACTGTGAAAGCGACAGTTGGAACAGAGCCGTAAGGGGTTGAGCTAAAGAGTCCACATATTTTTTTAAAACTACGGCAGGTATACCATCCGGACCAGCAGAGTATTCGCATTTAAGTCATTGGATCTTTTCTTTCACGAGAGCTACTGTTATATCGATTGAAGTTAAAGAGGTTTGGGCACAATCTCTCATGTAGGAGAAGTAAGAATGGTCAGGCTTTGATGTGTGGTTAGAGAATGATTGACTGAAGAAATGGGCGAATAAGTTTGCTATTATTCGAGAATCGCTTGACGATGTATTGGAGAATATCAGAGTTGATGGGTAGCTGTCTGACTTTTTCTTGGTATTAATGAAGTGAAAAAATCTTTTGGGGTCAGCGATGATGTCAGATTGAATACGGTCAATATATTTGATATAAAGAAACTCACAAAGTTCGGAAAAATGCTTATGTGCAAGGAGGTAATTGGAAAAGTTAAAATCAGAACGAAATTCGAGGTAGATACGCCAGAGCTTATTTATTCTGTTGCGAAGTGAGCGTAATTCCTTAGTATACCAAGGTGGAGATGACGAGAAACTTTTTTGGGGCATGTATGGGACGGATTGCATAAAACAGCTGAAAATTTCAGAGTAGAACAATCCAAGTGCATCATCGATAGAAATGTGTGTACTGTTAAAAATGCTGTTGAGATTGATAACACTTAAAAAGGTTACTAAGTTTTGTGTAGTCTGCCTTGCGAAAATTAAAGCTATACGAATACTCTGCCTGGACAGTATTATTATCGTTATTATAAGATAATGTAAGGGATAGAGGAGGGTGGTAATGATCCAATTTGGATAAAGGGTGGTTGCTTGCTGAAACAACGCAATTATCAGCATCTGACGAGAAAATAAGATCCAGTTGTCTACCAAGGTTATTAGTAACTCCACTTAACTGATATAGGCTGGAGTCTGCTAGACAGTCAATGCAAATGACTTCCTTATCTGAAGAGGGGTTAGTTGCTATATAATCGGACTGATCGTCTGATGGACCCCATTGGAGGTCGGGAAAATTCAAATCCCCCAGAATTAAAACGGTGTCGCGAGGATCAATAACATTAAGCAGAGAATCGATCGCGTCTATGGCAAGCTGGTAACTCTGCGTGGGCTGAGATGGTGGAATTTAACAGCAGAGGATAAAAATGTTTCGGTTTGAAATAGTTATTTTGACACAAATGTACTCAAAATTAGATGTGTCCGAAGTTTTAACTAGTGTCGAGTCAAGGCGATTGTGTACTGCTAGAAGAACACCTCGACCCAAGGAATCATCCTCTTTCTCAAGACCATCATCTCGAAAGACGTTAAAATCGGATGTAAACAATTCATTATTGTAAAAATCTTGAGTAAGATTAGTTTCGTTAAGGGCGAAAATGTCATAGGGGAGCTTTTGAGAATTAAGGTATATAGAGGATGTCTTAGTTCGAAGCCCTAGGACGTTTTGATAGTATACACAAAGACACTCAGGGGGAGTTACAAACAGATAAGGAATATCTAAATGAATACTTAATCGTTTTTTGGATGCGACGTTACTGGTGCAGGTACTGGAGTCTTTATGAATGACGTATTCTTAGTCCGAGAAACATATTCATGGACTAAAGTTCCATCTGGCCAAAATTCTCTCGATAGTAGCAGTTCAAGGTGAGAGTCAGGAGTTAGTAGTTTAAATGATGCTATTTCGCAGGGTTCCTTAAAATTATATTTGATGCATTTGAGGGATGAAGGCACCAACGTTTTACTGCTGATGTAGTTCATAATATCGTTGACAGAGGTAGCAGAAGAAAGTCTCGAGATGAAGATTGTTCTACGAGGAGTCTTTTTCACTACCACTAGATTGACGGATGAAGATGTGAGATGCGACGATTCCTGACGAGCATTAGGTTGAGGTAGAGAGTCGTCGTTGCAACTAAATGGCGGAATTAACGAGGACGAGGCATCAGCGGGAAGATCCGCAAGTGAATTCGTGTATGAACGTAGAAATCTTTTCTGCTGCGGAGGTTCCAATTGCATAGGGGGGTAATTGCTTGTTGAGCACATCAGGTCTGTTTTATGTTGTTTGTATGTTGACAATGTTGACTCCTGAATAGATACGACAGAAGTCTGCGATGGTTGATGCTGAAGCGGTGTTAACTCCATTTTCTTTAGTTTTTGTTGTTTGTGCTGTTTTTGTTCTTGTTGTAGATGTTCATGTTGCTGACGTTGGTTTTGTAGAGGTTCTTGTTGTTGTTGTTCGGATTGTTGTTGTTGTCGTAGCAGTTGTTGCTGTTGATGTTTGTTGATGTTGTTCTAGTTGATGTTGTTTTCGTTCTCGTTGTTGCTGTTGTTGTTGTTGCTGTTGAAGTTCAAGTAGATGTTGTTGGATAAGATGTAGTTGACTTTGTTGCTCAATTAGCTGCTTCTGCTGCGCCAGTATGGTGAGTTGATGTTCGCTGGTAGACTGATGTTCTTGTAGCAGATGATCTATATTATTGAAACCCTCCAACAATTTTTGTTTATATAGTTTAGAGGTGTCAAAAATAAACACCTCCCGAATTTCCGCAAATATAGCAGATAGAGTAAGAAAGGTTTTTTGCAACTTTATAACCTTCCAATGCAAGACGTCGGTCGATATGCTGCGATGTTTTGTAGAAGCAGAGGCCAGGGGTTGACACAATTTTATCAATGTCTTTCCCTTTAATATTAATACATTTGGCATGCACGTTCTCAAGGCATATTGCACAAGATAATTTAACATCATTTGATGATTTTTTGCATACATAGCATTCAGAATCACTCATGATTAAGAATATATTTCCAAAAGAAAATTCAGAGAAAAACGGTTGGAGTATCAGATAGTAAATATTTTTGGCGAAAAAGCCAGTTGGTTGCAGTATTTGATAAACGATGGTTGTGACATGCAATGAGTAATGACAATACAAATTCAATGGAGTAGAATCCACAGAACGGCAGAACATGCACTAAATATTGTACTCACACGAGCGGGGGAGTGAGATCACCACAATGTTTCTTCAAAAATTTGATTATTCTTGGAAGTAAACTCTCGGCAATTTAATGCGGGTAATAGAGAACCACTCAATAAGTTCTTCAGTTATTAAATATGGGTCGAAAAATAAGTATTAACGGTCGAAATGAAACAAATATATACGGCAAGTTAATATGGGTTGAAGAGAACCACTCAAAAAGTTCTTCTGTTATTAAATCAGAAACTTTTAATTTTGTTTAAATATGTATATGTATATATGTATGAATTTGGTTTTATTTTTATTTTGAAATTAAATAATTTAGAGCTAAAGACACAACTCGCGCTAATGATAATACAAAGAAGTAATTCTTAATTTATTAAGCACGACATAAGTTTAAATTTTTAGGCGAAGGCTTAACAAATAAAATTGATAATAAAAGAGAGCAAGGCTAAACGCGACTTTTACTCAAGTAAATCACTCAACAATCTCTATATACATATGTATATAATTATCGAGCGATTTAATTTTGAAAAAATAAAGAATAAAAAAATTGGAAGCAGACTGAAAATTGGTAAAATGAATAAAAACAGCAATTTATGTGAATTGTCGGACATTGTTAGAGACTTTGAGAAAAGAGAAGAAGTTCTGTTGAGGAGGGAAAGTGAGATTAGAGAATCAGAAAAGCAGCATATGAAATTAAAAATGTGGTTACTTCTTTGGAAGAAGTGATGCCTAAATTTAAGTCCAGGAGAAGAATATAGTATAACATTTTAAGGTGTCTCCACCATAGTTCCCGAATTTAGTGGTAGCAAAAGCTTTGTACAAGATGTTGAAGTAGCCGCAACTAATAAAATGGATGGAGTTAGAGAAATTACTTTTCAGCAAGCGACTTCTAACTGGTTCGGTTCTTGCTGTTCGTACAAAACCGGATATTCGGAAGTGGACTGAGTTGAAAAGCTTTTTAGTAGAAGAGTTTTCTGAGCAGATAAACTCGGCAGATATTCATAAAAAGTTGGTACAGTGGCTATTATTATTATTAAATTATACAGCACTCTAAATTATTTAGTTGCAACTAGTTTCGGCATAAACCCATCAACTGTCCTAAAAATAAATACTCGAATGTTGCCAAAACTCAACAATCCAAAGAGCTGAGGTTAGTTGAGATTAATGGCTTAACCCTCATTCGCTACGATGAGTACGTTAAAATTGATGCACCATCAACTAAGTATGTAAAAAAACCTATTAAAGGCATCTCAACCAATCCGGTGAAAACTATTGCATTTTTCAAAGCTGATATAATAATTGACCTCTTTTAACACCAACTTTTGCGTTCAGATTCTTATTTAAAAATGCCAATGATTTTAGTTAAAGATGTTTCACACTAACCGCCGAGAGTATTTTTGTATCAAAAATTAATGAAGTTCTTATGTACAATTGTGATTCTGTCCAGTTCTGTGTAAAAAATCTGCAATCAAATGCGATTTGAAGATAAAATCATCCATTTGGTAAAAAAAATATGCAAACCGGGAGAAGAGAAAACGACGAACGTCGAAATGAAGTCGATGCTTAAATCCTATATCCCTATTTCTCAGCCACCTAGGTATTTAGATGGAAAATAAAATTGCAGACGAACAAAACGCCATATGGGTTGGAGATGGTATTGTTCGTTCAAGTACGAGAGTATGTAAGCCCCGTAGTTTTGGCAAAAAAGACATAACAAACAGGCTGTATGTCGATTACAGGAGATTAAATAAGGAAGTGGTCCAAAACCACTACACGCTTCCTCGTGTCGAAGACTAAATCGATGCACTAGGCGAAGTGGAGGTTTTCTGTGGATTTTTCCACGTGCCCGTCGCCAAAGACATCATAAAGTTCATATCGTTTGTAACATCGTCAGTATGAATTCCTTCGTACACCATGTTCGCATGAAACATGCAGATTCATTGAGCAGAAACTCAATTACGATGGCCATATGAAGCGAATTTTTCGACTGGATTCGACTAGGATTTGCACATTTCCTTAGTCGTTCTAGAAAGGGGTTTACTTCTCAAATATGATAGCTTCTTCCCCCAAAAAACATCAGTCGGCATGAATAATTCTTCGTTTGATCTCAGCACTGGTGTCATTTTCAAAGTTAACCGCAGAGCCTAGTTACCTCGAAGTTATAGTTGTGTATAGGGATGTTTTATCCTATTAGCTGATGTTGTATGTTCTTTCTTGTCTTACACTTCGATTTGATTTCGTTCATAGTCAAACACATCCCTGCTGCTTCTGTTTCAATACTTATAAATTTTTTACTGATAGTCCGCTGCGCTTTTGAAAAATAATACGTCTGGTATAATTCTTTCAAGTAAAATGTTGAAGAAGTCGCAAGATAGCACATCGCTTTGTCTTAGAGCGTTTCTGACATCAAACGGTTCGGACAGATTTTCAGCAACGTATAGCGTGCATTCTCTGCCTATCTAAGCTCATATCTGTATACGCTATCATATGCGACTTTAAAATCAATAAAGAGATGGTGGGCATCGATCTGAATTTCTTAGGTAGTCTCCGAGATCTGCCTTAGTGTGAATATTTGGTCGATAGTAGAAGTTGTTGACGAAAGGTTTTAGACGTTCACATAGCACAGTAGACAAAATCTTGTAGGTGATGTTTAGGAGGCTGATGTCTCTGTAAATTGCGCAGTTCAGAGTACCTCCTGTATTGTCAACAGGGCATACAATACTGAGATTCCAATCATCGGGCATACTTTCATCTAAACTTACCGAATCATCTCCCATTGCTTTAATCAGCTCCAGCAGCCTTATTTGATTTGGTCGGGTGGACGGAAATGTTGGCTGCTATCGTGTTGGTCGTCCACTGTTGGTTATCAACGCCTTTTAACAGCCTGCAGAAATGTTCCAGATTCACAGCGATGACTACAGCTCTTAGTTGGTCAAACTTTCGAACTCCCGCCTCTGTAGTAAAACTTATTTATTGACTCGACCACACGCTACACATGCTGCTTCTTCTTCTTTCGGAGAAGTTGGTGTTCTTCCTTTCTTGGTCTACACATATATGCAATTCAGTTTGTAGAGCATATAGTCAAGAGGCATGACTTTATTCCGAACCAATTTCTCAAACCATATGATTTTCCGAAAACGTTACACCAATTGATCTGTTAAGTACGGAATCCATGTTAACAATTCACAGCTGGTAAGTAACATTCGAAACCGAGCAGTAGTTGTTCAAAAATGTACTGAAAAATATTGATATAAAAGTGGGCGTTTGCATATACCAGTATGATATTTAATTCCCATGCCGTCAACTCTGAAATATTCACCCCAATTCTACAACTCGTATACGAGAGTCGAATCCGACCATAGTCGCATTTAGTTATTACAAAGTCGTATTTTACGTTACAAGTCGTATGCATCGCGACGCATACGAGTCTCGAATTTTTCCGCTGTTACGGTTATTCAATTTGCCGTATTTGTCGTATTTTACTCGTGTTCAAATTTGGCTACGACTCAGCTTCAACGTGAATAAAAATGGAAAAAAGAAATATGTAACTACATGTATTTGCACTAAAATATCAAAATTTGTACTTCTGTGTGCTTTTATTGTAGGAAAGTCACGAATAGTAGGCAATTTGAAAGACTGGTTTCTGCTATTGAATAAAACGTTGTTGTCGCCAGGGGTCATGGCAAGAGCGGTATCTACAAAACGGATACAAAAAAATTTTGGAGTACTCTTGCTATAAAATTAAATAGTCTTGGACCACCCAGTCGAGATGGCCCAGGATGGCTCAAAGTAGGAAGTTCTATATGTGTATTTGGTGTTCAATTACTACATTGTTCGTGTTTATTCTCAGGTTTGGAACTATCAGAAATACGCAGTGAAATAAAAGTTGTAACATAACAACCAACAGCTAAAAGGGACTGGCGGTGGTCCAAACAAATTACACATATTAAACACTTCCGAGGAGAGCATTGCACACTCAGACAAGAATTCGGAGAAGATACAGCAGAACAAGAGAGTGGGAGCAATGCTACGATAGAACATCAAGAGAAAGATAAGGAAAATAGAGCTCCTGATAAGTCTTTAGGAGTATCACTACAAAATTCGCTCACCGGTATGCCTTCAGTATCACCACGTAGACAACTTGTTAAGAGAAAGGCCGACAAGATAGTTAGAAATGAAGATGAACGAATGAAACTTGTGAAACAGCAAACAAAAATACAGTCACTGCGTTTGAAAGAACAGCAAGAAACAAATAGGTATTTAAGAAAAATATTTAAATTAAAAGAAGACAGATAAGTACTTCTCAGAGAAGAAATGGAAGATAAAAAAGTGTTGTTTTTCCTTGTCTGGAGTAATAATGCGAATATAAGTGCCATGAATACACCCTATGACTCCAGGAAAACCAGTTTTTTCGTAAAAAGTTAGCTTAGCTTTTTCCTTTTATTGTGACGTCATAGTAAACGTGATCCACTTTGGACAAATGTGTTCCTCAAATATATCCAAAAGTTCTTTAAGGATTTTGGAAAAGGAAATCGTTCCCAACGCTTGTTTGATAATTGCCTTCTGCGAAGAACCGTAAAAAAGTAGCCAACTTTAATATAGATGGTACTGATCTTGAATGCACACATCTTTTTATGAAAGGATTGATTTCCTCCAGCAGATAGCTAAATGCCTCCTTAGATAGCCGGAATGATTTTAAGAAACTGAAATTATGAAATCCAAAAAGCGAATTTTAATTCATCATTAAATAAGGAAAGTTTGTAAATACTTGCCAAGAATTCGGTAACCCCATTGGATTTGAATGATCCCGAATTGTTCTCCGAATTGCTGCCAAATTCTCAGCCGGCACCACTTCGTCGTCTTCTTCATTAAAAAAGAGGTCTATCGAATTCATATTTTTTTGTTCACTGAAAACTTCACTTTGCTTTAAAAACACCGTCAAATTTATATTTCTAAATTTTGGTTTTATTCGTTTTAATAGTTTGACATTTGCATAACTGCGATGATATGCGTTGGTTTTTTTTAAGGAGTCGTATGCATCGCATACGAGTCGAAGAAAGGAATTTAATTTTGATGCGACTCTAAATACGAAAGAAAATACGACTGATCATTCGACTTGAAGAATTGGGGTGATTGCTCGCAGCGTCAGTTCTATTAACAGATATATGTATATGGATAATTTAAGGGGTAAAATCAACTTTGAAGACAACCCGATCATATTTTAAAAAGATGATACTATTCCTATCGAATAATTTAATGTGCAAACTCAAGGCTCGAGATTTTGCAACGCCGTAAATCAAATACAATAGCATGTGGTTGTTAACACCATATGGTGTACAAATATAGTTAGTTATGCATAAAGTATCACACCCTTCACAATTTATTTGTTTGTTGTTTTTTGTTAAAAATTCAAAATCTCTCCATGAATATATCTTTTATTCAATTAAGTAACTTACCATTGATGTACTAGTAATAGTCTCATCATTGACTCTACAACATTAAGCTCAAAGGAAATTAAATTGAGGTAATTTCACTTACCTCTGTCCAGTTGGGGAGCGAATATATCCTTCTTCTTCTGTGGTGTTATCTTCTTACTTTAGTTTATGTATGTACAGCCAGTCGATTGACTGGTGGGGGAAGTTAGGAATTTCGTATACCCTCCTGGAAGAAAAAGCAAAATAAAAGGAGTAAATTCACTTCAACACAAAAGAAAGTACTAGTAAAAGTATAAAATACTACATACAAATGAAAATTGCTAGTCGGTAGTTGTGATAGTAGGTGGCAGCGACATGTCTACACACAATGGAGAGGACTGAGTATAAAGTGCTGCACAGAGAATTACCCATTATTAAGAGGGCTAACAAGGCTCAAGTGTTATTCACTTATGGCAATAAACACCACTCTTTCTCTTTTGGTTTTATCTACCTATACTTAATTGTGCCTTTGTACGCCTTCGTTTTGAAGTAGTACGTCAAGAGGTGGATAGGAATCGAATTAAAATCGCTTGAAGAAATAAAGCAAAAAGTGTACCACTTAATATAATGACCATAATCACCACCACTGACGGTGATACGAGTGTGTTTGGTGTTATGCAATCAATAAAATAAATCTGTCTCTTAGTTTTCGCGCTTTCAAAGGGGAATTTCTATTTCTCGTAAATAAAGGTAAATAAAATTACAATGGCTCTTAACCTAATTTTAAAAATTAATGGGAACTATTTTGATTATACATTGCTTCCAAATTCTGAAATATATCTAATGGTGGATGGAAAATGAATAACTATTTGTAAATCATTTGTAACTAAGGTTGTAATTTCTCTAGGTTTTCCATGTTTTATTTATTTGACTACAAACAACGATTTTGATGGAAGACTTTTCAAGCACTTTTATATTTTTAAGTTAAAGCATATTGAAAATGATTTCATTCTCCCGATGTTATCATTGATCTTCTTGTGTAAAAAGAAAGTTTTCATTTCAGTTATACTATGTCGTACATACTATGATATATGTACTACTTCTGTTCAGTCAGTTGACTTTTAACTAAAGCATCTTTTCTTTCCCTTTTCTTGTAATTTTCCATTACCCATTTAAATAAAATCTAATTTTTATTTCATTTAAATATTGATATGTTTTTTCTTAACAACTCAGGATATATAAGTGAAATTGCTAACATTTTCATATTGGTGCCGTAACCCAGGAGAAGACACTAACGAGCGAAATTAAACGTGATTTATTCGAACGCGATCGATAATGAATTTGGCAAGTCGCGCTACATATCGTGGGCAAGTAACGAAGATCTTTAATAGTGCGGAAGAGTTCCTTAGGTCAAATGAAGTGCAGATTAAGGAGGTCATGAATTCACATTCTTTGGACAACCTGGAGGAGGAGCTCAGCGTCTTTTTGGATCGTTTGACAGCGGCGTATAAAAGTCTGCGAAAAGCGAACGCCGTGTTTGTTCTGCCATCAAATCTGATGACTTCGACAAAGAAGCGGAGTCTATAACTGATTATAATGACAAAGCTGTATCAACGATTGCACGACTTCAAATATATTTGAACAAGGTAAAACTATATCAGAAGCAGTTGTTGTCATCATCAGTTCCCGCCTTTAAAGGTCCCGCCAACGAAGTTCCCGCCAATATTTCAACACATAATGTCACCATTTCCCCTTCGAGTAAAATGCAGGTAGAAAAGCTTCAAAAGCTTCAGCCTAAGAAGTTCTCAGGCGACTATAAAGAACGAGTACCGTTCTAGAAGCAGTACAGATCATTAGTACATGACAATCCCTCTCTTACCTCCATTGACAAGTTCAACTACTTAGAAGTCGCCTTGACTGGCAGGGCGGCAAATACTTTGATAGGCCTAACACCGAGCGAACTTAATTATGAAATGACAATAGGCATACTCAAAGAAGAGTATGGGAATTACGAGTAAGACAAAATTGTAGATCATATTATGCAATGCTTGATGCAGCAGGTTTGAGAAATCTTTACAACTCCGTTTTAGCATCTACACGATCACTCGCTGCTCTCGGCATTCCACCGTCAAATTATTGTGTAATGCTAAAAGGTGTGTTACTCAGATGCATACTCAACGAATTGCGAGTAGATTATTACAACCTTCCGGACAATTCTCTAGAGGGTGTTCCAAACAGGGATAGCATAAGTTCTTCAGCAAGTTCAGAGTTTTCGTCCACTAAAGACATTGGTGATAAGCAAGTCAAGTATTTGTTGAAATTTCTAAAACATATATACGGATGGCTTTTCTTCAACCCATCTGGTAATGTTTTTCTCCTGGATAAGATAAGTGTGAAAAGAGTTAATCCCTAGGTCCTGGAAGCTGACAACATTAAGTTTAACCGTAAATCTAATTTTAATAATAAGCCTATACGTAAACTTAGTACTAATTCTTCTCACTCCCTTCTTCAACCTAGACCAGACCCCAATTGGAGCTTCAAAAGGAGAATCCTCCCCAATTTCACCCCTCTGCTTCATTCACCTTCTCCATTCCGCAACAAAGTCACCAATGTTTCAACTAATCCGTTAAACACTTTTCTCCCTTCCTCAACTTTTCCCAGGCCTACAACTCTTCAACGTAACCACGTCTCATTTAATCTGACGCCCGTCTCTGCTCCTTATTTTTGATCCACTGTTTCCTCCCACCTTTAAACTCACGTCTAAATTAGCCGACCCCACGTCAACGATTAATGACCTCGATGGCCGCTATATTATGACAAGATTACGTGATCACCGGCTTTTTGAAAATGTTCGCCTGTACCTTGCCTATTTATATGACAAGCCCGTCTCCGTGTGCATCGACGGCAAACCAAAGACGAATGTCATGGTTTCGATTAAAAAAAAAAAATCTACACCCGTTTTCATGAGAGCCTTACCATTTCCTCTTCCACTGTGGATAAAGACCTTTCAACCTTTGCCTCTCATATTGGCTCCAAACGTCTCTCGTATCTTCATAACACTCGCAGCAACTTTAATAATTATTTATCGTTTTTAAATCCCATCCAGTCGTTCCATCTAACTCAGTCGGAATTGCTCCGCAGTTCCTTTGCCTTTACTACCAGAATGTAAGAGGACTTCTCACCAAATCTTCGATGGTGCATCTTAACTCACAAACACTTAATTACGACATTTTTCCCTTACAGAAACCTACCTTTGTCCCAATTTTCTAAACTGTGAATTATTCCCTTCCGATTTAGAAGTCTTTCGCGCTGATGGCCAGAATAATGACGACCTCGCCTTCGGCCGCGGTATTCTTCTAGCCATTCATAATCGTCTTGATGTAACCCTCGTTAAAATCACAAACGCCACTTCATTCGAATTCGTACGTGGTAAAATAACTGTATCCAAACGAAGCGTAAACATTATCTGTTATATACGCCCTTCTCAACCCACCCAAGCATACCAGCTGGCTGTTGAGGCAGTTGACTCTCTGTTTGATGCCGCAGATCCCGACGACGATTTTATAATTGTTGGTGACTTTAATATTCCTTTTTTGCAATGGGCTCCTTCGGAGGACGAATCATCTTCCTTTCCAACTAATTCCTCTTCAGAAAAGGAAACCCTCTTTACTGATCGTCTTTTTGGCTCTGGCCTTTTTCAGATTAGTGGTATCACCAACAACCTCGGCAGGTAGCTAGATCTCATTTTCTCATCCGATACCCATAATTCCCTGGTTACCGCGAGTAACCTTCTTCTCTCCACCCTACACCACTCTCACCCCTCTCTCGCTCTTATCTTTTCGTCTGAACATGGCAACATTAGCGTTGATTTAGAGAACTCCCTTTCTTTTAACTTCCGTAAAGCTGACTTCGCTAAACTTAATAACCTAGTCAATAACTTAAACTTCGGCCTCTTTCTAAAGAATAACACCCAATCTTTGACTGCCTTCTCCAATCTGTTCCATATTTGCCGCGAAAAAAACTGATCGTCATCTCCTCCTTGGTATAATAATGAATTACATACTCTTTGCAATATCATAAACAAATTATGGAAAACTTACCTGAGATCCAGATCGGCCTCAAATTTTTCATTCTACCAGCAAGCTTATTCCCGCTTTTCCATCATCTGCGAATCCATCTATCTCGAATACCTCGACAGAATGCAATTAAGCCTAATTACAGATCCTTGGCGTTCTTAGAAATTTATAAATGTCAAAAAAAAAGTCCGATGGCTTTCCACCCACTCTAAAATTATTTAATACATCATCTGCTGACCCTAAAGCAATCGCCAACCTCTTTGCGATCTTCTTCAGTGAATTGTATTCTAACCACGTTTACGAACCGGATCTTCACTATTTCAGCTACATACCTGATCAACTGCCCATAAACCTCCCTTGCCTCAATTGACATAAGGACTGATATGGTACGTGAAAAGATTATTCAGCTTAAGGATGATTTTTCCCCAGGCCCTCATGGTCTGCCCGCCATATTTCTAAACAAATGTGTAAATGTTTTATGTCAGCCCCTTACAGTTCTCTTTCAACTCTCACTCTCTCAAGCTCTTTTCCCTAAATTATGGAAGGACTCCTTTATTTTCCCTACCCATAAAAAAGGCAGTAAAAATGACATATCAAACTACCGACCAAACTATCTTCTATACCTAAGCTTTTTAAAAACATTGTCTATGACTCACTTTATTTTCACTGCAAATTCATCTTTTCTCCACAACAGCACGGTTTCTTAAAGGGTAGGTCCACAACGACTAACCTAACCGAATTCGTTTCTAAAACACTCCAAGCATTCGAGAAAGGTAAGGAAGTGGATGTCACTACGGCCGACTACAGCAAGGCGTTTGATAAAATATGTCACCAAACTATTTACCTTAAACTTAAAGCTTTCGGGTTTTACCGAAATTTGAGATCGTACTCGTACCTAGCGAAGCGCCAGTACAGGGTTCTTTTTAGATTTTCAGTCTCTGACCCCATTAACGCCACTTCGGGTGTTCCTCAAGGCAGTCACCTTGGTCCACTGATTTTTGTCTTAACAATAAACGATGTTGATCACATCATAAAATATATAATAAATATTTATGCGGATGACATGAAAATCATTAAGATAATATCTACCCCCACTGGTTCTCTCTTACTTCAAAACGACCTTAATTCATTCTACATATGGTGCGACAAAAACTTCTTAGAACTTAACGTCGGCAAATGTTTATCCAATACGTTCTCTCGTAAGCGACTTCCCCCACCCCTCAGAACCTATTACTTTCGCAACAAGCCTGTTCCCGCAGTCTCCTCTATACGCGATCTGGGTATTATTTGTGACAGGGAACTAAACTTCCGTTCCCACATTGATCAAATCACATTATTCTTCTCTCGGTTTCATAAAACGCTGGTCTAAAGAATTCTCGAACCCTTACGTTACAAAGTCTCTTTACACCACCTTTGTTAGACCCCTCCTTGAATATGCCAGCCAAGTTTGATCACCATTTCAAGACACCCACTCCATTAGAATCGAAGCCGTGCAACGAAGGCTTATCCGTTTTGCTTTACGTGGTCTCCCATGGGACGACAACTATATCTTACCCCCCTACGAAAATCGGCTAAAATTAATTAACTTGCAGACCCTTATAAAACGTCGCGAGGAAGCTAACATACTCTTCGTACACCAATTATTAACTGGCACTTTAGTGTATGCGAGTGGAACTTGCGCGTAAGTATGTTGCATGGTAAGACAAGTACGTACTCACCATCTCGAGCGTTCGTACGAGCCGAGCACAGAGAGAGAGAAAGTTAGTTGTGATCCAGACTCGGGGTGTGCAGGTCGTGTGTGCGTTGGCGTTGGAGAATAAAAAAAAATGTAAAAAAAAAAAAACAGCAAACAAGTGTAAATAACTGAGTAGTGGGTGAAATTAAAACCGGTTGGATTTTTTGTTTATCAAGTGCAGTCACATTTATTTCCTGTGCTTAATCATATTTAATTATTGCGGTATGTATGTGTGTGTATTGAGTAGGTAGAAGAAGAAAAAGAAAAACAAATGTCAAACACGAAAACAAAATATCGTGGAATGATTTAAATGCTTCTTAATTGAAGATGGGTAGTATAAAGTTGATAGCTCCATTAAATTGTAGATGTGACCACGGAAAATATCGTGGCGTTGTGGTACAAAGGTACCCTCATTCAATTGAGAATAGTCTTGCAGGTAAAAAACCTAGTTAAACATATCAATAAAAGTACATACACATGTGGTACAAATGTACCTTCATTAAATTGAGAAGAGATTCCGCAGTAAAAGCACGGTCAAACATGTCAGTAGCAAGAACATAGTTGGTACAAATGTGCCTTCATTGAATTGAAAATAAATTTCGCACAAAAGGGTGCCTTATTAAAATATTGCATGCTTAATCAAAGAAAGTAGGTACGAACATTTTGAAAATAAGAATTTTACTTTCAGATTTGTTTCCCCTCCATTCTGAAATAAAGAATGGCAAATACACTACCAACATTGGAAAGGTTTTCTTTGGAGGGAGACAATACATCAATAGGGTTGAGATGGGAAAAATGAAAGAGAGGGTTTGTTATTTATTTGGAAGCAGCATCTATTGAGTCTGCTGTAAAAAAAGGAGCTACATTGTTACATTTTGGTGGCTTAGAGCTCCAAGAAATATTTTACAACCTTCCTGGCGCAAACGCCGATAGCTCTAACGACAATGACGTTTTTCAAATTGCTTTAGAAAAGTTAGACCAGTACTTTTCTCCTAAACAAAGCAGAGTATACGAAAGGCATGTGTTTAGGCTCCTAAAACAAGAGGGAGGGGAAAAATTGGAAAAAAAATTTTTGAGGTTAAGAAACCAAGCGGCAAAATGTGGGTTTCAAAATATAGACGAGCACCTAATTGATCAAATAACAGAAACCTCAGACGAGCTAAGGAAAAAAATATTAATAACCGGAGATAGTATTACGCTCGATAAAATATTATCGGAAGCGAATACGCAAGAGGCTCTAAATCATCAGCTAGAAGGTTATGGGCAGAAAATTAATACAGAGGACATAAACTAAATAGTTAATAGAGGAAAAGATAGGTTCACAAAAATAGAAAATAATGACGGAAGATCATGTGGAAGGTGTGGAAATAAAAGACACTCCTCGCAGGATGCTAAATGCCCAACTAGAGACAAAAAATGTCATAATTGTGGTCATATTGGGCATTTCAGGCAATACTGCAAATCACAGTCGTCACAAAACCAGAAATTCCAGGATTCCCATACACGCGATGGTAATCAGGGCTCAAAAAGATTTAAAAGGAAAACGGGAACGGTTGATTACGTGGAAGATGAAAAACCTCAGTCAAATTACGTTTTCCATATAGACGATGATGCGACAATAGATTGTTCGATAGGTGGAGTAAGAACGAAAATGTTTGTTGATTCGGGATGCAAATTTAATTTATTAACGGACAAAACCTGGGAAAATTTAAAAAGCAGGAAAATCGAAGTTTTTAACCAAATCAGAAAACCGAACAAAATTTTCATGGCATACGGCAGCCACACTCCTTTAGATGTTAAAGGGTCCTTTGAAGCTAATATTGTGGTCAATGGAGGGAAGGAGCATGCGACATTTTATGTAATAACTGGAGGCACAAAGGATCTATTAGGAAAAAGCACAGCAATGGCCTTAAACGTTTTAAGAATAGGATTCGACATAAAACAAGTAAGCACGAAGGCTTTTCCAAAGTTTAAAAATGTATTAGTGAATATTCCAATTGACGAGTCAGTAAAGCCAGTCTCACAACCATGCAGGAGAATACCGATTCCTTTAGAAGCCCTAGTAGAGAAAAAGTTGGAAGAGTTAATTGAATCGGACATCATCGAAGAAGTACATGAACCATCAAAGTGGGTATCTCCTATTGTTCCCATCTTTAAAAAGAATGGTGAGATACGTCTCTGCGTGGATATGCGACGGGCTATGCGGGAAAACCATCCCTTACCCACGATGACCCAAATATTGCCCAAGTTCCGAAAAGCCCTTGGAAATTATTTTCAGTCCGAAATCGAAACCTTGCACTCGTATCGAAAGATGGGTTTTAAGATTACAGTCGTATAAATTCAAGACCATCTATGTACCTGAAAGATGAACATAGCAGATTCATTAACACGTTTGTGCATTTACTCAAACCCGACACCAATTGGAAATGATACACATGTGCATCAGTAGTTGAGCATTCACGACCACTTGCCATTTCGTGGGACGGCATCAAGATACGTCTCTGCGTGGATATGCGACGGGCTAACGCCGCAATTATGCGGGAAAACCATCCCTTACCCACGATGACCCAAATGTTGCCTAAGTTCCGAAAAGCTTGTGTTTTTAGCAAGATTGATATAAAAAACGCTTTCCATCAAATAGAATTACATCCTCACTCCAGGTACATAACAATATTTATCACAATGAAGGGGCTGTTCCGCTACAAAAGATTAATGTTCGGAATAAATTGTGCCCCCGAAATTTTTAAAAAAATTCTTGAGAGATTGTTACTAGGTTGTGAGGGTGTAATTAATTTTATAGATGACATTTTGATTTTTGGAAGCAATGATCAAGAGCATGATAACTGACTTCCTTAAGATCTTAAAAGGGAAAAATGTTCTTTTGAATCAAGGAAAATGCATATTTAAGGTCAAAACGATACAATTTTTGGGACATGAGCTAAACCCCGACGGCATTAAACCCATACAGAAATACGTTCAGAGCATTACGAAATTTAGAGTTCCTCAAACACCAGAAGAATTATAGAGCTTCCTAGGGTTGGTGAATTTTATTGGGAAATGGATTCCTAATTTAGCCACGGTAACAGAGCCATTAAAACAAATTTAAAGGAAAAAACTAGCAAAGCATACTAGCCTAGAGAGATACTGGTTAAAAGAACAAGACTATGCTTTTGCGAATTTAAAAGCAAACTTAACAAAAATACAGTCACTAGGATATTATGACATCCAGGATAGAACACAAGTAATAGCAGATGCTAGTCCCATTGGATTGGGTGCTGTTAGTTCAATTGAACCATAAAGGTCCCAGAATTATAGCTTATTATATTTTGACATATACCTATATGGAAAAGAATTTGACCTAATTACCGACCATAAACCCTTGGAAATCGAAACCGTGCACTCGTATCGAAAGGTGGGTTTTAAGATTGCAGTCGTATAAATTCAAGACCATTTATGTATCTGAAAGATGAACATAGCAGATCCATTATCACGTTTGTGCATTTACAAACCCGACACCAATTGGAAATGATACACATGTGCATCAGGTAGTTCAGCATTCACGACCACTTGCCATTTCGTGGGACGACATCAAGATACATTCCGAAAACGACGCTGACATAAGCAATGTAAGAAAGGGTATTTATCATGAAGACTGGGACCAGACAGTTAAAGGCTATAGGATCATCGAGAATGAATTGCGCTTTTACGAAGATATTCTGCTAAGAGGAAATAATATAGTCATCCCGCAAAAGCTAAGGAAAAATGTGTTAGATGAAGCTCACGAGGGTCACCCGGGAATGGTGGCAATGAAAGGACGCCTTAGAGCTAAAGTTTGGTAGCCACGTATAGACAGAGACGTCGAAAATCTCGAAATTCCAAAGGGTGTACACTGGTAAGTATGCCAAACCCTGCAGTTCTTTTAAAAAGACGAGAACTACCTTCAACACCTTGGGTCGATACTGCTATGGATCTTTTGGGATCGCTGCCTAGTGGGGACTATTTATTTGTTGTCGTCGATTACTATAGCCGGTACAAAGAAGTAAAAATCTGCAAAACTATTACCAGCTCACAAATAATCAAAATACTCAAAGAAATGTTTAGTAGATTAGGTTTTCCAGTGTCTATTACCGTTGATAATGGAAAACAATTCGTCAGCGAAGAATTTAGATCTTACTGTAAAGAGTGCAATATAAGATTATTTAATAAATTCCATTCTGGCCGCAACAAAATGGGGAGGTCGAAAGACAGAACCGGGATATTCCTAAACGCCTTAAGATTTGCTACATTGAAAGGAGAGACATAAAAGAGACATTTATGCGAGTATCTTATGATGTATAATAGCACACCTCATTCCACAACTGGTAAAACACCATCCGAGCTTTTCTTTAAAAGGCAAAATAGAGACAAAATTCCTTTAATAGAGCAAATAAACATGAAAATTACTGGATAAGAAAAGGAGAGCAGTTGATAGCGATATTTCTCAAGGAGATAAGGTGTATTTGAAATCTATGGACAAACCAAATAAATTTAGCTCTGACTTTGAACCAACAACCCATACCGTTGAAAGTTCTCAAGCCGGAGATGCAATAGTAAGAAATGATGAGACTGGTCAAAGGTATAGAAGAAATATAGTCCACTTAAAAAAGTAGAGGGCAAGTGGGAAGCAGTAAAACAGAAAGAATAGGACGAAGAGCCTGAATTCAGGTGAACTAAAAGTTTTGTTTTGCATTTTCTTTTTTAATTTTGAATTTTGGGTTTAAGGTGTAACAAAACCTTTATAAAAAAGCTTTAAGAAAGTTATCAAATTTAATGAATTAAAATAAAATAACAAGTAAGAAATATCTTCTTATTAAAATAAGGGGGAGATGTAGTGTATGCGAGTGGAACTTGCACGTAAGTATGTTACATGGTAAGACAAGTGATGTAGTGTATGCAAGTGGAATTTGCACGTAAGTAAGACAAGTTCGTACGAGCCATCTTGAGCGATCGTACGAGCCGAGCACAGAGAGAGAGAAAGTTAGTTGTGATCCAGACTCGGCGTGTGCAGGTCGTGTGTGCATTGTTGAGCGGGTAAACGCAACAGGCAAGATCGATTTTCCCGCACTACTGGAAATGATTTCACTGCAGACTAACCCACGGAACCTTAGGTCCGTACCACTCTTTCATCTCCCTCTCCACAGCACCAACTACGGCCATTTCGAACCTACCTCCAGAATGTTGCGTCTGGTTAACAATGCACACAACACACTTGACTTCCATTCCAGTATATCCTCCATTACAAATTCTCTCTATACCTCCTCTTAACAACTCCCCATACTTCCCTTAAATGTTAGTTTAAAGTTTTAGTTTAAGAATAATTGTGTGGGCCCCAGGGCAAGTTCAATGAGCATAAAATAAAAAAAATAAAAAAAAAATGTGAAAGATTTAGTATCTGGCGACGTCTCCTACGAATTACGGCTTACTGTTTTCGAGCCATCGAAGTCTTTAAGAAAAACAACACTCTGACACGCATGCAGGCTTGAATGATGTTCCATTTCTGTGTACTAATGAGACCGATCGAGCTGAAAAATATTGGATTACCGAAACACAACGGCCGCATTTCAATTCTGAAATTGTAGCACTACATGAAAAGAAGGGTATACATTTAAGTTCAAAATTATTAATACTTAGTCCCATTCTAGATCCAAGCAGTGATCATTTTGGGGTAGGTGGGCGATAACATTTGTTATCTTCAGCGATTGAAGCTCACCCAGTTATATTCCCAAAATCGTCACGAAGCTGATAGTTTCTGATGTACACGAAAAACTATTTCATGCTGGAGTATCCATCAATCTTGACGCATTTATAATCAACTCACTGGATCATCAAGGGTCGGCTACTAGTTCGGTCCGTTGTCAAGGACTGCACATTCTGTTGAGTTTCACTCGCATACGCTGGAGATTTATCATTGAACGCGCCCCTTGAATTACAGAAGAATACTTATCACTCTCAATAAATTGTTGGTCGTTACCCAAAAAAAAAACTAAAAATTCCGTAGTTTAATTTTTCTTTTATTCTCTAGTTTTTTTCTTTCCGAAGTCCAAAACCTGAATAATATACTTAAAATCTAACTTAACATTTATAGGCTTAAACCCTAACGGAATTAAGAAGCTGAAAAGACAAGAGAACAATATGGTAATTTTATATACATTATATGTTTGCAACCTGCCACCGTAAGCGCTGCACTACTCAATACATATTACACTCTCTCTCGATCGTGTTAAAAAAAAACGTTCCGACAGCATAGCTTTATTGCTGACAATGCTAAGCTTGTTGTTTACCAGCAGATAGGGTAAGGGCATGATTATTTATCTGCGTGAGCTGTGTTGCCGTGGCGTTGTTGCCATTGTGAAGATGTAACTCCTCCCACCCAAAGAATGGACTCAACGTGGGGAACGTTTGACGTTTATTAATTTTTTTTTCTTTCGGTGCTGATTGAAAATTTTTTTGATGGATTTTAATAAATTTAATTAAAATTGTTAGTTAGTAATAATTGTTTCTCACATTTATGATACTTGTCGAATGAGTTACAAAATATACAAATTATGTATGTATGTACGAACTATTATTAAGTAATTATCTAATTTACAATATCTTAAACGTTACTACAATTAATTTTTTTCGTTTTAGTTTTTATTTTTTATTTTTTATATAGTTTTTCTATAACAAATATAATATTATACATAATTTTGTACTGTATCATTAGATCTATCATTTTGAATAGTACTCAAAAGAATTTTATAAATAACGTGTTTTTATAAATTAAGTGTTTTTTTCTTTGTTTACATAAATATTTTCGTTTTAAAAATATTATTATATGTTTATTCATTTATTCACATATTTGCATTATATTTCTAAAAACCAAAAAAAAAAACTAAAACAATACTTTTGATAATAATTTTCGTAAGTATTTAATAATAAAGAAATAGAAAAAAATATATAAAAATTTTTAACTCACATTTTTAGATCAACATTTCATTGTTTTTGTTTTCAATATTTTTTATTTTTTGTTACTGCCTCATATGTTTTAGAGTAGTCTCGAGCTGTGTGTTTTCTATCAAATACTATATCTTTTATAGGATTTTAGTGCTTATAACTTCTTTTAACAATTTGGCTATCGCGCTTCAACCCACTTTTATCTCTAAAATAAGTTTCTCCTAGTTGTGTAGCCTCTTTTATAATATACGAGTACCTAGGTAAATGTTTTATGTTATGAACGTACTTCTTTATGTTATCTACGTTCTTCACTAGATCTCGTTTCTGAAATTGAGCTGTTTGTTTGCGTGTCTCATTTATTTTGTTTATTTGATTTAGCTTTATTTTAGTGAATTCTTTGTATGTATAAGACTTTCCCATTCTTTTTCGGATAAAGTGGAATGTAAGAGATCATTGGGCCTATGCCTTGTGACCGAGTGAATTGTATTATTATACAATTCGACAGCCTTAAAAACCAATATGGTCATAATCAACTTTATTGAGTTTAAGCAGATGATGAGTCAGATGGAACCTCTCTATTACTGAATTTCCAGTATGCATATTTGGAGACGTAAAATGGTAGATTATGTTTCCGTTACCAGCAAAAAGTGTCTATTAGGCATATATCTACATGCACAATTTTATTGGCTTTATTTGGAGTTTCAGATATCATTAATAAATATTGTACTGGGTTTCTGTTGTACTTGTACATATTACACAATATACAATTGTTAATGTATTTCTGAATTTCTAATTTAAGACTTGGGAAATAGATAGATCTTTAAGTTCTAAATATGCATGTTTCTTCTATACCCGTGTGATTATTAGCGAAATGAGTCTTTTCGACAATTTCTAATAACCTTTCTTTGTCAGTTCTTTTAAAAATTTCATACATCTTAGAATTTTCATTTTAGGTAGATTTGAAAAATATATGACAAAGTCTTTTGAAATGCATTAAACATCAAATCATCATGACAATGCCGTTAATAGGTAAATTTTCTTTTAGTAGCTATATATTGTTAATATAAAATTTTCATCATAAAGTGGTAAAAAAAAGTGGTAGTTCTTCTTTTTTCGATATAACATTTTATATCGTTTGAGCATTTGAACTTCGTGTTTCTATAACTAACTGATTTCTATAAATATTTAGAGGCATTTCGTATATATAAATGTGGTCATTTATGTTTTAACACCACTATGTATTGTAGCTACGTCAGATTGGGAGTCGCTCATATTTAGGCAGTTAGTTTCCAAGCGACTTAGAAAATCTGCGATACAGTTTTCCTCGCCTTTAATATATTCGATCTGGGAGTCCAACTAATTAAGTTTTATTTTCCAACGCTGTAGCTAACAGTTGGGTTCTTTTAGGAAATTTAACCACACCAAAGGTCTGTGATCGGTATTAAATTTAAATTTGCGGCCGAACAGGTATGGTCGAATATGTGTCTACTCGCTGATTTATTTTTGGCAATTTATCATCTCCCCATAATCATTTCTCAATTTGTTGTCTTGCATTTCAACAACTCGTATTTTTCCCAGTTTTTATTTGGCAAATTCTTATTTAGGCTTGAAATTATTTGACCTTAAGATATTCTGCATTCATTACTTTGCAATTATAATTTCAGTTTTTATAAGTTAGCGTTTTCTTGATAAGCTTTAACTTACTTAGCTTTACTCGCTCCCTTATTTGGAAATCCCGAAAAATTTGGTTGGGTACAATTGTAAATGCTTGTTGTCTGGCAGGCGCCTGCATCTTAACAGATGCTTCGCGGGATAAAAGGATTTCACACTACGGGTCTCTTCGACTCATACACCGGACGGCCTCCGACCTCACATGCAGGTACTCAGGGCGCCGCTATGCGGCGTGTATTCAAACACCAAGTTTTTCAATTCGAAACCACACTTTGAGACACGGCCGGCGTTTGCAAAACCAGTGAATGCCCAGTGTCATTTTTCCAATTACATAAACGACAATGCATCAAAACGGGAATTAACAGTTAGTGAAATAAATTCCTTCAAAACAACAAATTGCTGCCTAATCATAAGCGAAATGTAAAAGCGCGGGAAAAGTATTGGGAAATGGTCACGCCGCGAGATAAATCAAAGACTGAATGCAAATTTGCGAAACAACTATTGCGAAACAAACAAAATTTGATTCGATAAATGAGAAGTAATATTTGCGAAATAAATTTTGTCAAATAGGCCGAAAATACTTGGTAGCCCAGACTATTGAGAGACGATGTTTTTCAATGGTACAGTAATTTTTCTCGTGACAGTTGAGAGTTCTGGATGCATGACCATTTTGAAAAAGAACTATCCCTAATGCTACATTGCTAGAATCTGTTGTCAAATGAAATGTTTTTCCAAAGTCTGAGTATGCTAAGATAGGACAGGTACATATAAGTTCTTTAAGCTTGTTAAATGAATCTATGTACTGTCTATCCGAAATGTTTATTTTTTATTTTTTTCTAAGGTATTTAGTCACTGGTAGAGCTACCTAAGAGTAGTCCTTAATGAACTTCCTGTAGAAGTCTTTTTAATATTTTGGTGAGAGAATCAATATGCTCTTGGAGCGATGTTGAAAAACTTTCCTAATGTAATCATGTAGAACCTCGTTTATCATTCTCTAAAAGGAAGCGGGAGCATTTTCCAGCCCGAATGGTATACGTGTAAATTTGTAGTGTCCGTCTGAAAGCAGTTTTGTGTCTTTCTTTCTTGTTAATAGAAATTTCTTTTTGTGTTCGTTGGTAGGTGAAAAATCTTCATAGAGACTAAGATCCCGATGCTCGTAGCACTTGCTAAAATCCGCCATTAAATGCGGCTGGTCCATATTGCCCTAGATCGAACGGTTTCGTTCTCTGTAGTCGGCGCACAAGGTTTGTCTCGTCCAGAATTTGGAGTATACCATGAATTTGCAGTGACCATGAAGACGAATACGGAGTTTTCGAGCAAAGTTCGTAATTTCGTCATCGATGGTAGTTACTCCTAAGTCTCTGTGGATATCATTGTTTTTGATATGGGACATTTACTATGCCTCTTAGCACTTTGTTTTGAAAAGATTGTGCGATATCTGTATTGCTTCGTTTAGTACAACCCCAAAGTTGTACACCATACGTCCAAACGGATTTGAGCACTTGCTTTTATAAAAGCAGTTTGTTATATATGCTTAATTTAGAATGTCTTCCAAGTAGCCATTACATTTGTCTGAATCTATTTTCAAGCTCGTAGCGTTTCTTTTAAACGTGCGACTTCCATTTCAATTGTGCGTCTAGTGGTCTAGTGTCATTACTAGATAGTTTGCTCGTTTACGGTATTTGTACAGAGTTAACGAAAATGGGTAGGTTGTTAATTTCTTTGTAAGTAAAGATAACATGAGTTGATTTGGTCTCGTTGAGAGTAATGCGCCAAATCTTTGTCCACTCGCAAATTTTGTCCAAAGAGAGTGATTTATCTGTTGCTAATATAGCCGTACTGTCCGCGAATGTATCTACGACAGTGCCTTCTACATGCGGTATATTTCGAATGTGCAGTAAGACCAAGACCGGACCAAGAACACTTCCTTGCGGTACTCCGGCAACGATTTCCTTAAATTGGGAGTATTCCGATCCGCGTTTAATACGGAATAGTCTGTTCGCAAGAAAGGATTCTAAAATTTCATAAACGGAAGAACCTGGCTTAACTTAAACTTCAAGCCTTCATGCCATACCTTGTCGAAGGCTTGAGAGACGTTCAGAAAAGAGCGATATGGGTTTGTACGATTTTTTTATCGTTTGGAGGCTTTCCCAGTTTTGGAACCATTACAATAATCTTAGCGCGGCATTTATAATATGCAGAAGCTTTATCAGGGCTTTCTTTGGCAATTCCTTGAGGATCTGTCCGGTTATTAAATCATATCCAGGGGCTTTGTTATTTTTAAGATTTTTTATTGTTTGGCAAAGTTCAACCAAACGATACGCTCTTTATCTTAAAGTTGTCAGGTGTCGTAATCGTACCACCAAGGTCTTCTGTTAGCGCCTGTCCGTCAAATGGCTTAAACATTACTTTCAGGTGCACGGCAATAGATCCGCCTTCTCTTTGTCTCCTTTTGCCCATTCGCCATTGATTTTTCTTACCGGTACCTTGCTGCGGCTGCAAGGGCAGCCCTGGCTAGGAAAAGACATGCTGTGACTGCGAAGGCCGAACAGGTTGTGGTATGGGCTGTTAAATATCCGCAGGAGATGCTCGATGCTGAGGACCTCAAGGCACTCTAGAACGCCATTGTGGCGGAAATGGCCCTAGGATGGGAGCACAAGCTCAAGTTTCAGGGCATACATTTCAAGAAGGGGATGCTATTGGTTGAGTGCGAAACTCCGTAGACGGTAGAATGGCTCAAGACCAATCTCGATAGAAGGTACAAAAACTGTGACATAGCAATATTACCAGACAGTCAAGCAGCTATCAAGGCACTTGACTCCCATGTCATTAGATCAAAACTTGTGTGGGAATGCCTATACAAACTTAATGAATTGGGTAACCCTCTATTGGATACCTGGCCGCGCTGGAATAGAGGGCAACGAAGAAGAAGACTCCTTGGCAAGACAAGGAGCAGCAGAATCTGGAATATTACGACACTCCACAGATCTACCTGTATTTCCCCATCACTACAACCTTCAAACATTTAAAGTCAACGTGCACAGACTTCTCCTCTGTTCCTCATCCCCTTTTTCCTAAACGCCCGTGTCCTGAAAAAATATAAGGGTATTCATACCTTTGGCGCGCGCAGATTATAAAAAAAAAAAATTGGACCTAAACCGTTCTGTGGAATAGGAAACCAAATCATACGCAGGGAATTCAGGAAGATGGAGAAAGAAAACAGAGCGGGAACCTGGGTCAATACTGCAGGTCTGAGGCAAGCTGGGACACTATAACTGGAAGAGATTCGAAGCGTGCATCTGCCTTAAGAAGAATAACCTACGTGTCCTAACAGGTTTTCTAACGGCGCACTGTAAACTCGGGAAGAATTTAAGGAAACTAGGTATAACAAATGAAGGCCTTTGCAGATTTTGCAATGAGACCAGTGAGACTCCAGAACATCTTCTGGAGTCTTGTGGGGCACAGACCCACAAAAGTTTGAAATGCTTAGTACCAACTATCAGATGAGGATATACCAACCATAGTTTTATGAGATGAAAGATTATCACTTTCTTAGTAAAAAAAAACTTTTCTAAATTTGAGTAAATTTGACGTTAAAAATTTTATTTCTTCCTGTTCAAATTATCTAGCTTTAATTTATCTGTTATATCATTAATGATGGGTTACTTAAATTAATGTCCATTATATTTTTACTAAATTTATGTATCTGTTCTTGAATTAATCGATTTGGTGAATATTCGAAAACTAAAGGTAAAGTAGCATCATTTGTAATTAGCTGCGAATGCTGAACTTCAATTTTAGCGTTCAGTAGTCTCAAGATATTGCAACTAATTATACCATCAAAATCAGTGTTCAAGTCTACTTCTAACATTTAAATTTTTACCAAAGGCCTGTTGAATTCTTTAAAAAGAGGAATTGTTATTTTGGAGTCAATAGAAATTGTAGATGATAGCCTTAAGCATCAATGGGTTTCCAATTTCAGTTTTATACGATGAATAAGGTTTTATACGATAATTTTAGTGGCATTGAACTTGTTTCAACAACTATGCAGGGAAGAGTTCGAGCCTGTCCGACTGAACATTTTGAAGCTGGAGATTATCTTGGTTTTGTTTTTGTAGGGAGTTGAAAAATTCTTCGATTTTCGTATATGGTCCACTTTCATAAATTCATGTGGCTGGTTATTTTGAAAAAATCTAGAGTTATTTGACCTAGCGTTATTCACATTGTTTGATTGCCTAAAGCTTTCAGAATTAACATCCCTTCTAGCAGTTCCATAATTGTTTTGTCAAACTTCTAAAATTTCAGAAATTGCATTTTCCTGCATAACATTGCAATGAATAAGACTCCAATGTACCTGTATGATAAGCTCAATTTTGCTCATTCTCTCAGTACACGTGCCCTAATTTCATCACCCTATCGCCTTAATAACTAATCACGCTTTTTCCTCATTTATGCCGTACAACTGTGGAACTCCTTACCGATTAATATTAGAACAATTATGAACGCCAAACGCTTCAAATGTGCCATTTTTCAATACTTTTCTTCCCTTCCCTAATTTCATCAGTCCTTTGCCATTCTCTTTCTGCTTTCACTTCCTTCCTTTTCATTTTTTTTTTATTCTTTCTTTTCTATATATTTAATTTAATCTCTTTTTTTTTTCTCTTATTTGTGTACCTATCTTTTATCATTCTTTATTATTAATTGTTTCTTAAAAACACTAATTTTTTATACTTAGTACTATAAAAGACATATGTCTTAATGTACCTTTATTTATTTTAAATAAAGTGAATTGAATTGAAATTGAAATATCTCTGATTCCTATTATGCCTGTTAGAATTTCGTCTGGTAATAGTTTACGAAATTTCTCGAGGTATTATATCCAAAATTTTTTGGGGAATATTGTCTTACATTACGAAATGAACGTGCAAAATTGCCCATGTTATTATTTCCACAATTTCTGAAATAAACATTTGTCTTGGAAAATGCTGGTAATAACTGTTTTGGGTCCCTACGTTTGGGACATTTTTCTGAAGCACACTATAAAAGTTGTCAGTATCTATCAGAATACTTTTAGCTTTTGCAAGCGTCAAAGGATTTCTTACATTTAGAATAGGCTTGGTATTGTTTGGTAATTTATTTATAAATAGTCTTAGCATAATTTTTTCATTTCCATTATTATTATACCAATTAGGCGTATCATTAGTAAGGCAAGCTTTATTATTTAATTTTGTTAAAAGTTGCACATAATTATTACATAAATCTTCCACTGAATATTGGTATTGTAGTGCTTTAATTTGGTAAATATTACATTCCATGCTTTCATTGATATTAAAACTAGTCTTAAGTATTAATTTTATTTCCGGCTACTTCATCGGATTGTTATTACTGATTAAAGTAACGATTGCTTTCTTTTTAGTTTTCTGTCTTATTCTTAAATCTAATATTTTTTTTAATCATTCATCGAGACTTTCTGCTAATAAATAAATATTATCAAAATGTTTAATAAAAAGATCCAAATCCTCTGCTAGCCCAGCAAAATTCGAGACTCCATCAACTAAACTAAGTAGATTAACATCCGCCATCCGTTTTTTTTTTTATAAATTTCTAAGTGTTTATCTTTTGCACTACTTTGCCTTTTGCTTCAGATTTTTTTTAGTTACTTTGTTTAGCTATTTTTACATTTGAAAATACATTCAAATGGATTTATATATGTATGCAGTTCACTGTTAATTTTATTTATTTATTTTTTTTTCTTTCACTTAAGCTTGTTTATTTAATGGTAGTTCTTTGCGGTTTTTTCCGACTGCGCCAATTACAAAAGAATACTCTTCACTCTCAATAAATTGTTTGTAGTGACCCAAGAAAAACTAAAAGTTCCGTAGTTTAATTTTTATTTTTTTATTTTAAAACCTATAGCCTTAAACTCTAACGGAATTAAGAAGTTCAAAAGACAAGAGAACAACATGGTAATTTTATATATAATACATTATATGTTTGCAGCTTGCCACCATAAGTGCTGCACTGCTCATACATATTACACTCTCTCTCTCTCTCGATCTTGTTAAAAAAAACGTTCCGACAGCATAGCTTTAGAGGTTGACAACGCTAAGCTTGTTGTTTACCAGCAGAAAGTGTAAGAGCATGATTTATCTGGGTGAGCTGTGTTGCCGTGCCGTTGTTGCCATGCCGATGCGAAGGTGTAACTCCTGGTGTGGCGGGTTTTGGGAACAGCTTGTGGGTGTTATAAAGTCGGCCTTGAGAGAAGCAGTAGGCTGTGCAACGTTGAGCATATACATTTCTTAAAGAGGTTGGGAATGTAGTAAACACTAGACCGCTTACATATGTTACAGATGAGCCTCTTGACTTATCGCCGCATACACCGACTCAGCTTTTACGTGGGCCGCAGTAACCTTCACAACAGCAGTGTCCTTCAACCGAAGATGAAAGCAGACGAGCAGCAGAAGACTTATATCTTATTTCTAATGCAGGTGGTGCACTAAATATCTTCAACAGCTTAGATCGTTTCATCATGCCAAATACAATAAATCGTCTGATTTGGCGACGGGAGATGTAGTACTTATGAAGGATCGTTCATTACCGAAAACACTTTGGCATCTGGGTGTAATTGTCAACATTTTCCCTGGACGAGATGGGAAGGTTCGTGCATGTGAGGTTCGCCTATCTAATGGCTGTGAACCGGAGGATGTGCAAAAAGAAAGCTTTCATTTCAGTTATACTATGTTGTACATACTATGATATATGAACTATATTCAGTCAATGGACTTTTAACTTCCTAACGTAAAACATCTTTTCTTTCTCGCCCTCTTCTTGTAATTTTCCATTACTCATTTAAATAAAATCTAATTCTTATTTCGTTTAAATATTGAGGCGTGTTTTCTTAACAACTCGCGATCTATGAATGAAATTGCTAACATTTTCACACTCATATTGCTGCAATCTTCCGATATATCCCGAAACAAATTTGACGTTACTATTTGTAACATAAATTCAAAGATTCTGATAAGATTCTTAAAATAAAGTTGAAACTTCACTGCCAATCTAGCTTATTGAATAAAATGCCACCTAAGAGTGAATGTAACACTACGTAATGTATGGACGAAAGCCTACTCAAAAGTGTTTTCATAATTTGTATCATTTATCTTAATTAATTAGGCTATTTCATAATAGTCTTCATTTGGTAATGCACTTCTTCATACGTATGTGTGTACGAATAAATGAATCATCAAACTCAAATCATCGCTTCTTTGATATGAAATTAAAATTACACTGCTCTTGAAATGTCCCAATTAGCTCCTCTTTGGTGAAAAAGTGACGGCTTCTCAGACAAGGGGCTAGATCTGAACTACATATATGGGGCGGATCTAAAAGAATTTTGCCAATGCTTCTTAAGTAGTCCGCAGTGAGCTCTGCTCAATATGCAATATCGTGGCGTAGATGCCATGAGCGTAGTGCACTGCCTGGCTGCAGATTTGTGAGGGCATCCATCAAATGAGGAAGACACTCTGCCATATACCACTTGGCAGTGACCGTCTGCAAATATTTAAGCATAACTGCCTTATTAAGAGTTGATGAAATAAAGAATGAAAGAATTAGTGAAGAGAATGGAGAAAAGCAGAGGGTCGCATTCAGTCGATCATACTAGGGCAATTGTTTTCGCATTAATAAATTGAGAAAGTATTATTTTAAGTTTCGCCCCCAAAGTAAAGTGTGCACAAATCTTATTTTTTATATTTTAGACTGGATATTTTATAGTTATCCGAAAGTAAGAGGCCCAATTGATGTGTCATGAAGAGAAGAAGCTAACAGAACTGAATTTAAACCCTTGTATGTGCTTCGAAACACATGAAATTTTTGAAATTTTGACAAAATGTAGTTGTGACCGCATAATTTGCACAGAGTTATGATAAAGACATTTTACTTCTAAAAAATTGAATCGAAAGGAAAAAAAAGCTATAATTGAAAAACCTTTCATGAGTAATTATAGTAATTAATTTATTGTGGTATTTATGCAAACAATTTTAAATTTAATTGTAATATCACAGTTCTTCTTCAAACTTATTTAGTTTTATTTTACACCCATCTAACTTCAAGATGACCGCATTTAACCGCGCGAAGCTCTACTCGCACTTGAAAATTCATTCCTTCCTTCTTTTGAAAAAAATACTGTGGTCTTTAAATTGAACTGTGCTCGTTGCTCTGAATGTTCTAGATTACAATGTCAATTGAGTCCAATTGAGTAGGACCATAATATGAGCACTTTGTAAATATGATTACCTGTCAAATTCTAGAGCCAAAACAGCCCAACAGCTACATAGTTATATCCCCTTTTTGTCAAGTCGACTGTTGATCCGACGCAAGGCTTTGTTTGGAAACTCATCATTCCCCTTAAAGACGTTCATGGATTATTTTACTGTCAAAGAAATACTAACCGCTTTTCCCAAAGCCAAAGACAACAGCAGCCAAAATAAAATTGTATCCTATTTATCATTCAAATCAAAGTGGACCAAATACATTTTTGAGCCGCCTTAGGAATGCAAATAATTTAATATATAAACTTTAACTATGCCAATTATTGTGTAAATAGTGGTTAGAAGTTGATGATGACATAGATACAAATAGTACCAGGCAAGGGAACAAGTCAAAAAAAAAATATTTTCACAGATGTCATTGATATTTCAAAATAGTCCTTTTCTTATGCAGTCAGTCACAATTAAATTCCTTAACTTCCACAATAAGAGAAGTTACGAAAATCATTTATCCCAATCCCAGCCCACACCCACATTTCAGAATGTGTATATTGTGCTTACCCCGAACGAAATAAGTTACGCAAAGTAAACAAAGCAAAAGAAAGCAAAGCAATCTCAATCTCTCCGTCGAAGAAAGAAAAGGGGTTAAAAGTTTTCAAATTTTATACAGTATTTGTTTTGTGACAAGAAACAAATGTGTGTTTTGGCATTAAATCGTTTTACAGCTTATTCCTATGGCAGCGGCACGGCGATGTACTTCAATCTCTCCATTCATTCATGCATCAATTCTGGCTATAAACCTGTTTGTTACTGACAGAAATACAAAGCCGCTGGCGTGTATTTTTTTATTTTATTTTCGAGAAGAGATAACATGAAAAGGATTTCTTAGTAGCCATCGAAATGTCATCATTTAGCGATGACCGCTTTTTAAGAAAACCACAAACCCTCACTAAGCTGCTTATACATATAGCAATTAGGGAATTTGTGAATTTGTACTAAATCAAGTATACCGCCGCAGACTAAAAGCTGTCATTGTACCTAGGAGCAACTGCAAAATCTCGGTTAAAGTTGTTAATTGGCAGATAAAAGTGTAACAAAAACTCTTTTAATCCCCACTCATTCAATTCCACTTGACTATTCTGAAAAGTCAGCTAATTAATGGAATTTATCTCCTGGTGATGCCCTTTCCGTTTCAAAACAAATCCTAAGCATTTACTATTTGGCTGGCTCCCTATTGTGAACTGTCCGCATACAAAAATGAGTCTTGTTCATTTGCCGGGACCCAAGTGGGACGGACACTCTGCTGTACTTCTTTGTATAATATTTTCCGCCTAATGGAATAAGGCAGAAAGGTGTACTTAATGAGTAAAACGTACTGTTTGCTTTTTTAAAAATAACTTTTCTGACGATACTCGCCAAAGAGTCTTGCACTTGGAAAACAAAATTATTACTTTACGAGATTAAAAGTTTGAATAGGCACTTGGGAAGTTTGGGATTGCGAATAGCGAAAGGATTCAAAATCCAGAAATTGCAAAAGAAGAAAACCTTAAGGACTTGAAGTGAACTATACAATGTCCTGTTAACATTCTTTGGCTATTGAATAACGATTACGATGGAACGTTCGGACTTATCTGAACTCCTCTAAAAAGAGAGTGCGATACAAAGTAGACATCTTGGGCTAAATAAAATGTGGTTAAAAAAAAAAACACTATTACTCTACCCTAGAAAACTAACTGGAAGTTTTCACGAATACAGTGCGGAACAACAGCTAACTCTAATGGCACGTAAAAGCTTCTTATCTCATAGTACAGTAGGAAAAATTCCCATCACTCAGTGTTACGCCCTGACGGAAGCCGCGACTGGGGATGGAAAGAACAATTGTATGGTAATTTTTTGGGGCTTAAAGGCCTGGTATTATAGCATGTTAAGTATCAAAAAATTCCATTATATTAGTACTCCCTTTGCAAGAGGTCTCGATTTGAAACTTGATTCTCTCTCCAAGCAGAGAGTAAAGCAAGAGTGTCGGAGAGTGACATAAGTGCAGGGGAGATTGTATCATATTAAATTTGTTAAGTATTTCGCTCACTGAATCCGAGCAGGAATTCACCTTTAATTGGTAAATGGTAAATATGTTAATAGCTATCAGGCAGTATCCTTTTAAAACTCTCATCACTTTTACCGCACGGATAAAGCAGTGCTGACGCTTTGCAAAGAGGTGGTAAAACAAAAATATGGTGCAACATTTTGCCAAAAGCGTACTAAAGCGCCGTAACCAACCCATATCTTTGTCAATATTTTCTCACAATAGATGACGAAACATTACACAAACTTATTCAACAGGTGCTTAATATGGAGTGTTAAAAATTATACCAATACATACTCATACACAATCTCATATTATAATTTCTCCATCTCTCTTTCTATCATTGTAATATAACGTAGAGTAACTTACTTTAGTCAGTCACAATTCATCGTTCATAGAAAGAAGTACCTAATAAAGATTTATATTTTCTAACCTTGTCTTGGTCTTTCTAATTTTAACGTTCCGCCGGATTTTATTATATTTTTTCCACATGGTGCCGAAACCCGGGAGAAGGGCGAACAAAGACATACCAAAATATAAAAAAAGCAATCGTAAAATAGGTACATCATCTAATCTGTGACTCTAAAACCTCGTGTTCGCGAGTGCAAAAAAGAAATAAAAAGTAAAAGTGCCGATGGAGCTCTCTGCGCGGTCAGCCTATAGAGGGCAAGTTACTAAAATCGTAAAGGCGGCGTCGGAGTTTCTAAGCGCGGAGGAAACCCAATTAAACGACCCAGATAAGTATGACGAAATAGAAGAGGAACTTATTTCGTACATTCAACGATTGTCCGCAGCACATGAAGGCCTCATGACAACGAACCAAGAGGTACTTGCCAAAAATCTCATTAAAGCGGATGGTGCAGATCTTGATAGAGAACTCGAAAAAATTGCGAACTATCAAGACTCCGCCATAGGTATGCTGGCAAAATTAAATTCTCGTGTGAATAGAATTCAAAGAAAGCAGATCCCAGCTACTGACAAGTTTGAGCCTAATAAGTCATCAGCTCCTTTCGTGCACTGTTCGTTAAAGCTTCCCAAATTACAATTGAAAAAAATTGATGGTAATTTTCAAGAATGGCTGCCGTTTTGGGAACAGTTTCGCACCGCCGTGCATGAAAACCCCAGTCTGATATCATCCGACATATTCAGCTATCTTGAGTCAGTGTTAGTAGGTAGTGCAAAAGAGGTAATTGCGGGATTTACGGCTTCAGAAATGTGTTACGATGCAGCTGTTTCACTTTTACAAGAACAATTTGGCGAGACTGAACGTCTAGTAGATAAGCACATGCAGCAGTTGATCTTCGCCCAATACATTTGAAAACAGACGTCGTTGGCTTACGCAATTTATATAATTGTATTACAGCTTGCAGTCGCACTCTAACTGCATTGCAGATTCCCTCGCACCAATACTATGTCATGCTCAAGTCCATATTGCTACGGTGTTTGCCAGTGGATCTGCGTGTTGATTACCACCGCCTGACAGAACGAGACAGCGATATTGGAGATAGTAAAAATTCGGACTCAAGAAGTGCTTCCACTCTTTCACACATCGGCGACAAACAAGTTCAAGGTCTAATGCGGTTTCTAAAGCGAGAAGTGGAGTCGTTGGAAAGAAGTCGAGTTTTCTCTGTCGCAACTGTCAAACCATCTACACAATTTTCGACCACCAGCACTGCAGCTAGCTTGGTTTCATTAAGTGATAAGGACGAATGCTTGTTTTGTTCATCAGACAGACATGCTACAAAAGAGTGTGATAGTGAGCTGTCCATCGCGGAAAAAAGAGACATCTTGCGCAAAGGTAATCGGTGTTTTCGTTGTGCTAAACGTGGCCACTCTTCTAGAAAATGTCGTAGTGCAAAGTTTATTTCGTGTAAAAAATGCAAAGGCAAACACTTTACATCCATGTGCGATCCATCCTTTGCAAAAACAAATGCCTTAATTGCACCAGCAGTCGCAACAACAGAAAACAATGAAACGCAGAATGTATTGAACCTTTGCGCGTGTAATTCAGTTCTTCAAAATTCAATGGTCTTTTTAAAGACAGCTCGGGGCATTGCCGTAGCTCCGGGCAGGAAAAAACAAATATTAATTCGCTTTATTATCGACGGCGGCAGTCAACACTCCTTCGTTCGCGAAAGTTTGGTTCGGAAATTAAATCTTGTTCCTCTTGGGGTAGTGAACATTTCTGTAATTCCATTCGGATCTAAGGAAAAGTCTCCATGCCAAAAACTACAAAAGGTGAAACTCACAATAAATAGCCAGTACAGCAGCAAACGTGTGGAAATTGAAGCAGTTGTTGTACCCGATATCTGCATTGACGTTTTAGAAGTGCCTGACAGTTCATGCCCATCGATCAAAGGCCTACGTCTTGCAGATTCAAGTCATGTTTCCATCGAAGCAGAAGATGGACTAAGCGTTCTCGTTGGATCTGACTATTATTGGGCAGCTGTAACCGGCAAACAACGCCTCATTACCCACAGCCCTTAAGCTGTGGAAACCATCTTTGGCTGGACACTACAGGGAACATCTACCTCTGTCGGTAAGAATCTTGTTTCGAACGTTCACTTATGCTCTTCTTCGTTTCTATTTAGCACCAATTTGCTTCTGCCTGTTCTGAGCGACAATGATCTGGCGTCATTTTGGTCATTGGAAGCTATAGGAATTCAAAGTGAAGATGCTGAAAACCATCAGTTAGCAGAAAATCTAATAGCCAAATAAATCAGCAGGAAGGGTTCCCGCTATGAAGCAGCACTGCCATGGAAGAATCCAGACGTACTGATAAAAAACAACAGGAATGAAGCTCTCAGGTGACTTGATTCACTTACGAGGCGCTTAACCAGAACCCCAGAAAAGTTTAAAGAGTACGATGCTGCTGTTCGGCAAATGGTTTCAGATGGTATCTGAAAGTAGTTCCGTCCAACGACAAGCAGACATCGAAGCAGATTTTTTATCTTCCACACCGTCCTGTATATAAGGAAGAAAGTACAACAACCAAGATGAGGATTGTGTTCGATGCCTCTGCGGGTGGTGGAGATTCTCCATCGCTCAACGATCTGCTACATGTGGGTGCAAACTTGCTGCCAGATGTTCTAAGAGTGCAGCTAAACTTCCGTCTAGGACGCTATGGGATAGTAGCTGACGTGGAAAAGGCCTTTTTGTAAATATCACTGAATGTCAACGACCGTGACAGCCACCGCTTCGTTTGGTACGCTGCACGAACATCTCCAGACCAGAGGCCGAAATACAAGGACTTCAGGATGAACAGGGTCACTTTTGGTGTCAACTCCAGCCCATTTCTTTTAATTGGGACGATACGCATGCATTTGGTTAAGGAAAAGGTTCGTTTCCCCACAACATGCAAGGTGCTGCAGGAATGCTTTTATATGGACGATCTAGCGACGAGTGTTGATACCGAAGAAGAAGGGAAGCAGATCAGCAAGGAAACCGTCATCATAATGAATAACGCCGGCATGAACTTGAGAAAGTGGAATTCCAACTGTGCTCAAATTCGAGAAGATCTCAGTTCAGCTGATGCGCCGGCTATGCAGAAAGTTTTGGGGCTATTGTGGTACGTTCCAGCGATGAAATTGCTGTGTCGTTACAGTCTGTGGAAAGTTTACTCTCCTCAAATTTAGCAAGAGGTACTAAGCGCAATGTACTTCAAACAATTGCAAGAGTTTACGATCCATTGGGAATGCTTGGTCCAGCTGTAATAAAAATCAAGATCCTGTTTCAATCGATATGGAAAAAAAAAAACTGTTATGGGACGAAGTTTTACCATCAGACTTAATGGCCGAATGGGAAGATTGTGCAAGAAGTCTGCGGTTGTTAAAAGAGATAGCCATTCCGCGGTCAGCTTTAACCTTTGATTCTATAAGTGTGATGGACATTCATATATTCGCCGATGCAAGCCTCAAAGCGTATGGTACTGTGGCTTACATCAAGAGCACCAATACAATAGGTGAAAGCAACATTTCATTTCTGTGCGCGAAAAGCAGAGTAGCTCCACTGAAGGAGGATGGGACGAAGGAGCTTACACTGCCAAGGTTGGAGTTAACCGCCGCATTGATAGCAGCGCGATTGCGTTCTTACTTGAGCCAGTCCTTAAAAATTTCTGTTCGGAAGTTCCACATGTGGACAGACTCAAAAATCGCTCTTAACTGGATACAAGGAGAGGTTGATCGTTGGAAACCATATGTGCAGAGCCGAGTTACAGAAATACGCCGTCACACCTTAGTTTTAGACTGGAAGCACTGTTCTGGAAAGGAGAACCCTGCGGATCTTCTGACAAGGGGGATAACTGCAGAAAATCTTCGAACTTCTTCGTTATGGGCCAATGGACCTGCCTGGTTCAACGAGGATGACTCTTATGACATCAAAGCAGTTCAGAGTAATGTAACTCAGTTGGCTCTACTAATGCAAATCTCCGTTTCTGTCAGCAAACCACTCGAGCCTCTTCTTTGCTTCAGAAACTTCAGCACTTGGAAGCGTTTGTTATGAGTTACAGCCTACGTGATGCGTTTCTGTGGATCGTGCCGCAAAACGAGGGCAAGGGCATCCTCTCTGTATTTGGGAGCTGAGGAGCTTGATCTCGCTGAAGCATATTGGCTCAGGTACATCCAATTTGATAAATACTCTAACGAAATTTGTTTCTTACAGAAGAAGAAATCCGTACCCGGGGGGTCCAAAATTGCACAGCTGTGTCCCTTTCTGGACGTCAATGGCATTATGAGACTAGGTGGTCGCCTTCAGTGCTTAGAGGAATCTATGGATCTAAAGCACCCCATAATATTGCCAAAAAATTCCTATGTCACTGAACTCATAGTAAAAGACTACTACGAAAGAACTGTACATGGTGGAGTCAACATGGTATTATCGCAGATGAGTTCTCGATTCAGGGTTCCCAAAGGACGCCAGTTGATTAAAAGGTTGCAGCTAGAGTGTCCTGGCTACCGGAAACTATGGGGAAAGCCAGCTTCCCAGCCATTCGGACCACTTCCAATAGAGAGGTTAACGCTTTCAAGGCCTTTCGACAACGTTGGCATCGACTTCGCTGGTCCCCTTTACTGTTTCGAAAGCGAAATGACCAAAACGTATCTGATGATTTTCACGTGCGCTGCCATTCGTTCTGTGCACTTGGAGATGGTAAGAAGTTTGACGACAGAAAGCTGCTTAATGGGATTAAGACGTTTTATGGCTCGACGGGGTATTCCATCGGTCATATTTTCCGATAACGCTCGAACCTTTCGCAGGGCGGCTTTGGAGTTAGGTGCCGTCAATCACCTTTTCGAGGATGAACCTGTCCAAGAGGTTTTGTCCAATAAGCGTGTCAAGTGGAAGTTCATAATGGAACGAGCTCCATGGTGGGGAGGATTTTGGGAGCGCCTTATACGCACAATCAAAAACGTCCTCAAGATGGTCATAGGCAAAGCGAAGCTTACTTTCGAGCAACTAAGAACAATAATCGTCGAAGCTGAAGGTGTAGTAAATTCTCGCCCACTTACATACATAAGCAGTAGTCCGTTAGATCCCACTCCACTGACCCCTGCTCACTTTTTGATGGGTTATTGTGGCTCGTCCGATCGTGAAGTGGTATCTGGTTCACATGAGATTCAACATCTTTGGAAGCAGCGGATGAAGTATACCAGCATGCTGTGGAAGCGGTGGCGTACTGAGTATCTGCAACTACTACGATCGTTTCACCACAACAAATGCAGCTCTTCGTTACAACTCAATAAAAATGATGTTGTCCTCGTCTTCGACGCCAATAAGCCAAGAATTAACTGGAGATTGGCTGTCATTGAAAGCGCTCTTGTTGGACGTGATGGTAAAGTCAGGGCGTGCGAAATACGCTATTCAGACGGAACTCGAACCCGAAGACCAATCCAACTATTATACCCACTGGAGCTTACTTCTCCTTCGCCGGCCGGAGGATGTTAAAAATTATACCAATGCATACTCATACACAATCTCATATTATAATTTCTCCTTCTCTCTTTCTATCATTGTAATATAACGTAGAGTAACTTACTTTAGTCAGTCACAATTCATCGTTCATAGAAAGAAGTACCTAATAAAGATTTATATTTTCTAACCTTGTCTTGGTCTTTCTAATTTTAACGTTCCGCCGGATTTTATTATATTTTTTCCACATGGAGCGTTTCCAACAAACAGTTTTCCACACAACTCAGTACCCTATTATAATGACAATGCCACAATGCCCGTCAGTTCTTACTAATTTATTGCAAACAACATGTTAAGCCCTGGATCACTAGCTATGAATACGATAGATAAAAATAATAGCATTTCTGTTCTATCCCAACCGCCACTAAACCCACAGGCAGTACCTTTTAATTCTAATATTCAACAAAAGCCTTCAGGTTTTCAAAACAAGACCTCTAACAAATATGTTTGGAATTCGACCCATAATATGTTTGGAATTGAAACCAGAGAGGTTCGAACTCAACTACCGGTATTTTTTGCCACAAACGATGCGAGCAAAAGGTTAAATGGGAGTCGGATAGCGGTCAGCCCAAAACTTCTCGGTTCGAAAAAACTAAATGACAAAAAAAAAAAAACAGGGTATTTTAAGATGTAAACAACCAGTGTCTGTAGTTCTGCATAATTACAGAAAAAAGTTATATAACCGAAAAACTATTTTTTTTTTAAAAGTCCCCTGGCTTCAAATTATAAGGAACCCAAGTTCCTTGTTTTTAAATCATTCCAAACGCATGCAATTGCTTGGAAATATCTTGACGGGTAACTCCTAATGCTGAAGTAAGCTGTTCTTGTGTTTGGCACGGATCCTCATCGAGCAATGCAATGAAAATCAACAATTCCCGCAAATGACGCACAAAATCAGACATTTTCACACAACCAAAAGTATATGACGCCAAAACAAAATCACTCTGCTCGGTTCATGATGTTTTGGATATGTCAAAATCGACCAGCACCTACTGCTGGAGCCATCTATTGACAAACAGCGAGAACTTAGTTGCGCACCTAATATTATAATTATTTGCTAACATTTGTTTCATGTTGATCTCGATGATAGTTGAATTGGGTAATGCTTTTGCTGTTGTTGTTGACGATGTTGACGGCTGGCGTTGAAGTTAATGGTATTGGAGTCTGGTTGTGCTGTAATTATTACTGTGGTTATGGCATCTATGCAGCAATTTCTTCCTTCCTTTTTACGTCCACAGGAATTGGTATACGTATGTATGTGGGGCTGCTGCTTTTTTTTTTTTTTTTAAATTTGCACTAATTTTATATATTTTTTTTTTTCACTATTTGGTTTGTCCTTTTTTTCAACAATTCCATAGACTTCAATTTGCAATCTTCCTCAAGTAATATTCACACTCAACAACCTAATCAAACTCATAAATGAGTTCGATGGTTGCGCAAGGTCTCTGGACCGTTTTCTTCAATTGGTGGACTTGCAAGAAAAAAAAACAGTTTCAGTCAAAATTAACAAATTAAACGAATGTCGAAAGCCAGCATTAACGAGTAATTTCAGAACCTCAATCAAATTTTCCTGAACACAAAACCCACATCCAATATGAACTTCAGAACATCGAATATCAACGCAATGCAATCTACTGCGAGATGTAAATATTGTAAAAGCAAGAACACACGGTAGATGTGTGTCGAAAAAGAGCCTACAATAACAGTCCAAATCAAGGAAATACAATTATACCCAACTAGGGAGACTCTACGACACCTTGCCCATCCAGCAAGCGAAGTCATGTGAAGAACATGAGTCAATGCAATTAAACCTCAGAAAATCGCAGAACCTCTTGAAATCTCAGAACCACTCGAAATATTAGAAACTCTAGAAATCTCAGATCCTCTCGAAATCTCAGAATCTCACGAAATCTCAGAACCTCACGAAATCTCAAAAACTCACAGAACCATAGTCAAAATATAATTCTCTGTTCCAGAACAAAAAATCACACAAAACAGAGCTAATTATAAACACAAACGTAATCCTAAATCAAACGTGCACATCCGGTCGAATCCCACGAAAATCTAAACTAATTCCTAAAACAAAGTCCAATTGCCAATATAAACGCGGGAGGGAACAATAAATCAATCGTTAATTTCAGTTCCTTTAATAGAACTTCGATTTTCAAAGGCCAAATCAGAGTATCATGAAGGAAGTTTAACGATCCGAACGTCCTAATGCTTCTAGACACAGGCGCTGCTTTAAGCCTGGTCAAGTTAAATAAACGAAACGCTGGAGAATGGGTAACCACAGACACTATTACCGCATTAACGGGTATAAGTCACACACCTACCCCAACGTTAGGTACTATTAAACTAAACCTCGAATTCATTCGTGGTCAAAAGATCACTCATACATTCCACGTAATCCCAAATAGCTTACCAATTACACAAGATGGCATATTAGACGAAGATTTCTTTAGAAAAGTCAACGTAGTGATGGACTACATAGACAACACATGCAAGTACCACTAAAACTTAATAGATTTATGCTTCGTACACAGAGGTATGTCCATTCCTGCCAGATCCAAACAATTTATAAAATATGGACCAGTTTCAGTAAACTTGGACCATATATATTTCGCTAGATAGATCCTACCATGAGTATACATTTCATCAGCAATAACAACACCGACAGATGGTTACGCACACATATCGATACTGAATACAAACAACGAAGAAGTGAATATCGAAGACTTAGCAATTCAATCCGAAAACGTGAGCAGCTACGAGTTTAATCTGGACTGCAGGGTATAAAGTGTTTAGTCTACCTCCATGATATAGTAATCTATGGGACAAATTTTCAAGACCACAAGAAACAAACAATAGAAGTTTTCGAGGCGTTAGGCAAATTTAATCTGAAAATACAAAGAAAGTACAAATTCCTTCGAACAGAAGTAATGTATTTAGGGCACGCAATTACGTCAGATGGTGTAAAACCTGATCCTGAAAATATTACATCCATAAAACAAAATAGAACCTCCTCAAAATCAGAAACAAATTAAATCTTTCTTGGGTTTAATAGGGTATTATAGAAAATTTATCAACAACTTCTCAAAAATAGTTAACCCAGTAAATAAATTTCTCCGCATAGACTTCTATTCAAATGGGATGCATTCTGTAACGAATCTCGAAACCATAACGAAACCACCGATATTAATCTATCCAAATTTCAACAACACATTCTATATCACTACTGACGCCAGCAACGAAGCCATCGGCGTAGTAATTTTGCAAAGAGATCAAGACGCAAACGAATTGCCTATAGTATACGCTAGTAGAATATTAAAGGAAGCTCTAGCAGTTTTTTGGGTGGTGACACATTTTCGACCATATGTCTTCGGTCTACGTTTTGTACTCGTAGTCATTACAGACCATAAGCCGCTTGTATGGATGTTTAACTTAAAATATCCTTCTTTAACGATAATACGCTAACGCATCGAGCTGGAAGAGTACAATTTTACGGTAAACCATAACGCAGGACAGCCAAATACAGCCGAAGTTAATGTAGTAACCCGCAGTCAGAATAAATTACCCCCAGATAACCATAATTTCAAACCTCATAGCCACATTCAACGAATCAACACAATGCATAAAAAAATTCAAGATCATCACTGAAGAAATAACCAAAAACACAATGGAGTTAACGAATCTTACCAATTTCGAAAAAACCACTGCACAATTTCGACGAAATAGCAAACACAGTATCTATGTTCTTTTCAAGAAAACTAGAAAAGCAGTCTGAACTTTTAGCTATCATAAAATAAATAAATATGTCGGCGCTAACAGCCCAATGTAGGGCCTGGCCTAGCTTCTCGCAGTCACTCGTGCTGTGCGCCTCACGAATGGTTGGGAACTACAGTTTTTATGTCGTTTCAGAAGGGCAATTTCGATTGAGAGAAGCTTTTTCATGACAATTTTACTAACGGATGTTTGTCAGACGTTCGCGAGAGGTGGGACCATGAGACAACTTTTTTTTAATTTTTTTATTTTTGCGTTTTCTTGGATTCGAACCTGGAATCTTTCGTTCAATGATCACGTACTTAATCACTGAGTCACGGCTCCCTAGCCGCTTCCACACAGGAAGCAAAATTAGGTAAATTAGACATTAGGAAAAACTGAAACTTAATACTACCTAAGTTTCAAACCCACTTCGCCCGTGCCCTGAAATAATTTAATGGTATTCATATCCCTTTTGGCGCGCGCAAATTATAAAAAAAAAATTTAAATTAGACAGTCGATTCTTAAATTTGGACATGTTAATTTCGACACTGAAACAAATCCAATTCAAACTCCCATATGGAGCAAGATTTCCATAGAAAATATCAAGAATTAAGTTACCCATAATCAACTCTACAGCGAGTACAACCCCTCTCTTTGTGAATAATAACCTAGTGATATAAGTGAATATCCCACTAATTAACGAAGAGTTCCAATTGTTTCGGGTTACAGCACTCCCAATTAAATTTAACCTTAACATTTACCGGTACGTGTCAGTGAACAGCAAGATAATAGTCACTAATGAAAATTAGAGATGATACATATTAATACACGGGAAATATCTCAGTAAATGTGCATAGACATTCCACAGTCGCTGTATTTCACCAAACCAGACTTCTTTCTATAAAGTTTTGAAGTCTATACGAACAAGCTACAGGCCTTGGTGGCCCTAAAAGAGAACATCCGACAAGTGTAGAATTTATCACCAGAAGTTTTGAGAAAAACCATGGAAAATGCTGTGGAACGACCCCGAATATGCATTAACTCTGGAGACGGCCATTTGACCGATATTATCTTCGCGACTTAATGGAAAAAAACTAATCGTCTAAATAAACATAATCAACAAACAAAACCAATTCTTCTTATTTACAAACCAATTTACTGCCTTAGGAAATCGTGTGAGGACTTTTGCGCCACCTTGTACATAGTAATGTCAAATTTGATCAAAATCTCTCGATCGAACATTTTCAGAAAACTAATACTTGCCCATATAGGTGAAAGTAAAATAAAGTGCACGACTTCATATACCTACATACATAAGGGTGGCCGTGGTGTAGTGGTAACATCATCGATTGTTACGCTGTTGATTCACGGTTCTAATCCTGATGTCAAGAATCATCTATTTATTTCGCATGAAATAAATAAAAAGTCGATCACTTGCGAAAGCTAAGTCAAATCTACTGTGAAGGCATAACACTTGCAGTAGGGTGGTCATATGGCTAAAATGCAACTTGATCGTGATGATGACATTAGGAGGACGGAAAAAAAATGGTAATCAATAATCAAAATACGACAATAACGGCAAAAAAAAAAAAAAACTCCCCAGTTATCTGTACAGCCACCCTTTGAGTTCACTGAAACTACCACCTGAGTTTCAAACCAACTACACCAATCTGTCTTTCTCTCCGTCTCTTCCCCTTTCCATAAAAAAAAAAACGCCCATGTCCTAAAAATTAGTATAAGGGTATTCATATCTCCTTTAACATGTGCAAATTATCGTATAAAAAAAAAAAAAAATACGTAATGTATGGTGTTTAATCACTCAGATTTAAAATTTAAACAAAATCGTTTAAAAAAATAAAAAATATAAAATTAATAAAACCATAATCTTGTGTATGTTAAATATGGTTTAAATATTTCGAACAAATTCCACCGTATCATAGCCGAGAAATTTTCAGAAACCGATTAATAAGTAAAGTAGGTACCGCTAAACGTATTTACCCCCAACTCAAAACACAAATATCGAATTTGATCAAGATCGTTAGAGCCCTTTTGGAGAAAATGGATTTGTTCTCAAAAATGGTCATTAGTAAAGTACCGTTAATTTTCGGGTTAGAATGAAAATTCCGATTTCAGCTCGAATTGGTTTGAAGAAAATTCGTCTAGTCGCTTATGCTGCAGTCGACCATACATACAGACAGACAGAATTGAGAGACCCACTTTATTAAGTATCTCTATTTGAATAAAATCTCAAGATCGAACATTTTCAGGAAACCAATACTTGCTCTTACAGATGCAAATGAAAACCATTCCAGTGTCAAATTTAATAACGCGGACTACATTAATATCAATCAAAGGGACTTTCGCTGGCATCGGAAGCAAATGGTTAAGATAGGTTTGAGAGTCGTCTGTTACCTGTCGTCGTTCGCGTACATAATTTAAGAGCGCTACGAAAAAAATAATAATAATACAATTAATAATAATAATGATAACATCAACAATAATAATAACTGACCGCGCAAACTTAGTTTAAAAAAATTAATATTTATTTTTATAATATTCAATTTAGTACAATTTTTACATTTTAGGATTGAAATTTTGGTGTGTTGACCATTACACTGTTCTGTCACGACTCTGCTTATCTTTTTCTTCTCTGTAGTTTCTATCTATATCGTATCCCTGACTCTGGGCGGCGATTTTCTTATATTCTGTTGATTATATATTCTCTTGGGTTATCTTTCTGGTCCCACATGTGTGCGTCTGGAAATTTTTATTTTAGTTAATTAACAAACATTGGTGCATTCTGGGCTGACTAAATACATAAATACAAAACCAGTGGTAGTCAAGTGCAGTGGAAAAAAGAAAATAATAATAAAATAATTCAGTGCCGGGGTTTTCCATCTATTCACCACACTCACTCGCTGTTGCGATTCTTCGTTATCGCAATTGGAACATGTGCTATAAACGAGTGTAACTGTGAATCTTTATCCGAATGGCGGACCTTAGCTGATTCTCGTTTCGGGCACAGCACCTGCAACAGTTTATTTTGGAAAACTATTCTTTGGATCTTGACTTCACAGCTTCGCCTAGTTACGTCAGAGTTGTATCTTTTTGCGTTTCTATGTCGTAGTGATGAGGGAATTTTGGGTTGATTTTACCAACATTCGTGGGCTTCGAACGAATTTCTTCGACATGTACGCTCAAGCCCACGCCCATTCCCATAAACCAGCTGTTTTGGCACTAAGCGAAACACAGGTAGTTGAAGAATCTTCCTATTTGAAACTGCCTGGATATAACTTAGTGTGATTATTCTTTCCCCATCGTGCGTCGGCATTTATGTCCGTAGTGATGATGCTTATCAAGTCTCACCACAGTATGACCACTGTTCCAAACCAGAATTTAATTTCGAGTGGGGAAAATTCACCGTCTATAAGCAATCAATTCACAATTGCCTTATTTATAGAGGCCCTAGCGTGAACACCAATTTAACTTTAGTCGAATTTGATGCGCTGTCCGATTCCATCACTCGAATTGTCTCCTTGTATCGTCATACTGAAATCTTCATTGGGGGCTATTTCAATATACACAATTCGGATTGGCTTGAGCATTCTGGCCAAACAACACCCAAAGGAAGGTATGTTGAACTTTCGCTGAGGTAAACAATTTGACTCAGCTTGTAAATAACCCTACAGGTATACCGGACATTGAAAGTCATTCCGCCAACACTTTGGACTTGTTTCTTACTTCCCTTATAAATGCACAATTGATGTTTTAGCGCCTCTAGGTCGGTCTGACCATAATGTCGTTTTAGCTAAATTCTCCTACTCTGACCACACAGTTAAAGAAAACACTCCTAAAAGAAAAGCATGACAGTACGAGAAAGCCAACTAGAGGGTCCTTAATTTTTTTTTCTTATAATCTGCGCGCGCCAAAGGAATTATGAATACCCTTATATTTTTACAGGGAACGGGCGTTTAGGAAAATGGGAAGAGTAACAGAGGAGAAGCTTATGCACATTAGCTTTAAATGTTTGAAAGTTGTAGTGATGGGGAAATACAGAGCCTGGTAGATCATTCCACATTCGTGTCGTTCGGCTTGTAAACGAATCCCTATATTTGACAATACGACCAATTTTGGCCTTTAGGGTGAAATGATGTGCATTAGAAGCATGTCGCATATTGCGGGTGGAATTTTAAAGGGGAGGAATGCAACTGGCTATTTCGCTGGAGCATTTTTTATGAAAAAGGCGATAAAATAGGGACTTCTTTAGAAGTTTTAACTGGTCGCAATCTTGTTTTAACAGGGGTATAATACTGTGACATAGCCAGATTACGTAAACATCCATACATTTTCCCTACAACACTACGTACATGGAAATCTTAGGTATTTATCAAACCAAATGCTGAGATTTTTAACCTTGTCAACTAGTTCTATTTGTTCATTCCCTAAATATATATTTGAGAAGCCACTCACATCTATACCATTTTTGGATATTAAGATACATTTAGATTTTTTTTGATTAAGGCAGAGATTGTTACTAACTGACCATTGAGAGATGCTTTCAAGGTCATTATTGAACTTGAATATAACATCCTCGATAAGTCCTAATTTACAGCTAAAATACATCTGAACACCATCGGCATACATATGGACAGAAGAATAAGTAATGCTGTCGGGAAGGTCATTTATGAATAAAGAGAATAAAAGAGGACCCAAAATAGATCCTTGTGGGACGCCCATATAGTATCTTTAAAATTTGACATAAAATTACTTGTCACAACTGCTTGATTGGTGTCTACAAAGTAAAGCATTGTCCTGCAGAAAATTTGGATATGAGCAATTTTCTCAAAAACTTTAGACATAAATGGTAAGATCGAAATTGGACGAAATTCAGGGGATGTTTGTGAGGTACCAGTTTTTTTTTAAAATAGGTATTATTTTAGCTGTTTTCCAGGCACAAGGAAAGCAAGATGTCATTAAAACAGTATTAAATAGTAGATAGACAGAGAGAGAGAGAAAGAAAGAAAGATTTGGTGTAGTGGTTTGAAACTCAGGTGGTATTAATTTTCTGTAAACTCCAAGGGCAGCTCCAGATAACTGGGGAGCATTTTTGTTTTTTTCTTTTAATGGTCGTTGCTCATGATTCACAGTATTTTTTTCAGTTCTCCTGATATCATCATCACCATCAGGTTGCATTTTCAGCCATATGAACACGTGGCGAGTTAGACTAGTGGGAGTGGTAGTGAACCGTCAACCCAGGGACTTGGGTTCAGCCAGGGAAAATTTTACTCTGGACTTTTTTTTTTAATAATTAAACAGAAGTGTGAATACCACATTCATAATAAATAAGAATCCGGTGATGGATAGTGACCGGTCCGCACTCCCATTTGCGGGACCAGCTAATAAGAAAACAGATGAGGCAGTCACATCAGGTCAAACAGTAACAGTGGCAACTTAAAGAAGGAAGTTAAAACCATCTCCCAATTTGGTAAAGCGTCCCTCCACGTCAGCTCCAGCTGAACAGCTGCCAAGTGGAGCGTGGGAAAGGGCGCCGAGTACAGCAACAGCAGCAGTAGCAGATAAGAAACGGCAGAGGTCGGATGACTCTGTTGAATTAACATATGTGTCCGACGGTGGTGAAGGCCGCTATGTAGGAGATGAAAATAACAGTTTCGCAGTTCTTGCAGCTTCCGAGTCCGACGATGAAGACGAGGAAGTTGAAAATATATACAGCAGCATTAATAAACTGCAACAGAGGGTGCGTGAAATAAAGGTCAAGCAAGTGGCCAGGAGGGAGAGGGAGCGGCAGTACGAGCTCCAGTACATTCAACAACAACAACAACTACAGCAGCAGCCGCCGGAAAGCCAGCGGCAACTACAGCACCAGAAGCAGCAGCAGCAACAACAGCTGAAGAATAAGCAGCAACAACAACAGCAGCAGATAACGCTGCAATCAAAGGAACAAAAGCCGCAGTAGCAATAGAAAGAGCAGCAGCAGAAACAACAGCAAAAATAACCACAGCAGAAGCAACAGCAAAAGAAGACGATTACAAAAACGAGGGTACCGCCAATTAACACATATAAAATTGAGCTGAAGGATACCATCGAATTATGTTGGTCGGCCATAGGCAATAATTTTATTATTAAAAGATTAAATGAAAATAGACATGCTATCCACTGTAATACAGTGGAAGAATATAAAAAATTAAAGAATTACTTAGGGATACGACGACGGAGTTCTTCTCCTTCACCCCGAAGGGGGAAAAGCTGAAAACAATGCTACTGAGGGGGATATATCCGTCTACTGATCCGGAGCGTTGCGTTGCTTAAAGAGAAAGAGTGCAACAAGCTCGAATTCGTAGGGGTCAAGCCATCCACCACAGCAAGGGCCAAAAGGGAGAACCGGAAACTGCCGTTCTTCCTAGTTCAGCTTTCACTCAATAGCAAGCTGGGTGGTCTAAGGAGTATTAAAATTGGGAAAATTAAGAAGGAGCGAAAACATTTTACAATGTGTACATTTTACAATGTGTACATTTTACAATGTGTACATTTTACAATGTGTTCGCTGCCAAAGGTTCGGGAATGCCGCGTCGAACTGCGAATTGCAGCCTCGATGTGTTAAGTGTAGAAAGAACCGCAAAGCAGAGGAATACACTCTGGGTAAGGATGAAGTTGAAGATCAACTTCCAGAAATCGGAAACCATTCTTTTTAGGACGCCGTTGTTTGATACCTCTAGCGATACCAGAAAGAATTAGCGAAAGTTCTCAATCGTGGGACCGCACGGACAGCCATTTGCGTGTCGAAGTGTAGTCAGATACCAGGGGCTCTGGTTAGACCAATATCTATATTTTAACAAACATATAGATGCTGCTCTGGCCAGAGCCAAAGGTGCTTTTGTCCTTACAAAGAGACTTTTTTATATCAAACAACTCGATGCAAGGGTAAAGGTAATCTGCTACATGGCCCTCATTCGGCCCATGCTCGTATATGGATGCCCCGTATGGTTCAACGTGGGAGCAAGCTTGTTGGAAAAGATTCGGGTGTTTGAGAGAACACCAGAGTCCCAGTACATAAAATTCTATCCCAATGAGGTCGTATACAACAGGGCTAACCCAATAAGAGTGGATAATTTCGTTATAAAGCTGATTCGAAGGCACATTGCACGAGCAATGAGCTCGACGAACAACCTGATCTCCGAACCTTATTACCCCAATTACGAGTATCACGAGAGAGTGCGCCTTAACGGCTTTGTTCCCCCAGAGGCGTTCCTCTATTTTGATGAGAAGGGTCTGATCCAGGACAGATTGGCAGTGCCGCTAATCTTCCACGTTGCTCAGACAGCTGTGGATAGGCGACTCAACTACGACAGAGACGTTGCACACGGCAGTGTGGAGCGTCTCCGGTTTAGTAGGGCTGGGCCTAACGCACCTTCAACCGTGAATGTGAATTCACTGATTAGGATCGAGCGAAGAGCCGTACTACTTAAGTTGGTAGAAGACCAAACCACTGATGTGCTTATGGTCAGCGAAACAAAGCTATCCCAAAAGCACAAATTGGGCACAATAAATACAATATTATAATAAGAGATCGACCCAACTCCAGACAAGGAGGAGGTGCTGCGATCTTCATTTAAAAACAGCTGCAATTCAAGGTAGTGTACAGCGGTGAAGTGCGAAGGTTCCAGGTGCCGGAAGCATGTAGTATCGTGTGCATCCCTCTCCATAGTGGAAAGAGGATGTACATGATCGCTCTCTATGCACCTGAAGTTACTCAGTCTGCGTTATTTATTAGGTGCGCAACTAAGTTCTCGCTGTTTGTCAATAGATGGCTGCAGCAGTAAGTGCTGGTCGATTTTGACATATCCAAAACGTCATGAACTGAGCTTAGACATATGGTAAACAAACTGTTTTGACACATTAGTGATTTTGTTTTGCCGTGTGAAAATGTATGATTTTGTGCCAAATAATCGTCATTTGCGGGAAGAGTTGATTTTCTTCTTTCATTCGAAGAAAACAGCGGCTGAAGCGCATCGAGAGCTAGAAAAAGTTTAGAGAGGTGCTGCTCTAAGTGAAACAACGTGCCGTGATTGGTTCCGTCGCTTCAAAGACGGTGACTTCGATGTTGACGACTGTCCGCGTGAAGGAGGGCCAAATTCCTTCGAAGACGCTGAATTGGAGGCATTGTTCGATGAGGGTCCGTGCCAAACGCAAGAACAGCTTGCTTCAGCATTAGGAGTTACCCGTCAAGCCATTTCTAAGCGATTGCATGCGTTTGGAATGATTCAAAAACAAGAAACTTGGGTTTCTTATGATTTGAAGCCAAGGGACGTTGAGCGTCGTTTTTTCGCCTGTGAACAACTGCTCCAGCGGCAAAAAAGTAAGGGTTTTCTTCATCGCATCGTGACGGGTGATGAAAAATGGATTCATTACAGCAACACAAAGAAAAGAAAGTCGTGGGGACTGTCCGGTCATGATTCTACGTCGTCGGCTCGGCCAAATATTCACTCTGCGAAGATCATGCTGTGTATTGGTGGGACCAGGTCGGTGTCATTTATTATGAACTGTTGAAACCCAATGAAACCATCACTGGGGAACGGTATCGACTCCAATTGGTGCGATTGAGCCGAGCACTGCACGAAAAACGGCCACAATACGAGCAGAGGCACGAAAAAGTAATTCTACAGCACGACAACCCTCGACTTCACGTTGCCAAACCCGTTAAAACCTACCTGGAAACGCTCAAATGGGAAATCCTACCCCACACGCCATATTCCCTAGATATTGCGCCATCCGATTATTACTTATTCCTTTCGATGGCATATGGTCTGGCTGATCAGCAGTTCCTCTCATATGAGGACTTCAAAAAATGGCTTGATTCGTGGATGGGTTTAAAGGATGAACACTTTTACCATAACGGTATTCGAGCTCTGCCAGAAAGATGGGAAAAAGTTGTAGCTAGCGATGGGCAATACTTTGAATGATTCACTTGTAACCATTTTTTCACAATAAAGTTGCATTTTCATCAGAACTTAGTTGCGCACCTAATATTTTAGACACTTTTTCGATGCCTAAGGCTGGAGTCGGAAGAGAATTATTTTCTCGTGGCAGGGGATCTAAACGCCAAACACAGAGATTGGGGAAATAACACACCTAATCCTAGAGGGAATCGGGGTCGGCACAGTGTCAAGTATAGACTCGATTTGAAAGCTATAGATAGTCCGTCTTTTTCCAGAAGCGGCTCCTATCTGGATCTTATGCTGTTCGACATACGGTTACATCTGTCCGACATGGACCGACAAACTTTAAACTTGCGGACTCAGTGCCGTAATAACGATTCCCAATGAAATTGCGGACTTGGAGGAGTTTGTCCGAACTCCTTCGTCGCTCCTTCACAATCCGGGAGAGCCCGTTTAAAGTTGGCAGTTTTTCTATGGCCGACTTACATAGGTTAGGTTTAGTTAGTTTTTAGGTTATGTTTTTAGAGAAGTTGGATCCTCTGCTGAAGTTGATGCTACTTTTGGACGTACTTAACATAAAAAAAAAACTCTCCACAGAAGACCCATCATCTGCATTATATGTATCAATGGAAAAATATCTTAATTGAATTCAAGGAAACTACATTCAAGCGAATTCGAATATTGCATGGCTTATTCGTCTTATGCATCACATTATTATGGAATGTAATGCAGTCTGTTCTCAAATATAATCTGCTAAAATAAAGCATCGAAATTTAAATACTGTCTGGATGAAATCCTCATTGAGTATTCTTAATTACCTTAACAGGATTTTCCAAAGAAAAACACACGATTTATCAAAAAGAACAAGTTTTACAATGTTTAATTTGCTTAACTTGGGTCTTACGAATATTGTTTAGCATTTATTAACATTTATTCAGTGTATAAATATTCTGCTAGGGCGGAATACACGAAAACAAATTAAATTCAATGAGTTACCCAATCAAACACGTATATTTTCTTGCCACCCTCGTTGTCAGGAGCTCCACAAGGTTAGGCGACCAGGGCAATTGGTCAGGTCACTAGGGGGCGCTGCAAGACAATTTCATATACTCTAAAGAATATAAAACAAGGAAATAAACAGTCATAAATACAGCTTTTCAACAAGGTTGATATTTTATGATTTAGTGTCATATTGAAATTTAAGCAATTTTTTCTGACTTTGAATCAATATCGGGGTACAAAAAACAGTGAGAATTCGATAGTGCAGAATTATATAGTGCATACGTATATAGATAAACAGATTTATATATATTTTTCATTTAAACTCATATTCAAAAACAAATTTTAGTTTCTTAGATCTAAAAGCAAATAATCTACGATAATTGATCTTCTCTACTTGGAGGTCTTTTGACAATATTTGTAAAGTTGATCTCAGCCTGCACCAAGATGCCACAAATCCGTTTACTGAAATACGCTTGTCTATTTACATAAATTTATTTAAGGGAAAGTGAACCTGTAACGCTGTGGCAGCGCCTCTAGATGTCTGTAGTACGGGGGCTCAGCCAAGCTTCGAAACGTAATCTCAACTACTTCACGAAGCCTACTGCAAAATGTGGGGGTATCTCACCAGGCAACTAGGGCGTGGGTCCTTAACTACCACCATGAATGGCAAGTCTTCTCAATGAGTTATGTTGTTAAAACATTTTTCCTCTTACTTTAAAAATTTAAGTTATCATATCTGCCATATATTTATTATTAAAATAGTTTTTGTCACAGAGTTGCATAAATCTCCCTATGCACAGAACTTTCCACATGTTCAATGTTATTTTCATGTCGCTTTTTGCTTAGTAACCTAAGACTACCATAAGATATGTTATTTAAATTTAAATTGAAGGCAGATCCGAAGGACCCAATCAACTATTTCCATTCACTGAACCAAAGTATCTTCGCCTGTTTTGGTAGACTTAGTATTTTTTAGTATAGTGAAGTTTTAATGTGTCAATGTATAGAGCTGGGTGTCCAGTTTCAGCCATCAGCATATTATTTGGTGTGCATTGAGGTAGTTTGAATATCCGTTTGTAAGTTTTAACTATCTCTTCTTATTGCCCATTAAACGCCCACCTTTCTTCCCTTGCATTCTTACCTCCTCCTCTGAACACCTTTGCCTTTGATTTAGCTCTATTCAACGCCAGCTTCCAATCTTCGCATACTTTTGCAGCCTGTTAATTATTCTGTGCAAGATCTCTGGAGAATCTGCCAGCAAAACTAAATCATCAGCGTATCACAGCACTTTAATGCAAGAATTATAGTGGTTGCTATGATAACGATAATGATTTCCAGCGGTTTTCTTGGAGAGCAACTACTGCAAATCTCAAATCATTCCGACAAGTTTCTATTTTGTTCCATGGTTACGTTAAACCAAAATTTGATATAATCTGGCTAGACTACAATTTGAAGTACCTAACTCCGAGAAAAATGACCTACTTATTTCTTGTATTGTGGATTTTTTTTCGAAAGCCCAGCAACTTGTGTGCTATCAACAAATTAAAAAATTAACGTAAATTTATTCCTTTGTTAATGATCCCCGGTTAAAAAAACAATTTTTAGAAAAAGTTAAGCTTGACCTTGGTATTTATTTGGGCAACTTGGTTTATTATTTCTCATAAAACAGATAAAATACATACACATGTTTAAAGATCATATCGCATTTCACCGTCAGATGTCCCACTCTGTATTCTAAACGGTCCCTCTTTTATCACTATCTGTTCCCACGATATATGTGTATATTCATCACCGTGTAGATGTGTAACTTTTAGGTTGGCTCATCCATCTATGTTAATAAAGTTAAAATAATAAATCTATCATGCCTATCTTACCCGGTCCAAAGAAATTTTGTGAAAAGATTCTTCCATTTTTTGCAAAATGTTTAATTTTGTTATATACTGGCATATAATTATTATTATTATTAGCAATAATAAATAGTGGTGGCACATCTAACTAAGCTTGCACTGGGCGCCAACTGAGCCCTGCTATTATTATTATTGTATAGTATTGCATCGAACATACACAAAATTTCATTCTGAAAATTCGTCTGCTAATAATTTAATTTTTACGTGTTGATTGGCATCGTACATCCCCATACACTTACAGTAGTGCAAGTTGTAATTACATCGTTGTTATTATGATGTATTACGCATGGCCTAAGCCCACCACCCTGTACACTTTTCATGAAATTTTTGTGCAAGTAAGGCAATGAAAACCATAAAATCTGTGAACAGAGACCAACCTATAGATACCATCGCTCCAAATCCAATTTACGTTTAACAATTACAGAGTTTATTTTTTTGCAATTCGCATTACTTGTGGGATAACAGGTCACTTGTTTTAAAAGGGAGCCTACAAATTTTCTTCAAAAATCACCTTTCAGTTTAATACATGACTAACGCAAAAGAAGAACTAAAAAAATATTTAATTTAATTGTGCTCTCGCTACCCTTGAGCGTGAAATAACCAATTTTCAAAAATTCTTTAATAATTAAAGTACGGCTATAAAATCTTTTCCAAAAGCTTGGTACTCCATTTAGTGGAATATCTAACCCAACTCAAATATTAACTTTATAGAAAACCGTTAGAGCCGTTTTAGAGCAAATCGATACTTTTTTCCAAAATCGGCCATTAGTACTCGTAAAGTACCGTTCATTTTTGGATTAGAATACAAATTCCGATTTCGCCTCGAATTGTGGCCAAGTTTCAAGACAACCCTTTCGGTCGTTTACGTTGCAGTCTCACGTACATACGACAGACGGCCAGACATATAGAATTGGGAAGGCAATTAGACCTTATATTCACAACTGATCCCGTTAACTCCTCAGTCTCGCTTTGTCCCCTAACTCTGTCAACTACTGATAACTTTCATCCTCCCCTTCTTCTTTCACTTTTCCTCAATTCTCCACTTCAATCTACACCTCCTGCATTTCACACTTTTTACTACTTTCATAAAGCTAATTTCCGCAAAATAAATGCCTGAGTAGATGTTCCTTTGAGTTTGCTAAGTTATCCTTAAACGGAGCCCTCACAATTTTTCACAGAGAAATGTTTAATTCTATTTCCCTTTATGTCCCCTTTTCTCGTCATAAAACTTCATCTTCATCCCCCCCTTGGTATAATCGCAAACTTCGCGCCTTACGTAACAAGAGAAACAAGTTATGGGCAGCTTTCCTTCGTACTAATTCTGTTTTCGACTATTCCAACTATCTCGATTCCTACCTTTAATTCAATCATCTTTATAACTCTCTCTACCAGCGGCACCTAATTATCGCAAAAGCAAATCTTATAAACGACCCTAAGTCATTTTTTCAATTCGTCAACTATAAAAAAAAATCTGACGGTTACCCTCCGTCCCTCTCTTTTGAAAACATATTTTCAACTAATTCGCAAACCATTGCCAACTTTTTTGCCACCTATTTTAAACAATCCATCGCCGACAACTCTTTTGAGCCAGACCCCTCTTACTTCACTCACCTTCTTAACTTCTCCGTTGGCCCCTTTCTATCCCTGCCTTTTGATCCTGCTGTAATTGAAAATAAACTACAAAATCTTAATGATGAATTATCACCCAGTCCAGATGGTCTCCCTGCCATTTTTCTTAAAAAATGCTCTTCCATTCTCTCCCTCCCCCTATCTCATCTCTTCCCTTTGTCTCTATCACTAGGAGAATTCCCTCAGATTTGGAAGACCTCTTTCATAACCCCCATTCACAAAAAGGGATCAAAGAACGAAGTAACAAACTATCGCCCCATTGCTAAACTTTCTCATCTACCCAAACTTTTCGAAGGTATTTTATACGAAGCCTTAAGCTTTCAGTGCAAGTCTCTTATCTCTTCCACCCAACACGGCTTTCTGAAAGGTACAACAACTAGAGACTGGCAAATTAGAGACTGGCAAAGAAGTTGACGTTATTGCAACTGACTTTAGTAAGGTTTTTGATAAGATATCTCATAACTTAATCCTCTTCAAATTGTCTGCCCTCGGTTTCGAACCCATATTGTTAAAATGGATATCTTCTTACCTGGAAAACCGTTCTTACAGAGTTCGCTTCAGATCCATCTTATCGACTCCCTTCTTGGCCACCTCTGGTGTTCCGCAAGGCAGCCATCTAGGTCCCCTTCTCTTCATTCTAACTATAAACGATGTCGAGAGGGTTATTAAACACTCTTCCGTCTTTCTGTACGCTGATGATACCAAATTTTTCAAAGCCATCTCTTCACCACATGACTACTGCCTCCTTCAACAAGACCTTGATAGTTTTTCGAACTGGTGCCTACAAAATCGCTTAGAACTCAATATCGCCAAATGTCAATCCATTACCTTATCACGTAAGCACCACGTGTCCTCCGCCCGCCCTTTACCTTCTCCATGGTCAACCTATATCCATCGTTCAATCTCTCCGCGATCTTGGTATACTGTACGATAAGGAACAAAATTTCCGTTCACATATTGATGAGATAATTCGTAAAGCTAACTCATCACTTGGCTTTGTCAAACGATGGTCCAAAGAATTCTCCGACCCTTACGTGACCAGATCCCTCTACATTACCTTTGTGCGCCCCCTCCTTGAATACCCCAGTCAAGCGTGGTCACCCTTTCAGCAAGTTCATGTGACAAGAATAGAGAATGTTCAACGTCGATTTCTTCGATTTGCCCTTCGAGGTCTTCATTGGAACGATCCATTTATCTTGCCTCCCTAACAAGACCGCCTCAACCTCATCAACCTGAGTACTCTAGAGAAACGCAGAGATGTTGCAGACATTCTTTTCATTCATCTTCGATTTCTTTCAGGCTCTGTCGATTGCGCATTTCTTTATAATACAATTTTTTTCAATACCAACCCACGAAATTTACGATGCCCTCGTCTTTTCTATCTACCGTCCCACCGCACTTCATATGGATCTAATGAACCAATTTCCCGTATGCTGCGAAAAGTTAACTCAAACCTCACCCAGTTTGATTTTAACCTCAGCACTCCCTGCCTCAAAACCGAACTCCTTCACCATTCTGCTTAGCTTTAAATCTTAGTTTTAAGTTTTAGTTTTAAGTTTTAGGTTTAAGTTTTAGCCTTAAGTTAGTTGTAGCTTGTAATAAGCCAAATAAATGAGGGCTTTCGCCCCCACCAAAATTAAAAATTAAAAAAAAATTGATAGACCTTCTTTTTTGAGTTTCTCTATTATAATAATGTCAAGATTGTTCAAGATCCTGAGACCGAAAAATTTCACGAAACCAATACTTGCCCTATAGGTGCAGGTAAAAAAGCAAGGAGATATTAGTAACTTTTAGTGGACTTGTTTAGTCGGTGAGAATGTCTGTGACAGATCGCCTTTCACTGTACTTACCCCGCCATGGAATTGACCCATTGCGAGTTTACCATCACTGTTGTCATTACAAATTAGCTTGTATAAAGCAGATTTGAATCGATATGAATACAAATCGAATAACTGGGTATATTTTTTAAGAATAATTAAAAGTTATATTTTAATTCTGTACTCCTCGGCGCTGTCAGATCTGTCAAATAGTTTTGTTGTAGCAGCCATTGTATATAGACGTCTACTAGCATTTTCGTTAAAAAGGAAAAAAGTGAATTTCGAATGCTCATTAAACACTATTTTTTGCGAAAAAAAACCTTTGGTTTTTTCATTTTTTATGCATTTTTATTTTTGGAATTCATGAACTCTTAACAGCTACACACAAAGAAAGCTTAAAACTAGCTTAACTCACTTAACTATGTTATATACTAACTTAATGGTCCTATGCGGGCGCTCTAAGCTAAACCTAATGCTTAAAATATGTCTTTCGACGTGACATAACTTAAAATATTTATTAAATCTATACTTACAAATATTGGGAAACTAAGAAAAAAATTTTAAGCAAAAACTTAGTAAATGAACTGTATTTTGTTATCTATATATAAAACTTACAAACTACCTAAAAGCTACGTACCTTAGAAGGTACGTTATTAAACACGCAACATTTTTTTTGATACACATATATGTATATGTACATATATATATTGTATACCTTCATATATACATATAGTTAACATACATATATACATATGCATAAGGTTTATTTTTTTTTTGTATTTTTATTTTATTTTTTTTTAAAGCTACTTAAACCGACCTTAAAACTATGTAAGCCGGCCAGGCTATAAAAAGCTATACCGAATTTGCCCCTTATGAGGCTACCCCGAATCAAAAGGAAACGACGAGGGACTTCCCTTTCCGTCCCCGAGCCACCAGAATTTCTGGTGCTGTCTTACTACATCTGCCATATCACGGCTTGATACCGCTCTACTAAACCGGAGACGCTCCGTGTGCGACGTGTCGGTCGTAGTTAAGTCGGCTGTCCGCAGCATTTCGGCCAACATGGTAGATTAGCGGCACCGCTACCCTATCCTGTATCAGACCTTCTCTATCTAAATATAGGAACGCCTCTGGGGGGATGAAGTCGTTAAGACGCACGCTCTCATGATACAAATCATTGGGGTAGTATGCCAGAGATCAGGTTATTCATCGAGGACATTGATCTTACAGTGTGCCTTCGAATCATATTGATCAGGAAATTATCCACTCTGTTTATGTTCGCCCTGTTATACAGGACCTCATTAGAATAGAACTAGAATGTACTGGGACTCTGGTGTTCTGTACAACTGAAGACAAGTCCTAAGGCAAGCCCTCTCAAACATCCGAATCCTTTCCAACCAGCTTGATCCCACGTTAAACCACACGGGACATCCATATACGAGCATGGGCAGATTACCTTCACCCTTGCATCGAGTTGGCTGCTATAAAACAGTCTCTTTGTAAGGGCAAAAGCACCTCTGGCTCTGACCAGAGCAGCATCTACATTTTTGTTAAAATATAGATATTGATCTAGCCAGATCCCAAGGTATCTAACCACACTTCGACTCGCTAGTGGCTGCCCGTGCTGTGCCACGATTAAGAACTTTCGCCAATTCTTTCTGGTATCGCTGGAGGCCCCAGATAACGACGTCCTAAACAGAATAGTCTCTGTCTTCTGGAAGTCGATCTTCAGCTTCCAGTCGTCGCAGTATATCCTGATCTTATTTAAATCACGCTGCAAGACTATTGCAATGACCTCGACGATCAAGTCGTCTGCATACGCAGTAGCATGGGGAGAGATCCTACGAGATCACTCGTGTAAATGTTAAAGAGGATCGGCGAATTAACCGCACCTGGTGTAGACCGTTTTTGATTTCGAACGTCCCCGCAGTAGTCACATTGTCATTTTTTATAATGAACTGTCTACTGGTGAGCATATTACAGAGCATGTACAGCAGTGGTTTACTTATACCCAGCCTGCTCAACTTGTAGAAGAGTCCTTCTAGCCATACGGTATCGAACGCCTTCTCCAAGTCAACCAGGCAGGCACCCGTGCATTGTTTCTTACTTTTGTTCCATTGGATATCAGATACCATTTTAGACCCGGCATGTACAGTCTCATGGCCCGCCTTGAAACCGAATTGGTTATCCGGAACTATATGCATGTCCTCAACCCACTTAGTCAGGGCTCTATTGACCACTTTTTCGAATACCTTGCTGATGTTCGGAAGGAGACTTATCGACCGGAGATTCGCCGGATTGGATGTATCTTTACCTCTTTTGGGAATAGGCAGTACCACCGCTGTCTTTCAATGCGCGGGATAATGTGCATTATTCAGCACATTGTTAAACAGAGTAGTGTAAATGTCCACCGCTTCTGGAGGGAGTTGTCGAAGCACGATGTTAGGTCGATACCTACTGATTTCTTCCTCCTCAGTGAGTCGAAGATCGTTTGGAGCTCCACCTTCGATATGAACGGGGGATGTAACCCCTCATCGGCGACGACATTATTTGCCATGTTATCGTAATTAAACTCGGTAAAACCTATGTTCTCTGATCGCCAGTGCTGTATATCATTTCGAAGGTAGACGTTGTGCACAAGGACTCGATTTTCCAGGTCGTGGTTCGGGAAAATGCTATTATTCACCTTGTGCACTTCCTGGAAAGTCGCTCCTTTAGCCTCTACTTTCTCCTGCGGATCTTCGATCATGAAAAAGTTGTCATCATCGACAGCGTTCCCGGGATCTATGCCTGCTGTTATTAGTATTTGTTCGTTGTTCGTCGTTCGAGGGATCTTAAGACACGGCAGGTCGTTTTGATTATTCCTCCGAAAAATTTTATTTATTTGCGGTAACATACTGGGGTTGTTGGATTTTACAGCCCGAATTTTGTTGTTCCAATGCAGATTTACAGAGAGTCTGTAATTTTCTCTAATTAACTGTTGGAGATTTTTAATCAACGACTTCAGTGTCCTAACCTCCGAGTTTTGTCGGTCCGTAAATTGTCTGTACAAGGTTGTGAGTCTTGACAGAAGTCTACTTTTTTGTTGGTGTAGTGCGTCGATTGTTGCATTGCGGAATATGTCTGCATTGTCAGTGTGTTGATAACGAGGTATCGTACTGTCCATTGTGCGTTTCATTGTCTCGTCCATTTGTCTTAGGTACCTGTCGATCTCCTCGTTTGACAGGTTCCTATTGGCCGGTGGAGCGAATTCAAGGAGAGTGCTCTCGTCATAGCTCTGGAGAAGCGTGTCCAACGCATCCTACTGTAATTGTAGGGGTACGTTTGAACAAACTCGCCCAATTCCTCAATTTCATTGGGAATTGTAATTTCGGCACTGAGTCCGCACTGGTCAATGTCATACACATGTCATGTCATGTATAGGCCGTTTCTCGTTTGTCGGTTCGTGTTGGTCAGTTGTAACTGTACGTCGAACAGCATAAGATCCAGATAGGAGCCGCATCTAGGATACGACGGGCTATCTGTAGCTATTAAATCGAGTCTATACTCGACATTGTGTTGACCCCACAAATTGAATAGTAGTATTTCCCCAATCGCTATGTTTGGCGTTTAAATCTCCGGCAATGAGGAAATAATTCTCCTCCGACTCCAGTCTTAGACATCGATAAAGTGTCTCGAGCTCTGTAATAAATGAAGTAGTTTAAGTAGAACCAGATGCGTAGACCGCGACCATGTACATCCTCTTTCCACTACGGAGAGCAATGCACACTATAGATGCTTCCAGCTCCTGGAATCCCCGCACTTCACCGCTGTACACGGCCTTATATCGCAAGTCTTTGTGAATGAAGATCGCAACACCTCCTCCTTGAGTAGAGTTGGGTTGGTCTCTTCTTATAATATTGTATTTATTATGGCTCAGTTTGTGTTTCTGGGATAGCTTAGTTTCGCTAACCAAAAGCACATCAGGGTTTTGATCTTCTAACAACTTAAAAAGTACGGTTCTTTGCTCGATCTTTATCAGTGAATTCACATTCACCGCAAGGATCTTTAAGGGTTTCTCCGCCATCATATCCATTACGACTGGAGGTGCGCTAGGCCCAGCAGAAATGCGTAGATCTGGTCCACCCGTTTCGCCTGCTCTTCTAACTGACGCTGAAGCTGGCTCATTTGCCCTTGAATAGAGAGCAAAATAGTCAGCAAATCAGGCTGAGCCTCAGGTGTTTTAGGCACTGGGGCCTGTGCGGCAACCTTCGGTTGTTGTTGTACCGTGTTTCTACGGCCTGACGCCATTTGGGCGTAGGTCCATTGGGGAGTAACGGCTGGTGTTTGACTGGAAACAGGCGGATGCTTGGCTTCGACTTTCTGCTGACGAGCCAGGTTTACTTTCTTCTGGAACTTAGGACAACCCCGATAGTTTGCGGTGTGTCCCGAGTTCCCACATAGTGCACACGAGAGTTGGCCTTTATCTGCCGCCCCATCCTTACCCAGGGAACATTCCTCTGCTTTGTGGTTCTTTCCACACTTTACGCATCGAGGCTGCATTTCGCAATTCGACGCGGCGTGCCCGAACCTTTGGCAGTGAACACATTGTAAAATGTTATCGCTCCTCTTTACTTTTTCCCATTTGACAACTTGGTAGTCTAGGACATTAATACTCCTTAGACCAACCAGTTTGCTGTTGGGAGTTATCTGAACAAGGAGGAACGGTAATTTTCACTTCTCCCCTTTGGCCCTTGCTGTGGTGAACGGCTTGACTCCTATGAACTCAAGACCGTCGCACTCCTTCTCTTTCAGCATCCTAAATAGCTCTCCCGGTTCGATAGACGGATCTATCCCCCCTCAGTAGCATCGTTTGCAACTTTTCCCCCTTCGGGGTGAAGGAGAAGAACTCCGTCGTCGTTTCCTTTAATAAACCTTTTATTTTTTTGTACTGCTCCACTGTATTACAGTGGATAGTATGCCTATCTTCATTAATACGACTTACATAGCTCAATAGTGTCTTTTAATTCCATCTTGAAGGTGTTGATAGGTGGCACCTTCTCTTTTGCACTCCTCTGCTGCTGATGTTGTTGTTGTTGCTGGTCTTTCTTTTGATGTTGTTGTTGCTGTTGATTCTGTATTTACTGTTTTTGTTGTTGTTGTTGCCGCTGCTGCTTAGTTGGCAACTGTTTTTGTTGTGGCTGCTTTGTTGGCAGCTGTTGGTGTTGTTGTTGCTGCTCTGCTGGCAGCTGGTTTTGTTGCTGTCGCTTTGCAGGCAGTTGTTGTTGCTGCTGCGTATCAGGCAGCTGTTTTTGTTTTTTCTTTCTGCGGCTGGCTATCTTCCGCTCTTCTGGCTGTCTGTTTAGCCTTTATGGTCACCACCCTCTGCTGGAGCTGCCGAATGCTTTCGTTGATGGCCTCCATCTCTTCGTCCTCATCCTCGGACTCGGAGGCTGCTAACGTGGAGAAGCTATTGCTACCACCTGTGTAGCAATTTTCTCCACCGTCCGAGACAAATGTACGCTCGTCTGCTGCTGCTGCTGTTGTTGTTGACGGCGACCCCACCCTCACTTCTCCCGGCAGCTTTTCAGTCGAAGCTGATAGGGAGGGGCGCTAGCCTTCGTAGGGGGTCAGCCTCTGATTCCTCCTCCTCTTTACCGTAGTTTCACTTTCGACAATTGCCAAGTGGCTTTCACTGTCAGCCTCATCGGCCGATGTTTTTTTTCGTCCACTACTTACTTTAAAAAAAAAAAAAAAAAAGTGCGGAATTTCTATTCCGGTTGGAATTGAACCCGAACGACTCAGGTTATTGGTCGCTAACACTAGCTCTGCGCTACCGTGACACTTGATCCAGCACTGTCTATTTTTTACTTGAAATCACGTTGAAATTTCAAGAGAAGCCGAAACACGTGTGATCTCCACTAAGGTCTGCGAACGACTCTGCGAGAAAAAACTATCATGCAAACCAAACAAAAGCTTGACAAATATTATGGGGACTCTTCACCATCGATTGGAACCATTCACCACTGGTTTACTCAATTTCGGTGCGGTCTTTCAAGCACAAGTGACACCGAACGTTCAGGTTGCCCAATTGAGGTCACCACACCAGAAATGGTCGACAAAATCCATGGTTTGATAATGGACGATCGGCGAGTGAAAGTGCGCGAGCTTGAAGAGGCCATCGGCTTATCACATGGATCAGAGATTTCGATTTTACATAAATATTTGGACATGAAAAAGCTTTCCGCAAGATGGGTGCTGCGTTTGCTCACAATCGACAACAAACGCATTCGTTTGACAACTTCAAAGGTGTGTTTGGCGATGTTCCAGAAAAATTCGGCTTAGTTTTTGCGCCGTTTCGTAACCGTGGATGCACAAGTCCGCAGTCGCAATGGCAAAATTGCATGAGTTAGGCTACTTTTCCCTTATCCAGCATATTCCCCAGATTTAGCCCCCTGCGACTATTTTTTGTTTCCAAACATGAAGAAATGGCTCGGAGGTAAGAGATTTGGGTCGAATGAAAAGGTCATCGCTAAAACAAACGCTAATTTTGAGGGGCTCGAGAAATCAAAGAATTAGGGAAACGTTGGATGAAGTGTATAGAGCTAAAAGGAGACTATGTTGAAAAATAAAAAGTTTTTATACCGAAAAGAGTGTTCCTTATTTCATTTTTCAGGGACTTATTGACCCACCCGTACAAATGTAGTAAGGGATTGCCTATCGCGAAAAGTTGTTGTTCTGCTAAAATGTGATCAAAATTATTATTAAGTCCTTTGTAATTCTTTACAGAATGAAAGTTTTAAAATTTGTTCATAACATTTGTTTGAGTTCGGAGTTAAAAGTGCGATCGAATGACACTTCTCAACTAATTCACTCTAATAATATTTTAGATAGGTTTGCATAAAGTAAAAAGCATTACCTGAAAGTATTCGAGTTTTGAGGTAGCAAATAGTGCCATCATCCCGAAATAATCAAATTATAAAAATCTTTGCTTATACTTATCAAGATACTCCAAGATAAGACATTGTAATAATACAATTTGAAATGAAAGACGTAGATGTGCTATAATAACAGTGGATGGTATCGTAATTTACTCTTTGTTATCGGTAGTTAAGACGCGAATCATCCACTCATTGACGCGGTAATTCGACCCCAGCCAATGCATGTACGAGTTGCGATTTCGATTTTTGTTTATAAGACTTGCTTGCAAACAATTACAACGTATGGTCTATTGAAAGTTGTTCAATTGAACCCATCTCCAAATTGTATCTCCAGTCCATGTTGCCCATTTACATGCCAGACCAATCTTAGGATCTATGTATGGACATCTATACACCATTCGAAACTACGAGTAATAAAATTAAAAAATTTCATCCAAATCTGTGCAATGGTTTTGAAGATTTTTATTACCTCACTTTGCATACCTTATTTACCACTGCTTTATCTTATTTTTATGTCTTTCAGATGGGACCGTCTACGCAGCAGATCAAAACAGTGAATCAAATTTCATGAAAAATCCATTAAGAAGTTTTTGAGTTAACCGCATGACAGGAGATATTACACTCAGAAACGATTTCCACCATTAACTTTGGGGTGAAGTTGGACATTGGGAAAAACTGTGTTCCTACAATTTGCAAAATTTTTAAAATATTCGGCATCCATCTTGTAGAGATTTTAGAAACCTAAAATTTTATTCGTAAAATTCACCGTTATCGAGGTATTCACACTCGAACACAATTTGCATCGGCGTAAAATCTGACATTTTGGAACCTATTCAGCTCATTCAGCGAACTATCTTCATTCGATAGTTCGCTGAATGAGCTGAGTAGGTTCCTAAACAAAATGAAAGAAGATAGTAATGAATGAAAATAGTAATGGACGATAGTTCGAACGAACGAAAATGTTCAATAAATGAATGAACGAAAATAGTAATGAATGAATTTGAATAACTATCGAATAAATGAATATTTCGATATTATCGAATAAGTCGATAGTGCTTTTTCAATAGTTCCCATTACTAGTAATGAACGAAGTTGTTTGTTCCTTGTTTGTTTGTTCTCATAATCCTTCAACAAGCATTGCTGAACATACGAGTATTTTGATGAAATGTAGCATGTGTATTTGATCTGATGTGTGCCACTGTTTTTTGAGGAAAACCATTTTTGTTCCCTAATTATTCAGTTTCATTCACTGCATAATAAAATTCTGGAAAATATCTCCCTAGGTTAAATAGTTTTAAAAGCTGCAAGACAGACACCGTGTTGAATCTTTTCCTCCCAAAACTTACAAACTAAAATCCATTCAGTAGATCTTCAGTTAAGCGTGTAACAGGGCTTAAAGTGTAGCCACGATGTAGTGGATAATGTGATTGCTTGTGACCCTAGCTGTGAAGGTTTGGGCCCGATCGGGGAACAGCAACCACAGCTACCCGAGCATAAAAGAGAAATGATTAAAATCTAAGTTTCTCCAACCACTACACCAAAAGGGATTTCTGCCTGGTAGTACAATGGACCGAAAATCGACTCTGAGGGCTACGGGATTTCCTTTAATTAATAAAAAAAAAAAAAACAAAAAAAAAAAAAAACAGGGATAACGAAGACAAGGGAGAAAAAAAATTTTATTTTACATGGAGACCAAAAGGTCAAATGGAACCTTTGGTATCGAATAACAATATATTTCGAGGCTTTAAAGGTGATGAAAAGCTTCCTCCTTCTACTTTTTGCAGGAATGTTGGGGAATGCATAACACACTAAAAAAAACTCTGCAGATTAATTCGATATTTGTAAATAGGCGGACGGTCAACGGTGCAGTTTTGAGTTTACAGATTTAATATTTCTAGATATCGTGTCACGGCTTAAGAGTATTCGATATAAATACGTACTGTCCATGCACATTTTTTGGCGATGAAGATATTGGGTCAATAACTTAATTCGTGCGGTTTGCTAAGAGATGGCGTAACTTGTATTATTCCATTGGAACATGCGTTGGAAAGCTACTGTCATTGTACGTCATTTCAGTATATGTCATTCATTTGAAGGGTAAACAACAATAATTTTTTTTCACTCAAATATGTCGAACTTTGTGCCTGAAAAAGTGTTTTTGCGGGGAGTTCTTCTTCATTACTTTAATATAAAGAAAACTGCTGCCGAAAGTCATCGTATTTTGGTGGAAGTTTATGGTGAACATGCGCTAGCTGAGCGAACGTGCCAAAAGTGGTTTGCACGATTTAAAAGTGGTGATTTTGGCTTGGAAGACGATGAACATCCTGGGCAGCCAAAAAAGTTTGAAGATGAAGAACTGGAAGCATTACTATATGAAGATTGTTGCCAAACACAAGAAGAGCTCGCAGAATCTTCGGGTGTCACTCAAGCAGCCATTTCAAAACGTTTAAAAGCAGCTGGATATATTCAAAAGCAAGGAAATTGGGTTCCACATGAACTCAAGCCGAGAGACGTCGAAAGGCGGTTTTGCATGTCCGAAATGCTGCTGGAATGCAGGAAGTCATTTTTGCATCGGATTGTTACTGGTGATGAAAAATGGATCCATTACGACAACCCCAAGCGCAAAAAATCATATGTGAAACCCGGCCAACCAGCCAAATCAACGGTAAAGCCGAATATCCATGGAGCGAAGGAAATGCTCTGTATTTGGTGGGATCAGAAGGGTGTGCTGTATTATGAGCTGCTAAAACCGGGTGAAACCATCAATGGACAACGCTACCGAACACAATTTTTTTTTTTTTTTTTTTTTTTAATTTGCGCGCACCAAATGGGATATGAATACCATTAAATTATTTTAGGGCACGGGGGTTTGTGGAAATTGTGAGAGAGAGAGAGAAAGAAAGATTGGTGTAGTGGGTTTGAAACTTAGGTGGTATTTAGTTTCAGTAAACTCCAAGGGTGGCTGTCCAGGTAACTGGGGAGTATTTTGTTTGTTTTCGCTATTATTGTCGTTGCTTATGATTCACAGTATTTTTTTCCGTCCTCCTGATGTCATCACCACGATCAAGTTGCATTTAAGCCATATGACCACCCTACTGCCAGTGTTATGCCTTCGCAGTAGAGTTGACTAAGCTTTCGCAATTGATCGACTTTTTTATTTATTTCAGACGAAATAAATAGATAATTGTTGAGATCAGGATTTGAACCGTGAACCAAGAGCGTGACAAGCGTTGATGTTACCACTACACCACGGCCACCCTCAACACAATTAATCCGTTTGAAGAGAGCAGTAGCCGAAAAACGCCCGGAATATGCGACCAGACACGAGGCAATAATTTTCCATCATCACAACGCTCGGCCCCACGTTGCTAACTATTTGGAAAACAGTGGATGGGAAGTTTTACCCCACCCGCCTTATAGCCCAGAGCTTGCCCCTTCTGACTACCATTTGTTCCGGTCGATGCAGAACGCCCTCACTGAAATACGGTTCACATCAAAGCAGAATATCAAAAATTGGCTTGATTCATTCTTGGCTGCCAAGCCGGCGCAGTTCTTTTGGGATGGGATCCACAAATTGCCAGAGAGATGGGAAAAAGTCATAGCTTCAGATGGGCAATACCTTGAATAATACTATTGTACATGTTTTTATTAAAAAAACATTCAAATTTTGACAAGAAACCGCACGAATTAAGTTATAAACCCAATATAATCAAGGAAATCTTACTATAATCGTTTGCTGGAAAGTCGACCTTTGTCACAGACAAGCTGAGTTATTTGGTGGTTCCTACAAGAAACCAAGATTCGAAATTATGTACTTGTGATGACAAATATTTCTGCCTGGAGAATAGTTGAGTACGCGCCTATGCTGCCCGAGAGATTATCGCCAGACAACTCTGTCCATTTAGAAGACATCTGTGTTTAAACGTTTCCCAGTCATCCCTTACCGGGATGACTACTGAGTAGTTCCGCTTTAAGTAATAATTGGCGAGCATGTATTGCCGGTAGTGTGATGACAGTCCGTCATGCAGATTTCGGCTACACGTTAAACTTGTTCCTTAAGAAGGTCTGACGACCTGTTTGAAGCACAAGTTTGGTACTAATTCCCAGTTCCCTCCACAAATGTGGCGAGAAATCAATACTGCTGGATTGGCTCTTTCGATATTTCGGTCAGTCTGAGGATTCCAGGGCAATTTACTCTCCATGGGTAGCAAGTTTAAACCATGTAGAATTCTCTTCTACTGGTTTTGGCTGAATTGAATTCAATTTCAATGCTGGATTGAATTAAATTTCAAATGACATCGCAATATAAACTAGCAAAGAAAACGAATAGATGGTTGAAAATAACCCATAGTAATATGTTGGAACTACATAACACACATTTCCCATTGAACCCTATCGTTAACCGCCTTAGGCGACTGTGTTATTTACCGCTGACAACGTGTAACTAAAGAATCCCAATCCATCTCAATGTCCACTTTCCTTAATTAAGTTCTCAAAGTATCACAATGTGTGGTGTTGTTAGGGTGCCTTGTAAATCTGCAGAATTCCAACATATGTCTGTTAATTTTTACTTACATCTATACGGCAAGTTTTGAGATTTTGATCAGTCTTGACATGATAGAGTAACTTAATAAAGTGGGTCTCTCAATTCTGTTTGTCTGTCTATACGCGCGACCTAAACGGCTAGACGTATTTTCTTCAAACTTCACATCTTAGACCTTAGACAATTCGAGGCAGAATTGAAATTTTCATACTAACCCCAAAAATTAGCGTTACACTACTAATGACCAATTTTAAGACAAAAAAATCGTTTTTCTCGAAAACGGCTCTTACGATACATATGCTATCAGATAGCGTATCCCGATTCCAAGATTTTTTTATAATTTGCACGTGTTAAAGGGGATATGAATACCCTTGTACTAATTTTTAGAACACGTGCGTTTTTTTTTTTTTGTGGAAAGGAAGAGACAGAGAGAAAGACAGAGTGGTGTGGTTTGAAACTCAGGTGGTATTAAGTTTCTGTAAACTCCAAGGGTGGCTGTCCAGATAACTGGGGAGTATTTTGTTTTGTTTTTCGCTATTATTGTCGTTGCTTATGATTCACTGTATTTCTTTCCGTCCACCTGATGTCATCATCACGATCAAGTTGCATTTTGGCCATATGACCACCCTACTGCCAGTGTTATGCCTTCACAGTAGAGTTGTCTTAGCTTTCGCAAGTGATCGACTTTTTTATTTATTTCATGCGAAATAAATAGATGATTCTTGACATCAGGATTCGAACCGTGAATCAAGAGCGTGACAAGCGATGATGTTACCACTACACCACGGCCTACCCTATGAAATTAATATGTAAACAATATTTGATAAATGTATGCAAGTTTATGGCATACCAAGTTTTGGAAAATTATAAAAACAATTTTGTTTAACGGATTAAGAAAGAAAAAGATTTAGTAAAAAATATAATTTAACATCAGAATGTTTGCAGATAAAAAACATAGGTGCGACCCAGTCGTGCACTTTATTTTGTTCTCTTCGCCTTCATATGTATGACATGCATTACCTACTCCTGTAATATCACCAAGTCGTACTTAAGGACTCAACACAAAATGGTAAATTGCTTTCATTCTTCACATCCTTACGTTTAAGATTTTTGCGAGCATCGAGGGTGTTGGTGCTATTGGTGTGGTAATGGAGGTGGTGATGACGTCAGATTGAAGATGAAAGTTGAAAATGGTGGCTGGCAGATACTGAGCAATGGCATACATTTAATTGCACTTATAAATATATCGTGCTACACTCTACGTTAGCATTTGAAGTTTGCTACTTACTCGTCTTGACGTGACACATGAATAAAGAACATTCAAAATGTAAAGAAGATGACGACGACGACGTCAGCAAGGTGAGGAAATATAAATATAAGCACTTGGATGAGAACTGTAGCTTTATTAAAATAACAGGATCAACAGTTTAAGAGCATACTACAAAGAAATAAAAGAGGACTGTTCAATAAAGAGGGTGACTGTGTACCTATTGAATAAAACTTGTCGATGGAATTGGTTGGAGTACATTCTTCCTAATTTTATACCAAATCACATCAACCAGTTCAATGCATTTTGTAAAATCCGTAAAAGTTTTTGTACGGGCTCTGTTTATTGAAACGGAAACGATGCGAACGTTTTTATTTTTATCTTGTGTTGCGAAGGTTGCTCTGAATCTATGTCTTAGAGGGTAGAAACTCGTTCGAACAACAAAATTGTTCCTTGCTACTTTTTGTAATGCACAAACAAACTCCAACCACATTTGTTTTGTCTGCATTAAGCAGAGTACTCAGCGTTCCGACTTTGATAATTTCCTTACGAATTATTGGGATATGATACAATGATGCACCAAGTCTATAATATTTCACAATATAATGCATTTTAATTTTAGGTAGGAAATATTGAGGAAATGTGCGATATTCTCTGCAGTTTTTGCAACAGTTGTTAAATGGAGAGTCAAGCAAATTGTCATTTGTACTTATGATTATCAGTAGTGCCCAGTATTGGTAGTAAATATTTTGCCATTATTCAACGAGCGGCATGTACAAATTTATCCTGATCCTGAATCGATGGAAACACAGTGTTCATATACAATGAATATGAATATCATAAAGTTTCAGGAGAAAGGAAGAATAATGAGAAGCTAATGGATGTTTAGGAGTAATGTACGGGTCATTACTATCCCATTACGCAGTTCTGCGTGAAGCTGCTGCCAATCTGCGCCGATTGCAGATTTAGACACTGCCCTTCAATGGAGTCAGGACCAGAGTAGATATATCAAGCAAATTTCTTAGGAAAGTGAACAAAAATAATTCCTAGATCGTTAATGGAATCTCGCCTAAGGGAAAATCAGAAAAATATCTTACCAACAAAAGAACGTTCTCTCAATGATTCAAATATTCATAACGATACAAAATCTGCATAGCCGCACCTATTTTTAGTGACAGGATATAGTGGCATTGAAAATAATAAAATCTGTGACGAACTGCCAGATACCATCTTCGCAGCTTGGAGAGAATATCGGCTAATATTCGCACAAGCTTATATTTCTAAGCACTGAGCTTCTATTTCTAAGCACTTTTCAGTATTTTTTCAAAATGAGTACCATTTTCATAAGAGAATTCATATAGGATATGTAATAACGGTGAATGAACTATTCGGCACCCATCCTCTGCGTCTCAATTGGTCTAGCGAACAAAGGACTCCATGACGAACTGCCTGAAACCATCTTCGCAGCTTAGAAAGAATATCGGCTAATATTCGCACAAGCTTATATTTCTAAGCACAGAGCTTCTATTTCTAAGCACTTTTCAGTATTTTTTCAAAATGAGTACCATTTTCATAAGAGAATGTAGGATATGTGATAACGGTGAATGAACTATTCGGCACCCATCCTCTGCGACTCAATTAGTCTAGCGAACAAAGGACTCCTTCAGCTCGAACTGTGATATCTTAAATCTGCAGCTATCGCAAGCGATTAATTTAAATAAATACTTGGATTGATTGATAAACTGAGGAAATCACAACAAGTCAATTTGTGACCATACTGATAGTGCCATAAAATTGGCTAAAAAAAAAAATATAAGAATATGAGTAGTTGCCTATGTACAACTGATTCAAATGAAGAAGAGTGCAAAATGACTTAAGCTCAGTAAGTTACCAGTCAAGGAGCTAAGGTTTGGTACGCACTTTCCAAGGAGACATGCCAAGGGACTTCTCAGGAACTATAACCGGAAAAGACGTAATACCTGCTTAAGCAGAAAAAAGAACCAGATTCGCACTCTGACAGGCTTCCTAAGGGGCCACTGCAGACCTAAGGAACATCTTAGGAAACTGGATATAGAGAAAAACGGAGACATACGGACTATGGAGGAATGTTGAGTAAAACTCCCCCACACCTTCTTAAGGAATGTAGGACACTGATCCAAAAAAGAAGTGTTATCTGGGAGAATATCAACTACCAACTTTATTAGATCCACTCCAGATACTCCGGCCAATCAAGGCAGCTGGATTGGAGGAGATGCTCTAGGTCGAGTGTCTCCAGAGTTTCAAATCAGGGAAGCACAATATATCTACAAAGGGCGCAGTTTATTTGCACCCCTACAACCTATCTACAAACTCCGACCGTCTTATGGAAATTTGTAGCTTCAAAAAATCCTGCCCTGTCTCAGTGGTTGCGTACTGTACGAGTACTTGGGAATTTCGAGGTCTAGTTTCGAATACGGTATGCATCACCCTAATGTTCACTCAATATTTTTTTCAAAATGAGTAACATTTTCAATTGGCAAATCTTTTCTGTGAGAGCTCTGCTGATCATTTATACTTATAACTCGTAGAACTTTATTAGACCGATTAGTTAATCCGGGAAACTCATTTCGACCTTAGCCATCCAAAGGGCTGTTGCGTTAATTGTGTTACTTTTTTCATGATTCAGTGCGCCCATGATGGTGTACATTACTACCTTACTTCTTTCACTTTGTTTTGCGATTCACCCTAAGAAATAGTAACTTACATCTACGAGCATTATCCTCTTGTGCATACCAGCAGTTAATATCCATAAATTTAACGTTTCGTACTAATTGTTGGTCTAAATTAGTGCAATCCTTTCTCTTGAATGGGAACACTGCTTGCACTCCTCATTGAGTTTAAATATGTAAATTCCTTCAATGCCGATGATTCATAAATTGAAATACTAGGCGCTAAGCTGTGATGCTTTTTATAGAAACTGAAGTCATTTCCTGGATACCAGTACGCATATGCTTCTCAATCAATAGTGTATTATTTACACAAAGCAATGGACTGGCCATCTACAAGGAATTCTCTTTGGAGTCTCACATTCATCATTATTTCATTCCATAGAAATTCCTATGAATTAATATAGATATGGTGTGGTGTGTGGATCATGCATATTCCTATGCAAATTCGACGTCCGAAACAGACACAATGATTGATGTTATTCTTATTGAATCAGTTATAAAATTATCCATATCTAAAAGATGTCTGTCATAGATATTCCTTCTCCTATTAATTTTAAATATATACTCATAAGCTACTCATTCAGAAAAATACACTCCTTCGAGGTTCCCACACAGACGATTTCACGTGCCCAGTCATCTATATATTTATATGTAGGTATAGTTATGGACCGGTCACCCCAGAAAGGATGTCTATAACAATCAAGGTAAAGGTGTCGTACCAGTAGTAGGTAGTTCCACTCACACACCGAATAAAACATCATTTTATATCATCAAGTTGAGTATTCGCTCCGTGGAACATTTGTCTTCGTTTGTTTCTGATTTTTTTCGACTTTTCTTAAACACCCAATAGAGGGGTGAGCTGGGGTGTCATATTTACCAAGGGAGACCTATAGGCTTTCATCTTACACTTGTATATTTTCATCACGAGTATGCGAATATAGTTGGTTCTGCTTTTACCGTCGGTTCTCTTTTTGTCGGAGACTTGTTTAAAGTTAGGGTAACTTTCTATGTGTAAATCAACATAAGTCAATTTAGGTTCCTGCCAGTTGTAATAAAATTTAAGGGCGAACGAGAAAAATATATATATATATATATATATATTATATATACATATATATGCATATATATATAAAAAAAATTAAAAAATATTTGATTTGTTCTTTTTGCTCTTTAAAGAAATTCTGTCATCATCGTTAAGCAGTTTTCTTTTTTGAATTTTCACAAGTGCACCATGTAAGATAAGATGAAGGGCTAGTCAGAGAGTAGTCAGAACAGGATCCTATCAATGGGCTTTAATTGGTTTAAGTGTTGCTACGACTACTATTAATGACAACGCGACACACATAAAACAGTTTTCCAGCACCTACATACATTTTTTTAAGTTATAGCGTGTTTGAGGCCCATCTCACTTCTATTTGTTTTTAGCAAAATTTTTGAAAAACTAATGAAAAATAGAATAGTGAGTTTTTTAGATAAAACTAAGTTTTTTAATCCAGTTCAATTTGGTTTTCAAAGTTTTGCTCCTAAATAATGTCACACCTTGATGGGAAAAAATTTACGGCTGGTTTATTTATTGACATTACCAAAGCATTCGACATGGTCACTACAATTTCTTGTTGAGAAAACTGGAAAAAACTGGATTTCGTGGTTTCATGCTCCACTGGTTTAGGTGGTATCTTGAAAACAGGTAGCAAAGAGGAAGATATATGATATAAGGAGCAAAATAAAGTTCTTTAATCTCGGTGTTCCTCAAGCCTCCGTTTTAGGTCAATCCTGTTTTTGGTCTATATAAATTCACTCTTTGCTCTTAGTTTCAAGGGTTCGCCAACAGCTTTTGCTGATGACATTGGTTTCACTTATGGCTTAAACAGTCCTTTAGACCTAGTTTCTGATGTTAATTTTAAGGATCTAAGTTTATTGAGACACTGGTTTTCTGAACATAATTTAGTAGTATGCTCAAAAACTAAGATAATGTTCCTCAGCTTATCTTCTTTATACAATTTGGAAGCAAATGTATGCCTCCACGCACCTGAGTGTCTTAGATATAAACTGTATAATTGCTATTGTTCGTCCGATAATAAAATTCAACCACTGTTGATTTTGCGGAAATATGTTCTAGGGAAATTTGTCGAAAATCTGGTGACATTCTAGCTTTCCTTTATTCTGTGCCCTGAAAATTCTTCCTGTTTGTCATTTGTATTATTTTAAGGTGTTAAACATGTTCTTTATAAAGTATGTAAATCTTAATTTTCTTTTATTTTCTTGTTACTACCTTCGTGGAAACCTTTCAAACTTTTTATCTGTACCCTATTTCCGTACCACTGCACATCGACATTTTTTTCTATTTTGCCTTATGGGTTATTTAATGAACTACCTCAGTCAATCAGGACAATAACAATACCTGGAATGTTCTTAAAAAACGTAAAATTGTGGCTCTTCAGCTTTGATTATGTTGTGTTAGAATCTCATATTTCTGATGTTTTAGTCTAATCTTCGTCTTCATTATTTCCATTCTCGTTTTTCATTTTTTACAATTACTTTTATTTATTTATTTTTGTTCGAATTGAATTATTTTTGGATTATGTTTCTTGAAATGTTTAAAGTTAATTTTTTATTTTCTTCTTACTTTGAATTCTTAAAGGATCACCCCACCCAAAAATTTTGTTTTCAAGTAGCATTCAACTCTATTTTTTACTTGTATATAAATACTGAATATCACCCATCTTTCTTATATTTTGTTTCTAAGAACTTGAATTGTTTTATATTATTATTTGTTTATTTAAGGAATTTATAAGGAATAAATACATCTACATCTACATCTTATGTTTAGAATTTTGCCCACAATAGGTGAAGGACAAATTTTGCTTGCAGATATGTGAGATATGGACTTAGCATATGATTCTTGTTTAGAAACAGATTCATAGATACATGAGCAGTCCCCGACTAGCTTTCGAAATAATCGCATCGTTCTTCAACTGTCGTGTACCTTGTCTTTTGTCGTAAGTGTGCAAACCGGTATCTCACGTTATACCACTCGCTTTTTATCAATTCTAAGTTTTTCCTAATGTAGTTGTATGCATATCATTCCTCGCTAGTGTCTCCTTTAACCCCTTTTCTTCTGAAAAAGGCAATAGATAATATTAGCACAGAATACGAAAAAAACGTCTTTGCTTTGTGACGGCACTCTACTTATTATGGCCAAATCGCAAAGAATTGCTGATAAATTCACTAAACTGAATAACTTAGCTTACGCCTGTCAAATAGAAGTAAAACTTCATGATCATCTCAATTTATCTAAAGGAATTGCATACGCTCCATGCCTTATTAACGTTAACTGAAATCAAAATCGTCAATGAAATGAAAAATCAAGGCATCACAGAGCTATACAAATTTATGAAAACTGATAACAAAGGTAAGCAAAAAATCATCTGGATTAATATTGTTTACTTTTGACTTGTTCAATCCCCCCAAATCTATCGAAATTGGTTTCTACAATGCTAAAGTTACGGAATATATTCTTAATCCAATGCGCTATAAAAATTGTCAACTGCTTGGCCATACAGCGAAACGTTGCAACAGTAACCCAAAATGCGATTCATTTAGTCTCCCCCCACACACTAAAGAAAAATGCTCCTGGGTCATGTGCGCAAAGTGTTCCCTCTCTCTTCCATCTTCATCTAAAATTTGCCAAAGCTACAAGCAGGATAAGGAAATTCTTATTATTAAGACCACAAACAAATATGTACACCATGGGCGAAGCTAATCGCATTTACAGAGATCGTAATCCCTCTCAAATTCCAACGTCATCCGAAACATTCGCCGAAAGGCTCAAGCAAAATAAACACACTCAAAAAAATATACAAGAATCGAAAAAAATAAATATTTGGCGCAACAGCACTTTAAGTGCCAGGGCCTAGCTTCTCGCAATCACTCGTGTTGTGTGCGTTATATTTTTCACACGCATGGAAGGGACCTACAGTTTAGTGCCGTATCCGAACGACAATTTGTTTTGAGAAGCTTTATCGTGACAACAATACTATCGGATGTTTGTCAGACGTTCGCGAGAGGTGGAATCGTGAAAAAACTTTTTGGTGTTTTCTGGGATTCGAACTTGGAACCTCTTGTGTAGTGATCCGACACACTCATTTTTTTCATTTTTAGTGCATTTTTATTATATAAATTCAATTAAACTTATGGCTAGACAAAAAACGCTTAAAACTAGCTTAACTAACTTAACTATTCGTATTCTAACTTACTGGCCCTATGCGGGCGCTCTAAGCTAAACCTAACACTTAAAACTATGTCTTTCGACGTAAAGTACTTGAAAATTTTCTATTTATTTTATTTATTAATTTTAATTGTAACTAAGAAAATTGTACAAAAACTTAGTACATGAACTTATTTTTGGATGTTCTTACATATAAAACTTACAAATCTACCTTAAAATAAATCTTAAACTACCTTATTCTAAATTAGCCTATCTTAATCTACCTTACGTATTTTCTACGTAAATTTTATTTTTTTTTTTTGTTTTTTTTTTATCGAGTGCTGTTTTGTTTTTTATTATTTTTTTTGTGTTTTTTTTTTTTTTTCATCCAAGTGCTGTGGATAGTTTTTTTTTTTTTTTTTTTTTTATTTATTACCTACACCTACCTAAACCTAAAAAACTACCTAAACCTAAACTATGTAAGTCGGCCATGGGCAAGAACAGCCTACTTTTAACATCAAACAGGCTACCCTGGATTAGGACGAAACGACGAAGGAGTTTCCTCTCTTTCGGCTAGCCACCAGAAATGACCGTACTGACGTTGTACGTCCTCAACATCGCGACCCAATACCGCCCTACTAAACCGGAGACGCTCCACACTGCCGTGTGCAACGTCTCTGTCGTAGTTGAGTCGCCTATCCACAACTGTCCGAGCAACGTGGAAGATTAGCGGTACCGCCAATCTGTCCTGGATCAGACCTTTTTTATCAAAATAGAGGAACGCCTCTGGGGGAACAAAGCCATTAAGGCGCACTCTCTCGTGATACTCGTAATTGGGGTAATAAGCCCCGGAGATCAGGTTGTTCGTCGAGCTCATTGCTCTTGCGAATCAGCTTGATAACGAAATTATCCACTCTTATTAGGTTAGCCCTGTTGTATAGGACCTCATTGGGATAGAATTTTATGTACTGGGACACTGGTGTTCTGTACAAATGAAGGCAAGCCCGAAGGCAAGCCCTCTCAAACACCCGAATCTTTTCCAACAAGCTTGCTCTCACGTTGAACCACACGGGGCATCCATATACGAGCATGGGCCTAATGAGGGCCATGTAGCAGATTACCTTTACCCTTGCATCGAGTTGCTTGCTATAAAAAAGTCTCTTTGTAAGGGCAAAAGCACCTTTGGCTCTGGCCAGAGCAGCATCTATATGTTTGTTAAAATATAGATATTGGTCTAACCAGAGCCCCAGGTATCTGACTACACTTCGACTCGCAAGTGGCTGTCCGTGCGGTCCAACTATTGAGAACTTTCGCCAATTCTTTCTGGTATCCCTAGAGGCCCCAGACAACGGCGTCCTAAAAAGAATGGTTTCCGATTTCTGGAAGTTGATCTTCAACTTCCAGTCATCGCAATATCGCTGAATCTTATCGAAGTCACGTTGCAAGAGAATTTTTGGTTCTGATCCTCGATTTTTGGTTCTGATCTTTACGCGATCAAGTCGTCTGCGTACGCTATGGCATGGTGAAGTGATCCTATGAGATCGCTCGTGTAAATGTTGAAAAGAATCGGTGAATTAGCCGCACCTTGTTGCAGACCGTTTTTAATTAGAAATGTTCCAGCAGAAGTCACATTGCCATTTCTGACGATGAACTGTCTACTGGTAAGCATGTTATGAAGTATGTACAGCAGTGGTCTGTTATGCCCTGATCCGACACACAAACCACTACGCCACGACGCCCACATACAACAATCATCTCAAACCAAAATGATCTCTCCCGACCCGACACCTGATAACCCAATAAAACGCATTCACATAGAAAATAATGAAAAAATACCTCAAAGCTATCCCATTTTAAAGTAAATAAATTCTGTCAACTCTAACAAATCTTACTCTCTCGCTAACTCAACTTTATCTTACTCTCCAGCAAAGCTCAAACATTATCATCCACCTACAACATCTCTTCAACACACTCACTTACTTCACTATCCAGCTCGAATTCTAATACCAAAAAAAACTCCTCAAACCTCTACCAACCCATCTTATAACAACAAACAACTCTCGTTAATAAAAATGGAAATCTAAATGGATCTCCAAAAATAATTGACAATGTCGTTATGTAATAACACACTTTATAGCCGAAATACCGATCATCTTTAAGCTCAGCAGGAATCTTGGATGAATCAACTTCTGGATCGCGGAGTCAAAACCTCAACAACTCAAATCTAGCAAACCCTTTACAACAAACACAACTCTCTCAAACAACAAATACACTCCTAAAAACACTTTTCCTGCTTCACACAGAAAAAGCTTGTGTACTCAGAGTATCCCAAAAAATACGGCTCTCAGTATTCTTCAATGGAATATGAAAGGTCTTTTAAATAACTTTGATGAGCTAAGTATTTTAATTAAGGAGCAGATACCAAACATTATATCATTACAAGAGACACATTGTCCATTTAATTTCAGTCCTATTATTCCGAAAGGCTACGTCGGTTATTTCAAGAATTTCCCCAATAATACGACATCCAAGCAAGGAATACGTTGATTGATAAAAAAAAACATCCCACATAAAATCCGACCCCTCAATTCTAGTATTCTAGCACTAGCTCTAGAAATACAATTTAAACCAAAAAAAAAACTTATATTGGCCTATACATCCACCCGGAGCAAACTTTTTGTAAAAATTATCTTGACAATATCATCAGTCAAACTGAATCTTGATCCTTGAGTTATGTATGAACAGTATGTTCAGTGTGACTATACGCATTTTCATACATCATGTGATGCTAACGGCGGAAGATTAAGAACTCTTGGCGTAAACATGTTTACAAAATCTTCACCAAATACCACAGCATGGTAACGGACAGCAAAATTGCAACGGCTTAACAGCAGCAGTGGAGAATCTGGTCAAGAGGTTTACGATCGTTGATGAAGCGAAGGTGTACAGTCTGTTGTGCGTAACTGTTTTTCGATCTCTTTTGTTTGCTGTTCTTGTTTTTTTTAATGAGTATTAGATTATTAACAGAGGTTACATTTAGTTAAGTCTTGTAAGAGACATGCATTCGAGTTTGAGTGATGACTTGGAGTACACGTATAGATAAGTAAAAATAAATAGACTAAAAAAAAAACAAGAAAAATAAGACTTGTATTTTATTTCTGTGAAATATACATAACTCTTGGAGGCGATGAGAATGTGCGGAGTACGCTTTGGGGGAGAGGTCCAATTTTGGAAGACTTCCTGCTTAATGCGAATCTCGTACTCTTAAACGATGGCTCACCAACCCACCTTTCAACACACAGTACACTGACTCATGTTGACATTACCTGTTGTTCATCTGAGCTATTTCCAAAAACCACCTGGAAAACTTTGGATGAACTTCACAATAGCGACCCATCTTTACTTCTATAAAATTGGGTCACACCCATAAAGACACTCCCCCGAGCACAAAATTCAAAACAGATATTGGTAAATTTTTAGGAGAGTGGCTACTGAGTACTTATAGGATAAACAACTCACATCAAACATCAACAAAGAAGCCGCGTTAATTCAAAAAGCTATCAGAACTGCTGCTAATTCTTCAATCCCTCAATCAGTGCCAACAAATAAACTACTAATGAAACACATTGTCCCTTGGCGGAACTCAGAACTCTCGGAGCTCCGTAAAGTAAAATTGAAAGCACTGAAACAATTCCAAAAAACTCCCTCTCAATCAAACTTGAATATTTATAAAAAGTCAAATGTAAAGTTTGGACGACAGGTTATAGATAGCAAGGCTAAGAGTCTTGCAGAGTCTATTTCTAGCACAAACCCTAATTTTTCTTCGGCAAAAATTTGGCAAAACATTCGTTGACTTACAAGTAACTCCAGCTCCCTTACCATCCCAAGCATCAAATCCCCGAGTGAAGTTATTATAGATCCAGTACGAATATGCAACTTTTTGCATAAAACTTGGTCCGAGTTTTCAAAGGACCAACATTTTTACGTTATCTTTATAGCCAAAAAAATGAATTCCTCAATTATTCCCCCTATCATCCCAAAAACAACCCTATAGCTCGGCGGATCGAATGTTTAAATAAAGCCAAAGGTAAAACTCCTGGAAGAGACAGAATTTGTTACCCAATGCTTAAAAATTTGCCGGTAGATGTAAAAGCAAGAGTTACAAGACTGTACAATAATACACTCGACACCGCAGTCATTCCACAAAGTTGGAAAATTGCGACATTACTTCCCATCCCTAAGCCAATGAAGGATACAAATTCCACTGAAGGATATCGTCCTATATCTCTCATCCCCTGTCTATCTAAGATTCTGGAGAAGATTATTGCGAAGCATCTTCTCTGGTTTGTTGAAATAAGAAAATGTATCTCTCCGAATCAAGTAGATTTTAAAGCCAACAGAGGATGTGTTGATATTCACCTCCATATGGATTATTATATTTCAAAAGCACTATCCTCAAAAAATCATGTCTCTGTACTATCGTTGGATTTCGAAAGAGCATTCGATAGAATCGGTATGCATATTTTTTTTTTTTTTTTTTTATAATTTGCACCTGTTAAAGGGGATATGAATACCCTTATACTAATTTTTTTTTTTAGAACACGTGCGTTTTTGTGGAAAGAGGAAGAGACAGAGAGAAAGAAAGATTGGTGTAGTGGGTTTGAAACTTAGGTGGTATTAAGCTGTAAATTCCAAGGGTGGCTGTCCAGATAACTGGGGAGTATTTTGTTTTGATTTCGCTATTATTGTCATTGCTTAAGATTCACAGTATTTTTTCCGTCCACCTGATGTCATCATCACGATCAAGTTGCATTTTAGCCATATGACCACCCTACTGCCAGTGTTATGCCTTCACAGTAGAGTTGACTTAGCTTTCGCAATTGATCGACTTTTTTATTTATTTCATGCGAAATAAATAGATGATTCTTGACATCAGGATTCGAACCGTGAATCAATAGCGTGACAAGCGATGATGTTACCACTACACCACGGCCACCCTTATATTGTCCTAAGCAAACTAAAAATATGGGGTATTGTAAAAAAAATATTTGGTTATGTTAAATCATTTCTAACCAATAGACAATTCTTCACGAAAATCAACATTATTTATTCCAGCGCCTATCCGTTACACATTGGGATATCTCAAGAATCACCATTGTCTGTAGTTTTGTTTATAATCGCTTTCGATGATATCTCCACCATTCTAAACAAGTATACACTTCTAGATATTGTTTTTATGCAGATGATATCTACATCTTAAGCAAAATAAATGATTTAAATTAATGTAAAAGTTTCTTAAGCAATGTAATAAATTATATTTTAGAATGTTCGAATGCTTCCGGAGCTAAATTATCATTAAATATTCTAAGTATTCATAATGTACAAATTGCAAATGTTAAAAACTTAAATCTGTGGTACCACGAGACTCGAGGAAACAAAATCTATATGTACCCAATTTTTAATGTTGCTAGTTCCAAATTGTCGAAGTTATAAAAACTTAAGCTAATCTTAAGCCGAAATTCCTCAACCTTTATTTTGGTAAAATAGCGTAACTTCCATTTCTATGATATAATTTCGATGCCTAACTCAACTTTGGCCATTTATGTTGAGTTAGTCTCATTTCTCACTTATTCACTTTGATTTTGGAATAACGACCTAAGTTGAGATAAGTGGTTATTCCGTCATATACAAAGAAAAATAAAAAGTATTAACTTGATTTAGGTCGTTATTCTAAAACTTGCTCTAATTGAAAAATTATCTTAATTTAAATTAGGCTGTTATTCCAAATCACATAAGCCGTTGGTTGAAACACATTCTCAAATTAAACTGTTATTTCAAACCATAATATTGTATATGCGTTTGGAATAAGTCCATTTAGGTTGTTCTTCCAAATAAATTGAAATACGAAGGAATTTAAAAACGGTGTCATAATTCTTCTTTAACTTTTTTTCCTAAAATACTCGTTAGAATAGCAAACGGTTTTCTGCCTAGACTCCTGGAACTATTCTCTTGCACGTATGTAGATAACCATTATTCCTTTTCATTCTGTGGCAAGCTTAGCGCGCGGCGCATGTGGCGTTAGTGAAAATAAGTACCAATTTTGGTCGGTAGTGTTGTGAATTATTATTACGTTTTAGTTCAAATACCTAAGTAAAAAGTGCGTGTAAAAATGTCTCTTCGTGCGAGCAAAATGTTGGAAATGGCTAGGTCAAAAATCAAAGGGAAATTGAACTTTTTGTTTTGCGTTAGGACTACATTTGTATGTGGGAATAAGTTAAGTACTCTGGTGCATTTTACAAAGTTCTCTTTTATAAATTTTTGTATTTAGAAAAAATGATTTCATCGACGACAATTAAAGTGGTCCCCAATTCAGAGAATGAAATGGAAACACCAATGGATTTATCGCTAAGTCATTATCATCATAAAATAACATCCAATAATTTTAGTCAAATCAAAGATCCAAAAACAAAGAAGAACAGTCACCAACTAGCCTCTGAACAGATCACTTCGTTCTCGGTACATTGTGTGTATTTTTTTTTTCTTGCTACAAGTGTGCAAACCGGTACCCCCCGTTGTACCATTAGTTGCTATCTCGCTCATTTTCCCTTGTGAACCTTTTTTAGCTAGTGCCTTCTTTAAGCTAGTGCCTTGCTCACGTGTTAATATGGCACTCGGGCCAAATAGAACTAATCGATACAGGGATCTCGACGTAGAACCTGTTTTCGAGATCCAACCAAATAAAAAACAAAAACAAATCCTACTTCTTTGATTAATGTTCCCGAAACAGAGATAGTTACTGAGATGAAAATTCAAGGTGTCACAAGTGTTTACAAATATACAAAAGTTGACGACAAAGGTAAGCCGAAACCATCTGGTTTGATGTTATTTACCTTCGACATCTTCCGACCCCCCAAAACAATTGAAATTTGTTTTTACAATGCCAAAGTCTCGGCATACATACCGAACCCCATGCGCTGTCGCAATTGCCAGCTCCTTGGTCACACTACCAAACGTTGTAACGGGAACACCAAATGCGAGTCTTGTAATCGTCCACCTCACTCGCCAGATGTCTGCTCCCGTATCATGTGCGCCAACTGTTCCTTACCATATCCCTCATCCTCGAAAACATGTCCCAGCTACAAACAAGCCAAAGAGGTTCTCTCAATTAAAACCGCAAACAAATGCTCTCTTGGAGAAGCAAAACGAATTTATAAAGAACAAAACCCCTCCCCAATACCAGCCCCTCTATCCCATAACATCTAGACCTAAAGCGCCCAACCCCCAAACCCCACCAGTAAAACCAACTATCAAAATACCGTCTCTAACAACTAACTCACCTACGAATAACTCAAGAAACAATAAACCAACAGAAATCAACAAAAATAACTCTTTACAAAAATCACTCACACGCTCCGACACAGAGCAGCCAAATAAAACAGACTTTCAAGCCACTCCATTTAACTCTAAATAACAAGCACCAATAGCCTACCCAAACACCCACATCTCTTACCTCCCCTCCACAAACTTAATGTATTCACACCCACAAATACTCTCAAACCCTGCCCATAGCACACAACTGACACCTAGCTTTAACTCAAACCTCATCAAACACCTCTCAATACTCTCTGAATCGTCTTTACCAAAAGAGTCACAACCACTTATCCAAAAAAACAATGACTTCAATTCAGACACGAATGATGATGTCAACATGTAATACGAATACTGATGCCCAAGCCTACGACTCTGCTGGTCCGGAATTGAATCGTCAGTGCTCCTCAGGGAGCATGGATGGTTCAACATCGGGGCAACGGAGTCAAAATCTTAACAACCTAATCATACCAAACCAATTAATCACACAACACAACACAAATTACACAACTCAACCTCCTAAAATGCATACTGGAACAAATACAACAAAACACACTTTTGTTGCTTCACGCAATAAAAGCTCGTGTATCCAGCCCCATCAAAATATGGCTGTCAGTATTCTACAATGGAATATAAAAGGTTTGATGAACAACTTTGACGAGCTTAATATTTAGATCAAAGAACATGATCCCAGTATAATTCCCCCATCCAAATTCTTCCAAAAAACTACGTCGGATATTTTAAAAATATGCCCACCAACACGACATCCAAGCAAGGCATATGTTTACTAATAAAAAAAACATATCACATAAAATACCTCTCAACTCAAACCTTCAAGCAATAGCTTGTGAAATTGAACTTGATGTAAAAATAACCTACATTGGCTTGTATCTGCACCCGAAACAAAATTTCAAAAAAAAACGATTTAGACAATATCTTAAATCAAACCGACTCCCCTCTAATCTTTGGTGGAGACGTCAACTCTTTGAGTGTTCTCTGGGGGTCTCCTTTAACTAAATCTAGTGGTGCAGTTTTTGAAGATTACCTTCTTAATTCTAGCCTCATACTATTAAACGATGGCTCTCCAACTCACCTTTCGACACACAACACATACACCCACGTAGACATAACTTGTTGCTCCCCTGAACTAATTCCAAGAACCAACTGGAAGATCTTAGACGATCTTCATAATAGTGACCACTTCCCTATTATAACATCCTTTAATATTGGGCACACAACCAGACACAACACTTCTAGCGCAAAATTCAAAACATGGTATACCTATCAGACAAAAAACCAACCACAAACACCAATAAAGAAGCCGCTTTGATACAAAAAGCAATTAGAACAGCCGCTAACGCTTGGATCCCTCAAACACACCCAATGATCAAAGAAAAAAACAAACCAGCTGTTCCTTGGTGGAACCCCCAACTCTCCTTACTTCGCAAAGATAAAATGCTAGCTCTAAAAGAATTCCAAAAGAGACCCACCCAATGCAACTTAATACACTATAAAAAAAAACAAATGCTTAAAGAGAGACAGTAAGGCTAAAAGCTTTGCTGAATTTCACAGGCAGCATAAATCCAAACTCTTCCCCTGCCAAAATCTGGCAAAACATTCGACACTTGACAGGAAACCCGTCCGCATTGATCATAAAAAGTATCAAATCACCGGACAACATAATTACAGACCCAGATCAAATTTGTAACATCTTTGCCCATACTTGGTCGCAATTCTCAAACGATTCAAATTTCCATTCGAACTTCAATATTGCTAAGAGTGTTATACTCAATAATCCCGTGCCACAACATGCAACTAATCCGATCACTAGACGAATTGAGGAACCAATTTCATTTATTGAATTTGAAATGTGTATAAGCAAAACCAAAGGGAAAACACCGGGTAGAGACCGTATATCTTATCCAATGTTAAAACATTTGTCCAAAGAAATCAAGATGTGACTTATCAAACTATATTACAATTTACTTGATTCAGCGACTATCCCTCAAATCTGGAAAACAGCCTCATTACTCCCCATTCCAAAGACAAATAAGGACAACAGGTCCTTGAAGGTAACCGCCCAATCACTCTGATCTCCTGCACGTCCAAAATATTAGAAAAAATTGTCGCTAAACGCCATCTCTGGCTTATCGACGCAAAAAAAACTGATCTCCCCTAATTCAATTGCTTTCAAAGCGAACAGAGGATGTATCGATGCCCATCTTCATATCGATCACTATATCTCAAAAGCTTTGTTGGTAAAAAATCATGTTTCAGTTTGTACCTTAGACTTTGAAAAAGCCGGTGAGAGGATCGGCATACATATTGTTCTAAGAAAACTGAAAGAATGGGGTATTGGAAAAAAAATATATGGATATGTAAGAGCTTTCTTAACTAATAGGTTCTATACAAAAATTAATAACCACTACTCCAAACAATACCCCTTGTATAACGGCATCCCGCAAGGACCTCTGTCGGTAGTCCTTTTTACTATAGCTTTTGATGTAATAAGCACAATTCTATCGAAATACAAACCTTTAGATCATTGCCTTTATGCAGACGATATCTACATCCTTTGCAAGATCAGCGATCTTAGCAGCTGCAAGAGCCTATTTACAAGTGCCTTAAACGATATCCTAAATTGGTCAGTGTTCTCTGACGCAAAACTGTCAATAAGTAAATGTAAAATACTCCATGTGTGCCGTAAACATGAATGTCCCCAGTTAATTTTAAGTATTAACAATGTACAAATTATAAACGTAGATAATTTAAGTATTCTAGGACTCGTTTTTAATAAAAAAGTATAATTGGAAGCAACATTGTCTAGATCTTAAGAAGTCCCTAGATGCGAGAACTAACATTATTAAGTACTTGGGTAGTAAAAAAAGCAATGTCCATATTAACACCTTATCATCCATCACCAAAATGCTAGTTTTAAGCAAAATTGATTATGGTTTATTTATATACGGGAACTGTCCAAAAACAACGTTAAATATTGTAACATGCGGGCTACGGCTCGAGTAGATAAAACAATATTCTGTGAAATTATTTCTTTATTTTCTAGTCTATAGAACAATTCAGGTTCACACTATACTATTCTTCGCAATTCTTTTCTTACAATGTCTCTTTCCTCTCAAATCACTTATCTCCTTTCAATTACTTAATTCACAAATCCAAACTAATTACTTCTTCTTGTTAACTCTCAACTTTCAATTTATCAAAAAATTACAACTTCGCCATTATCACTTTTCTAATCTCTTCGCCACGGTTTTAAAACTACCGCACCTTCTCAATCGCCATCTGTCCTTATATAGCAGAAGTTTCTGCTAGCCAGAAACTTCTAGCAAATTCTTCGACCACTGGAACAAGAAAAATTCTGATGTAATAATTCCAAGATGACAATCATTCTTGCAGTTATAATTCCCTCTCATCCGTGATATTATACGTCTCTTTCGTAGACATGAACTGTGGAAACCGCAGACACGAACCTCGAATGAAAGGACACTTAGGACCAAAATTCTGCCAGAATGAAAAGACACTTCGGAATTTGTTGCATAGTCGTAGGAGCGTAGTTATTATTATGCTACACTGCCCCCCTCTTAGACGTGTTCGTCCCGAACAAGTGCATCCTCATTTCGGCCATTGTATCGACTCAGTCGGTCCACATGAACCACTTTCATTTTGGCCCTTGGTCCTCGCTGGATGCGGTAGACAACATCGTTGATGCGGGTTACTATTCTGTAGGGACCCTCCCAGTTCTGCTGCAATTTAGGTGATTTCCCCTTTTGGCGATGGGGATTATACAGCCACACTAGATCTCCTTCCTGAAATCCTGACGTTGTTGCCTTGGCATCATATCTGGTCTTCATGCGGTCCGCTCGTTATCTTAATCTGGCTTCTGGTCCTTTGGTGTATGTCCCTAAGCCTTTCCCTAAGGTCCGCCACGTACTCTTCTTCATTTCTGGGCTCATTGGTAGGAGATCCAAATTTCACCTCACTGGGTAAACGAGCTATTCCACCAAATAAGATTTCGAACGGCGTATGTCGAGTAGTGCTATGCACGGCACTTCTATAGGCCATCAAAAACAAGGGAATCTGCCGGTCCCAATCCCGTTGGTAGTCACCTACGACCTTCGAGAGATGTTCGTCCAAAGTCCTATTGAAACGCTCCACCATACCGTCCGACTGTGGATGAAGCGGGGTTGTCCTTGTCTTTTTGATTCCGAGTAGTTGAAACATCTCTTGGAAGATTCTTGACTCGAAGTTCCGCCCTTGGTCAGAATGCAATTCCAAGGGCACACCGAATCTGCTAACCCAATTGTAGACGATCTGCTCCGCCACGGTTCTGGCTTCCTGATTAGGGATCGGAAACGCTTCCGGCCACTTACTGAAGTAGTCCATCACTACGAGTATATACCGATTACCATTGTCGGTTTCCGGAAAGGGCCCTGCGATGTCAATGGCGATTCGTTCAAAAGGTGCTCCCACGTTGTATTGGTGCATCTTACCTCGAGTTTTGATTCTCGGACCCTTGCTAGCTGCACACACGTCGCATTTTCTGCACCAGTCTCCGATATCTTCCTTCGCATTTAACCAATAAAAACGTTCTCGCACCTTTTCTGCGTCTTATTCACTCCCAAGTGGCCTCCGGACGCCCCGCCATGCATTTCCTGTAACACCTCCTTGACCCTCGTCCGCGGTACGACAAGCTGCATTACAAACGACTTTCCGTCGGAGGATTCCCATTTTCTTCTCAGAACACCTTCTTGGACTTGGAGGGAGTCCCACTGCGCAAAATATGCCTTTAAGGTCGGGCTTCTGTGAGAGATGTCCTGATGATCCGGTTTCTCCATGTTCTCCTTCCAGGCCAGAATCGGCTCGATATCCGGGTCTTCCTTCTGAGCGTTCCGGATCTCATCTACGCTCCAGCCGGCGATAGGTTCGGCTCTCATTCTTTGGATGGAAACCAGCTCCCGTTCTTCCTGACGCGCACAATGTTTACAATCCGTTCTGCATGGTCTCCGGGACAGTGCATCCGCATTAGAGTGGAGTTTTCCTTTACGATGCTGTATTTCGTAGTCGTAGATTTGCAGCCTTTCGATCCATCTTGCGACCTGACCCTCAGGACTCTTGAACTGTAATAGCCATTTTAAGGCTGCATGGTCTGTGCGAAGAACGAACTTCCTCCCGTAGAGGTATTTGTGAAAATGCTTCGTAGCCAAGATCAAAGCTAGAAGTTCCCGCCTTGTCACGCAGTAGTTCCTTTCTGGCTTAGAGAGCACCTTGCTGAAGTACGCAACCACCTTCTCTTGGCCCTCATGCACCTGGGAGAGTACGGCTCCTACCCCAACATTACTAGCATCTGTATCCACAATGAACGTTTCCCCGAGAGTGGGGTAAGCCAGTATCGGGGCATTGCATAGCCGTTGTTTAAGTGCCTTGAAGCTCTTCTCGCACTCAATTGACCATTTGAATTGTTTTCCCTTTTCCGTCAAATGGTGCAGGCTCTTTGCGATCCCAGCAAAATCCTTCACGAACCATCTGTAGTAGGTGGCTAGGCCCAGGAAGCTCCTTAGTTGGTGTTTGTCTTTGGGGACTGGCCAGTTTTTCACCGCTTCGACCTTCTCTGGATCGGTTCTCACTCCTTTCGCTGAAATTATGTGTCCCAGGTACTTGACTTCCGCTCTAAACAGGGCGCACTTCTTGGGGTTGAGCTTCAGGTGGGCACTTCGAAGCCTTTGAAACACATCCCTTAGATTGTCTCGGTGTTGCGCAAACGTTTTTCCAACGACGATGACATCATCCAAGTATACCAAACAGGTTTTCCATGTTAACCCTTGCAGGACACATTCCATCAATCGCTCGAAAGTCGCCGGAGCATTGCACAGCCCGAATGGCATTACCGTGAATTGCCATAGCCCATTTCCTGCGGTGAAGGCGGTTTTCTCCCGGTCTTCTGGATGGATCTGTACCTGCCAGTAGCCACTCTTCAAGTCGAGAGTGGAAAACCATCGGGCTCCTGATAGTGTGTCTAGCGTGTCGTCAATCCGTGGCAGAGGATAGCTGTCTTTCTTGGTGACGTAATTGAGCTGCCGATAGTCCACGCAGAATCGTGTGCTGCCATCTTTCTTCTTAACCAGTACAACCGGTGATGCCCACGGACTTTTGGAACTTTCAATCAGACCTTCTTTCTCCATTGCTGACACCATCTCTGCAACTTCTGTCTGCTTTGCCAATGGAAGGCGCCTAGCAGGCTGACGAATTGGTCTAGTATCACCAGTGTCTATTCGATGTTGTACCAGGTGTGTTCGGCCGTATTCTCCGTCCTGTGAGGCAAATACATCAGCGTACTCATTGATAAGATTCTCTGCCATAGTTCGCTGCTCCTGATTCAGCTTACTGGACTGGAGAATCGTCTCTCTCGTTTCCGCTGTCCAAGGTAATGGGAGAGGTTTTGGAGCATCACGTTCAGATATTGTTGCGACGGCGGTAATCGGCGTGCATTTTCCAGTCACCTCCCCTCGCCTTAGTTTAACAGTGTGTGGTCTTGCGTTCAAAATCCTCACTGGAACCATGGTGTTCTTTGGTTCGACTAACGTCTTTCCCACGATGTAGTCTTGAGAATTCTTCTCTGGGTCTGGTTCTACTATGTAGAATCGGTGGCTCCCAAGATCACCTTCCAGCTTCGTCCAAATGATTGTCTCCGAAGACGGCGGCAAAACTTCGTCTTTGCTGATGACTGTCCTGAGAGTTACGGCATTCTCGTTTCCGTACACCATCGGAATCTCCACATTTCGATATCTCAGTACTTGCATCCCGATGTCCAAGATTACTTCATTTGCTTTCATGAAGTCTATTCCGATGATGCACTCGTCGCATATATCTGCCACCAGAAACGCATGGGAGAACGTCAATCCCGCCAGAGTGATCGTAAGACGAACTTCTCCAAACACCTTCGCCATTTCACCTGTTGCAGTCTTCAGGCAGTAGCTGTTGGTGTTGTGCAGCCATGAGATTCTGACGATATCTCTTCTTACAATGGAGGCGGTGGCACCTGTGTCGATGGTGGCTACGCACTTCTTCTTGTTGATTAGTGCCTCCACTGTCAGGCTCTTGTTACCCGGTTTGGTTTGCGAAACTTGAATGGTGGTCCTGGGGGCCTCGATTCCAGTAACCAACTTCTGCCCCGCGAAGTTGGTCCTTAAGCATTTCCCGACTGCTGGTTTTGGGAAGTCTGACTGACAGGATGGATGTTATTACCGCCAGATGCTTCCTCTCTGCTTCTCCTACTTCCGCAATGTGGACAATTTCCTCGTCTAGGTGCACTTCTGCACTGCCGTTGTAGGTGTCCGGTTTGGTTGCAATTCCAGCAACGGATTTGACTAGCGCGAGCTCTGTCTTCATCCATGACGGCTGTTCTCTGGCATGAGCATTCCACGACGGACATTTCCCTGACACGGTGTATTCCCTGGTGTGCTTGGTCCGCAGCCTTCATTGACAAAGCGAATGCCAATGCCTCGGAGAGTGTTCGCTTTTCAGCCATCCTTACAGCCATTTGCAGTTGTCTGTCCTCTATGGCCTGAATAAAAGCTTCCACCGCCATTTCGTTGATAAGCTCCTCACCGGCTTTAGGGTATGAAAGATGGGCTATTCGCTCTATATCCGCTTGCAACTGTTGGAGCGTTTCTCCCCTTTTCTGGACTCGACTACGCAGCTGAACCCTGTACACCTGCTGCATGTGTTCATCCCCAAACCGCATCTCGATAGCCTGAACCAGAGAGTCGTAGTTCTGCTGTTTATCTTCCGGGATGGTCTGCAAGAGCTCTGCAGCTGGACCCCTCAGTGCAAGCGTGAGTGCAATAGGCTTCTCTTCATCGTCCCAGCTATTGGTCATTGCGGCCGCTTCGAATTGCCTCTTATAAATTGGCCATGATGTTTGACCATCGAAGGTAGGAGGCTGCATCTCCTTTCTTGTCAGACCGTCAGTGGAATATTCCCGTGCTTTCTGTCTCTTCACGTTGCTGAGCTCCTTAGCAAGATTTTCGACTTGCTTTCCTACTATCTCGAATTGCGTGTCCACTTTTTCAAACTGAGTCTCTATTTTCCCGAACTGAGTTTCATGTTTCTCAAAATTTTCATCGAATCTAGTTTCGACTTTTTCGAGTTGCGTCTCGACCTTCTCGATTTTCTCTTCGATCACTTCGAATTTGGATTCCAAGTTCTTGTTTTGCTCATCAAGTTTACTTTCCAGAGCATCTAGAGAATTCTTTTGTTCGTCCATTGCTTTCTTTTGTTCATCCAGCTTAAGTTCTAGAGAATTCCTTTGGTCGCCCATTGCTTTCTTTTGTTCGTCCATCGCTTTCTTTTGTTCGTCCAGCTTAAGTTGTAGAGAATTCCTTTGATCTTCTATTGCTTTCCTTTGTTCGTCCATGACTAACTTAAGTTGCAGAAGCAGACTTGTTATACCCGGGTCGGCTGCTGTACTTGCTGGTTCCTCTTCCACGTCAAACTCTACGTCGTGCGGATTTTCACCTTCCTGCGTTACTGCTTCTTCCAGACGAATCAGTAGGGCATCTTTTCCCCAGTTGTGTCGAGGTTCCGCTTACTGAGTTCTGCCTTTAGTTGAATTATAGTTATTTTTCCACTTTGCGACCCATTTTGCGCAACTAATTAACTCAACACAGAAATCGTTTTTTTTTTTTTCTTTTTTTTTTTTCTTGTGCAATTTCACACCACGGAAATAGTTATTCACAGAATAAGTTTTATCCCGCTTCTGACACCAATGTAACATGCGGGCTATGGCTCGAGTTTATAAAAAAATATTCTGTGTAATTTCTTTATTTTCTAGTCTATAGAACAATTCAGGTTCACACTATACTATTCTTCGCAATTCTTTTCTTACAATGTCTCTTTCCTCTCAAATCACTTATCTCCTTTCAATTACTTAATTCACAAATCCAAACTAATTACTTCTTCTTGCTAACTCTCAACTTTCAATTTATCAAAAAATTACAACTTCGCCATTATCACTTTTCTAATCTCTTCGCCACAGTTTTAAAACTACTGCACCTTCTCAATCGCCATCTGTCCTTATATAGCAGAAGTTTCTGCTAGCCAGAAACTTCTAGCAAATTCTTCGACCACTGGAACAAGAAAAATTCTGATGTAATAATTCCAAGATGACAATCATTCTTGCAGTTATAATTCCCTCTCATCCGTGATATTATCCGTCTCTTAAGTAGACATGAACTGTGGAAACCGCAGACACGAACCTCGAATGAAAAGACACTTCGGACCAAAATTCTGCCAGAATGAAAAGACACTTCGGAATTTGTTGCATAGTCGTAGGAGCGTAGTTATTATTATGCTACAATATCATCAAACCAACATATCAAAAAGCAGCGAGAAGAAGCATCAACGCTTTCCCTACAACCCCGATCAAAAATATCTTGGCAGAAGCAGGACTTCCCACTATCGAAGAAAGAAGGGACACAATTACTTTCACCGCCAAGCTGGCTTTCTCCAAAAATTCGATTATTGACAAGGACATCTTGCAATCTAAAAGACACACGTCAAGAAAACGAATGCAATCCGCAATTAGTATTATCCTCGACAAAGCTACACAAATGGAACTTCCTACCAAGCGGCCACACAACGTAGTACCAACCTATCCTCCTTGGTTTATAAAATCGGAATCAACTATAATGACACTAGCGGATTACAAAAAAACTAACACTAGCAACGCTACGTACTTCACGCTCTTCTCCAGCATTTCCTCCGACCTTAAGTCGGATGGATGGAACCTTCTATCACTTTTCTAATCTCTTCGCCACGGTTTTAAAACTACCGCACCTTCTCAATCGCCATCTGTCCTTATATAGCAGAAGTTTCTGCTAGCCAGAAACTTCTAGCAAATTCTTCGACCACTGGAACAAGAAAAATTCTGATGTAATAATTCCAAGATGACAATCATTCTTGCAGTTATAATTCCCTCTCATCCGTGATATTATACGTCTCTTTCGTAGACATGAACTGTGGAAACCGCAGACACGAACCTCGAATGAAAGGACACTTAGGACCAAAATTCTGCCAGAATGAAAAGACACTTCGGAATTTGTTGCATAGTCGTAGGAGCGTAGTTATTATTATGCTTCACTGCCCCCCTCTTAGACGTGTTCGTCCCGAACAAGTGCATCCTCATTTCGGCCATTGTATCGACTCAGTCGGTCCACATGAACCACTTTCATTTTGGCCCTTGGTCCTCGCTGGATGCGGTAGACAACATCGTTGATGCGGGTTACTATTCTGTAGGGACCCTCCCAGTTCTGCTGCAATTTAGGTGATTTCCCCTTTTGGCGATGGGGATTATACAGCCACACTAGATCTCCTTCCTGAAATCCTGACGTTGTTGCCTTGGCATCATATCTGGTCTTCATGCGGTCCGCTCGTTATCTTAATCTGGCTTCTGGTCCTTTGGTGTATGTCCCTAAGCCTTTCCCTAAGGTCCGCCACGTACTCTTCTTCATTTCTGGGCTCATTGGTAGGAGATCCAAATTTCACCTCACTGGGTAAACGAGCTATTCCACCAAATAAGATTTCGAACGGCGTATGTCGAGTAGTGCTATGCACGGCACTTCTATAGGCCATCAAAAACAAGGGAATCTGCCGGTCCCAATCCCGTTGGTAGTCACCTACGACCTTCGAGAGATGTTCGTCCAAAGTCCTATTGAAACGCTCCACCATACCGTCCGACTGTGGATGAAGCGGGGTTGTCCTTGTCTTTTTGATTCCGAGTAGTTGAAACATCTCTTGGAAGATTCTTGACTCGAAGTTCCGCCCTTGGTCAGAATGCAATTCCAAGGGCACACCGAATCTGCTAACCCAATTGTAGACGATCTGCTCCGCCACGGTTCTGGCTTCCTGATTAGGGATCGGAAACGCTTCCGGCCACTTACTGAAGTAGTCCATCACTACGAGTATATACCGATTACCATTGTCGGTTTCCGGAAAGGGCCCTGCGATGTCAATGGCGATTCGTTCAAAAGGTGCTCCCACGTTGTATTGGTGCATCTTACCTCGAGTTTTGATTCTCGGACCCTTGCTAGCTGCACACACGTCGCATTTTCTGCACCAGTCTCCGATATCTTCCTTCGCATTTAACCAATAAAAACGTTCTCGCACCTTTTCTGCGTCTTATTCACTCCCAAGTGGCCTCCGGACGCCCCGCCATGCATTTCCTGTAACACCTCCTTGACCCTCGTCCGCGGTACGACAAGCTGCATTACAAACGACTTTCCGTCGGAGGATTCCCATTTTCTTCTCAGAACACCTTCTTGGACTTGGAGGGAGTCCCACTGCGCAAAATATGCCTTTAAGGTCGGGCTTCTGTGAGAGATGTCCTGATGATCCGGTTTCTCCATGTTCTCCTTCCAGGCCAGAATCGGCTCGATATCCGGGTCTTCCTTCTGAGCGTTCCGGATCTCATCTACGCTCCAGCCGGCGATAGGTTCGGCTCTCATTCTTTGGATGGAAACCAGCTCCCGTTCTTCCTGACGCGCACAATGTTTACAATCCGTTCTGCATGGTCTCCGGGACAGTGCATCCGCATTAGAGTGGAGTTTTCCTTTACGATGCTGTATTTCGTAGTCGTAGATTTGCAGCCTTTCGATCCATCTTGCGACCTGACCCTCAGGACTCTTGAACTGTAATAGCCATTTTAAGGCTGCATGGTCTGTGCGAAGAACGAACTTCCTCCCGTAGAGGTATTTGTGAAAATGCTTCGTAGCCAAGATCAAAGCTAGAAGTTCCCGCCTTGTCACGCAGTAGTTCCTTTCTGGCTTAGAGAGCACCTTGCTGAAGTACGCAACCACCTTCTCTTGGCCCTCATGCACCTGGGAGAGTACGGCTCCTACCCCAACATTACTAGCATCTGTATCCACAATGAACGTTTCCCCGAGAGTGGGGTAAGCCAGTATCGGGGCATTGCATAGCCGTTGTTTAAGTGCCTTGAAGCTCTTCTCGCACTCAATTGACCATTTGAATTGTTTTCCCTTTTCCGTCAAATGGTGCAGGCTCTTTGCGATCCCAGCAAAATCCTTCACGAACCATCTGTAGTAGGTGGCTAGGCCCAGGAAGCTCCTTAGTTGGTGTTTGTCTTTGGGGACTGGCCAGTTTTTCACCGCTTCGACCTTCTCTGGATCGGTTCTCACTCCTTTCGCTGAAATTATGTGTCCCAGGTACTTGACTTCCGCTCTAAACAGGGCGCACTTCTTGGGGTTGAGCTTCAGGTGGGCACTTCGAAGCCTTTGAAACACATCCCTTAGATTGTCTCGGTGTTGCGCAAACGTTTTTCCAACGACGATGACATCATCCAAGTATACCAAACAGGTTTTCCATGTTAACCCTTGCAGGACACATTCCATCAATCGCTCGAAAGTCGCCGGAGCATTGCACAGCCCGAATGGCATTACCGTGAATTGCCATAGCCCATTTCCTGCGGTGAAGGCGGTTTTCTCCCGGTCTTCTGGATGGATCTGTACCTGCCAGTAGCCACTCTTCAAGTCGAGAGTGGAAAACCATCGGGCTCCTGATAGTGTGTCTAGCGTGTCGTCAATCCGTGGCAGAGGATAGCTGTCTTTCTTGGTGACGTAATTGAGCTGCCGATAGTCCACGCAGAATCGTGTGCTGCCATCTTTCTTCTTAACCAGTACAACCGGTGATGCCCACGGACTTTTGGAACTTTCAATCAGACCTTCTTTCTCCATTGCTGACACCATCTCTGCAACTTCTGTCTGCTTTGCCAATGGAAGGCGCCTAGCAGGCTGACGAATTGGTCTAGTATCACCAGTGTCTATTCGATGTTGTACCAGGTGTGTTCGGCCGTATTCTCCGTCCTGTGAGGCAAATACATCAGCGTACTCATTGATAAGATTCTCTGCCATAGTTCGCTGCTCCTGATTCAGCTTACTGGACTGGAGAATCGTCTCTCTCGTTTCCGCTGTCCAAGGTAATGGGAGAGGTTTTGGAGCATCACGTTCAGATATTGTTGCGACGGCGGTAATCGGCGTGCATTTTCCAGTCACCTCCCCTCGCCTTAGTTTAACAGTGTGTGGTCTTGCGTTCAAAATCCTCACTGGAACCATGGTGTTCTTTGGTTCGACTAACGTCTTTCCCACGATGTAGTCTTGAGAATTCTTCTCTGGGTCTGGTTCTACTATGTAGAATCGGTGGCTCCCAAGATCACCTTCCAGCTTCGTCCAAATGATTGTCTCCGAAGACGGCGGCAAAACTTCGTCTTTGCTGATGACTGTCCTGAGAGTTACGGCATTCTCGTTTCCGTACACCATCGGAATCTCCACATTTCGATATCTCAGTACTTGCATCCCGATGTCCAAGATTACTTCATTTGCTTTCATGAAGTCTATTCCGATGATGCACTCGTCGCATATATCTGCCACCAGAAACGCATGGGAGAACGTCAATCCCGCCAGAGTGATCGTAAGACGAACTTCTCCAAACACCTTCGCCATTTCACCTGTTGCAGTCTTCAGGCAGTAGCTGTTGGTGTTGTGCAGCCATGAGATTCTGACGATATCTCTTCTTACAATGGAGGCGGTGGCACCTGTGTCGATGGTGGCTACGCACTTCTTCTTGTTGATTAGTGCCTCCACTGTCAGGCTCTTGTTACCCGGTTTGGTTTGCGAAACTTGAATGGTGGTCCTGGGGGCCTCGATTCCAGTAACCAACTTCTGCCCCGCGAAGTTGGTCCTTAAGCATTTCCCGACTGCTGGTTTTGGTAAGTCTGACTGACAGGATGGATGTTATTACCGCCAGATGCTTCCTCTCTGCTTCTCCTACTTCCGCAATGTGGACAATTTCCTCGTCTAGGTGCACTTCTGCACTGCCGTTGTAGGTGTCCGGTTTGGTTGCAATTCCAGCAACGGATTTGACTAGCGCGAGCTCTGTCTTCATCCATGACGGCTGTTCTCTGGCATGAGCATTCCACGACGGACATTTCCCTGACACGGTGTATTCCCTGGTGTGCTTGGTCCGCAGCCTTCATTGACAAAGCGAATGCCAATGCCTCGGAGAGTGTTCGCTTTTCAGCCATCCTTACAGCCATTTGCAGTTGTCTGTCCTCTATGGCCTGAATAAAAGCTTCCACCGCCATTTCGTTGATAAGCTCCTCACCGGCTTTAGGGTATGAAAGATGGGCTATTCGCTCTATATCCGCTTGCAACTGTTGGAGCGTTTCTCCCCTTTTCTGGACTCGACTACGCAGCTGAACCCTGTACACCTGCTGCATGTGTTCATCCCCAAACCGCATCTCGATAGCCTGAACCAGAGAGTCGTAGTTCTGCTGTTTATCTTCCGGGATGGTCTGCAAGAGCTCTGCAGCTGGACCCCTCAGTGCAAGCGTGAGTGCAATAGGCTTCTCTTCATCGTCCCAGCTATTGGTCATTGCGGCCGCTTCGAATTGCCTCTTATAAATTGGCCATGATGTTTGACCATCGAAGGTAGGAGGCTGCATCTCCTTTCTTGTCAGACCGTCAGTGGAATATTCCCGTGCTTTCTGTCTCTTCACGTTGCTGAGCTCCTTAGCAAGATTTTCGACTTGCTTTCCTACTATCTCGAATTGCGTGTCCACTTTTTCAAACTGAGTCTCTATTTTCCCGAACTGAGTTTCATGTTTCTCAAAATTTTCATCGAATCTAGTTTCGACTTTTTCGAGTTGCGTCTCGACCTTCTCGATTTTCTCTTCGATCACTTCGAATTTGGATTCCAAGTTCTTGTTTTGCTCATCAAGTTTACTTTCCAGAGCATCTAGAGAATTCTTTTGTTCGTCCATTGCTTTCTTTTGTTCATCCAGCTTAAGTTCTAGAGAATTCCTTTGGTCGCCCATTGCTTTCTTTTGTTCGTCCATCGCTTTCTTTTGTTCGTCCAGCTTAAGTTGTAGAGAATTCCTTTGATCTTCTATTGCTTTCCTTTGTTCGTCCATGACTAACTTAAGTTGCAGAAGCAGACTTGTTATACCCGGGTCGGCTGCTGTACTTGCTGGTTCCTCTTCCACGTCAAACTCTACGTCGTGCGGATTTTCACCTTCCTGCGTTACTGCTTCTTCCAGACGAATCAGTAGGGCATCTTTTCCCCAGTTGTGTCGAGGTTCCGCTTACTGAGTTCTGCCTTTAGTTGAATTATAGTTATTTTTCCACTTTGCGACCCATTTTGCGCAACTAATTAACTCAACACAGAAATCGTTTTTTTTTTTTTCTTTTTTTTTTTTCTTGTGCAATTTCACACCACGGAAATAGTTATTCACAGAATAAGTTTTATCCCGCTTCTGACACCAATGTAACATGCGGGCTATGGCTCGAGTTTATAAAAAAATATTCTGTGTAATTTCTTTATTTTCTAGTCTATAGAACAATTCAGGTTCACACTATACTATTCTTCGCAATTCTTTTCTTACAATGTCTCTTTCCTCTCAAATCACTTATCTCCTTTCAATTACTTAATTCACAAATCCAAACTAATTACTTCTTCTTGCTAACTCTCAACTTTCAATTTATCAAAAAATTACAACTTCGCCATTATCACTTTTCTAATCTCTTCGCCACAGTTTTAAAACTACTGCACCTTCTCAATCGCCATCTGTCCTTATATAGCAGAAGTTTCTGCTAGCCAGAAACTTCTAGCAAATTCTTCGACCACTGGAACAAGAAAAATTCTGATGTAATAATTCCAAGATGACAATCATTCTTGCAGTTATAATTCCCTCTCATCCGTGATATTATCCGTCTCTTAAGTAGACATGAACTGTGGAAACCGCAGACACGAACCTCGAATGAAAAGACACTTCGGACCAAAATTCTGCCAGAATGAAAAGACACTTCGGAATTTGTTGCATAGTCGTAGGAGCGTAGTTATTATTATGCTACAATATCATCAAACCAACATATCAAAAAGCAGCGAGAAGAAGCATCAACGCTTTCCCTACAACCCCGATCAAAAATATCTTGGCAGAAGCAGGACTTCCCACTATCGAAGAAAGAAGGGACACAATTACTTTCACCGCCAAGCTGGCTTTCTCCAAAAATTCGATTATTGACAAGGACATCTTGCAATCTAAAAGACACACGTCAAGAAAACGAATGCAATCCGCAATTAGTATTATCCTCGACAAAGCTACACAAATGGAACTTCCTACCAAGCGGCCACACAACGTAGTACCAACCTATCCTCCTTGGTTTATAAAATCGGAATCAACTATAATGACACTAGCGGATTACAAAAAAACTAACACTAGCAACGCTACGTACTTCACGCTCTTCTCCAGCATTTCCTCCGACCTTAAGTCGGATGGATGGAACCTTGTATTCACCGATGGATCAAAAACCGTAGAAAGTACCACATTTGCTGTCACACTCGAAGATGGTACCATCCTGTCCGTTGGAAACCTGCCCGAACTATCATCCATCTTCACAGCCGAAGCATTCGCCATTTTACAATCCTCAAAGGAAGCCTTGAACCGTCGTGGCAAACATGTTATATGTTCTGACAGCAACTCTGTGCTCAAAGCGGTGAACAACCCCAACAATAACACCGACCTTATCATCGAAATTCGCAATAAGCTTCTCAAATCCCCAAACAAGCTAAAATTAAGGTGGATCCCTGGCTATGCTAGTATCCAGGGTAACGAACACGCCGACCATGCAGCCAATTCAGCTAAAAACGCACCTATATTCAGATTCAACATATACACCAAGTCAGATTTAAAAAACGCAATACAGAAAACCATCAAATGTAATCAGTTTCTTGAATGGAACCGGTACCACCACCATTATACTAAAATCAACCCCAACAGATGCCACCCACAATATCCCACCAACATTACAAAAGCTAAAATTTCAAACTTTGTCCGATTGCGGCTAGGACACACCACTGCTACTCACCAACACCTGCTTACAAGAAACCTCGTGCCAAATTGCCCTACATGCAACATAAGACTTGATTTATCACATATATTAGAAAACTGTATCTTGTTAAAACCAATCATACTCAACGTATTTAAAAATACCAACATTTACGATGTACTAAAAAACCCCAACCCCACAAATATAGGAAAAATAAACGAATTTTTATCAATTGCTAATATTAGTATATAAGAATTAATATCATAAAGCCAATAGTCTCCGCAGCTAGGCTCATTAAATTTAATATTACCATGTAATTTGAATTACTTGCTAATAAAAGATAATAATAATAAAAAACAAAGAATTACGAGATTTTGAATCCACAGCAGCTGATAGCGCATCAAACTAATTCATCTTTCCATGGATGTGACTTCGACGTTGACATACTTAAGAGTAAGTTTTAAGTGCCGTGGTGTAGTGGTAAGATCATCGCTTGTCACGCTGTTGATTCACGTTTCGAATCCTGAAGTCAAGAATCATCTATTTATTTCGCATGAAATAAATAAAAAAGTCGATCACTTGCTAAAGCTAAGTCAACTCTACTGTGAAGGCATAACACTGGCAGTAGGGTGGTCATATGGCTGAAATGCAACTTGATCGTGATGATGACATCAGGAGGATGGAAAAAAATACTGTGAATCATAAGCAACGACAATAACAGCGAAAACACACAAAATACTCCCCAGTTATATGGACAGCCACCCTTGGAGTTTACAGAAACTTAATACCACCTGAGTTTCAAACTACACCACTCTGTGTTTCTCTCTGTCTCTTCCCCTTTCCATAAAACGCACGTGTTCTAAAAATTAGTATAAGGGTATTCATATCCCCTTTAACACGTGCAAATTATAAAAAAAAAAAAAAAAAAAATATTATAATACAGGTGTTTTAAATGATCACATACAATTTTACTTTACATATTCTAGATTCAAATATTTTTAAAAGCTCATCTGATCTATCGCAAGGAATCATTAAAGAAGTACCTCATCGGGCATCAATTTGAATGAAATTCCTGAGTGGGAAGATTCAGATGATTCACTTAAAGATCCATATTTTATTGCATCATCGAGTGATCCGAGTGAAGAGGATTGTGAGGAATTATCTCGACTCGGCGCACAAGTTGAGAACGCATTACGAACCTCGCTAAATAAAAAATATTAGAACTAGTGGACATAGTGGACAGCTGTACGTGGCGCATCCTTTACGAATAGTGGACAGTTTTACGTGGCACATTCTGGAAACGTACGAAAAGCAAGAGAATGCGTGGAATTTTATCAATGTCAAAAAAGTGTCGAGATAAGGTTTTATTGCACGATATAGAGGCTTTGTTTAATCAATACTGGTCTTTGGGATCTCACGATTAACGGATATTATACATTTTCAATTTGATGACAGTTGAAGATAAAAAATGTGACACAATAGTTAATTCAAATAAACGCAAACGAAATCACTGTCAATTATACTTTTGAATTGAATGGCAGTGTAACCGATGTATGCCGTAAAGATTTTACGCAGTGCTTTGGTGAGACTGATAGCTTCATAAGAAGTGTGATTAAAAAGAAAATTGTCTACCCGTTAATTCCATTTAAAGATCTTCGTGGAAAAGAAACCCCTCCAAATAAAATAAGCTTGAACAAAGAGAATGAAGTAAAGAGCATATAAACAAATTCCCAGCCTTTGAAAGCCATTATACGAGGCGCGATACTGCTAAAAAGTATTTAAGTGCCGATCTCAATCTTTCGCTGATGTATAAATTATATAGAGAAAGTACTGAAGCACCAGTAAGTCTTTCAAAATATTCAGAGATATTTAAAACAACGGGCTTAAAATTTAAAATACCGAAGCTAGATACTTGCGCAACATGTGAAACACTAACAGGAAAAATTAAAGTGACACCAAATGGAGAGGAAAAGGCAACTTTGGAAGAAGAGCAAAAACGACATTTGAATAAGGCAGAAATGGGATATGATGAGAAAGAAAGGACAAGTAAAGTGCAAAAAAAAAAATTAAAAACATCAAGGCCTTTGCATTTGACTTACAACAGTGCCTACCCACACCACTTTTAAGAAATTCTCTGAGTTTCTATAAACGCCAGCTCTGGACATTTAACCTAACAATACATTACTTGGAAACTAACGCTGCTAAATGTTTTATGTGGCACGAGGAGATTGCTCGGAGGGGTGGCAACGAAATATCGCTTTGCATTTACAAACACTTAAAAATTAATGCGACTCAAACTGATAAAGTCTTTTTTTATAGCGATTCTTGTTCCGATAAGAATTCGGTTGTAGCCACCATGTTCTTAGTGTTTGTTAATAGCAATCCATCAATTGAATTCATCGACCACAAGTTTTTGAAACCCGGCCATGGAAATAGTGATCATGCATTGTTTGAAAGAAAGAAGAAAAACACTACTGTTCTTCTCCATGTACAAAGAGACTGGTATCAGTTCACTAACACAATTGGATTAAGATTGCTGTCGTCGAAATGAAAAGTCTGTTTTTTTTTCAACTTTAATGAGCTGGCAAAAACAAAATTTCGTTTTAAGAGAGTTAATGTACATAAATGCTGTAAGATAGGTTCGTTACAATAAGGGCTTAGACACATTATTGTACAAAACTTCATTACGTGACTACGAACCCTTTAAGACACTGAAAGTGCGAAAGCGAGGTATAATTTCTCTTGGAGAAAGAAAACTTCCAAAAATTGATACAGTTCCGTACATATCTGAGGAGAAGAAAAGAGATCTTATTGAACTGCAAACTTTCATAGATCCGCAAATTCACTCATTTTACCAGAATCTCCGATCCAACGCCGATGTAGTTAACACTCACCCAGATCTCACCCAGGAGGATGAATTTTTAATTTTTTCTTTTCACTATTTTGTTTATGCATGGAGAAAAAATAAATTTGTTTGGTTTCGAAAGTTAATAAAAATTCATTTTAAATATGGTTGTTATTATTCTATGCAAACATAGCCTATGTTTATTTTCAGATGATTTTGAAGAAAAAATACATTTGGAATAATAAAAGTAAGGTGAAGATAGAATTTGCAATTACCTCGTTCATCGCAGGGAAAAATAGCCTAACTTGACTTTGAATTTATTAGTGTGGAATAACGACTTAATTCAACTTAGGTTTTTTCATACCAAAAAACAAAATAAAAAAAATAACTTAAGTCCCTTATTTCTAAATTTACAATTAATTAGCCAACAAATTACATCAAGCCATAGAAGGAGTGGAAGAGATAGAGAATATCCTCATCTCTGTGAAAAAATTAAAATGTTATAGTAATCTCCTGATTTAGTTTATGGCAATTGTCGAAAAAACCAACCTACCACCTATTTACGGCAGAGGCCTTTGCTTTCGTGCAAGCGACCCAGACAACAACGAACCGCAGAGGTAAATTTGTTATATGATCCTAAAGTATATCAGTTTTAAAAGCAATTAGTAACACAAATAGCAATTCCCACCTGAAATAAGAAATAAAATAATTATGATGTCAAACAAAATAAAGTTGATGTGGGCCTTTGGCCATGTTAATATTCGGGGAAATGAGGAACCCGACAATGCTGCAAGCTCTGCAAAAGAAGCACCTGCCTACAAATTTAACATATTCACTAAACAAGACCTTAAAGCAAATATACATACATAAATCCTTAAGAATCAAACAGCAAATCGAGTGGAGCTTTTATCACCATCATTATAAAAAAGTTAACGTCGATAAATCCCTCCCACGGTATCCTACAAATGTATCAAAAACTAAAGTCTCCAACTTCGTCCGATTAAGATTAGCCATACTGCAGCTACTCACCAACATAAGGGCGGATCCAGGATTTATTTCTAGGAGGGGCTCAAAGGCCAGATAGGTAAAGAGTGTACCCCATAGTATTCTAATTGCTAGTGTTTTTGAGACTGGCCTGTTTTATCTGAATCTGACCCTGGATCTGCCCTTGCACCAACACCTGCTGAATAAAAACAATCCTCCAATCTGCACCACTTGCAACGTAGCTCTTGATATCACTCACACATTAGAAAATTGCACAAAATCAAAACCAATCATAAAATCTATTTTCCAAAATGTATCGATCTATGATATACTTAAAAATTCTAATTCTATAAATATCGAAAATATTAACAAATATTTCTCTTATCTAAATTTAAACCTTTAAATTTAACTAATTAGAACCAATAGTCTCCGTAGTGAGGCTCTTTAATTTTATATTACCACGTAATTTTAATTATTTGTTAATAAACGATAATAATAATAATATTTAGATACTTACATGAGACATGAAATATGTTTAACAGGGACTGATGAGCAACGAATGTTTATTTTGCAATTGCACCGAAGTTGATATAACAAAAAAAAAAACAAAACGATGATTGAGAAGTGTGCAATTACAAGGTAGATTTTATTAAAGCGGTTATAGGCAAATATGTACAAATATCAATACTCAAAATTATACTTAGCTTCCAATGGTCACGATGTGGTGTCTGCAGAGATCAAAATCCAAGTGGCAGAGTGCTCGTATGATCAATCATACGAGACCATACTTGTTCTCTCGCCCACTCACAAGTTTTGCACAAGCAATACAATTGTTGTTGTAAAGCTGTGCGAGCTTGGGTTGACAATCGAACAAGCAATATGTAGGTATGTAATATGTAAGCAGACACGACATCGTTGACCATTAGATGCTAGCATTAGAGATCAAAGTGATTGATAAGAAATAGCAAAGCAAGGAAATGAAATGAACTGAAGTTCAAGCAAATATATAACAAAGGTAGGTACATTGGTACGTTACTTTAAGGATTGAATTGAATGGAATGTAAGTAAAAAAAAGATTGGAATGAATTTTTAAATATACAATTGAATTAACTTTGAATAAAGAATAATTAATCCCAAACAGGGACGTTACCTAAAATGTCAAAAACTAATATTTTATTCAAGCTATAATTTAAAAACTTTACGTGCTGTGAAATTTCTCTTTGCATATTTCAGTTCAGCGCAAAATTCTACTTAAGAAAAAAAGTTAAATTTTGACTCTTTTGACAAGAGTCTTTACTCGGATAGGTAGTCATAATTTTGACCAGGTCGAAAAATACATTTCGATAATTAGTGAGTATTTGGATCTGTCTAAAATTTGTATTGGACGTGTTGTTGAAAATTATTGGATTGGAAAAACAGAAACCTATTTAATGCATTATTGAAAGTCTATGTCTAACTTAAATTTAATATTTTTGGCATCGCCAGAGTGGCAATAAACTGCACAGCACAAGTGACTGCGAGAATATTTATTTTCTTTATATTTACATGCAGCTACAAAATTCTAATATCCCAATTTCCGTTATATTCATAGCAGATATACGTAACACAATATAAAAAAAAAGTAACATGTGGTGCTGCATAATTTCTTCAGTGCACTTAGAAAATAATAGTAACCTTAGTTTAATTGCATTTTCATTAAAACTCTACTCTTGGGCTACTTTCAACTCACTCAAGTACTGCTCTAGTTTGGTGCAACATCGTCCTCTGAGAAAAAAAATAAAAATAAAAATTATAATAATAATAATAATAAAATGAGAAAGCTATTGCTTCCTTTACAAATAGAATTTCTCTCTTCTCCCATATGAAAAAGCAAGTACCCGTCGCAATAGATACGAGTATTTCTAGGTTATTTGCTTTGTTTCATCCAGCCCTACAAACCTACGACTTCACTTACGGCGAATTTGGGATCAAACTACTATTGTCCGCAAAGTGTTCATGTTTTCGAAAAGTCTCTTCACCTTCACTTTTTCCTAGAAGTTACCTCCCGATTCAATACTATTTTACATATTATTATCGTCAAAACTGCGGGAGCCAAACTAAATTTGTTTCACAGCTTTTACACCCCATGAAGTTCTCCATTTTTTTTTATCAGTGAAGTTGACAGTCATCCCCTTCTTCTGCTACTATACTTTCAGGAAGTAGCTCGGTCTCCCCTTCCGATTAAAATTACATTTTCTTATCTTCTGTGAAAAGGGGGAATGTTTTTTTTTTCTAATGCATTTGTAAATGTTTATTCAGGTCGAGATTCGCATATTAAAATGTAATTAACGTGGAGTAAGTGTAATCGACGTGCATTGCTTAATTTTTAGTAGCACTATACTGCCGTGAGATTATAGTCTAAGAAGACCTTGGGAGTTTTTTTTTCGGGTTCAGTTCATTTTGGCGTTACGCATCCTTCAAATCCTTAGTCGGCAAAAAAAATATATATGCGCATACACACTCGTATATATGTATGTACATTTTAATGGAGTCGACGGAATCACAATACGACTGCAGCAACAATATGAAAGAGTAAAGTAAAGGAAGGTTATTTTATTTACGCACAAACAGCATTATTTTATTTACGCACGAACAGCATCAATTCCAGGATATATGTACTTGCTTCTTGTTGTTGTTTGTTGTGTACGAGTAGAGTTGTGATAGAGTACACATAGAGCAAAGGAGAATGTAATGGCCTATTAAAAATGCAAAATGAATCTTAAAATGTTAATTAATAGGCTGATGTCAGCGCTCTTGATTGAACAAACACAAACATGAGTAGGTAAAAGTTGTTTCGCCATCGGCACATCCACGCCGCCGTGGCCTACATCGGGTGTCATTTCATCGATTTTATGACAACTTTGATAGCACGTTGAACAAATGAACTCTGTCATGCTGTGTCTGGTTTTCGTATCCCTCTTGTGACTTGTCAATCTCAACCGTCTGTGCATAATGGAGGAGATAGAGATTGATCGTTGGTTTTTTGTCGTCAAGGTCGGGAATGATTTTTTCGGATAGATACATTTTAATGTCGAAAAATAGTGCGCGGAAATTTCATTCAGAAAATTATAGAAATGAACGGGACAGAAGAGATTGACGAAGTTAAGAGAATAAAAACAAAATAACATACAAATCAAGTCATTCAATGAATTTTTTTTAGAAATTTGACATGCGGACTTGCACATACCCGTATGCTTAGAGCTGTAGACGTTTCATTTGCATAGAAAAGTATATAAAACGAAGATATCGAAATGCAATGCAAGGATTTTTGTAATGCGTTTCAGTTCTTTCCAACACAATAACCTTACAGTTTGTTCTTGAACAACTAGAGCTGGAGTCGCATAGAGTGGCGTAAATGTATAAAAGGGACACAAACTGAAAATTAAAAATTCATATTGGCATTTTACCATTCACTCTTTCATGTTAAAGTTTGTGTTTTGTTTATTATCATCAGCTATCAGTGTGGCAGTTCCTACAAAATTCTAATATCCCAACATTTCATTCATTTTAATTTCTAATGCATTTTTATTAATTATTAACTCATTATAACTTACTTGCTAGACAAAAAACGCTTAAAACTAGCCTAACTAACTTATCTATGTTATTGCTCTAAGTTAAACCTAATACTTAAAACTATGTCTTTCGACGTAACCTAACTTAAATTTTTATTTATTTCATTTTATTATTATTAATAATTACTAAGAGACATTTTATTTAAACGAACAAATTTAGTAAGGTGTCGTGAAATAACGCCAAGCGAAATAAGGCTAAATCTGGGAATTTGGCTTTATTTCACTTTGCAATAGTGAAATAAGGCCACAATTCGACATTTGGCCCTATTTCACTTCGGTAAAGTGAAATAAAGCCAATCTGGCCTTATTACGCTTTTACCTCATCTGGCCTTATTTCACTTTAAAAAATTAAAACAAGGCCAAATGTGGTACATACAAAAAACCTCGCACCCACTCCAAATCCTCCAGTGACCCCAAGCGGGGGGGTGCAGGGGGGCAGCATGCCCCCCCCCCCCCCCCCCTCCCCCACATAAATTTTCTACTGTTTATGCATTGTGAATATAATATAAATATATATATATATATATAACAGTGGAATATGTATGGGGGGCATGCTTCCCCCCTGCAACCCCCCTGCTTTGGGTCACTGTAGGATTTGGAGTAGGTGCGAGGTTTTTTTTATGTAAAGTTCGGAACTGCAGCCATATTTTCCCGTATGGCTCTATTTCACTTTCGTAAAGGGAAAGAAGGTCATATTTAGTCTTATTTCACAAATGGGATTGGCCTTATTTCACTTTACCAAAGTGTAATAAGGCCAAATGTTGAAATATGGTCTTATTCCACTATTGCAAAGTAAAATAAAGCCAAATTCCCAGATTTGGCCTTATTTCGCTTGGCGTTATTTCACGGCACCATTTAGTAAATTAACTTTTTTTTGCATACATATGAAACATATAAACTACCTTAAAATAAATCTTAACCTACTTTATTCTACCTTAATCTATCTTATTCTACCTTACTCTAGCTACGATACTACATTAGTCATTGTATATAACGCGACAAATTACCCGGATAAATTTTTATTTTCCTTTCAATTACTAAATCACATTTTATTTTTATTAGTCAGCAATGTTACTTGTTTCTAATGTGACAATATTTACGAATTTCAAATTGTTTATTTTCTTTATTAACTAAAACTTACTAAAAAAAAGCTTGTAATCTTTATCATCGTTTCCCGTAGTTGTAACGTGAAACTTTTCTAAAAATAATAGGGTATAGTTATCGTAGTTTTTTGTACTCATAGCACTAGCAAACATAACTCGTTCCTTGAAGAGCAAGGAAGAAAAAGGTATACGGAAGAATTAAAGAGTGAATAGATAAAGAGGGGGAGTGAACTAACTATGCGCGGTAATATTAAATCTTTGCAAACTATAGATTTCCGGAAATAATGAAGAAAGCATGTTATTCCACATGCGTGTTGAATGGCTAAAGACGAGCTCATTCCATCCTCCTGATGTCATCATCACGATCAAGTTGCATTTTCAGCAATATGACCACCCTACTGCCAGTGTTATTTCTTCGCAGTAGAATCGACTTAGCTTTCGCAATTGATCGACTTTTGTGTTTATTTCATGGGAAATAAATAGATGATTCTTGACATCAGGATTTCAACCGTGAACCAACAGCGTGGCAAGCGATGATGTTACCACTACACCACGGCCACCCTAATGTTTTAAGATGACGTTGCAGTCATTTCTACCACCTTTATAGAGAGTTCGGTTTTCTTCAGAAGGTGTTTGGCGCATGACGCGAAAGCGTCCTTTTTCATAATGACAATCGCACAAGTCGAATTTAACCACAGTTTTCAATTTGGTTTAAAACTAATGGATTTACTTAGAATGAAGGAGTGCATTCCAAGTAATATTAGTAATCATGTCAGCTGCAGCATTTACATATGCAAATCGAGGAAGCATAGAAACTTAATTGAGAATCTACCAAGTAATAAACTAGTAAAAGTAACTACCGTCTGATAAAAAGTTAAATTTAGTAGAGTTTTGTAAATCTGCCATTAAGCCATTCTAAGGCTTCTTCAAAACTTCAAAAGAGCAAAACTTTGTTTCAATTGAAAACCTATAAGGGAAAGTTGTAAATTTGTTTTTAAAAAAAGAAGAAGAAAAGTTTGCTTGTTAGTTTCATCTTTCAAAGACATTACTCATGTAGCCATAAAATATCCTCAACTAGTCTTCCCCTACTGCGTAACTGCTGTGTTATACTTTAATTTAATTCATTTTTATTAATTTGTTGTTTTTTGTTATGGATAAACTTAAACACCAGCAGATGTTTCATAAAGGAGGCTTCTTTTATTCTTCTTTGTCAAGGTCCAACAGTAATCGTCGCCCACTAACAAAAAAAAAAAAAAAAAAGTGCTGAGTGACTTTATCACTGCTGGTGTACGACAAATTTAATTTGGATTTGATATCAGTTAAGGAATTATTTTTGTTTTCTATATACGGATGGTAGCCCCTTGTCAGTAGAGGGGAAGTTTGACATTCCACGCATATTCATCGCAACATCAAGTAATTTTCTAGTGTTGTTTTACGTCATGAGGGAGTAAGCGAATGTCGAATGTATTATTGCGTTAAATAGTTGGTTTGTTTATGGATTCGGTTTGTTCAACGGATAGATAGGTTTATTGGTCGTCGTTGTAGTGTGTTTATTATGGCCTATTTCCTCAAACCATTTGTATGTGTACAATACACATGTATTTCTAGGGAAAAAATAATTTGATTTACTCACCCCCCTTATCCCATCGAATTGAAGAAGGAATACCCTTGTCATTAATTCCAAATAATACTGATTTAGAAATTGAAAAGTGAATCATTTAGAGGAATTCAATTTTTCACTTAATAGATACACACAGCAACCTTGCCTGGAATTCAAATGGTACATTTAATTAATCGATATTTATCTGTTAATGGAAATGAGGTATTTGTTTGAGATAAGAGACGATATGCTCCTGGAGGGTGTATTCATTGGGAACTCTTGTTAGGTTGTATCTATTGTTAAATAATAGAGGTAGACAATGGAAGTGGACTAAAGTTAGTATGCATAATTAATTAGGCAATATTATTTATTAGTCACGTTCTCGTCAGACGAATAAATTGAAACTTTTACGTAACGCTTAAGGAATTCCCTGGAAAACAAATTTCGCTGGAAACTTCTTGCCAAAAAAAGTTCAAAAAATTTGTAATAAAACAATTGCACAAAACACTGTTGTCCAGTTGCTCATTTAGACTTGCACGTGTATTGTTGTAACTTCAAAACATTATTAAGCCTCCACGCTCATAATTTCATAAAAGAAGAGTAATTTTCAGTGAAATTGGTTGGGGTGAAGATTTTGAACTATAACAAAAGTAATTTTTGAAGTACATTATAGGGAAGTCGAACAATTAAAACAAAAAAAAAAAAACACATTAGTGGTGGTTAAAGTGGTTTTTAAACCGAGATTCACCTTCAGTTCGCAGGAAGGATCTATGTATAGGTACATCTCGTTGCTCAATATGGCAGCTTTCAATGTAACACAACCTGTGTTTTACTTTTGTGCAAATTTAAATAAAAAAACAATATTTAAACTACTTCTTCAGAGTCATAGGCAGGGTTTGGTGTTATTCATCTTACGTGACATAAAATTGACCCACGTTATATATAGTCGTTATAATAAAGTGTATTCTTTATATTAATATTGGTAGTAACTGAATAAACAATATTTAGATGATTTATTCAGAATAATAGGCGGGTATCTGGTGTTATAGCGTCTTACGTGACACTTCATAACAACGTGTGTGTAAGGCTCCTTGTGCTCCTAAAAAATTTGGATAACTACTAATCTAAATGGTGTTCCTTTCATAACTGGATCGATTTTCAGAAAAAAACTGCTATTCAAGTAATATAAAATGGAGAAATAAATAAAGTTCACGACTGGGTCCCGTACTTGCATCTACATCTGCGCTCAACAAAATAGCAGTGAAAATACGAAATTTCTACAATTCCATGTTTCATAAAGTTGATTTTATTTTTCGATTACAAAACGTAAACACTGAAAATTTTTTATAAATATCCAGTTTTGATAAAAAAAATTTCAAAATTAAATGGCAGTGCACATGTGAGGAATTACACATAAATAAAGGGTGGTTAAGTTTTAAGGGCCGATGTTGATTTTGAATAAAACACAAATTATTTAGGAAATTACTGTCATTTATTTTTATTATGATAAAATTGGTATGGTTCAATTATGTATGGAACAAAATATCGGCCAAATGGCCGCCGCGACCTCGGCGGCACACCTCTATCCGATGGTCCAAATTTTCGATAACGCTGAAGCATAATTGAGGTTCTATGCCGTTATTGTGCCGAATTATCTCATCCTTTAGCTCTTGAATTGTTGCTGGCTTATCGACGTACACCTTTTCTTTCAAATAACCCCAAAGAAAGAAGTCCAACGGTGTCAAATCACATGATCTTGGCGGCCAATTGACATCGCCACCACGTGAGATAACACGGCCATTGAATTTGTCGCGCAAAAGAGCCATTGTTTCGTTAGCTGTGTGACAAGTGGCACCATCCTGTTGAAACCACATATCGTCTACATCCATATCTTCCAATTCACGATAGCGAACACCATTCACAGTAACTGCCTGACCGGCCTCATTTTGGAAAAAATACGGCCCGATGATGCCGCCAGCCCATAAACCGCACCAAACAGTCACTCTTTGTGGGTGCATTGGTTTTTCGACAATCACTCTTGGATTATCATTCGCCCAAATGCGGCAATTCTGCTTATTGACGAATCCACTGAGGTGAAAATGTGCCTCATCACTGAAGATGATTTTCTTCGAAAATTGATCATCCACTGTTGCCATTTCTTGCCACCATTGTGACCATTAACGGCGCTTGAAATGGTCAAGAGGCTTTAGTTCTTGAGTCAATTGCACCTTGTAAGCTCGTAAATGCAAGTCTTTATGCATAATGTTCATCAACGACGAGCGTGAGAGGTGCAATTGTTGGGCACGACGACGAGTTGAGGTGGACGGCTCTTCAGCCACACTATCGCGAACAGCAGCAATATTTTCTGCAGTACGAGCTGTATGAGCATGCACTTTCACATCTCCTACAGACCCGGTTTGTACAAAATTTTGCACGATTTTTCCGATTGTACGCACATTTGGATGATTAAATTGACCGAAAAAATCACGAAATGCACGATATGCATTTTGATTTGAACGTCCATTTTCATAATAAGCCTGAATAACTTTAACGCGTTGCTCGATTGTGTATCTTTCCATGGGTCAAATTGAGTTAGTCTGAAATTAAGAAATGTCAAATGAAATGCAGAAAAAAACTTGACGTTTAGGTGTGGTTCACATTCAACATCGGGCCTTAAAATTTAACCACCCTTTATGTTGTTGTATATGATGTTTAATTGCAAATGCCTCGTTCGAAATTAAAATAAAATTGTTAAAATGATATATATATATATTTTTTTTTAAATCCGTTAAGAAATGGATAAAAATATTTTGACAAGTATAACTGGATTTTGAATAAAATCGCCGAAGTCATATCCGAGAATAAGTCAATTTTCAAAAGTCTGTCATTAATAAGGTACTGTTATAGTTATTTTTTAACAGAAACTTGGTACGCCATCCTATAGCACATGCCTCAACTTAAATTAGATATGAAATTTGATCAAAATCGTTAGAACCGTTTTCGAGAAAAATATTTTTTTTCAAAATCGGCCCTTAGTTATTTATTTATTAATTAGTTACCATTAATTTAGGGGCTAAAATGGAGATTTAAATTTCGGTTCGAATTTTGACCCATCAGATTCCAGAAATTAAGTTTGAAGAAAATTTGTTCAGTCGTTTAGGCTGCAGTCGACGGGACATATAGACAGACACAATGAGAGATAGATTTTCTATTATAATAAGGCTAAGTTTGATCAAAATCTCAAGATCGATATTTGCCCTTAAAGGTTTAAATAAAAAATGTCTTATTTCAAAATTAAATGTACATATGTACATATGTATATGTAAAAGAATTTTAAAAAAAATCTTCTTAAAATTGGTAACAAGCGTTGCCGTAATTAAGGTTAGAGAACCTTAGCTATTGCCTTCAATGGGGTTGGATTTCTCTGGATGGGATTTTTAGCTTCTCGACTAGGTATTTTATTCCAAGCGATCAGTATTGCAGTTCTCACTTCGCGAAGAATACCTGGAGGTTTTGTCGAGTTAGATCGAACTCGATCATTTGTTATAAAAATTCGTTTGGCCAGTTTATGTGTTCTTCAGTTACAGCGTAGGATTTGCAATCCGGGAAATCGGTTACCGGTTTACTGGTAATTTGCCCAAAGACCATCTAACGAATTATCGGCAAATTCGTCTTAAATTTACCGGTATTTCGGTAAAATAAATACAAAAATTTCTTCCTCACTCCACAGTACATGTTGCCGTCAAAGCACACAAAAATATAAAAATTAATAAAAAAAATCCAGGGTCCGAAGTAAAAAAAATGTCATTGGTAGTTAGATCAATGCATACATTCATGTACAAAATCTGTTTGTAATTTTTTTCAGCGATGGAGGCACTTGTGAACTTCAGGGGGAAATACTCGCATAAGTTTTGTCAATCCAATATTAGTTTCAAGGCAAATAGAGCGATTTTCATGCACGAAAACCTTACGTTACACAACCGAAGTATACTACGATCAGCACTTCAACTGAAACATCGGAAATAAATTTACTCTGCTTCACCTCCCGCGGGTTTGTTTAAAATTTATTAAGATTAATTCTTTTACCCAAAACAATTGTTTGCGTAATAATATTTTGAAGATTACCTTCTTTCATTATATTCGAAAATTGTTTTTGAAATATAGTTTAAATGTAAATCAAGGGTGTAGAAATGGCCATCTTCTGCTCCAGTTTCTATCGATAAGTCGTAGTTTGGGGTAAATGTTGGTAGTCTTAAATTTTTTTTTATAATTTACACGTGTTAAAGGGGATATGAATACCCTTATACTAATTTTTAGGACACGGGCGTTTTTTTTTTTTTTGTGGAAAGGGGAAGAGACAGATTAGTGTAGTTGGTTTGAAACTCAGGTGGTAGTTTAGTTTCAGTGAACTCAAAGGGTGGATGTTCAGATAACTGGGGAGTATTTTTTTTTGTTTTTCGCTGTTATTGTCGTTGCTTATGATTCACTTTTTTTTCCGTGCTCTTGATGTCATCATTACGATCAAGTTGCATTTTGGCCATATGACCACCATACTACCAGTGTTATGCCTTTACAGTAGAGTTGACTTAGCTTTCGCAAGTGATCGACTTTTTTATTTATTTCATGCGAAATAAATAGATGATTCTTGACATCAGGATTCCAACCGTGAATCAACAGCGTGACAAGCGATGATGTTACCACTACACCACGGCCACCCTTTTTAAAAAATAGCGTTGTAATTTGTCTACTTCTTCGAACATTCCAAAACCCCAAATTTGTGCGCTATATGCTTGAATGGCTCTGCAGACTGCCTGAAAAAGCTTCCATTTTATTCATAGGGAAATATTTCTCTTCGTCAAAAAGCATTGCCACGTTGCATTAATGCTGCTCTTCGCTGTAGCGGTTCTTTTTTGTACATGTTTTGCAAAAGTCATTTTTGGCGTAAGCAAGACTCCAAGCAAGTATGTGTAATGAGATACGATTCTTATTCTTTCTCCTTTAAATATCCAGTATATATATATATATATATATATCTGCTGTGACCTGCCCCCGTTCCTAAACACCATAATCTCTGACTTACATAAGTTCACTTCTCGACTCCATCTCTTGCATTACTCCTCAAGTTTGGTTATCATTTGCTGCAAAATAACCATGTCGTCAGCATACAGCAACAGTCTCATTCTTAAGGACTCGATGTTCAAACCTCCTCCCAAGAACTTGTCCAAGTCATTAATGTATAATACGAAGAGTAGAGGGGATAATAAGCACCCCTGTTTCACTCCAAAAAGTGTTTCAAAGTATTCAGGCAGCTCTTGGCCTGTCCAAACAGCGGACTGAGTATTGAGGTATATATGTACATCCTATAAAATTTATTATTTCATTTCATGAAACTTATAAATAAGCAATTTTCGAGAAATTTTATCGAAGGCTGCTTTAAGATCAACAAAGAATGCATATACTTTCTTTTTCTCGGTAAGTTTCAGATGAACGATTGATGCTACATTATAAATGTCATCCACAGTCGAATATTTTTTCCTAAAGCCAGCCTAATATTCTGCCAAAATATCGTTTCTTTTGTTTCTGTTTGATTGTTTGATTGTTTGATTGTTTCTGACTCTGTATACACATCCGCCAATAGCTCTCCCAAACCGATTGCTTCGTGTTGCTGGTTTCCAATATGGGTGATATTCTTTAAAATATTTTTTGTAAGAGAAAATGGAATTCTCTTCAGTTACATGTGTCTCTATTAGTCAGAATATTTCAAAAAGATGATACATAGTTAAAGAAGTCTATAAACATATTTTTATTTTCTCAGCCGTGTATATTATATGACAAAATTCTTATATTTATTTCTTCAGTATTTTGGATCATTTCTTCATGTCTTATTCATGTTTATTCTCATCTTATCGTTCCCTATATTTACTCTGTGCCGTCGACTAATAGGTAGAATACTTTTCCTCAGTTGTAGCATCTCCTTTTTATTTTATTTTTTTTTGGAATTTAAGTCTCTATCCAATATGATTTGTGTACCTGCAAGGTTTTTGATGCTTTTGAATATCTCTTCAACAATTTCTTTTGTTTCGAATTCAGCAATAACTGCCATTTTTCCATCTTTTCCATAAATTTTTTTGGTTGAACGCACATTCACTACTGACGGCATTTTGATTATGTAATTAATTGCTTTTTTCACCGCTTCAGGTGACTTGGTCTTCTAGCCAAAAGATTGTTTGCCTATCTTTTTCCTTCTCCGCCGATAGCTGTTTTAGTTGCTCTTTGAGATTTTGATTTTCCAGTGTCAGTTCACTGAGCTGTGATGAAAGACTACTCATTTGAGAAGTTTTTTAGTTTTTCGTCTAGTAGAGTAGCCAAGGCGCTCTGTATCGTACCCATGAGGCCCATTACACTCATATAGCTAACTAACTTGTCTGCACCTTTACTTGCTTTGGCTTGAGGATTTTCAGGAGATGTTTCTATCAGCCTACTTTTCACAGTGAGCATCGGTTGAGAAGTAGCATTGTCAGCAACCTGTACTGTTTTCGCCTGAGTTCTTTGCAAATTTTCGAGATTGGCGTAGACTTATTCTGGACACAAACCGACCTTACCAGATATGATCTTGACACAAATTGAGATAATACGAGGACAAGGTGAAAAGTTCTCGGCCTGACGCAGAGATGGTTTGTAGACGTCTTGCGTGTTTTTTGTTAAAATGGATAAACTTGAATATCGTGCGGTTATAAAATTCTTCGTTTTGGATGGGTTAACCCCTAAGGAAATTCATCTAAAGTAAACAAAAGTTTACGGGGACCCTGGTCCTTACATGTCAACCGTTAAAAAGTGGGCAGCTGAATTTAAACGTGATCGCACGTCCCTCGAAGATGACCCACATGAAGTGCGGCCAAAAACCGCAACCACACCCGAAACCATCGAAAAAGTGCATGATATCGTGTTGGGTGATAGGCGAGTGAAGGTGAGTGTGATAGCTGAGGCTGTGTGTATATCGGGAGAGAGGGTGCGTAACATTTTACACAAAAACTTAGGGATGCGAAAGCTCTGCACAAGATGAGTGCCGCATTTGCTGAATGCCGATCAAAGGCAAATGCGCAAACGATTTTCGCGGTAATATTTGGACCGATTCAATAGGGATCCGACCGATTTTGTGCGGCGATTTGTCACTATGAATGAGACATGGGTCCACCATTACACGCCAGAAATGAAACAGCAGTCGAAGCAGTGGGTGGAAGCCTGTGGTTCAGCGCCAAAGAAAGCGAAGTCAATCGCATCTGCCGGAAAGGTCACGGCCAGTGTGTTTTGGGATGCGAAAGGGATCCTGTTAATTGATTACCTTGAGAAAGGCAGAACAATTACAGGCGAATATTGCTCCAACCTTCTTGACCAGCTGGATGTCAAAATTCGCGAGAAGAGGCCTGGCTTGAAGAAGAAAAAAGTCATCTTTCACCAGGACAATGCACCTGTACACAAGTGTGCGTTGGCGATGGGAAAACTGTGGGGTTTGGGGTACGATTTGTTCGGCCATAATTCACCTGATTTGGTACCCTCAGGCTTCCATCTGTTCCCAAACTTGAAGAAATTTGTTTCTGGGAAGCGCTTCGCATCCAATGCAGAATTTGAGAGGGCCGTAGATGAATATTTTCAGAGCCTTCCAGACTCTCACTTCCGAGAAGGAATATTGATGTTGGAGAAACGCTGGACTAAGTGTGTTAAAGTCAAGGGAGATTATGTAGAAAAATAAAACCATTTTTTAACTGAAAATCGAAGTCTTTCAGTGTCAGGCCGAGAACTTTTCACCTTGCCCTCGTACTACTATTTACTATTAGAGCATGCAACTATCGCTAGAGATGAAATAATGATGTTCTCATTGGAGGTTTTCTCTTGCTGTCAGACGCGGCAGACCACCAATGGAGACTTACTGGGACAAAGAAATTAGCATCCAATATTCGCAATCAGCCAAATTGTTGAGAATTTCTAGTGCACTCGAGTTGCTGGCTTGACTTTTTAATCACACTTTAGCTTAGTTATGCTTTCACTTATAAATATTCAAACCAAGATGCGAAATTGCATACTTGAATTTACACTGCTGACAAAACAAAACTTTGCTTAACCAGGGTTACCAACCTCATCCAAACTTGACTATATTAGGAATGTTACTGATGGAGTAGCAATTGACATTATATGTGACCACGTTTATATGTAGAGTCGAGGGATCGAGTTGAGATTTCGATCTGAGTATTTCCACACACCGAGTCGAAAGATTGAAAAATTTAAACATGGTTGAACTGACAGATAAATATAGCAAACATTCTGCTTTTCATTGTGTTAGTGTTCTGTTGTGTTAGATTCGTTAACTGAAATCACAAACACACAGAGACAGCATGTCAGTTCAACCACTCAACCCAGGTATACATGCATTTTTCTAACTCTACCCAGCTCTGTTAGCTTAGTCGAGTTGAACTCGATCTGCGTTTATATGAATTTTTAGCCGGGTAGAACCTGGCTTCAAGTATGCATACAAACGTAGTATGTGTCAGTGTTTCTAACATGATATTTCTAACTATACACTAAATCGCAATGACAGCCCAACAGACACCACTGACTGAGGAGTTGTTATATACTGTAGATCAACTCTTAAATGCAGGGTAATCGGAAAATCCACAGGTACTGGAGTTGAGTACATTATCTTGGAATTATTTTATGAAATTTCATGTAGGTGAGCGACTTAAATCCATTCCGGAACCTGAGATGAAAGATCCCACAATCAATCCTGTAAACCGGTGGAGCTTAATTAGTCAACTGCGTCAGCATTTCTGGAAAAGGTGGCACAGCGAATATATGAATCAACTCCAGCAACGTGCTAAGTGGACCAAGCCTTTTCCGAATATCAGCGTGGGAAATCTGGTTGTTCTTAGGGAGGACTACATCCTCTTCGATTATTTACCTTGTCGTGGTGGGGATGCTCAGTAGGATCTAGTGATCCTGGAGGGCGATTGGAAGCTAAAGAGTAATCAACCTAATTTTAGTGGCGGTGTGAGCAGATAGTAAACCGTACTCAAGTATGCAAGACTGAGGGTCAAATCAGTTGCTAACGAGCTCCTTCAGGTACCTGTCGTAAGTTGCCTTATCGCAGCAGAACCGGCTATGTTGCGATGGACAGTTTCCATACCGGCTTACTCGTGGGAACACACATAAAAATAAAAATAAACATACAAACAAAACCAATACAAATAGTAAAACAGATGAGACCGGTCCTCCTTTGAAACCGGACGGTAGCACGGCGATCAAGCTGGTTAGCGCTAAAGCTCATACGAAAATTAGCAATCAAGATGAGACCGGTCCTCCTTTAAAACCGGACGGTAGCACGGCGATCAAGCTGTTTACCAGTAAAACTCCAAAGGCACTGGACAGCAAAAGGATTGTGGATTCACATGGTCCTTCTGCTGCCAAAAGCCGCACGGAGCCCAGCAAAGTTACTTTGCAAACTAATAAAGACTCTTCGGGAGCGGGTTGTAGCTCCGGTTCACGACAAGTCGCTCCTCAAAACAGACGTACAAAGATCGTCACTCAGTTGGCCGTATTCTCCAAAAATTCGGCAAAATTCCGGAGAATAAAATGAATGATAGGGTGAAAAACCTAGTCAATTGGGCCAAAAAGATCGTCAGTACTCAACCTGACAAGACCAGCAGAGACTTCACGTCTAAATGGAGGATATCCCATGCAGACCAAGAACTCGCACCTGTATCCCAGCCGAACCCTCTAACACGGAGGACATTATCCGGATCCTACAAATCAGCAACCCTTTGCTTCCTACTCACAACTGGAAGGTCGCCAAGCTGGAGGAGCAGAGAGGACTTTACAGATGCGCGTTAATTGTGATCAATAAGGAATTTCTTGCACCTTTAGCGAAGACTGAAGGTGTGATTAGCTATGGGTTTGATGCCATAACTTTGGAAGTGTACAAAAAGGATGAGGTGGGTGTTGAAACCCCCCCCTCATCCTTCAGACCCTACTGTAGGTAATATAGACACTGAGAAATCAATCTCCTTCCCTTCTATTGAGGATGATGACTCTCAGTCTACCATACAACCATCTTTAGCCGATGACGGTTCACTATCAGACTTGGAGATGGTTGATATCTCAAACAAAGTACCTTTGAGTGAGGATGAACTTCTTGGTTTATCCTCAGACTCGGAGGGCTTGAATACAACTGTGGTGGAGGTTTCTCTGCCTTATTGTAGCAACAATGCTGCAGAAAAAATTCAGATTAGTCCCCATCACTCCAAAACGGCTTCGGCCGGTCTTCTTCTCCGTCTATCAAAGGATATGGAAGATATTGTCCTGATCCAAGAACCTTGGGTTGTTAACAACCTAGTTTGTGGACTCATGACTCCCGGATACTGTTCCCTGTATGTCAAGGGTATAGGTAAACCTAGATCGTGCATATTGGTAAAAAGTAGCATTAAAGTAATTTTACTTCCTAATTACAGTGATCGGGATATAACGGTAGCGTTGCTAGAAACAAGCAAGCGCTCCTATTATCTAGCTTCAGCTTGTTTCGCCCACGACATCATAGACCTTCCTGGACCCAATATGGCACGGCTGGTCGCAGACGCTGAAAAAAGTAAAACGGGAGTCATAGTTGGCTGTGATGCTAATGCTCACCACACCGCGTGGGGTAGCTCTGACATTAACGAAAGGGGTGAGTTACTTTTTGACTATATTTTAAAAACTAATCCCATTTTGTGCAACATTGATAACGAACCTACATTTATAATTAGAAACCGTCAGGAGGTTCTAGATATAACCCTTGTCTCCGACAACATTAATCAAATGAGCAAGAACTGGAACGTTTCTGGTGCACACTTTTTTTTGACCACCGATATCTTCAATTTAGACTTGACGACGATCCTCCAGGCCCATCGGTTTACAGAAATATCCGTAATCCTAACTGGCAAAAATATAGGGAAACTATTTCTAGTGTAGACACATTAAACTTACTTATTGATACACACTCCCAAGTAATTCCCTAACTCCCAACAATATTGACTCTATCAAGTCAAATGCTCAAGAAACCAACATTTCAAGTGTGATTGCGCAGGACAAACTCCTTTGGGCGCTACATAGCTTCAAACCATATAAATCCGCTGGACCAGACGGCATAACACCTGTTGAACTACAAATGTCATCTAACATTATCCCGCCAGTTCTAAAAAATATTTTTTAGAGCTGTCTGAATCTGGTCCATATTCCGCATATATGGAGAGAAGTCAATGTGGCATTCATACCCAAAGCTGGTAAATGTTCACATGCCAGTCCAAAAGACCTCAGACCTATTAGTCTATCATCTTTCCTTCTAAAACACTAGAATGACTGATTGATAACCACTTACGTGATAGTATTAACACACGGCTACTCTCCACGGCTCAACATGCATACTGTAAGGGCAAATTAGTCGAAACAGCATTGCATACGTTAGTCAATAAAATCGAATACTCCATGTATCATAAGGAGTACACAATGGTAGCTTTCCTAGATATTGAAGGCATCTTTAACAACGTCTACTCATCTGTGATAATCAAAGCACTGTCAAATCTGAAGATAGATAGCTCACTCGGCTACCTGATTAATTTACTGCTCAATGGTCGGATTATCAACTCAAAGCTGGGTGGGTCATCTGTTAGAAAATATGTCAATAGGGGTACCCCTCAAGGGGGCGTCCTATCCCCACTTCTTTGGAAACTGGTGGTCAATGAGCTACTGCTAATCCTGGAAGTTGAGGGTTGCGAAGTTATCGCTTATGCGGACGATGTTGCTATAGCAGTCTCCGGTAAACACCTCACTACCTTAAAGAGCTTCTACAAAACGCCTTAATGGAACAAGATTAATTTTCTCCAACGAAGCAAAATACCTGGGTCTTATTTTGGATATGAAACTAAGCTGGAAATCTAACATTCAGGAAAGAGTTAAGAAAGCCACTGTCGCATTCTTCTCTTGCCAAAAATCCATCGGGTGCAAATGGGGCTTACAGCCCAGTCTAACTCACTGGCTCTATATCTCCGTCATCAGACCGATCTTCATGTACGGGGTAGTTGTCTGGTGGACTGCCTTGGATAAGGCAATAAACCAGAAGTTATTAAGCAAACTCCAACGTTCAGCTTGTCTGTGCATTAGTGGAGCACTGCAGACGACACCTTCCGCAGCTATGGACATTCTTTTTCATTTAACACCCCTTGATATTTATGGCAGACAAATGCCAGCTAACTTAGCCATTCGCCTCAAAACTACTTCACAGTGGTCTAAAAATATTTATGTATGGCCACGCCTCCATCTTAAACGAATTTAACATCTTCCCTGAAGTTAAATCTTGACAAAAACTTCCAAGTTACCATCCCTTGCAGAGCATTCTGGGAAAAAGTGGCTTCGCGGAAGATAAGTCGGTACATTTTTATAACGACGGTTCAAAAACTAACGACGGGGTGGGTGGTGGTGTCTTCTCTGATAGGCTTAATTTAAATCTCTCTTTTCGTCTCCCAAATCATTGTAGCGTGTTCCAGGCGGAGAAAATAGCAATAAGGGAAGTCTTGTCTTGGCTAAAGAAAAACGTGATATTGGCCATTGATATCCGCATCTTTTCAGACAGCCAAGTAGCAATCAAATCCCTGGAATCTAAACTTAAATTAAAGCTGGATGCTACCGTAAAAACAAATTCTAGGTGGACAAGGAGTGCAACTTGTCTAGCGATAAAACAGATTTGGCCCGTGCTGGATCTGAAACGCTCTAAGAATTTGATTTCTCTAAATAGGAAGCATACTGGACACTGTTTAATAGGCAAGCATGCAACAAGGCTTGGCGTATTCTCTAACGATTTCTGCAGAAGCTGCTTGGACGAAGAGGAGGAAGAGACTATTCTTCACCTTCTTTGCACCTGCCCAACTCTCTCCTAAAGAAGGAAACTCCACTTAGGAGCCTTCTGTTTCAATGACCTAGATGATCTGAATAATATTGGCGTTAGGTACATTCTACGCTTCATCAGAAGCTCTAAATGGTTCAACGAGTAGGCTAGAGGCCGCGTCTCAAGCACATGTGGTATCACAATGGACCTATTATTGGTCTAAGTGTGTTGGCTTCTTTTTCTGACAGCCACTTCAACCTAACCTAACCCAACCTAGGGAGGACAACGTCCCACCTAACAAATGAAGGATGTGAAGGGTAGCAGAAGTTCACGCGGGATCTGATTGCAGAGTTCAGGTCGTAACTTTAAAGACTGCAGCCGGGACAATGATACGCCCCATCGTCAAGATATCCCCGTTTTTGACCTTCAAAGACGACGTCGATGTGCTCGATGATTGAACTAACCCCCAGTTAGTTCAGGACCGGCGGAATGTTAACGCCAAACCATCAACTTGCAACTTAGTAAGATGATGTGATTTGGCAGCACACGTTTTTCTTTTCGTTTCACTTCTGTCTTTTTTGACATTAGATTTTTCCCGCTTTTTTTGCCTGCTTTTTCCGCTTATGTGTTAATTTAGTTTTTGGAAACTCGAACCAGTGCAGTTTTATTTCGCAATAATTTGTCAAACCTCACCCAAAAAAAAAATCCATTTCTTAAGTTTTTTATTGCTTTCCACCACATATTACTATGTAATTTAGAGTTCATAAAATCCAGTGGAGATAAGGAAAGTGTATAAGGAAGAGGAGTTTCCAATGTTAAAAATTCGATTTTAATGTTATATAACGAGCAAAATTTTGTAATAGAGCTAGTTCGTATTGATAAATACGAATGAATAAATAGATAGCTAACAGCCCATACAGGACCGGGCCCAGCTTTTTGACGCCAGTGCTGTGCGTGTTATACATATGTATGTTCACTAATGGAAGGGAATAAAAGGTTTATTTCCGTTTCCAAAAGGAATAATTGAGGAGATTTTTTCATGGCAGTTTTACACTCTGATATTTGTCAGACATTTCCGAGAGGTGGGAACGTGAAAAACTTGTTGGCGTTTCTAAACCTGAGTCTTCCAATCAGTGGTCCACGGACTTAACCGCTCAGCCACGGGACCGACTTCTACATTTTAAAAATATTTTACATACTCATTGGTAATACATATAGTTATGATTAGCAGAATGAGAACGACTATGGGCTGCATAATTTTAAGACAACTAACCAAGAGAAGCTTACACCCTTCAAGACAAATATAATTTCGCAATCTAATCAACTAGAAAGTTTCTAACCTTTCTTCTTTCAAAATTATTCTACTCAATCTTAAAATGCAAGTAAGCCCAATACGTTCATACAAATACATATGTATATATGAAACCTTAACGTCTCAAACCATCTAGGATCAAAAATATTAAAATTGTACATTAAGATTGGTTACCCTTTCCAGAATGGAACCCCTCCTTGGCTCTGTAATATTTAATTGAATTAGAGATTCAAGCCCAAAATAAAGTGTAGGTATATGTATTTGTACATATTCCGTACGTCATTCACGTACATATCCATATGTATGTATATATAACTGCAAACTTTTTTTGCCAGCCCCAATCACAAATACTATAAAACACTTAACTTTGAAAGCATTATCTTACTCTTCCATTAGGGATGCCACCCTCGTCTTATTCTCTATTTTATTTTCCAAAGATGCACACACATACGCGGTTATATGGGTGTGTATGTGTTTACACATTTTCAGCTCTTGGAATCTTTTTCTCACCACAAAATGGGATGAGAATAATTCTGTTTGCTATCTTCTTGATACGGATATGGGATACATATAGATAAAATATGTATTGACCTCTGTAATGCTACTTTAAAGGTGGGGCTTTACCCAAGAGGCAGTACAAGTATAAGAATTGCAACTACCATCGACTGAATTTTCGGAAGGTATAGGTAAGTAGAACACATTATCCTTTTCCCTTTTTGTATATTTATAAAGTTAATGTTTGAGTAATTAATGTTTGCTTTAACTCAAACATGTGCTCATATATTGAGCCATTCCTGTTTGCATTCCGTGGGGTTTATTGTTACTTATTAATGAACGTTTTCTCGTAGCAATTGGAATTTGACGAATACGGAATGTGATTTCTCCCCTGTAGTATAGAGGAGCCTTAATCCGATGGTTATGCAAGCTATTGGGTCGTCTGCCAGGAAAATTGAAACCAAGAATAGCATAGAATCTCAGTTAAGCTCTATGGTACATTCAACCGATTCTGTACAACTCACGAATATTTTTCACCTACTTTCGGATTAATTGTATACGTCAACAATTTCAACGGGAATTGATTCAATTTACTGGAGCGACGGAATGGTTGAAATCCGTTTTTAGAATATTGGTGAAAATCAATGAAATGTTGCATATTTAGAAAACAACCTAAAAATATACGAGACATATGTACCTTTTATCTGAATCTACCATTAAATGGAAGACTTAACTCTGATTTTTATTACTTACATTACCTAGCTGAGAGGCTTTTGTCACCCACCTCAAAACATTAGGAATTATAATCCCGTCTTCTTTCACCCTAGTGTATTGAGGGCTGCCTGTTTCCAAAATTTCAACTTCGTATGGCAACATATGGTTTCTGAGAGCCTGACAATTTATTATATATTCCAATTTATGTAGTAAATATACGTATTGACATTGTCAAATGATGAACTTATGTATGTAAATTTAGTAAGTAAATTTAATTTCCACTATTTTCCCGGTCGATTTCCTTTCTAACAGGAGCTCCCAGCCATTACACGACACTATTCCTCAAAACTAAGAACTCTTTCCCTTAATCGTATTTTTCCAAGCCAGAGATAAGCTAACTATGATACATTGGCACACCTACAGAATTATATGATTCCTTTCACTACAGATGACGGGTTACTGCAACCAACTGCGCTAGATCGCAGAGGAGAGAAATCGATGAGAGTGTGAAGATAGATTTCGACCGCTATCTGTAAAAGAAACTAAATGTACGAGTAACTTAACCGTCCAATACAACTTGAATTGAAATGTAGTTTCTAATCTTTTGGAGAAGAAATTCATTGAACCGTCTCAAAGTTTAGCAGAAAATTTATGAGACGTTAATGAACAACGTTCCTTAAGCACACTTGCATATGAAATTACTATAAATGGGTGTTGTCAGGGACAATCAAAATCGGAAGCATGTCCCGCTTTTATCTGGTGTGTACCGTTAGACTGTGATTGCACGTTAGACTGCGGAATAGTTCCAATTGCAGCAAAAACACCAATTATATTTTTAAGGCGCCACCTCTTGCGATTGTCTGACTAATTTAAGGAATCATAAGATTCGGTAGTAGAACTATTGCCCCATTTCATGCGTGTGAAAAGTAGCACGAAGAAGTGAATGATTGTGAGAAGCTAGACCCTCAAAACCTTTATGGACCTGACATATTTTGTTTATACAAATAGCTACATCCGGTGCTTATCCGTACATATATGTACAGTATATCTCTAAATATCAAACTCGGAAAAGTCGTTGAGGTCTTCGTCGAAGTAAAGTACTCCCCCTGGGTTCACCTTTTCAGAGCTGATAGAGTAGTATATGTGCACATCTTTAGCACTTACAAGTGCAACGCTAAGGGAACTCAAACATGAGATCTGGAATCTAAAACCTAAGAAAGCTCCTGGTTATGACTTGATCACCGGAGAAATTCTCAAAGCTTTACCTAGAAAAGCATTGATTAAGCTTCTTCATATTGTAAATGCTGCGCTCAGATTAAAACACGTGCCTAACCAATGAAAAGTTGCGGAAGTTATAATGGTTTTAAAACCAGGAAAGCCGCCAAATGAGGTAAAATCTTATAGACCAATTTCGCTACTTCCAGTTATATCTAAAATTTTCGAGAGGATATTACTAAGGCGTCTCCAACCAGTTATAGAAGGAAATAATCTTATCCCTGAACACCAGTTTGGGTTCAGAAGTAAGCGTTCGACTATTGACCAGATGCATAGAATTCCTGACGTAATCGCGAAAGCACTTGAAGAGAAAAAGATATGCTCAAGCGTATTTCTTGACGTCTCGCAAGCCTTTGATAAGGTGTGGCATGATGGCTTGAATTGCAAATTACGACAAGTTCTCCCTGTATGCCTATACGATATTCTAGAATCATATCTCGGGAATAGACTCTTCCGCGTTAGACATGAAAATGAATACTCGGAGCTCAAAGAAATTTCGGCCGGTGTACCGCAAGGAAGCGTTCTTGGGCCACTTCTCTATCTGTTATATACTCGAGATATACCGAAAGAAGAAGGCACTATCCTGGCTACGTTTGCCGATGACACCGCTATCCTAGCTGTAGGTAAAACAATCGAAGAAACGACTGCAAAACTGCAAAACGCACTGAATAAAGTAAATTAATGGACGAGGGACTGGCGGATCGCCCTCAACGAATCTAAATCTGTTCACGTGAATTTCACTTATAAGAAAACTAATGTCTTGCCAATTTTCCTAAACTTGGCCCGAATACCTTTTGCAAACGAGGCCAAATACCTTGGAATGACACTCGACGCAAAACTGAAATTGAATTCGCACGTGGAAATGAAACGTAAAGAACTCGAAATCAAATATAGAGAAATGAACTGGTTGCTCGGAAAACACTCCAAGCTCAGTACTGAGAACAAACTGCTTTTATACAAGCAAGTGCTAAAGCCGGTGTGGATTTACGGTATACAACTTTGGGGCTGTACCAAGGAAACAAACGCCAATATTTTATAAACTTTTCAAAATAAAGTGCTAAGAGAAATTGTCCACGCACCGTTGTATACTAGAAACGATGATATTCACAGGGATCTCGGAATTCCGACAATCGAAGCTGAAATTAGAAGCTTCGCGAGAAAGCATAGAAACCGACTAATCGGACATGTCAACAATACAATCCTACAAATTCTGGATGAAAGCAATTTATTGCGCCGACTACAAAGGACGAAACCTTTCGACTTGGCGAGATAGGAATCAACCGCGCCTAGTTTGCGGAACATGCAGGATCTTTTAGTGGAAAGGAACCTGCAAAACGAGTTTTTTCATGATAGAAAAATTGCTTGATAAGGTCCTTCTTAGTTGCAATATATAACAAATTAAATCGCAGGGTGGTGTTTTTTTAGTCAGTAAGAATCTGACACTACTATGACCACGCGCTTGTTATCCTCATAGTGTCTATGGAAGATTTTTTCACCAACCCTCGAGAAAAAAAAAAAAAATAAATATGTGCCCAGAAGGTGATTTATCGTTTCTTCCTCTTCCACGTATGTACAGCTCCTACAGTTCAAGCCCTGTGGGGACTCATTTTGTAAAGCTTAGTCTTTTCCTATAATATTTTCAGACAGAAGTCCTTTCAATTTCTGCAAATCCTAATAAGTCTTTCCAGTCTTCTAGCTGCAGTATCAAGATAGAATTTTATCGATTCGATTGGAGCAGATGACAATTTCCTACCTTCAGATAAGATACGGTTATATTAGGTGCGCAACTAAGTTCTCCAGCAGTAAGTGCTGGTCGATTTTGACATATCCAAAACATCATCAACCGAGCTTAGACATATGGTAAACAAACTGTTTTAACACATTAGTGTTTTTGTTTTGGTGTCATATACTTTTGGTTGTGTGAAAATGTCTGATTCTGTGCCAAATAATCGTCATATGTGGGAAGTGTTGATTTTCTTCTTTCATTCGAAGAAACCAGCGGCTGAAGCGCTTCGAGAGCTCCAAAAAGCTTACGGAGATGCTGCTCTAAGTGAAACAAGGTGATTGAACAAGGCCGTGATTGATTCCGTCGCTTCAAAGACGGTGATTTCGATGTTGACGACCGTCCGCGTGAAGGAAGGCCAAAATCCTTCGAAGACGCTGAATTGGAGGCTTTGCTGGATGAGAATCCGTGCCAAAGGCAAGAACAGCATTAAGAGTTACCCATCAAGCCATTTCCAAGCGATTGCATGCGTTTGAAATGATTCAAAAACAAGGAACTTTGGTTCCTTATGATTTGAAGCCAAGGGACGTTGAGCGTCGTTTTTTCGCCTGTGAACAACTGCTTCAGCGGCAAAAAAGTAAGGGTTTTCTTCATCGCATCGTGACGGGTGATGAAAAATGGATTCATTACAGCAACACAAAGAAAAGAAAGTCGTGGGGACTGTCCGGTCATGATTCTACGTCGTCGGCTCGGCCAAATATTCACTCTGCGAAGATCATGCTGTGTATTTGGTGGGACCAGGTCGGTGTCATTTATTATGAACTGTTGAAACCCAACGAAGCCATCACTGGGGAACGGTACCTACTCCAATTAATGCGATTGAGCCGAGCACTGCACGAAAAACGGCCACAATACGAGCAGAGGCACGAAAAAGTAATTCTACAGCATGACAACGCTCGGCCTCACGTTGCCAAACCCGTTAAAACCTACCTGGAAACGTTCAAATGGGAAGTCCTACCCCACCCGCTATATTCCCCAGATATTGCGCCATCCGATTATTACTTATTCCGTTCGATGGCACATGGTCTGGCTAATCAGCAGTTCCGCTCATATAAAGACATCAAAAAATGGCTTGATTCGTGGATAGCCTCAAAAGATGAACACTTTTACCGTAGCGGTATTCGAGCTCTGCCAGAAAGATGGAAAAAAGTTGTAGCTAGCGATGGGCAATACTTTGAATGATTCATTTGTAACCATTTTTTCACAATAAAGTTGCATATCCATAAAAAAAAAAAAAACAACGAGAACCTATGTAGTTGCGCACCTAATAACATCTATGATCATTGCCACGTGTGATAGATTTTTTTTCTTTGAATATCCTTCACCACTGCGAATGAAAAAAAAAATTAATTCAATTCGATACTTTTCATCTGCGATTTAAAGTACACTAACTGCTCATAATTATCACTCCATTAATACCATCAACCCATTTGAAGCACTTTCCTTTTTTTACGCCAAGTGATGTTAATTAATGAGTCAAGAGAATCATCTTCCGCCATCATCATCATCACTTACTTATATAACCTATATTTCCAGTAGATCCCTTTCATGCTGCCTTTGCAATATCATATCTGTTTTTGTTCTTTTCCTGATTCCTCTGTTTTGCCAAGTATTCTTGCTTTGCTTTCTTTGAAGTCAACTTTTAAAGCCACAATACCCTCTTCCGCTGAACATGTGATTAGTATGGTTGTGCTTATGATTTTATTCTGCTTAGTTTGGTTTTCCGAATTGTATCGTTTGTTAAAGACCGACACACATTTCTAAACGAACAAGAGAACAAGTTAAATCATTCGAAATTCATGAATTCATTATTTCCTCAATTTGCCCAGAAGCAGGAACCGATTAAAATAGGTGGCCGTAGCTAGCAGTATCCCTAAACTTGTTAATGAATTAAAAAGAAAGTTGTTCGAACCAAGGTAATCCGTGTAGGTACATAATGACTATCACTGTCACAATTGTAAACTTTATTTTATAATTATCTCCTAAACCATATACTGCAAATGTACCGTTGCAACCAGATATATAACTAACAGCTACATATGTGAAATAATGTTCTAGCTAAATTTACTTCTCAAGGAACTTTATCTATCAACTGAATCTAATTTCACATTATTTAATTATTATTTTCTGTCCATTGTTTTATACTGTTAAGAGAAAAAAACCGTTAAAAGTTAGATTTCATTTTAGATTCAGTTGTCAGTGCTTGGCGTAGCTTAGTGGTTGCATACTGAACCTGAGGGTCTCGCAGTCCGGGTTCGAATCCGACATTCGCCGTCCCAATGTTCACTCCGCATTTTCTCAAAATGAGTACCATTCGAATAGGCAAGTCTATCAGTCAGAGATCTGCCAATCACAGATCACTTAGTAATACATAATACACATAAGTCGGTAAGTTGATGTAACTTTGACGTTCAATAGATGTAATTATTACCTAATTCGCTCACAAATACTTCGCAGAACTTTATTCGACTAGTTGGTTGATCCTAGTCCAACAATAAAATAGTAGAGTGGGGTAGCATATCAGATATTGGTGTTAATATACTCAAAACGGAACTGATGTTCTTCTGTATTTAGCACCAAAAGCAAAATATCTAACGGACAACCACTCTCATTATCTATCGTCCAGTGCCTAGTATTTGGGCACTATTCTCTGTTAATATTTAACTGGAAACAAAGTATAGAACAACAGATCAAGAAAGTATGGTTTGCGATAATGTATTTTAATGTAAAATGCTCTAAGATGAATTACAGATTCATTCATTCATCATTACTTGGCCAGTATCTTCCTAACAATCTTCAACGCTTGCGGGGTAATCTGCAGAAAGAGTCTGTGAGTTAATGCCCAAAGTCAAAATTCGAATTTTCATTCTAGCCTAAAAATTAACGGTACTTTACTTAAGGTAAATTTTGAAAAACTAAAATTTTTTCAAAAACGGCTCCAACGATTTGAACAAAAATGCATATCTGAGATAATGGGCGTTTGCGATAAGATTGTTTACCCATTTTTTTTTCTATAAATTCGAATAACGGTACTTCACTTATTAGCGGACCTGCGAAAATGATTTTACTCAAATTGATATTTTTTTTTTCGTTTATCGATTTCGCCTAAATTTGAAATCTGAACAATTTACAAACGGACAGTACATAGTTGCGCCCTTTATTTTCATTATTGTTTAACAATACAAATATAGCTGTTCTGATTTAATTATTTTATTTAATATAATGAAGAGAGATTCGTAAAAAAAAATAATTGGAGTGATGAGAACAAAACATTCTAAAACTTTAAGGATTGCTAGACGAAGTCGGAGACCCCATTTTTGTTGTACAACTAGAATAATCCAACATTTCTCAAATTAAGAGAGTAAAATCTCTGAACCTGTGATAGCAGTGCAAGTTTTTTATTGGGTAGCGAATCGCAAAAGCATCTTTCAATTGTAATTTCTTACTTAAAGCACAGATAATAAACTACCTACTATTATCTGTGCTTAAAGTTCACTATACATGGTGTTGTTCGCTGCTACCGGAAAGTACTACTCGTACATCTACAATACTTCACTTTTATTCAATGTAATCGTAGCTCGCATCTATAAAACCATTACTCGCCCTTCTCTTCTGTATTGTAAATGCACACATTTCCTAAATTGAAATTAAAGTTTACAAATTGCCATTTCAAAATTAGTCTCCACACACTGAACGAACACAGAGGGCATACCGAGGCTTCCGTGTATCGATGTCGAAATCAGTTCTGCCACTAAAGATAAAAACTTTTTAACAAAGAAGTGTAGCAACCTTTATAATGCGACAATTTTTTAAGCAAAACATGAATATGACAATTTTTTTTTTTAAATTTCAGTTAATGGAAAATAGTTTTGACAGACTTTTGAAATCATGAAAAGAGGTAAATGATGATGATTGTTTCATCTCAGAAAAACTGCAACATATTTGCTACAGGTGTAGCAAAGTGTGCGCTGATTGGCAATATTAGGTGAAAATACTGATATATGATTAAGAATTCAATTTAATCTGGAATAAGATGATATATTTAGTTTGGTAATAAAATGTGTGGGAATAAGAAATCCATATCGTTATGATATGGAATTCCTATTCCCTTTGAAATGGTTATTCATTTAAACGCCTAATGGTCAAAAACAATATTTGTCTATACGAGTACATAATTGCAACTCACTAAAACATTAATGGAATAACTTATTCGAATGACCATACAATGAAATGAAATTGTGGCAACTGATGTCCTTAGTAAATGAAAGACAATGTATGCATGCGTTGCTTGGGTTTATTTTTTTTAGAGCTATTAAACAGCATTTTTTTGTGGGTGTGGATAGGAGGCGCATTGGTTTTCGGATGAATAATTAATTTAATTGTGGTTTTTACCTGAGATGAGCGTTATTAAATTGTAACAGGTTATTGATTTGTCAGGGACTATAGGGAGAGGTCGACATGTGACCGATTTATTGCATTGGAGCATAGCGCGGGTTGAGGGCTTCTTCGATGTCCGGGGTCGCTTTATTGGTGGATTTCTTGTAATCGAGTTTCAATTAGAAAATAAATTTGTTAGTCTTAATAAAAAGCAGAAATATATGCATTCAAATACATGCAACAATAATGTTCGTTATGCGCGTTTCAGTTTTACATTATCAAAAATATCGATCATTTGAAAATTAAATGCATTAAAAGAAAAACTACACATCTGATTTAGTTAAAAAAGGTTTTTTAGTTGCTTTTTTACATGAACAAATTTCACAGCAATGTTCGAATTTACGAGTATACTAGAACAAAATTCTAAATGCCGTTCTTTTTTTTAACAGCAGAAATTTACATGTGAAATAAAAACAATTTTTCGTATAGCCAGCAACGGCTTGCTGTGGGTTTTAGCCACAGTAATGGGATGATTGGGAAACATTGTTCGGATACATAATTCGTATTTGTTTCTTATGACGTGTGCTGTGGGTTCGCGCTGTCAAAAGTAGAGATGCCACGGAACAATAAAAGCGCTTTAGGAAGTAGAAACACCAAAGCTGGATTCTCTTCATGGTGTCAATGCGAATGGTTTTTTTTTTTTTTCGACTGTTAAATTATTTCAGAACAAAAAAATGCACCTATTATCACAAGTTTCTTAAATTTATTAAATCAAACAGCGAATGTCACGGATATACCTATAAAAATGCATTTTATTCTCAGTAGAATAAGCTATAAAATGTTTTATTAAAAGTAAGTAAGTTTAGCATTAAATATTAAATAAAATCTGTGTATGTACCTATGAACTTGAAAATCTGCCACTATTTGAAATAAATCCGTGATTGAATACAAATTCAAAAACTTCAATTACAAGTGAACAACAAAAAAAGGTTTTTTCCTCATAACCAATGTAGTTCTGTCTGCCATGGCGAATAATTTAGACATTGCTCGGATACATAATCCGACAAAAGCTCTGATGGCGCACACTCGTTGCAGAGTAGGCATATTTTACTATTCCAAATTAAGGGAACGTTCTGTTTTCTTTTTGTTGCAGGGTATGTAATTTAACACGGAAGAAATCACTCACATAACACTCACATTGCAACCCACATATTCTGCCACCTAATATTTCTACGGGAAAATGACATTGACATATGTTTGATCTGTGAAACTCACCTGACGAAACTATCGCGTGTAAACATTACTGGATACAGTACCTATCACACTTATCACCCGTCGGAAAGAGCCAGAGGCGGATCGTCTTTAATCATAAAAGATTGCATCGAACACTCTGAAGAGATTATGATAGAGCTTGAAACAATGCAAGTGAGCACTGTACGCGTGAAAAATGGACATTACTCTTTCAATGTCTTGTCTATTTATTGTCCACTGCGTTGCAGGCTTGAAAAAAATGATTTTACAAATATTTTCAACTCTCTTGGACCGAATTTTATTATTGGCGGTGATTTTAATGCAAAACACACCTTCTGGGGTTCAAGATGTGTCTCACAAAAAGGCAGAGCACTTTACAACGCCTGCATGCAACACAGATGCGACTTTCACTCGACTGGTAAACCAACATATTGGCCGACTGATAACAACAAAATACCCGATCTGATCGATTTCTTTGTTGTAAAAGGAATACCAGACAAATGTATTAAAATTGATGAAAGTTTTGATCTCTCTTCCGATCATTCCCCTATCATTCTAACGATGAGCGAACGCCTAATTAAAAAAGATGTACCTGCTAGACTAACTAGCAGAAAAACTGATTGGGAAGGCTTTAAAAAAGACGTTGAAGAACATATCGAACTGAGAGTATCACTTAGGACGTCTTCTGAACTCGAAATCGAAATTGATCGTTTTGTTGAAGTTCTGCAGCGCGCCGCGTGGAAAAATACTCCCTATCAAAGGAAAACGCCAATCAATCATGCCCAAAAATATCCACCGGAAATAAAAGAAATGGTAAGGGAGAAGAGAAAAGCGCGTAAAAAATGGCAACAAACTCGTGCTCCGCAACATAAATCGCATTTGAATCGCTTGTGTAACTTGCTAAAAAAGGCCATTATTGATTTTAAAAACCGGACAATACAAACCAGCATTGAAAGCTTAACAGCGGACAAAGATTCCAATTATTCGCTCTGGAAAGCTATAAAAGGCATTAAAAAACCGAAAATACAAGCGGCCCCAATCAAGAAAAATGACAACGAATGGGCCAAGAATGATAAAGACAAAGCAGAAGTCTTTGCCGCCCATTTAGAAGAAACATTTAAACCATTTGATGGGCAAGCGCTTGCTGAAAATGATAATGCGTCCGATATAGCATTTCACAATTACACAGTAAGAAATGCAAGGCTGACCGAACTTCAACAAGAAATAAAGAAACTGAAACCGAATAAAGCTCCTGGATACGACCTAATCACAGGAGAGCTTCTTAAATCGTTACCTAGAAAAGCGTTAGTTAAGTTTCTTTACATTATAAACGCAGCGATAAGATTAGAATATGTTCCGAGTCAATGGAAAGTCGCGGAAGTAATAATGATTCTGAAGCCAGGAAAACCACCGAATGATAAAAAATCGTATAGACCTATTTCGCTGCTGCCGATTATGTCTAAAGTTTTCGAAAGAATAGTACTTAAGCGATTACAGCCGGTTATAGAAGAAGGATCTCTTATTCCCAATCACCAGTTTGGGTTTAGAACCAAGCACTCAACAATAGACCAAGTGCATAGAATAACTGATTTAATTGAAAAAGCTTACGAAGAAAAAAAGATTTGCTCGAGCATATTCCTTGATGTTTCTCAAGCTTTTGACAAGGTCTGGCATGAAGGCTTGAAATATAAATTACGACAAGTTCTGCCGGAACACTTATATAATATTCTAGAAAAATACTTGACGAATCGACTTTTCCGAGTCAAACACGGAAACGAATATTCGGAATTTAAAGAAATAAGGGCTGGGGTGCCGCAGGGAAGTGTCCTTGGACCGCTTTTGTACCTATTATATACTCGCGATATACCGCAAGAAGAAGGCACCGTATTAGCTACATTTGCCGACGATACTGCCATCCTGGCAACGGGTAAAACGATCGAAGAATCGACTGAAAAATTGCAAGAAGCATTGAATAAAGTAAATGAATGGACAAAGATTTGGCGACTAGCTTTAAACGAAAACAAATCTGTTCATGTCAATTTTACTTATAAGAAAATAAATAATTTGCCCATCTTTTCAAACTCGGTTCAAATTCCGTTTGCAAACGAGGCTAAGTATCTTGGAATGACACTTGATGCTAAGCTGAAGTGGAAATCGCACGTGAAGAAAAAACGTAAAGAACTAGAAACCAAATACAGAGAAATGTACTGGTTACTTGGAAAACATTCCAAGCTTAATATAGAGAACAAACTGCTTTTATACAAGCAAGTGCTAAAGCCGATATGGACATATGGAATACAACTTTGGGGTTGTACCAAAATAAGTAATGTCAATATTTTACAAACTTTTGAAAATAAAGTGCTAAGATCAATAGTTAATGCACCGTGGTTTATTAGAAATAGCGATATCCATAGAGATTTAGGAATTGCGACAGTCGAATATGAAATCAAAAACTTCGCGCGTAAGCATAAAGACAGATTACAAGGACACGTTAACAATGAAGTCCTTCGAATTCTAGATGAGAGGAATCTACTGCGTCGTCTACAAAGGACTAAACCTTTCGATTTAACGCGATAGCAAGAAACCGCGCCTAATTTGCGGAACAAGCAGGAACTTTCAATGGAAAGGGACCTGCCAAACGATCTCAATACGTGAAAGAAAAACTGCTGGATAAGTCAAAACTTAGTTGTAGTATGTAATCAAAGAAATTTATTACGAAGGGAGGTTTTTTTAGTGAGTAAAAATCTCACACTACTATGAGCACGCGCTACCGATCCTCATAGTGTCTTCATGAAGATTTTTTACCTACCCTCGGAAAAAAAAAAAAAAAAAAAAAAAAAATATTCTGCCACCTTGCACTTTTCATTCACTGCATACAGAATTTTTTTTTTTATAATTTGCGCGCGCCAAAGGGGATATGAATATCCTTACATTATTTCAGGGCACGGGCGTTTGTGGAAAGTAGGAGGGAGAGAAAGAAAGATTGGTGTAGTTAGTTTGAAACTCAGGTGGTGTTAAGTTTCAGTAAATTCCAACTGCTTAGGTAAAGCCACCGTCTTTTTCCAAGATTTCAATAAATGTATTCATTTGGGCAATATTATATTGCCCCAATTAATATAAGATTAATATTGTGTAGTTAGCTAAATTAAATTGTAATTACTTTTAATTAGAATGTAAATAGATTATAAAAGGGATTGAAATAAAAATTAATAAAAAATAATAATACAATTTTTTTTATTTTGTTTTATCCTTCGTACACGCATAGCGATAACTGACGCCCAAGCAAGCTAAAAAGTCTCTAAAAAAAGACCCGAGCAAAATTAAATCTAGTCCGAAATATTGTGCTTATATCGGAGTGAACCAAGTGCTCGCACTAAGCGGTAATCGCAAAAACTTATATCAATCATAGTGATAAGTGACCGAGTGACTCACTAGATAAAGCGTTCACATTAGAACATGCCCAGTGTAAGACAGTACAATTAAAAGTGTTTGGCTAAGTCGTTTACATAAGAATACGCAACGGAAAATAGTGCTACTAAAAAGTGACTACTAAAAGGTGAAAAACTAAGTCGTTATCATAAGTTCACGACCAGCGCAATAACAACTGTACCAAGTTCAACCGTGGCACAACCCGTACCACGAGTAGGCTAGAAGCAGAACCAGCCAAAAGGGACCATTACGGACCGCCCAACGAAACTCCAAGAGATGCTAACTATTATCATACTGCAGGCCTCCAATTATTAAATTATAATTATTTTTATTAAAGAAAAAACAAAAAAAAAAAAATTTTTATTACGAGAAAAATAATAAAAAAAAATTGTACCAAAATCAACATAATTTTTAAAAAATACAATTAATGATAATTAAAATATTTATTCCTAAAGTAAAGTGTAAAAGCAATACTCTGTATCCCTTCTAATTTATAATGGAACAAATTCAAGAAATTATAACCCAATTAACAGGGGCAAATAATACCCAAATCGAACAAACAAAATTAATTAGTAACCGTTTACAACAATAAGTGTGTATGGTTTGCCCTCCCCAACTTATATTTGACGGCAATCCAGTGCAATACATTTGGTGGATTCACAGCGTGGAATCCATACTAAAGGATTACGACATAGTCTAATCTAAGCCTATTTACAGGGCAATGCTACAACATATTCGTCAAAGGATAAGATGACCGGCGGATACTGCCTTAATCTCTTATAATATATTTGACGATGATTAGTTCAAAATTAAAAAATGATTATCATTAGATTATGCGGATAAACGATATATCCTTACTCTGGGACATGAATTTAACTCCATGATTCAAGAGAACTAAAGCATTGATGAATTCTACGCTAGAATAAATCATCAACTTTCTCTTCTAATAAACAAAATCAAAACCGAGGAATAATCCCAAGAAACCATTACCGCTATAACAGGAAAGGCTTGGATATTTTCATTGGAGACGTATCGAGAATGCTTGTCATTCAAAAACCGCAAACATTGCCTGAGGCTTATACTTCTTGTCTCGAATTTGAGAATCTTAATTTTAGGAATTTTTCTATTCACCGCAGAAATACTAGTAATACAATCTCAGCACCAATAAATCAGATGTTTCCACCAAAATACCAAAATAAGCAAAGAATGCCACCTAGACAGATAACGTCTTACGAGAAAAACCAAATATACAATACACCACGTTACGTCGATTATAGATCAATCCCAAATCATAACCCGCCACAAAGGCCAACACAACCTAAGCCTCCCTAACGTATGGGGACTGACCAATCAATTCAATCGTATCGAGTTAATTACATGAATCGACCTGGTAATATTGCTGTAACCATGAGATCCAACGAATCTTCTAACATACCTAGGTAACAGCAACGAATATTTGCAAGAGAAACAGTGGAAGAATAAGAGCTTGATTAAAATAACTTTAGAGCTTGCGAAGATGAAGTGGAAGAAGACGGCCAAACGGGGATAAATTTGATGATGCAAGCCTCTTTAGCGTTCCATACCTGGAATATTTCACTAGAGATGGCAAAACGCTAAAATTTTTAGTAGATACTAGGGCCAATGAAAACTTTATATCAAGAAATATAGCGACTAACCCCAAACCTGTATAATCACCCTACAAAATTCAATCTGCAGGGGGATAAATTGAAATAACCCACAAAGTAAGTGATCCTTCTTTAAACACATGGGCAATAATACTATAATTGACTTCTTCATACTTCCTGGTCTAGAATCATTTGACGGAATAATAGGCAATGATACCCTTATGGAATTAGAAGCCGTCATTGATAGGAAAAACAGTATTCTGCAGATAAGCCCTAACGCTGAAGTAAAACTTAAAGCTAAGCAATCCAACAAGTCAACAACGTCCAACTTAGCCTCGGCATGAACCACGATATCCACGATACAATCAAGAAACACGCCAGATTATTCGGACCTATTTCTGATAGCGAAACTATTGATACCAGTGTCTATGCAAAAATCAGGACAACGACATCCGAGCCTGTGTATACTAAATCATACCCTTACCCCTCTAATCTAAGGGTAGATGTTGTTAGCCAAATATCAAAAATGCTCGCCGATGGTATAATAAGACCATCTAAGAGTCCTTACAATTCACCGCTTTCGATAGTACTAAAGAAAGGGAATTCACCCGGTGAAAAACAGTACAGAATAGTCATTAATTTCAAGCGTCTTAACGCAATTACCGTACCAGATGCTTATCCTATTCCTGACATAACGAATACACTAGCCAGTTTGGGAGAATGCAAATATTTTAAAAGGTTCGACTTAACGTCTTGGTTTCACCAAATACAAATGAAAGCCAGCGATATCCAAAAAAATGGCATTTTCAACCGCAAACGTCAAATATGAATTTACTCGACTGCCAGTTGGGCTAAAAAATGCCCCCGCCATATTAAAAAGAATGATCAACGATGTTTTAAAATCGCTCATAGGTAAAACTGCTGTGTCTACATCTATGACATAATAATCTTTGGAAAGAACAATGAACAACACTCTTAGGAAAAGCCAAGTTAAGGGTCAATATCGAAAAATCTAAATTCCTCATTATCACGCAGGATGGAATCAGTCCGGACCCACGAAAAATCCCAGCAAAACAAACAAATTCAACCTCCGAAAAATTTAAAAGATTTAAAAAGTTTTTTAGGTTTAGCATTCTATCACAGGAAATTTATCAGGCATTTTGCGAAAGTCGCAAAATCTTTGACGATTCTAACTAGAGGCTCAAATTGAAGCCAACTTGTCAAAAAAGATGAACAAATTATAAATGGGGGCTACAACATAATCCATACAATAAATCTAACCGACTACGAGGAAATCATAACTAATCTTAAGTTAACCATGCGTCATAAAGTGAGTAAAACAACCGTCTTATTACCTCAAAAGTTTTCAAAAATAGATGATCTACTGGAGCAACTTCAGAATAAGAATTTAAGAAAGCAGAAGAGATCAATAAATCGGATAGGGTTTGCTTGGAAATGGTTAACAGGAAATCCAGGTGCTATAGAGTGGGACAGTATACTTGCAAAACACAAGGACTTAGTAGACAATAGCAATAAAGAATATCGCATAAATCAACATCTAACTAAAGTAACTAACGATCTAATAGGCAAATACAATAGAATCACCGAAGAAATTAATGCAAACAATACGCATAAATATCATTTGCTCATATCTTTAACAAACTAGGTATTTCGAAAGACGAAATCGGACAGATAGTAACGGCAGGACAACTTGCAAAGAAAGGCATCCTATACTCGAGCTTATTAAATAAAGCAGAAATTGTTGATATGCTATCAAAAACATAAACGCTCCCTTTTAAAAATGAACCTCAGGCTATAGAATATGCTGAATCTATGATGTTAGTAAAAGATTCGCGACTCCTATATGTAATTTGTTTGCCGCAAACAGAAGAAACTGTTTTTAACAGCATTCTAATCCGGTCAATTTTAAAAAATAATAAAAGAATATATTTAAGCTTTCCTAATTTATTTATATCCCAAACATAAAAATTTGGTATTAAGGAAAAATGTACAGTAATTCAGGGCGCAATGATCTGTCGAAGGAATTAACTTCAGAAACTTACTCCTAATCATTGTATCATAAAGGTCCTAAACGGCGAAGAAGCAACATGCGATTACCAGTTCCAAAGCAAATCTTTACTCGTAGTAGAGCTAATAAACGAAGGTACTATATTTGTAACAATATATCTCGGAAATCTTACACATGGTAACAACACTAAAAGCCTAAACGGCACCTTTGTTATTACCTTCCATAATAAAACAATTGAATTGGATAATATAAAATATACTACTCGTAATTGGGAAAGTAGGACCTACACTCATATTGCATCCACATATTCTGCCACATTGCACTTTTCATTCCCAGCACAGAGAACTACTTATGTAAGGCCACCGGCCAATTACCTTTTATTTTCCATTATATTGACCCACTGCTACTCCAAGAGTTTAAGAAATACTTTATCATTTTTTTTCAAGAATTCAATAAATATATTCATTTGGGCAATATTATATTGACCTAATTAATATAAGATTAATAATGTGTAGTCAGCTAAATTGCAATTACTTTCAAGTAGGGATTGAAATAAAAGAATTGTTGTTCAGCTCAGTTGTACGTCACGCAGCACTGTAGTTTCATTTTGTTTGATCCTCCATACACGCATCGCGATAACTTGTATGCTGTAGGTTTGTGTAGTTAAAGTAGATGATGATAGTAGGAACAAAAACGTTCAAGACTACTATAAGTACACGAATCAAAGCTATGGTTCTCTTTACGATTTCGCTATTAAGTGGATAAAATTGCCTTGACACGTTCCACCGGTGCAGGGTAATATGTCCACAGGCAATAACACCGCAAAACATATTTATTTGCAAGTATAATAAAAACTTAAGCTTTTGTTGGTACTCTAAACGATCAACATTGCATAAAAAAAAAATAACAAAAAAAAAAAGAATCTGGTCACATTACGGCCTACACTGGTAGTTCATAAATTCATTACGGACTTATGGACTGTGAATTTATGACCACCTGCCATTGTTAGCTAAATACCTTCATTAAAATTTCGACAAAATTATAAAAAATCGTCTGCAAAATACACGTGGTGGACATTTTAAATTTATTTCAAATTATGCTTTCTCAAAGCATCTAACAGCGTTCCTCCTACAACATTCCCAGGAATTAATAAGGCTCCAGTATTTTAAATTAACGCATGTCAGCGTCGTCAACTCAATCTCCTTTCGTTTCCCCTCTATCTTTTTTTTTTTTTTTTTTGCTAAATCCTCTCTATTTATAAGACCTTGAAAGTCACAGTGCGGTGAGAGCTACAGAATTCAAAAAATACCAAGTCGTACAAGTATACCTATCTATACACACAATATTGCTTCATTTCTACATTGAAAGGCAGCTCAAGTCGTTTTTTGTGTACATACATACATTAGACCTCATGCTTCGGAAAACATAGAGCTGATAACTGATTGTACACATAAAAAAATAAGGTCTTAGCAGTCATTGCAACCGACGACGATGATGATGAGAAATAAGTCTAGTTATGACTTCTTATTGCTGTGTGTGTGCCAAAGGAGCTCTGTATCAATAAATAATTCCAGTAAAAAAAAATCGGTCATACAGTCTGTTACAGTCCCACAGGTGAAGAGGATGAAATGAAATATCTTCAAGGACATTATTACTTTGGCTAATGTCAAACGTGTCTACGGGAAGCAATATTTTCAACGTTAAGCAATATTTTCCTGGGGGGTAAAGAAGTACATAATTGTAAGCTTACAATTAATTCCTCTTTGGACATAATTGGCTATTACTACCACTCTTCCTCCTGGTCGATAATGTCTATCGACATTGTAAACATTTTGTAACCATTTAAGAAGGATTACATATGATTACATATGTATATCAACCCTTAACCAGGTCTTACAAAATAGCATGAAAGAGGCTCTATTTTATTTAATTTTTCCATCCATGTAATGTAGATGTAGTAGCCGCAAGTAAACAAAAGTTTTTGCTCTTCTGTACTTAATGTGTATCAGCGTTTTTTTTTTTTTTTTTTGTTTTAGTTTTAACCTCTAGAATTTGTGTTTGTTATAGTTAAGCAGGACTTACCAGAAAGAAGTGAAAACAACAATAAATCTCTGGTGCATATGATAAGGAGACTGAAAAGGAGGTAAAGCGGCTTATGTACGAGTATGGTATCTACAGAAATTTGTTACTCCTCATTGTGGGGATGTATCACAGTAGGCTTTTTACTCGGTTTGGTTTAATTTTACTTTTACACTTAATTAAATATGTATACCAGGAAAATGGATAGAGAAATATACGCTTCAATGCATTAATTCACTTGGACTGCGATTTCAATTTGCTTATGCTAATGAAACAACATCGCGAATTTGAACAGAAACAAGGCTCAAATTGTATTTATTTACTTCTTATTTTTATTTTTTTAGCAACCGAATTAACATTTTACTCATCGCTACCACGCTTCAAACTCTTTCAGTACGAATACCAGATAATTTAGATAACAGTGATTTCCTCAGGAGTTGTCAGGCATCAAATGCGCTTCAGTACTGCGAAATGTATTGAATAAGACATATGTGAAATGCGTCGGCACGTACCGTTTTTACCTTCTCACTGCAACCCACAATGTGCACCAGTACCCAGAAGCGACGAGGGTGGTTGAAATCGGGTTGCTAATAACTATTATTTTCTCTGTTTGTTTATCTTTCAACGTTGAAACACTTGAAGCATTCAATTTAATCTTGGTATCAAAAAATGCATTGCCAATTTTGAATGCATTTATGCACGTACCAATTTTGACGGCATATTTCCAGCCAATTTTAAATTTTATCAGAAACGCTGTATCCACGTTAAAGTTCAAAATCTTGAAAGTAATGGATTGCCATGAATGTGATCCATTCACAAGTGAGACTTAGTGAGTTAAAGAATACAGATACTCGTACATCATTGAAGTTGCTTTTGTATCTGGAACAAAGAAATCAGCAAATGCATTTTCTGCGAATGAAGGTGAATATTCCGAGGCAAGGAACTAATATTTGTTGGTTATTATAGATTCAGTTATGGCATTTAACAGGTTTTAACATGAATAGCTGGAAATTGCTGTACCGACTTCCATCACATTTATACTAAAATGTTGGATACAAAACATTGCAGTAAATGAGAATTTTGTAAGGCCTGTGGTTTTTTTCAAATTTCGAACTGAAGCAGTAGGTATATAAAAATAATTAAATCGTCTTTAATTAATTTGCCTTTTTCTACGAAATGAACCTGTGAGAGATAGACACTGTAATTTTCTGCTGCAAATGATAAAGCTATCATAACCTGAACTCCTAAAAAGTTTTAACTCCTTCTCCATATGTGACGAAAATTAAGTGCGCGAACAAGTAAGCAGAATATTTGTGCACCTTTTCTTACGTTTAAAGAAGTTAAATGCTACCACCCTCACTCACATAGACACTGAATGTGATTTTCAAATTATTTCAAAAGCCTAAGAGATTATAACCACCAGTATTGAATTAGATATGTCGCTCCATTATACTACATTTATAGGCGAAAGAAATTGTTTCCTTCTCTTGCAAGCTACCTACATACCTAGCATATGTGGCAGCCGCAAATCATGAGGATAACTTTTAATTAATTGACGGCTGAATGCTTCCCCTCATTAAGGATTGTGTGCGATGACTACTTAATGGCATATTTAATACATACTCCTATATCTTTCCTCTCATTGAATTCCTGAGGTTTAATATCCTTTGAACTTATTGCCTTGTTAAGGATACATTTTATTACCAGGGATCATGCTATTAATTTCGATCCATTTGTGCTGGTTTTGGCTCTCGCATTTATAAATATGTGGACAATAGGTGTCGCGTTATAAAATTGTTTTATTCAGTGTGATAAAATTTAACAATTATATTGTTAAAAGTAAGAGGAAAAAATGTTGTCTGAAGGGAAGATAACCTTATACAAAATAAATAAGAAAACAAAAATAAAATGTTTAAAAGAAACAAAAACGGATTGAAAAAAAAACCTTTAAAAGACAGAAAAGAAACAAATTTTACGATAATTAACAGAAAAAATTTAGCAAAGTTTAGAGACTCACATGCATGCATGTGCAATCGGTGATGGTAACCGTTTTTTTCATTGATGCTCATAATGGACGATTAAGAAAATCTAAAAGATAATTTAGATGTAAGCTTTGAATAAAATCGTCATCTCTATATCCGCGTAATAGCCATTTTTCACAAATCTGCTAGTAAATAAAGTACCGTTCGAATTTTAAGTGAAAAACTGAGTAGGCAGTCATATTGTAAACATCAATTTTACCTTTTTTTTTTTAAAGTAATAGCCATTTTTGAGAAAATTGCACATTTCCAAAATTGGCCATTTGTAAAGTGCCGTTAATTTTGGTGTTAGAATGGAAATATTTTTCGCAACGAATTTACTACGAAATGTGATCCCACAGACCTTGGATATGAAGTTTCAAGAAAATCCGTTCAGCCGTTTACACTGCAGTCTTGAGTACAAATAACAGACGGACAGACAGAATTGAGATAACTACTTTTTTCAGTTTGATCAAATTAGTTACCGCCGTTATCGAAAAAATCTCTTTTTTTCATTATTGATTATCTTTTTTCCATTCGTGAAGTACCGTTTATTTTGGGGTTAGAATGAAAATTTCAATTTCGCCTCGAATTGTGATCCTACTGATCCTAAATATGAAGCTGGCTGCAGTCGACCATACATACAGACATATATTGCATGTGATAAATATTACTTAAATATGGATTTTAAATAAGATCGTCCGAGTCATATTAGAAAACGAGCCAATTTTTGAAAACCGGTCAATAAGTAAAGTACCTTTATATTTTTTTTCTGTCAAAAACGTGGTACACCATCATATATGAAATTTGATCAAAATCGGAAGAACCGTTTTCGACTTCTTTCAGAATCGGTGGTTAGAATGAAAATCCTGATTTCGCTTCGAATTGTTCACCCAGTGACCTACACATGAAGAGAATCCCTCCAGCCATATAGGCTGCAGTCGGTCATGCATACAGCCAGACCGACAGAATTGAGAGAAGCACTTTTTTAAGTTTCTCCATCATAGTAATATCAAGTTTGATCAAAATCACGAGATCGACAATTTTAAGGAAATCAATATTTGCTCTTGTAGGTACGTACAAGCAAATAATCATTGTGTCTAAATAATATTTGGTTTATTTGAAATGTACAGATGCTTTTGCAAATTTTATCATTTTAGCTCCTGTCACCCCTACCTACTCGTACAGCTAAAATAATTATCCAAATAATTTACTCTTCTTTAAAGCCAAATCCTCAATGACCAGAAATGTAATTTAGGTACAAAAAATATGTATTCTCGAATATTTATAATAAATATATACATATCCTCCACAGTAAAATTACCACGTAGGTATGTAACCCCATAAATCTGCTTTGAAATTTTAGTTTCTAAATAAGTTGTACATTTGTTAAGTCACAAACACACGCCCACATATGATACGATTTACGAGTATATTTCAAAAACCACCAAATCGACAAAGCGCAAAACCAATAATCAGGGTAAAATTACTTTAGTATCTAACTAGTTTAAAAATAAAAAGAAGGAAAAGTCAAACTTTTATAAAACTACTCAGTACGCAAACATTTGCCAGAAAAACGAAAATAAAATGAAAACTTTATCCAACTTTAACCATTGTGGTGGGAATCCTATAAAATACTTTCGGCTGCAAATTTAGCCGCATGGATATACTTTAATGGATGTTAAAATATCGACTACTTTTAAGGCAGCATTGGAAGACGAAAAAAGTTTTAAACTTGATTTAATTTCTGATGAAAAAAAGGAAAACAATTCCAATTAACAATTCGTATGCGCTAGTCGTTCCATGGCAGTAATCTTAGCAATCTCTTGACATTATGAAAAATCAGGAACTGTTTGAATTGGCAATGTATTTTCTATCTTGTATCGATATCCATTCGATATTCTTTTGTTGTTGAGACTATTATGATTCCATTTGTCTGTTCTTTTGTGGGGGACGGACTCCTCTACATATGTTTGTATTAACAGTAACTAGAACGATGACGACGATGCTTAGAGATGTAAACACAATAGATGCCTCTAAAGCGGCTGATTCTTAGGCCTCTGACCAGGAGAGGGTTATTTGCAGGCGTCCTTCCGTCACCTTGTCAAAAGCCGAATAGTATTGCTTTTGAGGCATCTAGTATAGGAGATGACAATAATCGATTTTCGAATTGCTATTCATTTTTTTTTCCCTTTGTTTCGGAAGAGGTTAGGTCCCCTAAAGATGTCATAAATGTCCCTCAATAATATGAATTAAATATTTATCGTACGATTTTATGGGCTGACTCTAAATTTAATAGTTTTTTTTTGTTACATTTGTAGGCGAAAGAGTTCAACCACAAAAAATACTTTTTTCCACAGAAAATTACAGGAATATGGACTTGAAATGGTTTTATTGACGTCATGGTAGTTATACTCTTTTACAAGCTTTAATGTAACTAAAATGGACAAGAGAACTGTCGGATATTTTTAGAAAGACATAACTACCAGTAGAGCTCTGAAGAGACATAGAGGGTTTTAATCGCCGTGAAGAGCGCACGCAAATTCCGTAAAACGTAACGTAAGAAAAAAAATACGAACCTAGTTTTCCCTTAAAGTGTCGGGCGAGATAGTGATTCTTTTAAAGTATAAACAAAAACAGTGGAAAACAGTGATTTAATAAACAATCGCGCTCCAGAATATATTATATATAATTATATATACTATTTTGAAAATAAAACAAGATTGCCAAATCATGTCTAATATTTCAAGAGATATAGGCGATAATATACCTATTACAACCACAAATTCTGATACTAATCAAATCAACAGCAGTAATTGGACTACTGTCGTCACAAACCTCAAGCATGCTGCAAATAATTATGCCAGCAAAAATAGAAGGGGACATTTTGCAGACGATACCGAATCTTCTGTTCAATCTAATTTGGCGAATAATCTGCTTGCCATTCTTTCTTTCGGAGTTAAGTTCATCATCATATTCTTCAATATTACCTGAAAGCAAGAAATCGAAAAAAAGGCGCGAACACAAACCTCATAGATGGGCAAAACGACAGTACGCCAAAAGATGAACAACTTTCTAATGACAACTCAAATCAATCTGTAAGCAATACATTTTTCTGTCCACCCACATTTATATTTGGTGCGAATTGTAATTTAATAAGCAATGTACATATATATTAAAACTGGCAGCCTCTGAATGTAAAGTTGATAAACTAGATCATAAAATTGTTAATCTAGGTTATAGGAAAACCAAAGTTTACGTAGATAAAGCAAATGTTCATAGATTAGTTATTGAAAAAATTCGTGGAACAGGTATTGGAGCTTTGTCTTTCTCTCCTAAAGAAACTAAGCGGGCATCTACATATGTTACTAAAGGGTGTTGATGGTGATACACTCGTGGAAGTACTAATGCATGCGTTAAATGAAGCTGTTCCAAATGTCAAAATTAGCAAAATATCTCCTTTCACTACAGTCAATTCCATTGAATCAAAGACGAAACTAAATATTTTTGTAATTCAATTAGAAATTGGAGAAACCCCAAAAGCTCATATAAGGTATTTGCTTCACCAACGAGTTTATTGGGACAAAAAGCTTAACAAAACAATCATTAGATGCTATCGGTGTCAAAGGTTTGCACACACTGGCGAATGTTGTGCTTATAACAGCCTATGCGTACTATGTGGTGAATCTCATGATTCAGGAATTTGTACTGATTCTAATAGGGCTCTTAAAGAGAAAAATCAAGAATTTCTTATACCAAAATGTGTCAATTGTGATTTTGTAGGACATGGTGCTAATAATAAGGACTGTCTCTTCTTTATAAAGTATAATGACAAACACCAAATGTTGTCTCAAAAAGCTAAATATCTAGCAAATAGAAGTAGAATACAAGTGCAGGACACAATTAATGCATTTATTAATAATAACTTTTCTTACGCCGATATGGGAAATAACCATACCCACTACGTAACCTAAAAAACTCAGCAGACTATTGTCAATACTCAATTGCCAAAAGCTCAGCCTATTGAGATGAATTCTAAATCAAATAGCATCAATGATTATAGAAATAAAAAGAAATATGACCTATTTTATCATAAGAAATGACGATGCGAGAGGAGCTGGCATCGTTCTTGATGAGAAATTTAAGCTGCAAAAAGTTCCTTTCAATTTGTCTAGGTGCTTTAAGTTGTCAAAACGATACGGGAACAATGAAACGAATACTCATTGGAAGTATTTACATACCATCGTCAGCTGGTCAAAACCTTACCAGTGAACTCGATAGGCTGTGTAGTATTGCAAACACCGACATCAAAATTGGGGTGATATAACTACCAATGCCAATGGAAGATTAGTAAGCAATTGGTTTTATAATGGTTCATTTCTTCAGTTTGATTTAATATCTCCTTACAGTCCGTCGTTCATTAGATCCTCTTCAGTTTTGGACCTTTTTATAATATCCTGTTCATTGAATGCTATGCAAAATGATGGTGGATTTTGTGAAACATTCCTCACACCTTCTGGCCATTTCGGAATAGAGAGCTTGCTAAATATCTTCATCATTTTTCCTATACTAAAACCACAAAAATACTATATTTCTTTTAAAAACACTAATTGGGATGTATTTAGAACCCAATTCCACTCTAGTTTATCAAAGTTAAACAGTCGTACTGAAAGAAATATTTCTAACTCTGAAATAGATAATGCGATAAATGAGTTGAATGGCAAAATTATTTTGTGTATTTCAAGCACAGTAAAATATCCACACAAACTAATAACGTTATAAAAATTCGATCCATCTGGCTGAGAAAACTTAAAAGCATTTATCACCGTCATTTTAAAGGTTTGAACCGGGAGTGTGTAGAACTTACATAATTCCATGATATAATGCTTAAGTAAGATAATCAAAGAAAAGTGAAAATAAACAGCGACAAAGCGTTCTGAGAGCGTTTGCATAAAATAAGAACTTCCCAGCAAACCTTTAAGGAAATCGATCGGATAACTGGAAGGAAATACTTTGAGATAGATATTGTTGAAGATATTCTCAATTATAATGGTCAAGAGTTAACTGATATTGAGTCTAAGCTTAATATTTTTAAAGATGTACATATATTCAAACAGATATCTTGAAAAAACACCTAGTTTTGACCAAAACTTGACTAACCGAATACTGCAAATAGTCACCGATTTTAAAAAGTCACTAGAAAACTTGTAACTGACATCCTTTTCCCCGAATATCACTGTGTTTAGTCAATTGTCTTCTCCATTCACTACACCAAATAAAATTAATCTTCAAAGAATTAATATAAAAAACAAAAGGTCACATGGTCTAGACCAGATTGCCAATTTTGTGCTGCGAAAATGTCCGCATTCATTAGACATTACACTTTTGGTCATATCTAACCATTGCATAAACAATGGTTATTTTCCCATAGTCTGGAAAAAGTAAAAGATCTTAGCCATAGCCAAAAATGCACGAGGGATGTAAAGGAATTTCATCCTATTTCATTGCTCTCCAATGTAGGAAAATTATTTGAGCGTGTTCCAGCAGAAACCCTAGATAATTATTGAGAGGACATGAATATCATTCCAAATAATCAGTTTGGTTTCAGAAAGGGACATTTGACGGAGCACGCCTCCTTACTTCTACGCAACAAGATACATAACCTGAGACAAAGAAAAAGTACTGTTGCATTAGACATAGACCTACAGGCGGCTTTTGATTCTATTTGGCATATGGGACTGATTTTTAAGTTATTAAATCTTAACTTTCCTGTTCCTACCACTCGAATGACCGTTAGCTTTTTAGGTTCAAGAAACGCCTGGTTTAGAAGTATCTGATGAATTTCCTTTCGGGTATTCCCCAAGGATCTATACTTGGACCCAAGTTATTCAATATATTTCTCCAAGACTTTGATTTTAATGATCCGATTGCGAATGAGCCCGGAGATATTTTGTATGCAGACACCATCCTCCTAGCTAGTGATGCGAGACCTCATGTTGCTCTAAATAAAGTCAGAAACTCTATATGCACTTTAGTTTCCCATCTAAGCTCTTGGGGCCTAAATATAAATACAGCAAAATGTGGATTGACTTGTTTTAGAAATGCCTACGGAAAAGGACACCGATTAGCTGTAAAGGAAAGTAGAACTCATTCTTTACATATTCTTAACGCACGAATACCTCTTAAAACAGAGACGAAGTACTTGGTCATTAATTTGCAAAATAGATTTACATTTAACAAACACACAAAAAAAGTTTTAAATAAATAAAGCTAAAGCAGCTACGTCCATGTTGAACTAATTGCTCTCTTCCAAACATCTGACACAAAATACTAAACTGTTACTATATAAAACACTAATTAGACCGATCATAATATACTGCTTTAGCTCTTGGTTTATCATATCGCCTACGGTAGAGAACTAAATGGAAGCTTTTGAAAGACAAATGTTAAGACTTTGTAGTGATAAATTCCGAAAACTAAATAGAAAATGGTTCTCTAATAAGGGTAGTGTCGCTTATGGCTTACATGACCCATATCTTGCAGAAAACACTGCAAGGCGCTGCTTCCCACCCTAACACGCTCATTAAAACATTGTGGGATGCAAATGCGAATGAAAGTGTATTCGATCATTATTACCTATCGCCTTTCAATCCGATGGATACTACGAGTACCTTTTACCTTTTTATGAGAAAGCTTCATTGCCTAACTGAAGAGGATAATTGTTTAATAAGAACAACATTTTATAATAGCTTGTGACTTGTCCCTATATGCAACGCTATGTAATCGAACTAAGTCAGAAAATAAAACTCATACATCGCTCTTTCCACCTAGATTTAAGTAAAAGTACTTTGTTGTTTAGTTCTAGTCTTTAATTATAAGTCGACCCATTTTTTTTTTATTATTTAATTTGCGTGCGGCAAAGGGGATATGAATACCCTTATATTATTACAGGGCACGGGCGTTGTGTAGATAGTCAGAGAGAGAAAGAAGGAAAGATTTGGTGTAGTGGTTTAAAACTCGGGTGGTATTAAGTTTCAGTGAACTCCAAAGGTGGCGTCCAGATAACTGGGGAGTATTTTTATTTTGCTGTTATTGTAGTTGCTTATGATTCACAGTAGTTTTTTCCGTTCTCCTGATGTCATCATCACGATGAAGTTGCATTTTAGCCGCATGACCACCCTACTGCGAGTGCTATGCCTTCGCAGTAGAGTTGACATAATCTTTCGCAATTGATCGACTTTTTTATTTGTTTCGTGCGAAATAAATAGATGATTCTTGATATCAGGATTAGAACCGTGGACCTGCAGCGAGGCAAGCGATGATGATACCACTACACCATGGCCACCCTTTCATGTTGGGTCACATAAACCATCAGTAATTCCGCTAACATCAGATAGGAGCGAGCCCATCGACGCGCGGGAGTGATTCGAATCAAAGAATTCATAATCCCATCATATCACTTGTTTTTATAAAAGTAAAAACCGTTAGTTATTACCTCTACTGTAACACTGTCCATAAGAACCAAATTGATAAATTATGACGGAAGCAAGCCCTCAGAGTAATGTATATTTGGATTTGTAATTGAAATTTATTCTTTAGATAAAAAGTATCTGAACTATACGTAAAAGCAATTGATGGGGCAAATAAAATTAATTAAGTTGGCTTGTTTAAAATTAGTGTAATAAAAAAGAAAAAATAACTGTAATTTTATATGAATTGATGAAGGTTTTATGCTCTAATAGCCTTCTCCCTACTGTCTGTAAGAAGGATAAAAATAAATCTAAAATTAAAGACAATAAGGACAATACATCCTTATATTGTATAGGTGTAGGTATATGACCTGCACAAAGTGTCAACTATCCTCCATAACGTGGTTAAGTAAACCTGTAAATTTCAAATTCAGCTGGCCAACCGTTTCACTTCTGTTAACTTTCCACTTTGAACAATATTTGGGAAGACATTCTCTTTGCTTCCCACCTTACAGTGCAGAAAGAGGATTTATAGTTCAAAATGATTTTGTCAGACGAGAGCCGTGTATAGCACCTATACCGATCCTTTTGAAATGTACTTGTTCACTCTACAGCTATTTTGATGAAATCCATTTGTTTATTTGCCTGTGAAAAGTCGCTTGTGGTTAAAAGAAATGAGTACCTGTTCCAAACAGTTAATTTCCATTTGTACTCACATTTTCTTTCAATATGTGTAATTGTTCGAGATTTTTACAAGTAATTAAAGCATCTTTGCCGTGATTATAGTACAGACACTGCTCGCTATTATTCCCTAAGTAAAGCAAAGTCCACCCCAACCCCAGCATCGTAAAACAACTTTAACGTGACGGGAAAGAAGGAAATTCCGCACGACTATCAAATTGGTGCCTAATGTTCAAAAACGCAATGAGAATGTGTATTGGGAGATGATAAAATTCAATCAAAATGCGAACGGATAACTGCTCAATGCTTGGCACTATTTCCCTTAAAAATTTACCGTGTTACACATGTATACACCCATTCACCTCACCGCGGACGAGCATTTTCTCCACAGATAACGATGTGAATAACAATCCTTTACGCTATCGACCGTAAAAGGAAAAGGACAAAAAAAATACACATAAAGAGAAAATCAGTTTCCATACCAGACGCATATGAATAAACTAGCTATGCCACAACCGAGCAAAAAAAAAAAAAGAAAATTCACTTATACAATAATCGGAAGCAATAGCGACAATAAAAAAGGACATTGACGTCGGGAAGAAGGCAAATTTTTTGCCGTAGGTTCACCGCCAAGGAAGATCGAAGCATTGGTACTAAGCGACATCGAAAAATAGAAAAAAAAATGTCCACTCAGATTCAGATATCATTTATGAATACTTTCTATTTTCGGAAATGCAAACAGTTAGGTGCTGGCTTTAAGGCGTTTTGTTTCTCATTTTTTGTTATTATTTGTCTTCCAATGAATTTATTTTCGTGAGGTGCAATCCGTTCCGTAGTCGTGCTTGTCCTTGCTGTATTTGTCCTCACTCTCAACCTTCTCAAATTCGCATTTAATTTGTGGTTTCTATTTTGGTGGTTCAGTTGCATGAGAACGAGTCCAGGCGCTGGGGTTTTTTTTCACGCTAATATTAAACGGATTCAGATATACATATGATTTTTATTTGTGCACCCTTACCCACTGACAACGATGGGGATGGACATAGAGGAAGTGGATAATTATCATATTTTCATTGGTAATTTTATGGAATTTCGTGGAAACTGCTTTATTTATTTATTTTCTCCTTTAAGTCTTTTTTATGTATGTGGTCCTCTTCAAAGAACAAACATTTTGTACACAACAACAATACAAAGTGAATATTTTATGAGCAAAATTATACGGCTGACAATAAGAAACCATGCGTGTTGGATGGTTAAGGTTACATTTAAAGACCTGCTTGAAAATAACTGACTTAGAAAGGATTTGTTTGTACCTTACTGAATCATATGATGTAAATAATAGCGACAGTAGAAGAACAGTGGGATAAATTGCCACAATTTATTCACATAAGGAATTTTGTAATAATTTGTGTATCGAAAGGATATAGATTTTATTCAATTTACTTATGTCCTAATCGCCATATAAAGCCGACATACTATTTGTAAGCGACGTGTAAAATCCTTTATTTTTATTATTCGGTTTTACGTTGAAAGAACGCAAACAAAACTGTTGGTCCTGATACTCTTCTTGCACTTATAGGTATGTTGTTTATTTGTAAATGTCTCAGTTTGAAATTTAAACAAAAATTTTTTTTTTAAACTCGTTAAAAATCAAAACAAAAAAATGTTGTATATCGGCATTTTTCAAAAAAAACTTGGTAAGCCAATGTAATATATATATATATATATATATATATATATATATATATATATATATATATATAACATATGTCAAATGTTGTTTAAATATTGATTGAGTCATATCGGAGAAATGGCCAATCTTTACGAGCCAGTTAATAAGTATATTACCGTTATACGTATTTTCTACCAAAAATCAAATATTTAATTTATTGAACTTCGTTAGATCCATGTTCTAGCAAATCGTTTTTCTTCAAAATTGGCTGTTAGAATGATTGGGTTAGAATAAAAATTTAGATTTTTTCTCGAATTGTGAACCCACCGAACCCAGGTATGAAGTTTGAAGAAAATCCGTCCAGCCGGTTAACCCGCAGTCATCCTGACCCACATAGTAATGTAAAATTTGGTCAAAATCTGGAGATCGATTTCAGGAAACCAAAACTTGATGAACTTAAAGTCATCCAATTTACAATGTCTCCGTCACTGGGTTATTATTTTTTTTTTTTTTTTTTATTGAAAAGCATATGGTAATGTTAGTAAAATATTACAATCTAGTCCTTAGACTAATAAGCAATTTTGTTTTGACTTAAATAAATAAAGAATAGAAAATTAAAAGTTTAAAGCTTTGAAGCTAACTTATACTATACATGATTATATATGCTGTACTAGTTCAATAGGTTTGATTGTTTTTAGTCTCCTAACTAGGTTTGTGTGGTCCAAGAACGGGGTCGTCTAAGGGTTCGTGTGGTGGTGAAGCCGATCCTCATGCTTTTTAGCGAAATCTGTGTATTTGATTCTGTACGCATTCCACGCCCAGGTCCCTGTGAAGGTCATCGTTCCGAATATAGAAAGGTGCATTTACAATGTTTCTTAGCACCTTGTTTTAAAATTTGAATGTTGCTTTTTTTGGTACAACCCCAAAATTGAATACCATAAGTCCATATGGGTTTTATGACTTGCTTGTAAGGCAAAATTTTGTTATATGTTGATAGACAAGATTGTCTTCCTATCATCCAGTACATCTTTCTGTAGCGAATATCAATCTCCTCTCTTTTTTTCTTGACATGGGCTTTCCATCGAAGTTTTGCATCCAAAGTCATGCCAAGATACTTTGCACAATTTGCGTATGGTATGGCTTGGTTGTTAATATACGCTGGTATATGCTCTACTTTTTTATTTGTGAAATCAACATTTACTGATTTTGATTCGTTTAATCGTATTCACAATTTTCTTGCCCAATTTTGAATATGCGAGATCGCCTCTTGTAGTTTACGAGTTGAGTCCACATTACTTTCCGAAACTGCCATTAAAGCCGTGTCATCAGCAAATGTAGCAATCGAGTTGTATTCTAGTGCTGGAATATCGTGGGTATACAGGAGATATAATATTGACCCAAGAACACTCCCTTGGGGTACACCCGCTTTGGTTTCTTTAAGTTCCGAATATGTGTCTTTCTCTTTTATGCGGAAGTATCTGTTCGAAATATATGATCTTAGAATTTCAGCCTGTTCGTTGGGGTTAATAAACTTTAAAGGACATAGTCCTAAGTGATGCAGAATATTTAAAAAAGGAAATATATAACTAGAATAGTGGTTTAAATCAACTGGGTGCTCTTCGGATTATCTTAGTGTAGTTCGAAATGACTACTTATATGTAAGAGCTGCATTGATCACCGATAAAATAAATCTCTGTATCATCAAATGTCCTGGCTAACAGAAATTTAAGAACTCATTACAGTCGGCTCATTGAAGAGATGAAGGACTGGCACAAGATTCGACTAAGCGACCTCTAAAGATTTATATTTATATGTAGGTTGATCTAACTTATTGGCTTCTTTACAACTTGCTGCGATGATCTACCTATAGTATGATCTACCTTTTTTTTTTTTTTTTATAATTTGCACGTGTTAAAGGGGATATGAATACCCTTATACTAATTTTTAGAACACGTGCGTTTTTGTGGAAAGAGGAAGAGACAGAGAGAAAGAAAGATTGGTGTAGTGGGTTTGAAACTTAGGTGGTATTAAGTTTCTGTAAACTCCAAGGGTGGCTGTCCAGATAACTGGGGAGTATTTTGTTTTGATTTCGCTATTATTGTCGTTGCTTATGATTCACAGTATTTTTTTCCGTCCACCTGATGTCATCATCACGATAAGTTGCATTTTAGCCATATGACTGCCCTACTGCCAGTGTTATGCCTTCACAGTAGAGTTGACTTAGCTTTCGCAATTGATCGACTTTTTTATTTATTTCATGCGAAATAAATAGATGACATCAGGATTCGAACCGTGAATCAATAGCGTGACAAGCGATGATGTTACCACTACACCACGGCCTACCTATAGTCTGATGTTATGGGTAAGCATCTAATTCTCAATGATTTTTACCCTTTTTCTTAATTTTTTCTTTATGAGATTGTCCCTTTTTGCCCATACATTGCAATGACTTTTATCAGCGAAGATCTTAAGTTACAAATCATTAATTGTATGTTGCGTTACGCTAACAAGTTTATTATTATATAACTTGCATTACGACAAAAAGCTATTGAATAAGTAATTATTGTTGCTAGGTCTGACATCTGTCTGCCTGTATGAACACGTTAATCTCACGCTTATTCCTTAGTATCCATTTTAAAGGGCATGCATGACTTACTGACTGACTCAAATATAAGCTCAAGCGTACATATTCAAAGATATGCTATGCGATTCAAAGATATGTAATTACTATTTTTAGACCTCATTTTAACATTTTAAATCATTTTGTTATGAACGAAATCCACGAAATAATAACAGTCAGATAAGAAATAGTTTTCTATATCAAAATATTTTCTTTATAGAAATCGATTAGTTTTTTTATTTGATTCGTTAAAAAAAAACATATATTTTTTTTTTTAAGGAGCTTGGCCACGCCCAAATGTCATGTAGGCACTGCGACCAGAGAGATCTATTGTGCCAGAGACCACTATTTAGGGCAGCAGTACTTCAAATTTCCTTATGAAAGCTATGATTACGGCTGCGGAGGAGTTCCTTAGGTCTAATCGAGATAGAAAAGGGTTGGGCAGCTATTTTAGCTTGTCTGAGGCCTTGGGAGTTATTTCAGTGGGAGATGCACATGTTGCGTTCCCAATTGTTTAGTGTTATTTTGAATGCAGAATCAGATATTCCGCAAAAGGGTTCAGGTCCAATGAACAACTCAGAAGAACCTTTTCTGGCTGGCAGATCTGCAGTTTCATTGCCTTCAACACCTACATGACCCGGTACCCACCACAATTTCACTTTATTGTATTGGGCCAAATTTTGTAAACTGTCGAAGCAGCTTAGAATTGGCTCTAGGACTCTTAGCATAGTTAGCATAGTTGCTGTTTGGGAATCTAAATCTATATATCTAGAATTGTTTAAACTTAAATTATATTTTCTAAACTAAAAACCTGACATAATGTTGTATACCCTATGGCTCGACTGAGCTTTCTGTATTCTTTAAATTCTAATGCTTTTTTTTGCTCGCATATGCAAGTGCCGTTGGTCATCACCAACGTTAACTTAGATGGTGTATCAACTATGCTTGTTCTCACTAACAAGCATAGTTCAATTACCGTTCAATCTCTTTATTTTTTGCAATTTGCAATTGCACTTGCGATGTAATTTCGGTTTATTCTTTCACTTTTGTTCTAGCAGCCACCCAGTCAACATCTCGATTTCCTTTTGTTTTTTCCTAAGCCAGCGAACCATCTGGTAATTGATTTGTAAGCAAGTACAAAATAAAGTTTGTAAAGTTTTTTAGTTTTATCTTTTATTGCTTAACAGTTGCCTTCCAAAAAAACATGTTAATATTTGCACAGAATTTGTTGTTCTTTATTTTTATCAAGAAAGTATAAAAAATGCAGCTCCTTATGCACATAGTATGTACATATATACATCGTAGAAAAAAAAAGTTTAGATGCCACTCCATTACAATTTAGAATAAAAATTAATAAATTCAATACATTTTGAAATAGTGAAACATAAAATAAAAATAAAAAAGAATTTGTAGCAGAAAGTTGTAGGCAAGGGCGGATCCAGGATTTATTTCTGGGAGGGGCGCAAAGGCCAGATAGGTAAAGAGTGTACCCCATAGTATTCTAATTGATAGATCTAAAAACAATTTGAAAAAGGCAGAGTTTTTTGCTGAGCACATGGCAAAAGTATTTCAGTCCAATGAAAGACCAAATGAGGAAATTTGACCAAGAGGAATACAAAGGAGTGTTGAAATCCCTCCAGTCACACGAAATTAAATCGAAATTTTTATTCGGAAAGACCTACAACCGAATCTCCTGGTAATGATCTGATTACTGCGGAGTTGATGCAAAAGTCGCCTCAAGGAACAATTTGTAAGCTAACAGCGATAATGTTTGAGACTCAAGTATGTTCCTTGCTATTGGAAAGTCGTTCAGTCATCAGTTTGGGTTCAAAGGGAAACACTCAACCATTGAGCAGGTTCATAGAATAACCGATTAGAAAGCTATTTAAGATAAAATGGTGTACTCAGCCATATTCTTAGACGTTGCTTAAGCGTTTGACAAGGTATGCCATGCTGGATTGCTATACAAACTCAGATTACTCTTCCCCAACGAATATACGACAATGCTGGAGTCATTATTCCTGCCTTAAAGAAGTTAAAGCTGCCTGCCTTAAAGAAGTTAAAGCCGGAGTACCTCAAGGAAGTATATTAGGCCCAATATTATATCTACTCTTTACGAGTGACCTACCAGTCCGTTCAAGTAGTACAATAGCCGCATTCGCCGATGACACAGTAATACTTGCAATAGAGAAAAGCGAAGAATCAACCAGAATCCTTCAAAGTGCTATAGATACTGTAGTCAAATGGACCAAAAAGTGGCGCATAAATCTCAACAGTACTAAATTATTTCACGTTAACTTCACCAATAAAAAGATTCAACGGCTTCTGATTACCATCTCTGGAACACAAATCCCCTACTGCAACACAGCAAAATATCTAGGAATGAACCTAGATGCCAAACTTGAACGGAAAGAGCACTTGAAAAAGAAAAGAGAACATTAAATTGAGAAAAATGTACTGGCTTATTGGTAGAAGATTACGCTTATCTATACATCATAAACTGTTATTGTGTAAACAAATACTAAGACCCGTATGGACGTACGGAATTCAGCTATGAGAATGTACTTGTACGACTAAAAATAATATCGAAATAATACAATGATTTTAAAATAAAGTATTGAAAGGCATAGTAAATGCAGCATGGTATATAAGGAACATAGACCTTTATCGAGATCTTAATCTGAAGACTGTAGAAGATACCATTGCAGATTTTTTTTTTTTTTTTTTTTTTTTTTTTTTTTTTCCGAGGGTAGGTAAAAAATCTTCATGAAGACACTATGAGGATCGGTAGCGCGTGCTCATAGTAGTGTGAGATTTTTACTCACTAAAAAAACCTCCCTTCGTGATAAATTTCTTTGATTACATACTACAACTAAGTTTTGACTTATCCAGAAGTTTTTCTTTCACGTATCGAGATCGTTTGGCAGGTCCCTTTCCATTGAAAGTTCCTGCTTGTTCCGCAAATTAGGCGCGGTTTCTTGCTATCGCGTTAAATCGAAAGGTTTAGTCCTTTGTAGACGACGCAGTAGATTCCTCTCATCTAGAATTCGAAGGACTTCATTGTTAACGTGTCCTTGTAATCTGTCTTTATGCTTACGCGCGAAGTTTTTGATTTCATATTCGACTGTCGCAATTCCTAAATCTCTATGGATATCGCTATTTCTAATAAACCACGGTGCATTAACTATTGATCTTAGCACTTTATTTTCAAAAGTTTGTAAAATATTGACATTACTTATTTTGGTACAACCCCAAAGTTGTATTCCATATGTCCATATCGGCTTTAGCACTTGCTTGTATAAAAGCAGTTTGTTCTCTATATTAAGCTTGGAATGTTTTCCAAGTAACCAGTACATTTCTCTGTATTTGGTTTCTAGTTCTTTACGTTTTTTCTTCACGTGCGATTTCCACTTCAGCTTAGCATCAAGTGTCATTCCAAGATACTTAGCCTCGTTTGCAAACGGAATTTGAACCGAGTTTGAAAAGATGGGCAAATTATTTATTTTCTTATAAGTAAAATTGACATGAACAGATTTGTTTTCGTTTAAAGCTAGTCGCCAAATCTTTGTCCATTCATTTACTTTATTCAATGCTTCTTGCAATTTTTCAGTCGATTCTTCGATCGTTTTACCCGTTGCCAGGATGGCAGTGTCATCGGCAAATGTAGCTAAGACGGTGCCTTCTTCTTGCGGTATATCGCGAGTATATAATAGGTACAAAAGCGGTCCAAGGACACTTCCCTGCGGCACCCCAGCCCTTATTTCTTTAAATTCCGAATATTCGTTTCCGTGTTTGACTCGGAAAAGTCGATTCATCAAGTATTTTTCTAGAATATTATATAAGTGTTCCGGCAGAACTTGTCGTAATTTATATTTCAAGCCTTCATGCCAGACCTTGTCAAAAGCTTGAGAAACATCAAGGAATATGCTCGAGCAAATCTTTTTTTCTTCGTAAGCTTTTTCAATTAAATCAGTTATTCTATGCACTTGGTCTATTGTTGAGTGCTTGGTTCTAAACCCAAACTGGTGATTGGGAATAAGAGATCCTTCTTCTATAACCGGCTGTAATCGCTTAAGTACTATTCTTTCGAAAACTTTAGACATAATCGGCAGCAGCGAAATAGGTCTATACGATTTTTTATCATTCGGTGGTTTTCCTGGCTTCAGAATCATTATTACTTCCGCGACTTTCCATTGACTCGGAACAAATTCTAATCTTATCGCTGCGTTTATAATGTAAAGAAACTTAACTAACGCTTTTCTAGGTAACGATTTAAGAAGCTCTCCTGTGATTAGGTCGTATCCAGGAGCTTTATTCGGTTTCAGTTTCTTTATTTCTTGTTGAAGTTCGGTCAGCCTTGCATTTCTTACTGTGTAATTGTGAAATGCTATATCCGACGCATTATCATTTTCAGCAAGCGCTTGCCCATCAAATGGTTTAAATGTTTCTTCTAAATGGGCGGCAAAGACTTCTGCTTTGTCTTTATCATTCTTGGCCCATTCGTTGTCATTTTTCTTGATTGGGGCCGCTTGTATTTTCGGTTTTTTAATGCCTTTTATAGCTTTCCAGAGCGAATAATTGGAATCTTTGTCCGCTGTTAAGCTTTCAATGCTGGTTTGTATTGTCCGGTTTTTAAAATCAATAATGGCCTTTTTTAGCAAGTTACACAAGCGATTCAAATGCGATTTATGTTGCAGAGCACGAGTTTGTTGCCATTTTTTACGCGCTTTTCTCTTCTCCCTTACCATTTCTTTTATTTCCGGTGGATATTTTTGGGCATGATTGATTGGCGTTTTCCTTTGATAGGGAGTATTTTTCCACGCGGCGCGCTGCAGAACTTCAACAAAACGATCAATTTCGATTTCGAGTTCAGAAAACGTCCTAAGTGATACTCTCAGTTCGGTATGTTCTTCAACGTCTTTTTTAAAGCCTTCCCAATCAGTTTTTCTGCTAGTTAGTCTAGCAGGTACATCTTTTTTAATTAGGCGTTCGCTCATCGTTAGAATGATAGGGGAATGATCGGAAGAGAGATCAAAACTTTCATCAATTTTAATACATTTGTCTGGTATTCCTTTTACAACAAAGAAATCGATCAGATCGGGTATTTTGTTGTTATCAGTCGGCCAATATGTTGGTTTACCAGTCGAGTGAAAGTCGCATCTGTGTTGCATGCAGGCGTTGTAAAGTGCTTTGCCTTTTTGTGAGACACATCTTGAACCCCAGAAGGTGTGTTTTGCATTAAAATCACCGCCAATAATAAAATTCGGTCCAAGAGAGTTGAAAATATTTGTAAAATCATTTTTTTCAAGCCTGCAACGCAGTGGACAATAAATAGACGAGACATTGAAAGAGTAATGTCCATTTTTCACGCGTACAGTGCTCACTTGCATTGTTTCAAGCTCTATCATAATCTCTTCAGAGTGTTCGATGCAATCTTTTATGATTAAAGACGATCCGCCTCTGGCTCTTTCCGACGGGTGATAAGTGTGATAGGTACTGTATCCAGTAATGTTTACACGCGATAGTTTCGTCAGGTGAGTTTCACAGATCAAATATATGTCAATGTCATTTTCCCGTAGAAATATTTCTAGCTCTTCTAGTCTTTGTATGAGACCGTTGGCGTTCCATGCAACAATTTTAAGAAGTTTCGTCATGTTCGTTTTGAAATGCTCCTATTGTTAAGCTTATATTCAAGCTTCTCCAACCTGTCGACAATTAGCGTGTTTGTTTTTGTTTGCTCCTCAAGCCTCGCAAGGATCATAGAAAAGACGTGAGATACGGGGTTTTCCGAATTATCAGTGTTCGTTTTTATTGATGTTGATGCTTGAGCACGCGTCTGCATGTCAGAATCTGATGGCTTTTCTTTAGGCGCTTTTACCTTAACGCGGTGTGGAATTTGATCGGTGTTTGATGTCGCAGCTTGAGCGTACGTAAGCGCGCCAGGGTCGGCTCGGTTGTCTCTAGTCACCTTTCTTGCAGCAGTTTTCGACTTTTCCTTATTTACCGGTTTTGAAGGTGGGTTTTCCGGCTTCATAAGTCGATCTCTTCTTTTTTGTAATTCTTTGGCTACTTCACAGCCTCTGTAATTAGCCGGATGCTTACCATTGCAGTTAATACACGCTGCAGGGTTTTTTTTGTTTACACCACACTCTTGACTAAGATGTTTACCGGCGCATTTGACACATCGCGGTTCTTTTCGGCAATATGTTTGCGTATGGTTGAATTCTTGGCATCGCTTGCACTGAGGTATCAACCTTGTATTCTTGCGCATGGGTTCGATTTTGACTACGACATTCAGAATTGTTCTTATTTCGTAAATCTTTTCTAAACTCTCAGCCTTATCAAAGGTTAGCATAAAAAGAGGAAGCTCGCGCTTAACCATCGTTTCCTCGCCTTCCAATTTTTGCTTTTCCCGTTTAATTAAGTTTACCGCATCGACGATTTTAAAGTTTTTGTTCTTCAAATCGTGAACAACGTCTTCCTTTCGGCATGAGGCATGAAGTCCTCTAGCTACGACTCGTATCGGTCTTTCAGATTTATTTTCATAAGTATACCACTGGATTTTTTCAGTATTCAGTTTATTAGATACTGAGCGGTAACTGTCTGAGTCCTTTACGTTTACTTTCCATTTGTTGTTGTTGAGCGATGTTACTTCAAAATCGGATAGCAACAAAGGCTTGAGAAAAGAATACAGTTTATTATAGTCTGCAATTCCGATCACGTATATTGGTGGCGGTGGTCGTACCTTATTTCGTGGATTTTCTTCGGCACGCGTGATTATTTTGTCAGGCTGTTCTTTACCTTCTCGTTTATTTTGCGTGTTTTCTTGCCTCGTTAACATTTCGGGCGAAGAGCCAGCTTTTCGTTTTTTGACAGGCCGTTTTTTTTAGAATCCAATTGGTTTTCCGACTTAGTTCTTCATCATCCGTTTTATAATCCGTGTTATCGGGGACGATTGAACTCGCAGCAGACTCATTACGAGGTTTCGATGTATCATTAAATGCTTTATTTTCTGCTTTAAGTACATTTAATTCCTTTCTTAGTTCTTCGCAGAGAAGTTCCATTTTACTTAGCCTGGTCCGGAGTTCCATATTTTCGTCCGTTAGGCTTTGAATTTTCGCTGAAGTCCGTTGTTCGTGCGCCGACACTATCGATGTCGCCGGACTTCTAGTTCCGCACGTTTTCATGGTAGATCTTGATGTTGGAGATCTAACTACCCTAGTACCTTTTTTAACCATTGCAGATTACGCAGGAGTTCATAACCAAAGACTGAGACGACACATAATTTAGAAGCAGTGAAGGTCACAGATACGAACGGACTTACTAGAAGACTGAAGCACATCAAACCACATGACTTAATTGCTGATAATTAAAACAACGATGAAATGTCTTGTAATTTTGTATATAATGTTATATTATGCTTTCAAATATATATATATATATATATATATATTTTTTTATAATCTGTACGCGCCGAAGGGGATAGGAATACCCTTAAACTGTTTCACGGCACGGGCGCCAGGGAAAAGGGGTAAGAGGAACAGAGGAGGAGCATGTGCACGTTGGCTTTGAATGTTTGAAGGTTGTAGTGATGGGGAAATACAGAGCCTGGTAGATCATTCCACATTCGTCTTGTTCGGCTTATAAATTAATCCCTATATTTGACAGTACGACCAAAGTTTGGCTTTAGAGTAAACTGATGTGCATTCGAAGCATGTCGCGTATTGCGGGTGAAATTTTGAAGGGGAGGAATGCAACTGGCTATTTCGCTGGAGCATTTTTTATAAAAAAAAACGATAAAACAGGGAGAGACAGGAGACATTTCTCCGATGTTCTTGTGAATGAATGGAATTCATTATGTCTCTATCGCCTACAAATTTTAACGCAATTCTGTACCCTATCAAGAATTTGCAGAACGGTCTTGATATGGGCGTTATATTCCAGCTTAGATCGGCTGAATGTCTTATAAATTGAGGCCAGATCAGACGGGGTAAAATATTTCTTCCACCGTTTAAGGAATCCTAGACTTTTTTTCAGCATTTTTTGCGACCTCGAATATGCGATCGTTCCATCGAAGATGGTTATTAATACACATACCGAGAATGGCAAGTCTTTCGGTTTCAATGATGCAAGTACCATCCATGGACAATGGTTGAGGGTCTTGGCTCCGCTTGAGAGACAGAAGACAGCATTGAGCTTTGGAAGCATTAAATTCCACTCTGTTAGTTGAACCCCATTTAATTATGCTGTCCATGTCGGAATTTAATGTTTTTAACATACGTTGCCGTTTCCCTTCTACAGCCGAAGAGCAAGGACGTGAGTTAGGGAACGAATATGAAAAACTGAGGGTACTGTCATCAGCGAAGGAATGGATTGGATTAGAAGTTGCAGACAAGAAATCATTTATAAAAGTAAAAAAGAGAGTCGCAGACAAAACAGAGCCTTGGGGAACACCAGCATTTATTTGGTGAATTGCAGACTTAAAGCCGTCCAAAACAACTTGAATTGAACGCCTCGAAAGGTAATTTCTAATCCACTGAAGAAGAGACTCATCTGTGTCATATGCACGCATTTTCAACAAAAGTCAAATACCTTTTAAATATCAAGCGCAACCATCAAATATGAACTGCTCGTTATTGTAAACTAGTTGCTCGTTATTGTAAATGTAAACATTTTTATAAAGTTTCAATTAAAAAAAAAAAAAAAAAAATTATCCACAAGCCAGCAAATAAAATCAAATCAATAATTACCCTATCTCTTGCGCTCAGACTCGCATTACCCTCAAAATAATGGGTAGAAGTTTCAGCCAGTATATAAGCAATTTGAGAAGGCAAAAAAAAACAATTCTTTTTAGAACCTATGACGAATTTAAAAGACTATAGCCATTCAAAGAATGCCCATTTGAGAAGGAAAAAAAAAAAACAATTCTTTTTAGAACCTATGAGAAATCTGAAAGACTCAGTCTTAAATCTAGAAATAGTTAAGTTTTTGATACCATTAGATAAACCATTCCCAAGCTTTATGCCCCTAAAAGAAACCCCCGTAAGTTCCTAGTTCAGAGTATAATTTATTTGTGTATTATATATATAATATGTGTATGTATATTCATTATACACATTATGTTCAAGTAAAGGTAGTTCAAGTAAAGTAATGTAAGTAGTAGGATTTAAGTATTAATTAATTTGTATTTTTGATATCGAAGATGTGGATCAGCAAGTTAGAAACTACAGAAGGGAGATCGTTAAAATAAATAGCGAACAAAAGCGGACCAAGAATTGATCCCTGTGATGCACCACTATAGGTATGAAAGAAATTCGACCAAATACTGTGCACGAAAACATGTTGCAACCTTTCGGACATGTAAAGAAATATTAGATTGTAATCAGAACTAAAAAAATTAAATTGTTCCTTAAGCTTTTATTCAAATAATAGCAACATCAATTCGGTTGAAGGTTTTGCTGAAGTCTAGAGTAGAAGAGACACATACCTCTTGTTAGATCTTATCCGTTATAAACGCCGTGGTTATCTCTAAGCCCCGATTGGTTCGTAAAAACGTTTACCCTGTCATCATATTCGATAAATTCCATGATTCTTCATTAACAGCTCACACAGTTTTGGTAAGCACGGAAGGATGCTAATGGGTCTGAAATCAGACAGGGAGTTAGGAATGGATCTTGTAGGTTTCGATATAATCTTAGCCAGTTTCCAGCGTAAAGGCAAACAAAGTTAACACCGCATTCACCGCTCTAAAGATGCGAACTCCAAGAACTAGAAAAATTAATTTCATAACTTTAAGATGTATGTTATCTGAATTGGACTTTAAACTGTTGAGTCCACAGTATAACTCATAATATTACGGACAGAGAATGCATTGGGTCTCTCTGGCATGTTGACGTCCAGTCGAGAGGAAAGATTGTCAGATTTGCAAAGGAAGGCAAAATATTAATTAAGATTATTAAGTTCTGACTGCATGTCTTTCAAGACCAAAAACTTACGAATCTGCTTCCAAAAGTCTTTCTTTGCGGTTATACTATTAAAACACTCATCCCAAAGTGAAATTTTGCCTTCCTATAAAGTTGTGTATTATAAATCTATTTCTGACTTTTGCATACTTCATCCAATTAGCTGCAGAGGATCATTCCGAATAAGCTCTGAAAGCCAAGTCACGAAGAGAAACGGCATTACGTATTGTGGAAGTAAACCAAGGACAGGGGTCAGTCTTAAGAGACTGGATTTTCAACTGAAGAAATTGGCTGAAAATGCCAGTAATAACAGAGTTGAAGAATTCAATTTTCAAATTTCATTACGATGCACGATAAATAAAAACTCTATTTGCCCTAATTGATAGTTTTCGTCAAATTACCAAAACCAATGTCAAGCAGCTGAAGCACACTGGAGTGGACTAGTTAAATGAGAATTATTATTTATTCCCAATGATATGTTAAGCGTCTGTCCAAATGCTTATAAAACGGTTCATTATTGCCACTGAATCGTGCTCAATATACGCACCAACCATAAATTACTGGCATTATCGATGAATGCATCATAAAAGCATAAACTATTACTTACAGAGTGACCCCACTTAAGAAAAGTTGTGCACGACTCTTGAGGTCTTCAATGGATACTCAAGTAAACATCACTCAGAAATAATTAAATTGTAATTTATTCCGTTCATCTTGTAGACATCATAATTTTCAATTGTCTAACAAGCGTTTTACTGTCACTTATCTTGGCGTCCATCTGCAATGCAGACTCTGCATATTTAATTTAATAGTGTGTTTTCTAAAGGACATAAGACCTTTCACCGACATTTTGCATTCGCTATGAAGTGAAGAGAATAATGAAATAAATTTCAAAACGCCAAGCTTATTTTCGCTTTCGTTTGCTTCCTCTTCTTTTAATTAAGTATAATCAAATGAGTAAATTCCATCACATAGTTTCATTGCATAACCAGAAAATAAACTGTGTATTGAATTTATTTTTTTTTGTTCTTTCCTTTATATACTCGTAGGTATACCTGGATTTATCTATCATCAATAGTGCACCGACCAAGCAATCTGGGCATTTGTTAACACTCACTCGCGTTCTTTTTATAATCTCTCCCACGGTGTAAATTAATTTTGATTGATGAATAGCTTTCAACAAAGTAGTCAGCGTTAGGAGTTATGTACATATGTCGTAAAATCGTCCATGAAATTTTATATATCGCCCTAAGCACCACAAGGAAAGTCATAACAGTATTCGGAAAGCGATTAGAAAGGGGATTATTTGTCAGCAACGGAAGAAAGTTTAAGTTAAACGAGTTTGAACTTTGGCACCACTGAGTAAAATTTGGGCTACCGATTTTAATCGAAATTCCAGTGAAATATTAGATTATAGATTGGAAATGGTTTTCAGTAGCTAGTTAGTCTATGCAATTCTGCTTTTATATTTGGTTGATTTACCTTAAAACTTCATGTGAGCAGTGTTGGATAAAACCTCATGCGAAATTGTAATTTTTAAAGTATTGTGTTAGTTATCTATTAATCTGGGGTGTTTCCGAGATAAGGCGAGTCCGCCTGTCCTTTGTGCTCAAGACTGCAGCCTAAATGACTGAACTGATTTTCTTTAAACTTCATATCAATTGTCTGTGCGGTCACAATTCGAGGCGATGTCGGAATTCTCATTATAATATTCATTTCATTCGAATATTAATTTCATTCTAAAATTTTATCATCGAATTTAACAGTACTTTACTATTGTCCAATTTTGAAAAATCGCAAACAGAACATGAGCCCTTTCAAAAATAATCTATTCAAAAAATAAATAGAGTGCAAAAAATCGTACCAATTCTTTCGGATTAGTTCAGACACCACCCAAAAACCACTAAGTATTTTTTTTTTTTAACTTTCGTTCGCTTATATTTTTTGGAGTCAATTTTAACCCTTCTTCTCTCAATAGATTAAGGGTGAATCGTGAACGGATATAAAATATATTTTGTTTTCATAATGTAAACATGTAAAATGTCTCGTAACAGAAAAGTCAATTTAGCATTGAACTTAAAGCAGTAAAACACATTATGCATCACAACACTCAAATAAACAGTATGACATCTAACCTACCACCGTTCAAAAGTCATATTTTATGTTATGAAACACATCACCCATCCGCACAGAGCTATTACCTAACCAGAAACGAAAATCATTTGCCAATCTCCAATGGTCACCAGTAAACCGGACACAATTTAAATCTGCAGGTAATGCTTTGGGACTACAATACAAGTTGATGACATATGAAACCTGTTAACATAACCAAATTTCATGATGAGGGTGGTAGTACAATAAACCAATTAACTCTAAGTACGAAAAGATTTACATTAGTTCTCTTCCCAAGTTGTTGAAGTCATTTTCATTTATTTACAAATTGTAATTAGAATTCTACTTCCAGTAACTTTGTGCTTCTTTGATCCATTTTATAATAATTTCTAAATTAAAGTCATTTAATCATTCATTTTTTCTGGTCATTTCACATGAATAATAAAGTTGAGTTACAGTAACAAGAGAACACCAACAATTAGGGTGAATAATATGACCTTTTCTTTTTACAAACACACAAAAGCAGACATGGTGTACTGATACCCTTTATTTCCTGCTGCTTACAGTTTTTTTTTTTAATTCAATTTACTTTATTTCTAGGTATATTCGTACTAGTTCAGTTAAATGTTTCTTCTTTTTTTTTTCATAATATATTCATTGACTATGTATATATATACGGATATATGTATATACACATGTACTATATACATATCTGTTCTGTTCTTTAATGCTACACAAACGTTCTTCTTTCGAGTGTGCAAAAGTTGATTTCTGGCAGTGGTCCAAAAATACACTGAACTTTATTCAGTAGTTAGCAAGATTGCATGTAACCATAACCACAAACTGAACCAAATAAAAGTTCAGCATTTAGAGTAGATGTACACGACACAGGTTAATAAATCCATTACATTTGGCTTGTTTTTTCGAAACTTTATCAAAAATGTTGCTCACAAGATTCAAACGTACGAGCACGACTTGACCTAAAGTAGTGCGACTTTTTGTGTTTGATTTTTTTTTTTTGAATTGTTAGATCAAGATCTGTCCCCCTCTCGATTGAGGTATATCAAATGATTTTGGTTCGCAATTATTGCAAAAATTGCAATTCAAGACTACTATCTTACCTGCTTTTATTGGAGTTGTTTTGACAAATTATATGTGCTACACGGTGTATGTGATGTTTTAATAACTAGCATAGTTTGGGCATGAAGGGGTTTTTTAAATATCATTTAAAGAGCGTTAAGGATTAAAAATGGTCTGTATTTAGGTAAGGCTGAGGGATCGTCGTTTTTAAATACCATGAAACGGAAATAAGTATGATTGGATTTTGTTGCGGCACATAAAACTATTGTAGTTATTTGAAAGGAATTTCAAAGAACTGAGAATAATAGTTATTTTGTAAAAGCACTATCAGACGAGCTTTCCATAATAAAATTTTCTTAGTGCTTAAATGGTTCCATCAAGGAAACATTTTATTTCGATAAAAAGATTTCCAGGACTTAACGACACGTCAAAAACAAATACAAACAAATACATTTTGACCCCGTACAGCTAAATTATACACACTTAGCTATGAATGAATGTATGAATGAGTTGAAGTCGGGAAATAAAGATTAGTTTATCCAAAGCACGCAGACACATACATACTTCAAACCTCAGAAGAAAACACTTTTGTACTCTGAGTGATTTACATGTTGGTCATGTCATTACCATGTGCGTTGGTGTTCTGTGATAAGCCCTTCCAAAGTTCTGAAAAGTAATTTTACAGTGTCTTTTTCAGGCCCTTTCTCATAAGACTTGGTGGTTCCGCAAGAAATTTAACTAGACCATAAAAACCTTATGAGAGTCGATCCAATATGGAATTTTCGCTAAAAGAAGAATAGTCTCTGAGCCATCTTACGGTAGCACGTCAGAGATTTCATTACATACAATTCCTCTATTATTCGGTAGCATTTCGAAGCTCGTCGAATCTATACTTACCTTCTTAGACAATTTGATTTCTGGGTTGGTTGTCTGTCACTGCAAATGCCATCCCACTTCATATATCCAGTTTACTACTCCAAGTTTGGCAAAATCTTTCAATAGCGACTGTCTGCTATTTTGCGCAGGGTGTAAGAGAAGTTTATTTCATTATCCAAATAGCAACCAATTCCGTTAAAAATGCCAGAGCCATCTGCGTAGAATACATAAAGGAAAAATATCAATTGGATTTTATCTTCTACCGAACTTAACGTCAGGCATCGCGAACAAAGAACATTGCTCCGAAATTTTACAAAATAGTGCTCCGTGTTCAAAGTCATGTCTGCCGAGGCAGATTTTGTTTGCCCTAAGTCAGCACTTCGGTTTAATTACTTCCTTCTGAACGCAGTCCAGTGGTAGCAAATTAAGCAAAGCGTTTGTACGTTTTCATTGTCCTTACTTGGTAATTTTTTATGTTTTGTTTTTAATATTCGATTTATTCGTCCAAATTTAAAATAATTTAATAGTAAAATGTTAAATAGCAACAAATCAGATCATCCTCTTCAATTATTTACCTTGTCGTGGTGGGGATGCTCAGTAGGATCAAATGATCCTGAAGAGCGATTGCAGCAGGGTCAACCAAGCTGTAAGGTCTCCAGAGAAAGATCCGAAGCGAAAGAGTAATCAACCTGATTCCAGTGGCGGTGTGAGCAAATAGTAAACCGTACCCAAGGATGCAAGGCTGAGGGTAAAATCAGTCGTTAACGAGCTCCTTCAGGTGCCCTGGCAAGCCTGTCGTAAGTTTCCTTATCGCAGCAGAACCGGCTATGTTGAGATGGACATTTTCCATACCGGCTACTTCTTATATTGTAGTGATTAGACCGGTCCTCAATTAAAACCGGACGGTAGCATGGCGATCAAGCTGGTTAGCGCTAAAACTCATACGAAAAGTAGCAATCAAGATGAGACGGATCCTCCTTTAAAACCGGACGGCAGTACGGCGAGTAAGCTGTTTACCGGTAAAACTCCAAAGGCATTGGGTGGCCAAAGGATTATGGATTCACATGGTCCATCTGCTGCCAAGCCTAGTAAAGGTATTTTAAAGTCCAATTTGTAGCTCCGGCTCACGACAGGTCGCTCCCTCAAAACAGACGTATAAAGATCGTCGCTCAGCAGTTCGCATTCTCCAGAAATTCGACAAAATTCCGGAGAACAAAATGAATGATGGGGTGAAAACCCTAGTCGATTGGGGCAAAAAGATCAGCAGTACTCAACCTGGTAAGACTAACAGGCTGTTAACAACCAGTTTTATGGATTCAGGACTCCCGGATACTATTCCCTCTATGTCAAGGATAAAGGTAAACCTAGATCGTGCATATTGGTAAAAAGTAGCATTAAAGTAATTTTACTTCCTAATTACATTGATCGGGATATAACTGTAGCGTTGCTAGATACAAGCAAGCGCTCCTATTATCTAGCATCGGCTTATATCGCCCATGACATCATAGACCTTCCTGGACCCAATATGGTAAGACTGGTCGCAGACGCTGAAAGAAGTAAACCTGGAATCATAGCTGGGTGTGATGCTAATGCTCAGTACTCTGCCTGGGGTAGCTCTGACATCAACAAAAGGGGTGAGTTACTTTTTGACTATATTCTAAAAACTAACCTCATTTTGTGTAACCTTGGTAACGAACCTACATTTATAACTAGTAACCGACAGGAGGTTCTAGATATAACTCTTGTCTCCGACAACATTAATCAAATGATCAACAACTGGAAGGTATCTTGTGAGCACTCTTTTTCTGTCCACTGATACCTTCAATTTAGTTTTGACAACAATCCTCCAGGCCCATTGGTTTACAGAAATATCCGTAAAACTAACTGGCTCAAGTCCCCGAGCAATCCTTAAGAGCTTGATTGTATTGTTAAGAACCTTACCATGGCCTCAATAAAGCGTTATCTTCCTCTTGTCCTTTGGTTAGAGTTAGCAAGAAAAAACCACACTAGCGGATGTCTGATCTAGGACCACTCAGAAATACTTGCAGGAAACTTTTCAGCAAAGGCAAAAGTACAAGAGATGCATCTGACTGGGATTCGTACAAAGAATCCCTAAAAACATATAAAAAAGAATTGAGGAAAGCCAAACGTAATTCTTGGGATTGTAAGGCTGACGAACTTGCCAGACATGGAACAACAATACCCATCTTTCCAGGCAAAAGTTCACTGGGTATGCCTATCGCTACATGCAAACTTAAATTAAAGCTGGATGCTATTGACAAGACAAATTCTACTCGTAAAATTAAAGAAAACCTGTTAGTTTTCGCTTTTAGATATCAAAAACACCTACACAATTCATAGAAAAAAAACTTCTCTTTTCTTACAACTTTTGTCTCAACAATTTTTTTTTTAAAGCATTATTAATGTCATCCGGATGTTCACTCTTGTGTACATATACATGCATACATCAAGATTATCCAGTATACGGAGTTTGATGGTCAGCGCACGTACATACAGACAGACAGAATTGAGAGACTTACTTTTTTGAGTTTTTCTATCTGTAGTATTACCAAGATTGTTCAAAATGTTCACGAAACCAATACTTGCCCTTATAGGTGCAAGTAAAAACAAAATTAGCTCAAGGTTCAAAATAAAAAAAAGCAAAAAACGAGAGTGTCTGCTAACAGACATGGTCTAAACTATGTGTGGTTTTATTGATGCTAACAGAAACTACACCTATAGAATGCTCAATTTTGCCCAGTAACGCCTTACAACTAACTGCTGTTTCTAAGAAAATATAATAAACAGATTATATTAATGTCAAAATTCCTCTTTAGTGCTTTAATCATTTAATGGTGGATCGAAGCTTACTTTCTTCGTCATTTTTGTAACACAAAGATAACAATTTTTTTCTGTCGCAGAAACGAAATCACGGGTGTTAACACCACAACGAAGTCATACTCCTACATACGAGTATATATGTACATATGCACGCACGATGTGATTGAATTTAAAATTTCGCTAAATTGACATTGGATCCTTTGAAATCAATAAGCTAATTAACTAGAAGGTGTTTTAATACACCAGGAGATTTGTGTCATGTGATAGAAATATACACACGCCACGTGCATGCTAATCTGCATTACTTATGAAGCCGGATCAACATTGGAAAGTAATTGACTAATTTATAAATTAGATAAAGGAAGATATTTCTGTCAGTATTCAGCTACCCGGTGGCACATGTTTAGCGATAACCTCAATGTATGTTGGTTGATGTGTGGTAATGTCCGCCTCAGAACGGAGAAGAGTTACCGGTATACAATAATCAAGTTAAAAAAAATAAGTAAAGTGCACGACTGGATCGTACGTACTACACCTATATGTCTCACGTTGTTTATTGTATTATTATTTGAACAAAATTCATTGAGTCATAAATAGCCAATTTTTAAAAATCAGGTAATAAGTAAAGTACCGTCGTACGTATTTTCTGCCAAAAATCGGATAATATACAATACATATATCGACCTCAACTCAAGTATGGACTTTGATCAAAATCTTAAAAACCGTTTTCGAGAAAAGGTTTTTTTTTCAAAATTGGCTATCAGTAAAGTATTGTTAATTTTGGGGTTAGAATGAAATTTCGAATTTCGTCTCGAATTGTGATTTATCAAAATACTGAGACGGAAAATAAATTGTCAGAAAACCAAGATTTGCCCTTACAGGTACAAGTAAAATACTTTGGACGCTGATTATAATGGCGTTTAAAAAAAAAATATTGGAAAAGCTCGCGAGAAGTGTAAACCGCCTACAAAACTCTGTCAAAAAAGCTTATTCGTAAAATCACATAACTACGATACTCGGTTGTAGGACTGTGAATAGTCTTAGCATTGTCCTCAGACTCTAAAACTCTGCTGTATACCAACTAGGCCACCTGTATTCGTATATGAAAACAAACGTTGTAGATTTAGTAAAAGTTTACATTCCCATTATTAACCTTGTTATACCCTTTAACAGCGGGCTGCTGGCTGGTCTTCAGTGAAATTCGTTTTTCTTCACGTGCCGCATATGTCTTTTATTCTCAATGGCCTTCAAAATTACTTACTTACTTTATTCTCGCTCTATCTCAATAATTAACAATTATTATTATTATTATTATTATTATTATTATTATTATTATTATTATTATTATTATTATTATTATTATTATTATTATTATTATTATTATTATTATTATTATTATTATTATTATTATTATTATTATATTAAATTAACAGCCATAGAAGCCATAATCGGACTTACTCCGTTACACATTTTCATAAGAAAAGTGGCAATTCGTAGTGCAGTTAATCTTCGAAAGTCGGATGTTAACAGTACATGGGATCATGTGGATCTCATGGATCTATTAACCGACTTCGCCGAGCTAGATATGCTCAGCACGGTTGCTGACTTTACGCCCAAATCACTCTACTTTGGTAGAAGGTTTGAGATTGAGATCCCAAACCGTGGTATATGGAATAATGGCGGAGCGTTGCTTGATCCAAAAGGAATCGTTTGGTATACCGATGGATCAAAAATGGATTCAGGAGTTGGCGGAGCGTTGCTTGATCCAAAAGGAATCGTTTGGTATACCGATGGATCAAAAATGGATTCAGGAGTTGGCGCCAGTGTATATGGACACAATCACAAGATATATAAACTTGCAATCAGGAATCAAAGGTGCCGCAATACACATACTCACCGATAGCCAAGCGGCGCTTAAAGCATTGATCTCCCACCAGATCAGTTCAAAATCAGTTCTAAGTTGCTTCGACAGTTTACAAAATTTGGCCCGATACAATAATGTGAAATTGTGGAGGGTACCGGGTCATGTAGGCGTGGACGGCAATGAAATGCAGATCTGCTAGCCAGAAAAGGTTCCCCTTAGTTGTTCATTGGACCTGAATACTTTTGCGGAATATTTGATTCTGCCTTCAAACTAACTTTAAACAATTGAGAACGCAACATGTGCGTTTCCCATTGGAATAACTCCCAAGGCCTCAAGACAAGCTAAAAGAGCTGTCCAACCCTTCCAAAAAAGGGAGCTTATATCCTAAAATATAGCAGAAATTATATAAGAAGGCTTGTGAACTTCCTTACTGGTGACTGCCAATTACTTTACCACCTAAATAAAACAAGAATTTCAGAGGATATTACCTACCGCCTCTGTCTAGAAGAGGACGAAACTGCAGAACACATACTATGTGAGTATGTAGCTCTGTGTAGAAGTAGGAGAAGCTTCTTTCTAAAGGCGATAATATCTTCATTAGACCAGCCGTATTATAGCTTTCATAAGGAAAATTGAAGTACTACTGCCCTAAATAGTGGTCTCTGGCACAATAGATCTCTCTGGTCGCAGTGCCTACACGCCATTTGGGTGTGTCCACGCTCCTGTTAAAAAAAAAGCTCAATAATTTGCGCAATACAACAATGTCCTTCTTTCAATTGTGTAAGTTACGATGACAGTACAATCCATTCGATTAAACGCACCGGAAAGTAGCTGGAGCGTACGTGATAACGATATGCACAAGATAAACAAAAGCATATCAGTCGCACCAGCACAGCAACAACATCATCATAACAACAGCTTCAGCATGCAACAGCGCGAGCATATCAGCCGCACCTGCATAGCAACAACGTGCGAGTTAGAAAAGCACTATCATAACAACAGCGCGAGCATATCAGCCGCACCAGCATAGCAACAACGCCTGAATTATCAAAACAGCGCGAGCATAACAATAGCAACAGCATCTGCACATCCAGATAAGCAGCAGAAAAACGGATCATCATCATCTCTACATGCTAGGGTAAATTAAGCTTGGCTTTGTTTCTTGTGTGTTAAGTTAGTTCTTAAGATCAGTTGTAAGAGTGTGGTTGCATTTTGAGTTCCTCATAGAGGAAATTAATAAAAAGTTAATTGTTAATGGTTTGTTGTCATTCAAATTATTTGGCGCCCAATTGTGATACAACGCGATTAAATAATCAATAATCAATATCGTAATCAATCTTTATAAAGGATAAATCGCGTTGGCGAATAGTGCGGACTCGTGGCCGGTGCTTCATACAAGTAACCCCATCAATGAGGTGAAAACATACAAAAAAAAAGAAAAACTATAAGTGAAACAGTTTATCTGAACAATAAACTAATTAGTACTTTATAAAAGTACATAATAGAAACCAAAAGTGAAGAGTGAACTGAAAGCAGGAATTGCATATAGTCGCTGATCACCTAAAGACCTAAACGAATTATCAGCCATCCGAAGCAGAACAACTATAACTGAAGGGAAGTGTTACCTTGATACAAGATTTAATTAAGTAGTCATATAAATTATTTTTAAGTAGGACTAATACATATTTAGCAAGTATTGATAGTACTAAGATCAAATTTTCTATTTCCAAACCTATCAATTATTACAATAATAGAAACAAATCTCGAAAGTGTATTTACTGTGTTTGCATATTCTTGATTTTCAATTAAGAGTCAAATAGTGAATTATTTCTAATATTTTTTTTGTAATTGCTGTCTAAATAATGGACGCGGAACAGTTAAGAGTGGTAGTGACTGCTGCGGTACAGGTTGCAACAGAACAAACGAGACGGACGTTTGAACAGACTATCAATGAACTGACGACTCGACTTAGGGCATTGGAAACTCCTACTGCAGTTGAAGAGTATCAACCAGTTACCATTGAGGCTGGTAAGATCTGCGATGAATCACTAGATTTAGTGCAATCCCAGCTGGAATTTCGTGGTGAACAGGTTCGATATATTTCGTGGCGTCAAGCTGCCTTTGCCGCTTACAAACAATTCGAGGCACACGACGGAAGTTCGAGACACTACCACGCAGTTGCCATTATCAGAAACAAAATTGTAGGTTCTGCCGATCAGGTCCTGTCATCGTTCAATACCGTTCTTAATTTCAAGGCGGTAATCGCTCGATTAGACTTCACATATGCCGATAAGAGACCTGTTTATCTGACTGAGCAAGAGATGTCCACTTTGCGCCAAGGTAGAATGTCCATTGTAGAATTTTATGATGAGGTAGAGAAGAAATTGATCATGATAATTAATAAAACGATTATGCTTCATGAAGGTAATAAAAATTTGATCTATTCCCTAAATCAAAAATATCGACAGGACGCACTGAGGATTTTTATTTCTGGCTTGCAGAAACCAATGTGCGACATTTTGTTTTCATCACGACCTACCGATATGCCCGGTGCACTTGCACTTGCACATTAACTGGAAGCAAATCAAGCGCGGTATATTTTCGCGAATTCTTTTTCTATTAGGAATGAGCGCCCGACAAATTTTCTACCTAGATCATATGGTGCTTATCATTCACCCCACTACAGACAAGTTTCTCCTGGTCAAATACAAGCCACGCCTGACCCAATGGAAGTGGACCCAACCATTTCTCACTATAGAAACCGAACTAACTTCCAACGGCCTATTCAAAACCCTAATCATGTCCAAGGCCCTAGTCAAAACCCCAATAATTTTCAGAGACCTATGCAAAACCCCAATAATCCCCAAGGGCCGAGTCAAAACTACAACATGCAAAGACCGATGCAAAACCCCACTTATTCCCAAAATCCCTTAAATATCCCCAACCAGCTTAAGCGACATTCCGAGTCTGACCGGCAAACCCTTCCGAAATTTCAAAGAATCAATCACCTGAGTCAGGAACAGTTTACACCAAACAATAACGTAAATTACCAAAGTTATCCGTACGATTTATACGACGCTAACAATGGTTTCGCATACAATTATACCGGTGACAAAGAGGAGCACTGTTCTTTAAACAATTTAAATGAGACCGAGTTTGAGACTCCGCAACGCAATGAGATCCTAGAAATGTCTGATGAAATTAATTTTTTAGGGGAAGGTCCCTCCTGCCTTACGTCAGTCGAACATTGGCAGGAAAGGAAATAAAGCTCCTAGTGGATACTGGTGCTGCTAAAAACTATATAAGAAATTTCGGCACCCTTAAGGCTATCAAACCAATTGTACAACCATTCATTGTCAAATCTATTCACGGGACTACCCAGGTTACTTCTAAATGCGTCATCAATATTTTTGATAAGAATGCTACATTTTTTATTCTTCCAACACTGAAAACGTTTGATGGCATCATTGGGTTTGACTTATTAAGAGAAATCAGTGCAAAACTAAATATGGTAAAGGGAACTTTGACCTACAATGGAGGCGAAGAAAAATTACTATATTTTTTCTGTGGAAATGTCAACGCTATCTCCTTAGAAAATGCAACAGCAACAACCCCTCCAGATATGGATAAAGATTTCTTCTCATTAATGATACGCCACTCACGGGTTTTTGCCGACCCGAACGAGTCATTACCTTTTAACACGAAGATTGTAGCAACCATCAGAACAAAAGACAATGACCCTGTTTATTCAAAAGCCTACCCATACCCAATGGCCACGGCAGAATTTGTTAACAGCGAAATTTCCGATCTGCTCCGCAATGGAATTATAAGACATTCTCGATCTCCCTATAATAATCCATTATGGGTTGTCGACAAAAAAGGAGTCGATGAAGAGGGAAAACGCAAAATGCGTTTAGTGGTCGATTTTCGAAAATTAAATAGTAAGACCATAAGCGACAAGTACCCTATCCCAGACACTTCTGTTATCCTTGCCAATCTTGGAAAAGCCTCATTTTTCACAACTCTGGATTTAAAGTCAGGGTTTCACCAGATTAAGCTGTCTGAGCGGGGTAGGGAAAAGACGGCATTTTCTGTTAATAACGGAAAATATGAATTTTGTAGGCTGCCATTCGGGTTGAAAAATGCACCCAGTATTTTCCAAAGGGCAATAGACGATGTTCTTAGAAAAGAGATAGGTAAATGTTGCCATGTCTATATCGACGACGTTATTATCTTTTCGAAAACGAAAAAACAACACCTTAAAGATGTTGAACGGGTACTAATGCAGCTTTTTGAAGCCAACATGCGGGTTGCTCCAGCCAAATCAAAATTTTTTAAACAGGAGGTTGAATTTTTGGGATTTGTAGTATCCGATAAGGGAATAAGAACCTGTCCAGAGAAAGTTAGAGACATTGTGGGTTACGAGGTGCCCAAGACACTCCGTAGCCTGCGATCATTCCTTGGATTGTCGGGATACTACAGACGTTTTGTAAAGGATTATGCCCAAATTGCCAAACCCCTTTCGAAATACTTGCGAGGCGAAAATGGAAACGTAGGTACACATCAGTCAAAAAATATTAAAATCGAATTAGACCAAGAAGCGCTACAGGCTTTCAATAGAATAAAAAAAATCTTGGCTTCGGAAGACGTGTTGCTTCTATATCCTGAGTATGAGAAACCTTTTGAATTGACAACAGATGCCTCATCTCATGCGCTTGGTGCTGTCCTCTCTCAAGATGGCAGACCGATCACGATGATTTCACGAACGTTGTCCTCTACCGAAGAAAACTACGCCACAAATGAGCGGGAGCTCTTGGCTATAGTGTGGTCGTTGCAGAAGCTCCGAAACTATCTGTACGGAGTGAAACGACTGAATATATATACAGATCACCAGCCTCTGACCTTTGCTATTTCTGACAAAAATCCAAATGCAAAGATTAAAAGGTGGAGGGCTTTTGTAGAGGAGTTCTCACCAACATTTTTTTATAAGCCCGGAAGAGAGAATTTCGTTGCCGATGCTTTGTCTAGGCAATATTTAAATGCTCTGGATCAATCTATAGACTCAACCTCCATAATAGCTAATAGCGAGGAATCTCTGACTCAAACAATACGCAGTGTTCAGAATCCAGTGAACTGCTTCAGAAACCAATTAATCCTTAATAAAGACCTAGAGCTATTAAAAAAAACAAAAATTATTTTCAGGACACAGATAAGACACACAATTACTTTTAATAGCCTAGATAACCTTTTTCAATTATTGAAGGAAACAATTAACCCTAACGTTGTTAATGCTATTCTATGCGATCTACCTACCTTAGCAGAAATTCAAGACAAATTAACTACCTTATTTCCATCTGTAAAGTTTCTCCACACCGATAAAATGGTGACGGATATTTTCAATCCAAATGACCAATCTGAAATTCTTGCAACCGAACACAATCGAGCCCATCGATCTGTGCACGAAAATACGCTTCAGGTTCTAAAAGATTATTATTTTCCTAATATTCGGAAAAGGTTAAAGGAAATCGTCTCCAATTGTAAGATTTGTCTTGAAGCTAAGTACCAAAGGCACCCTCCAAAACCCGAGATAGGTAAGACCCCAATACCACACTGCCCAGGTGAAATACTTCACATGGATATTTATTCAACTGCCGGAAGTCACTTTCTTACGTGTCTGGATAAATTTTCAAAATTTGCCGTGGTGAAGCCAATTAAATCGCGTTCGATAGTTGACATAAAGGAGCCGCTATTAGAACTACTTAACATATTCAAAGATACAAAGGCTATAGTCTGCGACAACGAAAAATCCTTCACATCGGAAAGCATAAGATCATTACTTAGGGATCACTTCCAAATAACAATGTTTACAACACCACCCTTTCATAGTATAACAAACGGACAAGTTGAAAGGTTCCACAGTACTCTATCGGAGATAGCTCGATGTATTAGACTGGAACAGAGCATTAGTGACACTGCTGAACTCCTTTTACTTGCGACAGCCAAGTACAACAGGACGATTCATTCAGTAACTAACTGCAGGCCGATTGATATAATCCACTCAATCCCTACTGCTTTACAAAATGAGATCAGGAAAAAGATAACTGACACCCAGAAGACAGATTTACAATACCACAACAAAAATAGACAAACTCGAAAATATAGACAAGGTGAAAAAGTCTATGTGCGTACAAACAAACGCATTGGGAATAAATTCAGGAAGCTTTTCATAGAAAAAATTGTCCAAAAGGACCTAGGGACTACGGTTCTTATTGATAATAGAAAGGTTCATAAAAGCAATCTTAGGTAATAATACTTAGTTTCAATCATGCTTAAGACCAATAGACAGACCATTTACAATCATGATTCCAATTTTCAATTTTCAAATTACGACAAACAAATGACGGTAAGCAAACGACAACAAGCGACTAAGAATAAATGAAGACATACCACATACTTTAACTCGTCTTTAATCAATGTATATGAACTTTAAACATTATTTACTCAGCAACTAAACGAAATATCCATATTATTAAACATTTGGTTTGGGTCAAAACGTAAAAATTGTCTTAAAACCTGAAATTTGTATTTGTTTTAGTTGTATTTAATAATTATCATTACTGAGACTCCAAAAATGTAATTTGTCTACTAGAATTTTCTTGCTGTTAAATGAAATACTATATTTACTTGTAATTAACTGTATCATTGAAGGGTAACATAGCAAAGCATAGCGATAATTTATAAAACAGACGCTGCTGTACTAATAATCGAAGCCGCGGACGACTTCACCTAATGAGGGGAGAAGTTACGATGACAGTACAATTCATTCGATTAAACGCACCGGAAAGTAGCTGGAGCGTACGTGATAACGATATGCACTAGATAAACAAAAGCATATCAGTCGCACCAGCACAGCAACAACATCATCATAACAACAGCTTCAGCATGCAACAGCGCGAGCATATCAGCCGCACCTGCATAGCAACAACGTGCGAGTTAGAAAAGCACTATCATAACAACAGCGCGAGCATATCAGCCGCACCAGCATAGCAACAACGCCTGAATTATGAAAACAGCGCGAGCATAACAATAGCAACAGCATCTGCACATCCAGATAAGCAGCAGAAAAACGGATCATCATCATCTCTACATGCTAGGGTAAATTAAGCTTGGCTTTGTTTCTTGTGTGTTAAGTTAGTTCTTAAGATCAGTTGTAAGAGTGCGGTTGCATTTTGAGTTCCTCATAGAGGAAATTAATAAAAAGTTAATTGTTAATGGTTTGTTGTCATTCAAATTATTTTGTATGGTCATTAATAATATTGTAATATGCGGGCTACGGCTCGAGTAGATAAAACAATATTCTGTGAAATTTATTTCTTTATTTTCTAGTCTATAGAACAATTCAGGTTCACACTATACTATTCTTCGCAAATTCTTTTCTTACAAGGTCTCTGTCCTCTCAAATCACTTTATCTCCTTTCGATTACTTAATTCACAAATCCAAACTAATTACTTCTTCTTGTTAAATCTCAACTTTCAATTTATCACAAAATTACAACTTCGCCCATTATCACTTTTCTAATCTCTTCGCCACAGTTTAAGAACTACTGCTTCTTTCTCAATCGCCATCTGTCCTTATATAGCAGAAGTTTCTGATAGCCAGAAACTTCTAGCAAATTCTTCGACCACTGGAACAAGAAAAATTCTGATGTAAAAATTCTTGCAATTATAATTCCCTTTTATCCCTGATATTATCCTTTTCTTTCGTTGACATGAGCTGTGGAGACTTCGTCCCAGACACGAACCTCGAATGAAAGGACAGTTCGAACCAAAATTCTGCCAGAATGAAAAGTCTCTTCGGAATTTGTTGCGTCATACTTTTAGGGAGCGTAGTTATTGTTATGCTACACTGCCCCCCTCTTAGACGTGTTCGTCCCGAACAAGTGCATCCTCATTTCGGCCATTGTATCGACTCAGTCGGTCCACATGAACCACTTTCATTTTGGCCCTTGGTCCTCGCTGGATGCGGTAGACAACATCGTTGATGCGGGTTACTATTCTGTAGGGACCTTCCCAGTTCCGCTGTAATTTAGGTGATTTCCCCTTTTGGCGATGGGGATTATACAGCCACACCAGATCTCCTTCCTGGAATCCTGACGTTGTTGCCTTGGCATCATACCTGGTCTTCATGCGGTCGCTCGTCATCTTAATCTGGCTTCTGGTCCTTTGGTGTATGTCCCTAAGCCTTTCCCTAAGGTCCGCCACGTGCTCTTCTTCATTTCTGGGCTCATTGGTAGGAGATCCAAATTTCACCTCACTGGGTAAACGAGCTATTCCACCAAATAAGATTTCGAACGGCGTATGTCGAGTAGTGCTATGCATGGCACTTCTATAGGCCATCAAAAACAAGGGAATCTGCCGGTCCCAATCCCGTTGGTAGTCACCTACGACCTTCGAGAGATGTTCGTCCAAAGTCCTATTGAAACGCTCCACCATACCGTCCGACTGTGGATGAAGCGGGGTTGTCCTTGTCTTTTTGATTCCGAGTAGTTGACACATCTCTTGGAAGATTCTTGACTCGAAGTTCCGCCCTTGGTCAGAATGCAATTCCAAGGGCACACCGAATCTGCTAACCCAATTGTAGACGATCTGCTCCGCCACGGTTCTGGCTTCCTGATTAGAGATCGGAAACGCTTCCGGCCACTTACTGAAGAAGTCCATCACTACGAGTATATACCGATTACCATTGTCGGTTTCCGGAAAGGGCCCTGCGATGTCAATGGCGATTCGTTCGAAAGGTGCTCCCACGTTGTATTGGTGCATCTTACCTCGAGTTTTGATTCTCGGACCCTTGCTAGCTGCACACACGTCGCATTTTCTGCACCAGTCTCCGATATCTTCCTTCGCATTTAACCAATAAAAACGTTCTCGCACCTTTTCTGCGTCTTATTCACTCCCAAGTGGCCTCCGGACGCCCCGCCATGCATTTCCTGTAACACTTCCTTGACCCTCGTCCGCGGTACGACAAGCTGCATTACAAACGACTTTCCGTCGGAGGATTCCCATTTTCTTCTCAGAACACCTTCTTGGACATGGAGGGAGTCCCACTGCGCAAAATATGCCTTTAAGGTCGGGCTTCTGTGAGAGATGTCCTGATGATCCGGTTTCTCCATGTTTTCCTTCCAGGCCAGAATCGGCTCGATATCCGGGTCTTCCTTCTGAGCGTTCCGGATCTCATCTACGCTCCAGCCGGCGATAGGTTCGGCTCTCATTCTTTGGATGGAAACCAGCTCCCGTTCTTCCTGACGCGCACGATGTTTACAATCCGTTCTGCATGGTCTCCGGGACAGTGCATCCGCATTAGAGTGGAGCCTTCCTTTACGATGCTATATTTCGTAGTCGTAGATTTGCAGCCTTTCGATCCATCTTGCGACCTGACCCTCAGGACTCTTGAACTGTAATAGCCATTTTAAGGCTGCATGGTCTGTGCGAAGAACGAACTTCCTCCCGTAGAGGTATTTGTGAAAATGTTTCGTAGCCAAGATCAAGGCTAGAAGTTCTCTCCTTGTCACGCAGTAGTTCCTTTCTGGCTTAGAGAGCACCTTGCTAAAGTACGCAACCACCTTCTCTTGGCAGTCATGCACCTGGGAGAGTACGGCTCCAACCCCGGCATTACTAGCATCTGCATCCACAATAAACGTTTCCCCGGGAGTGGGGTAAGCCAGTATCGGGGCATTGCATAGCCGTTGTTTAAGTGCCTTGAAGCTCTTCTCACACTCAATTGACCATTTGAATTGTTTTCCCTTTTCCGTCAACTGGTGCAGGCTCTTTGCCATCCCAGCAAAATCCTTCACGAACCGTCTGTAGTAGGTGGCTAGGCCCAGGAAGCTCCTTAGTTGGTGTTTGTCTTTGGGGACTGGCCAGTTTTTCACCGCTTCGACCTTCTCCGGATCGGTTCTCACTCCTTTCGCTGAAATTATGTGTCCCAGGTACTTGACTTCCGCTCTGAACAGGGCGCACTTCTTGCGGTTGAGCTTCAGGTGGGCACTTCGAAGCCTTTGAAACACATCCCTTAGATTGTCTCGGTGTTGCGCAAACGTTTTTCCTACGACGATGACATCATCCAAGTATACCAAACAGGTTTTCCATGTTAACCCTTGCAGGACACATTCCATCAATCGCTCGAAAGTCGCCGGAGCATTGCACAGCCCGAATGGCATTACCGTGAATTGCCATAGCCCATTTCCTGCGGTGAAGGCGGTTTTCTCCTGGTCTTCTGGTTGGATCTGTACCTGCCAGTAGCCACTCTTCAAGTCGAGAGTGGAAAACCATCGGGCTCCTGATAGTGTGTCTAGCGTGTCGTCAATCCGTGGCAGAGGATAGCTGTCTTTCTTGGTGACGTAATTGAGCTGCCGATAGTCCACCCAGAACCGCGTGCTGCCATCTTTCTTCTTTACCAGTACAACCGGTGATGCCCACGGACTTTTGGAACTTTCAATCAGACCTTCTTTCTCCATTGCCGACACCATCTCTGCAACTTCTGTCTGCTTTGCCAATGGAAGGCGCCTAGCAGGCTAACGAATTGGTCTAGTATCACCAGTGTCTATTCGATGTTGTACCAGGTGTGATCGGCCGCATTCTCCGTCCTGTGAAGCAAATACATCAGCGTACTCATTGATAAGATTCTCTGCCATAGTTCGCTGCTCCTGATTCAGGTCACTGGACTGGAGAATCGTCTCTCTCGTTTCCGCTGTCCAAGGTGATGGGAGAGGTTTTGGAGCATCATGTTCAGATATTGTTGCGACGGCGGTAATCGGCGTGCATTTTCCAGTCACCTCCCCTCGCCTTAGTTTGACAGTGTGTGGTCTTGTGTTCAAAACTCTCACTGGAACCATGGTGTTCTTTGGTTCGACTAACGTCTTTCCCACGATGTAGTCTTGAGAATTCTTCTCTGGGTCTGGTTCTACTATGTTGAATCGGTGGCTCCCAAGATCACCTTCCAGCTTCGTCCAAATGATTGTCTCTGAAGAAGGCGGCAAAACTTCGTCTTTGCTGATGACTGTCCTGAGAGTTACGGCATTCTCGTTTCCGTACACCATCGGAATCTCCACATTTCGATACCTCAGTACTTGCATCCCGATGTCCAAGATTACTTCATTTGCTTTCATGAAGTCTATTCCGATGATGCACTCGTCGCATATATCTGCCACCAGAAACGCATGGGAGAACGTCAGTCCTGCCAGAGTAATCGTAAGACGAACTTCTCCAAATACCTTCACCATTTCCCCTGTTGCAGACTTCAGGCAGTAGCTGTTGGTGTTGTGCAGCCAGGAGCTTTTGACGATATCTCTTCTTACAATGGAGGCAGTGGCACCTGTGTCGATGGTGGCTACGCACTTCTTCTTGTTGATTAGTGCCTCCACTGTCAGGCTCTTGTTACCCCGTTTGGTTTGCGAAACTTGAATGGTGGTCCTGGGGGCCTCGAATCCAGTAACCAACTTCTGCCCCGCGAAGTTGGTCCTTACGCATTTCCCGACTGCTGGTTTTGGGAAGTCTGACTGACAGGATGGATGTTATCACCGCCAGATGCTTCCTCTCTGCTTCTCCTACTTCCGCAATGTGGACAATTTCCTCGTCTAGGTGCACTTCTGCACTGCCGTTGTAGGTGTCCGGTTTGGTTGCAATTCCAGCAACGGATTTGACTTCCGCGAGCTTTGACGGCTGTTCTCTGGCATGAGCATTCCACGACGGACATTTCCCTGACACGGTGTATTCCCTGGTATGCTTGGTCCGCAGCCTTCATTGACAAAGCGAATGCCAATTCCTCGGGGAGTGTTCGCTTTTCAGCCATCCTTACAGCCATTTGCAGTTGTCTGTCCTCTATGGCCTGAATAAAAGCTTCCACCGCCATTTCGTTGAGAAGCTCCTCACCGGCTTTAGGGTATGAAAGATTGGCTAGTCGCTCTATATCCGCTTGCAACTGTTGGAGCGTTTCCCCCCTTTTCTGGACTCGACTACGCAGCTGAACCCTGTACACCTGCTGCATGTGTTCATCCCCAAACCGCATCTCGATAGCCTGAACCAGAGAATCGTAGTTCTGCTGTTTATCTTCCGGGATGGTCTGCAAGAGCTCAGCAGCTGGACCCCTCAGTGCAAGTGTGAGTGCAATGGACTTCTCTTCATCGTCCCAGCTATTGGTCATTGCGGCCGCTTCGAATTGCCTTTTATAAATTGGCCATGATGTTTGACCATCGAAGATAGGAGGCTGCATCTCCTTTCTTGTCAGACCGTCAGTGGAATATTCCCGTGCTTTCTGTCTCTTCACGTTGCTGAGCTCCTTAGCAAGATTTTCGACTTGCTTCCCTACTATCTCGAATTGCGTATCCACTTTTTCAAACTGAGTCTCTATTTTCCCGAACTGAGTTTCATGTTTCTCAAAATTTTCATCGAATCTAATTTCGACTTTTCCGAGTTGCGTCTCGACCTTCTCGATTTTCTCTTCGATCACTTCGAATTTGGATTCCAAGTTCTTGTTTTGCTCATCAAGTTTACTTTCCAGAGCATCTAGAGAATTCTTTTGTTTGTCCATTGCTTTCTTTTGTTCATCCAGCTTAAGTTCTAGAGAATTCTTTTCTTCGTCCAGCTTAAGTTCTATAGAATTCCTTTGGTCTTCTATTGCTTTCTTTTGTTCGTCCATGACTAACTTAAGTTGCAGGAGCAGACTCGTTATACCCGGGTCGGCTGCTGTACTTGCTGGTTCCTCTTCCACGTCAAACTCTACGTCGTGCGGATTTTCACCTTCCTGCGTTACTGCTTCTTCCAGACGAATCAGCAGGGCATCTTTTCCCCCAGTTGTGTCGAGGTTCCGCTTACTGAGTTCTGCCTTTAGTTGAATTATAGTTAGTTTTCCCAATTTGCGACCCATTTTGCGCAACTAATTAACTCAACACGGAAATCGTATTTATCACAAAATTACAACTTCGCCCATTATCACTTTTCTAATCTCTTCGCCACAGTTTAAGAACTACTGCTTCTTTCTCAATCGCCATCTGTCCTTATATAGCAGAAGTTTCTGATAGCCAGAAACTTCTAGCAAATTCTTCGACCACTGGAACAAGAATTCTGATCTAAAAATTCTTGCAGTTATAATTCCCTTTTATCCCTGATATTATCCGTCTCTTTCGTTGACATGAGCTGTGGAGACTTCGTCCCAGACACGAACCTCGAATGAAAGGACAGTTCGAACCAAAATTCTGCCAGAATGAAAAGTCTCTTCGGAATTTGTTGCGTCATACTTTTAGGGAGCGTAGTTATTATTATGCTACAATATGATAGTATTACCAAAGTTAAATTTTTGCCGTAAGGCACATTGCAAATTCTCTACCACTTCATATTCACGTGTGTAATATGTATTAAAAAAATATGTATATTCGTAAATATACCCAAGTTTGAGTGTAAATGAGGCTTTAAGTTTTTAAATCAAAATAAAAATTCGAAATAAGGCTTGTCCTTCAAATAATTTTTTATTAAAATTGTGTCTTTTGTTTAACTTGGTTACTAAGTATGTATGTACATAGAATAAAAGAGATCCACATTGCTAATTCATTTATCACTTACGAGTATACTTACTTTAAAACTAATAGCCGTTTCTTCAGTGTTGATTATATTAACGGTACACAATTTTAAGTTTTTGTCAGATAGTTTGAAATATATTACAAAAGTAATGTTTACTATTTTATTTACACCTGCCCTTTACGCATGTACACCTTGAATGAAAAAAAAATTGAGTAATGATTAAAATTTAAAGATTAAGATAAAAAGTATTAAACTTTACACACAAATCAAGATTGCAAATTAAAAGGAAGCCATGCTTGAATTTCTACATGTTCCCAACTAAGGTTATAGAAAATTATTTAAATTATACCATTTATTGATGATAACTAGTATTTATTAAATATCCCCCGAATTTATACCGAATTCAATTAATACTGATGCTATCTGAGGTGCGAAAACCGAGGCACCAAAACCCAGTGCTGATTTCTGTTTATGAATCCGGATACTAATGTGACCAAACTAAAAATAAAGAGATTTGATGTTGAGTAATCTGCTGGTTTATATTGTATTAATAAACCACCACATTGCACTTGAAGTCTAAAAGAAGTTCGTTTAGAAGCAAGTTCCAAAACAAAACGAATGACACGCTCGGGCGCGGATAAGCGACTCTTTTGCAACGTTGTGGAAGGATTGCTTGTAGTTTGATTTGCTTGTGGTTTAGTCTGCGGGTATATATGTATGTAGGTAGTAATATTCCAGGTCGCGGAATATGGGAAACGGCCCTTACATATAAAGGTTAAGGGTGAAAAACTGTTTACCTATTACTAGTCACGTACAAGCAGAGGGTAGTGGATAAGTGTAAGGGACTTTACAGTTTGGCTTTGCGGTTTTCTAAGAAAAACCACATATACCTGGTTCCAATATCTTTGAAATAGGAGTCAAACCATGATCTTCTTCGACGGTTATTCATAGTGAGAATTTTTCGGGTAGCCATCACTACAGTACGGATGAAGAAGAACTCGCGCGCGAAACGGATTGGATACTCAAACGATGAACATCTAAAAAATGTAAGGCCGGTTCATCGCCCGAGGTTGTACCGTAACACGAACCTAATCGCAAAGCGCAGCGAAAAGCAGAAAAGAAAATTGAAAGCAAACGCGCCCCTCCTCCAATTAATATTACAGGTATTGCAGACTATTATTCTCTGCGAACATTTTTTTATAAGAAGATCGCTACTGAATTTAAAGTAACTTCCTTACGAAACGATGCATGGAAAATCAAGGTTAAAGATGCTATCGGGCTGTATCTTAAAAGCTTAACAACGAAAAAATTCAATGGCATAGTTATGAAGACAAGTCTGAGAGACCTTTGAGGGTTGTAGCTAGAGAACTTCATCCATCATGCGCTAAACAAGACGTTATAGGTGATTTACGCGATAGAGGTTATAACATTCTTGACGCTGTGAACCTCTTAAAAAAAAAGAAAAGTTATAGTGGAACGTAAACTTCCGCTTTTTGTGCTATCATTCGATAAAACGGAAAGCCAGGAAAAGATATAGAATATTCGTACAATCATGACTATGGTAATTAAAATCAAGCCGCTACGTGTCAGCATGAAGGCAATTCCTCAATGCAAGCATTGCCAAGAGTTTAATCATACGCAGGCGTACTGTCGGAAAGAGCCGCGCTGCGTTACGTGCGCTGGAAAACACTCTTCCGAAAATTGCAGTTTGAGCAAAAATGAAAAAAGCAACCTGCGTTAACTGCAAAGGAAGGCACCCAGCAAATTTTCTCGGAGGTAGGTCGCAAAGGAGCTACAGATGCGACGGAGAAAATTTACAACGCCGACTGTGCGGGGAACGAAATCGGTCGATCGGGATCGGTAAAGAGTGTTGCTAAGCAGACTGAGCGGGCTCGTAAGCCAGTTGTACAGACTCCTGAGCCGACTGAAAGGACGCTCGAATTAGCAGTGCATACTCTTGAACCAGTCAATCAGCTCTCTAAGCTGATTAAAAGTACGTCGAAGTCGTCCACTAAAAAGACTGAACGAAAAATAACCTCGGATAACCCAACGAATCCCAGTTTTCTGACGTATTCTCAGGCTGCAGTCAAAGCAACCAGACGAAACGACGGGCCACCCTCTGATCCGTTGAAAGAAATTCTGAGCTGCATTTACGCTAAGTTCGAGGAACAAACGAATTCTCGAACGTCTCAGTAACGTCGGAAACTTTGATTGGCTAACGTTATATCTAAATCTAAGTAGATATGGATTCTTTGCTTAAAATTATAACATGGAATGTAAACGGACTCTTACAAAAAACCAACGAATTAGAGAAATGAGAGAAAATATTGACATATGTATGTTTGATCTCCGAAACTCATCTAACAAGGGAATCGCAAATAAAGATAATAGGCTACGCTGGTTATCACGCCTATCATCCTTCTGGTAGAGCGCGGGGCTGTTCGTCCTTATTCATTAAAACTAACATAGAACACTCGGTCGATATAAACATAGAGCTGGAAAAACTTCAGTTGTGCGCGGTAAGGGTTAAAAATAAACACTTGAACTGCAATATACTCGTAGCGTCGGTTCAAATTTCCTTATTGGTGGAGATTTCAACGCGAAGCATACCTTCTGGGGTTCAAGATATACATACATCTTCTAAGGGATAAATTCTCTACGAAGTGGCAAATGAATTCGGTTGTTGTTTTTATTCGACAGGAAGACCCACCTATTGGCCAACCGACTCAGAAAAAATTCCCGATCTTTTCGATTTTTTCGTTTCAAGAGGTATTTACCATAAATTTATTACAGTCGAAGAAAGTTTTGATCTCTCTTCTGACCACTCTCCAGTAATTTTATTACTTGGTGAAGCGTTGATCAAGAAAGAAGGACCTCCAAGACTTACTAGCAATAGAACAAATTGGGAGAGCTTTAGAAATGATTGCGAAACAAATATCGTCTTAAATGTATCACTTAAAACACCTTGTGAACTGGAGGATGAAGTTAATCGGTTCGTGGAAGCAGTCCAAAGAACGTCATGGAAAAACATTTCTTCTAGAAGCTACGTATATAAGATTAACAGCAACGGAAAGTATTGAAGTGAAATCATTGAACTGGTAAGGGAGAAAAGAAAAGCACGAAAGAAATGACAAATCACTCGTGCACCGCAACATAAAAAGATCCTTAAACGACTATGCAATCGCCTTAGAGATTGTATTCGGGAATTTAAAAGCAATAAGATAGCGACCTACCTTGAAAATCTCTCCACTAGAAGAGAATCAAATTATTCACTTTGGAAAGCACTAAAAGGCATCCGGAAACCTCAAATGCAAGCGCCACCAATTCGGAAAAACGATAGAACTTGGGCCAAGAGCCACAAAGAAAAGGCAGAACTTTTTTCTTTGCACTTAGAAGAAACGTTTAAACCATTCGACGGCCCTTTGATAACGCCCGACTCCCCAGTCACGACATCTGGCAACTTTAAAATAAAAAAAGTTTCATTAATTGAACTGAGGGAAGTGATTAAAAATCTAAAAACTAAAAAAAACACCGGGTTACATCTTGATAACGGCGCAGGTGGTCAAGGAATTACCGAATAAAGCTCTTATCAAACTGCTATATTTGATTAACGCTTCGTTCAGATAGCTCTACGTTCCGAGACAATGGAAAGTCGCACAGATTATAATGGTCCCGAAACCAGGCAAACCTCTGAATGAGAAGAAATCATATCGGCCTATTTCCCTATTGCCGGTTATCTCAAAAATATTCGAAAAACTACTTTCAAAACGACTACAACCCGTAATCAACGAAAGACGTCTCATTCCTGACCATCAGTTTGGATTTAGAGTCAAGCATTCTACAATCGACCAAGTCCACAAGATAACTGACGTGATTGAGAAAACTGTCGAAGAAAAAAAGATTTGTTGTGGTGTATTTCTTGACGTCTCACAAGCTTTCGATAAGGTTTGGCATGAAGGCTTTGAGTATAAATTGCAACGACTACTGCCACGGCAACTGCTTCTAATCTTACGATCGTACCTCACCGAAAGACTTTTTCGTGTTAAGTACGGAAATGATTACTCTGACTTCAAGGAGATTGCGGCTGGAGTCCCACAAGGAAGTGTCCTTGGCCCACTTCTATATGTACTTTACACGCGTGATATCCCGCCAGGAAAGACACTGAGTCGTCGCCACGTTTGCGGACGATACAGCGATATTGACAACGGGCGATACAATTGAAGCAGCAACTGAAAGCTGCAACATGCTATTAATAAAGTCCACGCTTGGACAAATTCTTGGCGTATTGTGCTGAACGAAAGCGAATCAACTCACGTCAACTTTACTTACAAAAAGTGGATAGATTACCCGTATATTTAACCTCAGCTCAAATACTGTAGGCGAACGAAGCAAAATATCTAGGAATGACTCTAGATGTTAAGCTTACAAATACCGACAAATGTACTGGCTACTCGGAAAACATTCGAAGTTGAGCCTACATAACAAACTGCTTATCTATAAGCAAGTGCTAAAGCCAGTGTGCACGTACGGTCTACAACTATGGGGTTGTACCAGGAAAAGCAATAGAAACATCCTACAAACTTTTGAAAATAAAGTTCTTAGAACGATCGTTAGCGCACCGTGGTACGTACGTAACGAAGATATTCATCAGGAGACGAGATAACAAATTTTGCTCGTAAACATTATGATCGTGTTCACGGCCATTGTAACCGTACCGTCATTCAACTACTTGACGCGAACAATTCAATTCGTCATCTACAAAGGACAAAACCTTTTCACCTCACGTCATAGTATATGCCGTTCGTGAAAACCGCAGGAACTTTCATTGGAATTTAACCTGCCTAAAGTGCTACATTCTTTTTAATTACGTACGTACATCTTTTTCCAAAAATCACAAGTCTCGTAAGAGAGAATAAAACTGCTGGATAAGCGTCGGCTTAGTTGTAGTATGAATCTTGAAGAGAGGTGTTTCTTTAGTGAGTAAATATCTCACACTACGATAAGCACGCGCGGTCGGGCCTTATGGTGTCTTTAGAAAATGTTCACCCTCTCGGCAAAGAAAAAATAAATAAACACGCAGGGCTAGCGCGGCGTTTTTAATCTGCGGAAGTCGATCTTTTGTTCTCTAATCTTTACTTCCCCTCTTTACTCATTCCTCTCTCTCCATCATTCGGTAAATAAACTTTATCTCAGGTGTCGTCAACGAAGTCCTTAATATAGAGTTCATAAAAGTTCTTTTGTGGGTTTTATAGAGTGCACGAGAATTTGCTATTCCGATGTTTTTGGAAGAGTTCCCATCAAGCCGTCAGAATGTACTTCATAGAATGTGACATATTATTCCGAAATTGTTAACCGCCCTTTTTAGCCTATTTTTAATAATCTAAATATGTACAAACGAGTATATAAAGAAACATGTCCTAACTGATTCATCATCGCTGAGCCAAAAATTGCTGAAGATAAAACTATGAAATTTGGACAGTAGTTGCGTTTAATGACTTAGGCACAGACTAAGAAAGAATTTTCCAAAATTCAACCCCTAAGGGGGTATACAAGTTTGTATGGGAAAGAATATTTGTTTGGTTGTTTTTACTTGAAACTCACAACACTAATAATAAAACACGTATTTTAGCATTTACCAAAGTTCAACTCCTAGAGCATTTATAAACGACAAATCCAAAACCCACGCGAGTGAAGCCGCTAGTATATCTCGTATGTAGATGTAGTTTGCGGACGCACAGCATACTTCAGAGTACCACGTTCGGTTGCCAGGAAGCGACTGCTTAGGGTAGCACCGAAAATGCGATTGGACCCATATTATATTATTAACAGTTTTGATTTTACGGCTGAGTATTACAGGCCTGAATTAACTGTTCTCAGTTTTACGAAAGGACACAAGATGGTGATTTTATTGTAACCTCAGCATAAGCTTGAAAATGATTTGCGATCGGACCCATAGTTTATTGTATGTATGTATATTGATTTGTTTTCATTTTACAGGTAAAGTGAATCACGCGTAAGCTCTCCATCTCAGAAAGGAGTTTTATTTTTTTATCCTCAAAAAGGATAAAATTGTGATTTTATTGTCAGCTGAGCATCACTACCACAAAGTGCAAAAAGGAAATAAAATTAATACACTTCAGTACCATACAAAATTCTGAATAAAATCAACGCAAAGGAAAAGTTGTTGATTATATTATATTATACACTATCAAAAGGAAACGAATCACTTTGTAAAAAGCAGTGTCGAATGCAATTTGAATTCATCTGTTCAAGAGTATCATACGAGTACCATTCGTGTCGTATGGCTTAATGGACTTTCTTACCGTGTCACCTGGAGGACAAAAATAAAAGTTTGAACTATGATACATGGAAGGAAGCAAAGCTGTCAATGCAAGGCGACACGGATGTGTATCAAATCTCTTTAACTGAGTCGTAGTAGCATCAAAAGCTTTTAAGAAAACTATTTAAAAAAAAAAATATTTAGACTTTGTTTACTAATCCAGGCTAGGAGGATTTCTTAAACATCTGAAAAGGATATGGCCGTAAGACGAGTTTCACGAATGAAGTTGTTCAAAGTCATCTGGTGAGGTTTTTCTAGAAAAGTGTGTAAAAGGGTATTGCATAATTATTGTTTTCTTTTTTAACTCAGTCCACATTTGATCAATGAAGTTAATCATTTTGTTACTTACTTCTAACTATAGTCCTTATAGGAAAACAGGTACAAAGACAGTAATTAATCAGTTTTATCTAAAACATCTTGACAATGGTGATAACATGACAAATAGCTTAGAAGTCGAAGCAAGCAAAGTGTGGTTGAAAATTAATGCGGCCAAAACAAAAGCAGACTTTAAAATTCCACCTATGAAATAAGCATTACCGATCATCGGGTCGAGAAAGTTGAAAAACTTCCTTTATCTACGAAGTTTGTCTCGGTTTTCCGGTATGTTCGTAAAAAATTTGGAAAAGCAATATTTTCAGAGTCAGTACTGCTGGATGGGTGTAGTACTTGGAAGGTGATCGCCACTATCCCTCGTAAGCTGCAATAGATGTCTTCGTCGTGAACAGCTTTATGAGAGAACGAGTCAAGAAGAAAGTGGCAATCGATCGTTCACACCTTATGGCGTGAAAAAAATCCCGTAGGAAAATATAAAATGCAGTGAAATTGTATTACTCAGTCCGGCAGAAGAGAGGTCGTCCAAAATAATCATGGCGCATAGGATTCTATGAGCAATCGAAAACTTTGCGAATTAGTTAGAGGGTGTTGAAAAATACGAACACGATAGGAGACAGGCGCTGTTAACGCTATATGTCCTACGAAAGGTGACAGGACATAAATAGATAAGTGTGATATTGTGGACGCAAATTTCAAAACTGCTTCAAAATCGTCGCTAATGCCAGTGACTGCTGAAAACAGTAGGGCTGATTCAGCCACTTCAAAGTTCACTGAAACTTAACACCTGATTTTCAAACCAACTACACCAATCTGTCTTTCTCTCTGTCTCTCTCCCTTTCCACAAAAAAAAGCCAGTGTCCTAAAAAGGGTGCAAATTATAAAAAAAAGAGTCTATCCTTAACTATGCCATGGCATGTCTGCACTAACCTACTATACTCTAAATTTTCGTTCAGCTTTCTAATGAAACTTGATGGGAACCTGCTCAAAGACCTAACTGAAGTTGTTAGTGCCTACAGAGAAACTATGCCATTTGAATCTCATAACAGATTCTTTTGTAGACTCTGTCTTCAGAAAAGTGAAACTTCTCTCTACAATGGCTTGCTTTTTTTCATCTTAGAAAGGGGAATACGAGTATCCCCAACCGAAGTTGTCTTGTGAAGCTTCGCTAGAGAAAATCCTTTAATATCTGATAACTTCTGGTGCAAAGAAAACAACTTTCGATTTCATCAAGGGCACAATAGGCGGTACTGGATCTGCTCAAATGTTTTCCTACATATGTATAAAATGAATCTAATATTATCTATTAGCGATTTTTTTTTTTGTGCGCGTAAGTAGCATTCAGGCTGTTGCATAGTTCAATAAATAAGTTGGGTAACTATAGTGTGCAAGGGATGCTTAACACAGAAAGAATAAAATGCAATCAAATCTAATTTTTGATTTTGATTTGAAATAATGAGTAATAATGAAAAGTGAACTAAAAATTTTAAGCCTTGTGGTGAATGCGGAAAAGTGAATGAAAAAAGTCTTTATAAGATACTATTACTATCTATTACTAATTCAGTTTTTATTACAAAAAATAAGTAGATCATGAGTGACAGTTTCGACGATCGACTCTCGAACTCGACTGACTAAAAACGGTTCATATCAATGGGTAAAACAAGCGAGTATGCATCTGTCAACTAAATCGCCACAGCCTCAAGCGTGATAATTGATGTCAATTCGCTTTTCACATACTAGGCAAAACCACAAATAAATTCCTCCCTCATACTAGCAATAGTAAATTTAAAAGCACATCGTTCATAGTAACATTGTTGGTGTTCTAAACGAGCCTGTAAATGACACGATACATATCTTAACCAAAAAAGAATCTAAAAACCACTTGTCTAAGGTTACGATTCTCATTATTGTGCCTGACTACCCTCGTATCACACATGACTGACAGCTTGACTTTCAAATGCCATTTCGTTTCATTTCATGATTACAAGTAATATTGGTAGAAATGTAAAACATTTTCTAATAGGCCTTACATTTTAAGCAACAAGAAAAATGGAGGGAGTGCAAAAAAAGTTACATACATTGTGTTGTTTCACAGCTTTATCGATGCCTTACATATTGTACATAAGCACATACATATATAGATATCTAATATGTTTGTACGAAAAAAAAGTCCCTTTTATGTATGTATGTAAAGTTTGTATGTGCTGTGTTAGTTTTTTCCACCGTTTTTAACGCTTATGAAATCCATAATCAATTAAAATCAAAAGTTGGCAGCCTTTCTGCCCAATGTTGCAAAAACAGAATTTAAAAAAAGCCGAAAAATTAGGGGAAAAAACATAGGAGCAAGTGGTGGTGACCAGAGAAACTAAATTTTTACTGAAATTTCGCGTAAGCCTCTGTGTATTATAATCGTTCCAGAGATATTTTAAAAGAATTTAAGCGACGATAAAGGAAAATGAAAAAAATAAATCCCTTTCGTTTCCATCTGTTTCATTTGAACTCAACCACCACCGTTTACGACTCTTTGAAGTAGAGTGTGTTGTGTGTTGTTTATGTTGCCGAAGGGATAACTAAAAGATATGAATTCATTTGAAGGAAATTGTTTTTTAGTCTATAAACATATATTGCTATATTTAAACTTTTGTTTAATTTTTATTAATGTACATGTACATCGTGAAGTATAAGAGTTTCATTAAATTACCGAACAATTTGTTTCCTTTCTTCCATGTATAAAGTCTACACACAAATGGACAGGGATGGCTGCAGTTGGCTTTGGCCGTGAGAGGGAAACTTTCTATATTAAAGGCTTTTATTGTCTACTAATCCATTCATCCATACGTCCGTCCAGAAGAAATGAAGGACTCTACCCAACCAATCAGTCAGTTACTTCATGCGCTCATCCTTGGTTGATTGAAGAGATTTATGAATAATTAATAAGTTGGCTTGGATTTGAAATTAAGGATATGAGTTTTTGTCCCACGTTACATCACGTTTGTGCTCTTAACATATTTAAAAATTTAGTGGCCACAAAATGATGCACTCATTATTATCATTAAAAATAATAATAAGAAATTGGCATCAGATTTTGATTCCATTTCATTCGCAAGCGATAGTGATGGACGAGCGACGGAAAGTCGATAAAAATAAATTATTCAAAGAAGGCAATTTAAAAGTTATGATGAGGTCAAACCCTCCGTTTTTTATCCTCCCAGCCTGTCCTGCCTCTCGCCCAATATAAGTGCACAGTTTTTTCTTATTCGGAGAAAATTAATTAAGGCTGTTAAAAGTATGGATCGGTGGGATAAAGGGCCAGTTATCGTCGTCAGAAAATTAGAAAACCAAATACTGTGACGATTGAGGCGAGAGGTTTTACACGTGACGCTAATTAGCATAATGCGCGCCGGCAAACAAAAACGAGGTGATGAAAGTCCTGATGCTTTGAGGGAATTTTTTTGTTCATACGTGCTGTTCTTTTGTGAATTGCAAAGGTGGTTAAATGATACTACTCATTGTAAAAGGGTTATATTTGCTCCTATAGGGCAAATATTGTTTTCGTGAAAATTTTAGAACTCGAGATTTTCATCACTCTTGACATTATTAAAATATAATAGAGGAACAAAAAAAAAAAGTGAGTCTTGTAATTGTATTTGTCTATTCGTCTGTCTGTCCATCTGTTTGTACCTCAGGCTGCAGCTTAAACGGCTGACACCAGGTCTGTGTAATAATGCCCAGAAGCGAAATTCAAATTTTTGTTTTATCGAAAATGGCTCTAACGATGGCGCTTTGTCTTCAAAAGGAAGATAAGTCGTTCCAATTTCATCGATATGTAACCTCAACAAAATATCTTGTACGGCATTCAGAAGCAAGGACTTAGGCAACGTGCACTCCTATTAATTTCGATTTCCCCGGTTATTTCAGCCCTGAATTTTACTTTCGTTTTTATGTCATCGTAGATGTGTTGACCATTCTAACGTATGTCTGTGGTACATTTTAGGATCTCAGCGATATTCATATGAGATTTCTCGGAACTCTATCGAAAGCTTTCTCCAGATCAATAAATATGATATGCAGATCTTTCGAGGCGTCGTGGCGTTTTCCCATTATTATATATGTACATATATTTCCTCCGACAAAGCCACATAGACTACATGAAGTTTAATTATATTGCGCTGTCGATTGTCTAAAACACACTCGTACATTTTTATTACTCGTATTAATTTTTATTATATTAGCTTCACCGGTCGAAAGTTGTTGCAATTTCTAGTGTCGCTTTTGCCTTTACACAGTGGGACAAGAAAGCTTTCCCTCCACTAACTTGGCATCCGATCTTCTTTCAATATTTTATTGAATAGAACCGTAAGACATTTGAAACCGTACCTCTGAGGGTACATACGAAAATATATGATCTGGTCCGACTGCCTTTTCCCACTTCATTCTTTTCACCTCCTCGCTCACTTCGTCGAACGTAAATTCAGTTGTTTCTGAAGCAGCTGAAGAAGTGCTTCTACACGAAAATGAGCAATAGCCGTAATAAAAGAAAATACTTTTTTATTTCAATCATTTGCATTTTCAATCAGCGTGTAACAGTAACAATAGCTTTGCATCAGTGGATATACTTGTGCGGTTGTATGTGTTTTGTTTTGCTTCCTTTAGATATTTTCTCGCAGCTCACATTTCGTTTAACTGCGTTAAGATGAGGCCACTGTCTGGTTTTAAAAAAAAACTAAAGTGCACATACATTTTCATCCAATTATTACCAGAATGTTAAAATATATATGCACTTTACTGATCATTAATTCGGCTTCAGAATCAAATATTCCACAATTGACTAGGTATATAAAATAACCAATAAAATTGAGAAAGCCCTAGAAGGGGAAAAAATATGTTCTAGCGCTTATCTTGACGTCTTCCAAGCCTTCGACAAGGCATGAATGGTTGAAGTATAAGCCAATAGTTTTATAAGATTGTAAAATCCTACTTGGTGAACAGACTTTTCCGTGTTAAATATGGAATCGAATTCTGGGAATTTAAGGAAATTGCTGCCGGAATTCCACAAGGAAGTATTATTGGTACGATCTTGTTAGTGTAGAGTAAACACTCGAGATGTACCTTAATAAGAAGGCACCGTTGTAGCCATGTTCGTGGAAAATACGGCTATATTCGAAACGGAATGTTCAGGCGAGTCAGCAACTGAAAACCTCCAAAGATTTTTTGGTACAATTTTCGAGTGGACAAAGACTTGGCGCATTGTTCTTAATGAAACCAAATCAACACATGTTAACTTTACTTACAAATAAAGTAAACAACATTCCCATTTTCATTAAGTCAGTATCTAGGAATGACGTTAGACTTGAAACTTAAATGGAAGCCGCGCGAGTTACGTTAGCATCGGAAAATTTGCCAATCGATAAAACTCAATACATTGACCCCTGCAACGGAAATGCTAATGCTGACATTTATTTATTTATTTATTTATCTATTTATTTATTCGTCTCCAAGTATTATAAACTTTTTAGACTACTTACAAGATTAAATATAATATTTACAAACTATAAAAATAGTATCCATTTATATTTATAATGATTTCAGAATTAAACTTTTACAAACAATTCTAAGTAGAATTGTATAAGTATATTAAAGTCAGTGGCATTTTCAAGTTTATTGTAATTAATACAAGCAACACTTATTGGATCATCTTCACCATAATTTGTTCTATGTCTGAAAACATACAAGAAATTGTTTTCTCCAGGTCACAAACTGCAAGCCGGAACATAAACATTAAACAATGAGAGTAACATTGGACAATCAATGTAGGTAGTTAAAACATCGTGAGCAAAAACAGCTGAATGATAGATCCTTCTTTCATTAAGAGACTTAAGGTTAATTAAGACACACCTGGCTTCATAATTGGGTATGTTATTATTATCCCACGATAGCTTTCTGAGGGCAAATCTTGTAAATCGCTTTTGAATCCTTTCAATACAAAACTCAGTATTGTAATAGTATGGATTCCATACTACACAGCAGTAGTCAAGTATAGGGCGAATTAATGAAATATATAATGACTTACTATGAAGTCGGATCCTGAAAGTCTTTTGAGCTTCGAGACATAAAACCCATCATAGAGTTAGCTCTAGAGATAATGTAATCAATATAAACAGAAAATGTAAATTGTGCATCAATCCTTCTGATTAATAACCCTTTTGAGGCAATAGTTTAGAATCATATAATCAAACATTATAGAAGACCTGATTCTAGAAAATGTTACAATTGTACACTTACCAATTTTGAAACTCAAGCCATTATCATTACACCATTTAGTAACATTATTAACATTGTTTTGTAGTTCTAGAACGTCCGACATTGACTTTACGGACTTGAATATTTTCAAATCGTCAGCATTATATGCATGCTGAAGCACTTTGGATTAGAAATATATGGGGGTAAATCAGGGATGAATAAGAGAAAAAGTAATGTGCCTAGATGGCTACCCTAGGGTACCCAGACAAATTTAAAATGGAGACTACAGGCCCAACTGTTTGAATGAAACCCAATCATTTCCAACTTCTTCACCAGGACATTGTGTTGAACGCGATTGAATGCCTTAGAAAAATCAGTATAAATCGAATCGACTTGATGACGCATTCCCATATTACAAATATAAGTAAATAATTCATAAAAATTGTCAAATTCACCAGAAATGCTGCAATTGTTATTAAATCAATAAAGCGCAAATATAAAATATAAAATAATGATTACTGGGAAAGTTTCCGATCGACAACACTCTCGGGGCACTGATAAATAAAGTAAAAACTAATTATTTTTCCACTCCTAAGAGTAGGATGCATTTTTCCAAAATAAAATAAACAAAAGTTTATTTGTATTTTAATTAAATAACTTTAACTGGCGCAGTTGGTAGGATACAATTCAGAAGAAAAAGGATCCAGTGCCTCTCCAATCGTCGCGACTAAAAACTTGATAGAATAGTGAATAGCGAAAATAGAATACATAAGTGTTACTGTAACCCAGTTTAAATCAAAAGAATAAAGAATAGTGAATAACGAAAATAGAATACATAAGTGTTACTGTAACTCAGTTTATGAATAAAAACAGAACAGAACTCTTCAACAACAATCGCCCATCATATAAAAAACATAACATAAAAAGAGCTACAAAATGAACTTCAGCGATTACGAGTACAACAAGTAATCTCACGACAGGAACAACAGTAGGCACATCAGGAACAACCGATGCTGCAACAAAGACAGCAATAAGCCTAACAACAAACTCAACAACAACCGTCAACAACCCCATTTACGCTGAGTCCAAAAGGCGTTTTAAATCAATTAAGGAAATTGAAAGTATGTATGATATGTAACGGATCAGATGACCACTCTCTGTCTGCCTTTACCAAATCAGTGGAACTAATATCAACACTTTGTGGAAAAAATGTGGAACTCTACACCTATGCAATTCAAATCGTCTACAATGAAAAATTGCAAGGGAAGCAGAAAAATGTATCCGGCAACTTGGAAACAACCTTGACTGGAATGCAGTGAAATCCAAGCTGAGACAACAATTTCAACCACACAAAAAACTACGCTGAGCTATTTAATTATTGCAGATATGTAAAGGTTAGTAACCTAAGGGAATTATTCGAAGTATTTAGAAATGTAAGCTATGAATTAAACGAGTTTGGATAGTGATCTACCTGAAATTCTAATAAAAAAAATTGATGGGAAAAGTAGAGAACATATAGAAGAAAATGCTAGCATGATATAATTTATAATAAGTATGCTACAGTTAGATTATTAGACAATGTTAGAACCATCGATTTTAACCATAGAAATACTATAAACCAAAAACAAAACTACGCAAATAATAATCAAAATTTTAATAAAAATAGAGTAACGTACAATGATAGGGAACCAGAGAATTATTGTAGGGTCCTTCTCATAGCCTAAGACAAACACAGGGAAATCTAAATAACAATTATAATGATAATCGAAATCTGTTCCATCGACGAGAAAATCCAAATAATTGTAATAATTCAGGACATTTTGAAAGGCAACCGAACTTTAGTAACTACAGAAATTTAAACCCAGGCAGAACACAATCAAACAACAATCATTCGAGACATACTAGGCAAACAAATAGTAATAATAGTACAAGGGAAATGATGGAAATCGAGAATATCCAGGGAACTAAGGTAAATTTTCAAAGTCAGCCTCGGAACATAAATTACCAATGATCTTTGTATCTATAGAAAATAAAACAGTAAAGTGTTTAGGCGACACAAGTTCGACTACTAGCATTATAAAGCCGAATATATTGAAAAACTTTAATGAGCCTTCTTTAGATAAACCAGCATTTTTTACCACTATAAATGGATTTAGTAAGGTGGCGAATAAATTAGTTCCTCCCCTTCGAAAGGAACTTAATACGGACGGAACTCATTCATGGAAAGTAAAAGACTTTACTAATAGGAACTACAATTATAGGGCAAAATATTTTAACACCTTTGAAAGCTATTATAAATCTAGTACACATATTTCGAGATAAAGGGAGATAAAATACCTTTTACTTATGAAGAATACCGATATGATATACATAGTATTTGTACCCTTGAGCAAACTAAAAGTCATTTGTTTGATAATATATCATTAGATCATTTAAATTCAGAGGAAAAAAAAGAAGTAATTCAGCTCTTAAGAGGTTACAAAGATTTATTTTACAATCACACATGAAAAGCACGAAATTGAATGCCAAATAGAAGAAATGCTAGAACAGGGAATAATAATCGAAAGTTATTCTCCTTACAACAGTCTGCTTTCGGTAGTCCCGAAGAAAAAAGACAACTCGGGACAATCAAAATGGAGAATAGTAGTAGATTACAGGAGATTAAATGAAGTAACTGAGAGCGACAAATTTCCAATACCTAACATTGAAGCAATATTAGATAAATTGGGGAAATCACAATACTTCTCAACTGTGGACTTAGCTAAGGGTTTCCACCAAATTTTAGTTAAGCGTGAAGACAGAAAGAAAAAGGCCTTTTGCACTCCTTAGGGCCACTTCGATTCTAATTTGCGAGAATGACTTTTGGGCTTAAGAACGCCCCTCTACTTTTCAAAGACTAAAGAATTGGATTTTAAAAGAATTCATTAACAAAATTTTCGTTGTCTATTTAGATGATTAAATGGACTTAAAATCCAAATTGATAAATGCCATTTTCTTAGTAAAGAAACCAACTACATATATAGTACACATTCTAACCCCAAAAGGAATTAAACCAGATCCAGACAAGATAAAAACTATTCAAACTCTAAAATTACCCACTACTCAGAAACAAATTAAGTCATTTCTTGGTATAACTGGTTATTACAGGAAGTTTATTAAGGATTATGCCAAAGTCGCTTACTTATTTATTTATTTATTTATCTCGCATAAAAAATCTTTTACAGTAGATTATAGCAATCTTTAACTAGTAAAAGTTATTGTAATATGCGAGCTACGGCTCGAGTAGATAAAACAATTATTCTGTGAAATTATTTCTTTATTTTCTACTCTATAGAACAATTCAAGTTCACACTATACTATTCTTCGCAAATTCTTTTCTTACAAGGTCTCTTTCCTCTCAAATCACTTTATCTCCTTTCAATTACTTAATTCACAAATCCAAACTAATTACTTTTTCTTGTTCACTCTCAACTTTCAATTTATCACCAAATTACAACTTCGCCCATTATCACTTTTCCAATCTCTTCGCCACGGTTCTAAACCAACTGTGTCTTTTTTTGATCGCCATCTGTCCTTATATAGCAGAAGTTTCTGATAGCCAGAAACTTCTAGCAAATTCTTCGACCACTGGAACAAGAGAAATAATTCTTGCAGTTATAATTCCCTTTTATCCCTGATATTATTCGTCTCTTTCGTTGACATGAGCTGTGGAGACTTCGTCCCAGACACGAACCTCGAATGAAAGGACAGTTCGAACCAAAATTCTGCCAGAATGGAAAGTCACTTCGGAATTTGCTGCATAGACATAGGAGCGTAGTTATTATTATGCTACATCATTAATAATACATTTAGGCGTAGAACAAGACAATTAAAAGGAAAATTAAAGTAGAATATATGTAACATATTCATTAGTATAAAAAGAAAAAGGGAAGACTATGTATTTCATTAGAGAAGGAAAATATGAAAAAATAAAAATGGAAAAATAAAGTAAAAAATATAAATCAATTTATGCTGAATTTGAAGCTTCATAGTATTTCAACTTGTTGTTCTTTCGTCAGTCAAATGACTGAACAGGACGTCGCCAAACACATTTGAGCTATTCAATCTCCTGACGCTGAGGATAACGAGTTCCACAAGCAAGCGGTATAGACGAAAATTGTCGTTCAGTAATTAGGCATGTGAATTGCGACTGAATTAATATAAAAGAGAGTGTTGAAGTGGAAAACTGAAGTCTGCTTGATAAGTAAGTGGGTTGTTTGCTTATCATCATTTGATGCAAGAACATTATAGTTCTATAATTGAGATACGTGTATAACGAACATCCGAGTATCTTTTTAACATATGGTGATACATGATCGAAGCGCCGTAGATTAAAAACGTAATGGACGACATTATTGAAAACAACTGTTAATTTTCTTTTGCTCTCGGCACTATAACCAATGAAAATTTGACAGCCGTATGTGATTATAGACACAATAAGAAATTTCACCAACAGTATTGTAATATGCAGGCTACGGCTCGAGTAGATAAAACGATATTCTGTGAAATTTATTTCTTTATTTTCTAGTCTATAGAACAATTCAGGTTCACACTATACTATTCTTCGCAAATTCTTTTCTTACAAGGTCTCTGTCCTCTCAAATCACTTTATCTCCTTTCGATTACTTAATTCACAAATCCAAACTAATTACTTCTTCTTGTTAAATCTCAACTTTCAATTTATCACAAAATTACAACTTCGCCCATTATCACTTTTCTAATCTCTTCGCCACAGTTTAAGAACTACTGCTTCTTTCTCAATCGCCATCTGTCCTTATATAGCAGAAGTTTCTGATAGCCAGAAACTTCTAGCAAATTCTTCGACCACTGGAACAAGAAAAATTCTGATGTAAAAATTCTTGCAGTTATAATTCCCTTTTATCCCTGATATTATTGTAGCATAATAATAACTACGCCCCCTAAAAATATGACGCAACAAATTCCGAAGTGACTTCATTCTGGCAGAATTTTGGTTCGAACTGTCCTTTCATTCGAGGTTCGTGTCTGGGACGAAGTCTCCACAGCTCATGTCAACGAAAGAGACGAATAATATCAGGGATAAAAGGGAATTATAACTGCAAGAATTATTTCTCTTGTTCCAGTGGTCGAAGAATTTGCTAGAAGTTTCTGGCTATCAGAAACTTCTGCTATATAAGGACAGATGGCGATCAAAAAAAGACACAGTAGTTTTTAAACTGTGGCGAAGAGATTGGAAAAGTGATAATGGGCGAAGTTGTAATTTGGTGATAAATTGAAAGTGGAGAGTAAACAAGAAAAAGTAATTAGTTTGGATTTGTGAATTAAGTAATTGAAAGGAGATAAAGTGATTTGAGAGGAAAGAGACCTTGTAAGAAAAGAATTTGCGAAGAATAGTATAGTGTGAACTTGAATTGTTCTATAGACTAGAAAATAAAGAAATAAATTTCACAGAATATCGTTTTATCTACTCGAGCCGTAGCTGCATATTACATTATCCTTCTCTTTCGTTGACATGAGCTGTGGAGACTTCGTCCCAGACACGAACCTCGAATGAAAGGACAGTTCGAACCAAAATTCTGCCAGAATGAAAAGTCTCTTCGGAATTTGTTGCATCATACTTTTAGGGAGCGTAGTTATTATTATGCTACACTGCCCCCCTCTTAGACGTGTTCGTCCCGAACAAGTGCATCCTCATTTCGGCCATTGTATCGACTCAGTCGGTCCACATGAACCACTTTCATTTTGGCCCTTGGTCCTCGCTGGATGCGGTAGACAACATCGTTGATGCGGGTTACTATTCTGTAGGGACCTTCCCAGTTCCGCTGTAATTTAGGTGATTTCCCCTTTTGGCGATGGGGATTATACAGCCACACCAGATCTCCTTCCTGGAATCCTGACGTTGTTGCCTTGGCATCATACCTGGTCTTCATGCGGTCGCTCGTCATCTTAATCTGGCTTCTGGTCCTTTGGTGTATGTCCCTAAGCCTTTCCCTAAGGTCCGCCACGTACTCTTCTTCATTTCTGGGCTCATTGGTAGGAGATCCAAATTTCACCTCACTGGGTAAACGAGCTATTCCACCAAATAAGATTTCGAACGGCGTATGTCGAGTAGTGCTATGCACGGCACTTCTATAGGCCATCAAAAACAAGGGAATCTGCCGGTCCCAATCCCGTTGGTAGTCACCTACGACCTTCGAGAGATGTTCGTCCAAAGTCCTATTGAAACGCTCCACCATACCGTCCGACTGTGGATGAAGCGGGGTTGTCCTTGTCTTTTTGATTCCGAGTAGTTGACACATCTCTTGGAAGATTCTTGACTCGAAGTTCCGCCCTTGGTCAGAATGCAATTCCAAGGGTACACCGAATCTGCTAACCCAATTGTAGACGATCTGCTCCGCCACGGTTCTGGCTTCCTGGTTAGGGATCGGAAACGCTTCCGGCCACTTACTGAAGTAGTCCATCACTACGAGTATATACCGATTACCATTGTCGGTTTCCGGAAAGGGCCCTGCGATGTCGATGGCGATTCGTTCGAAAGGTGCTCCCACGTTGTATTGGTGCATCTTACCTCGAGTTTTGATTCTCGGACCCTTGCTAGCTGCACACACGTCGCATTTTCTGCACCAGTCTTCGATATCTTCCTTCGCTTTTAACCAATAAAAACGTTCTCGTACCTTTTCTAGCGTCTTATTCACTCCCAAGTAGCCTCCGGTCGCCCCGCCATGCATTTCCTGTAACACCTCCTTGACCCTCGTCCGCGGTACGACAAGCTGCATTACAAACGACTTTCCGTCGGAGGATTCCCATTTTCTTCTCAGAACACCTTCTTGGACATGGAGGGAGTCCCACTGCGCAAAATATGCCTTTAAGGTCGGGCTTCTGTGAGAGATGTCCTGATGATCCGGTTTCTCCATGTTCTCCTTCCAGGCCAGAATCGGCTCGATATCCGGGTCTTCCTTCTGAGCGTTCCGGATCTCATCTACGCTCCAGCCGGCGATAGGTTCGGCTCTCATTCTTTGGATGGAAACCAGCTCCCGTTCTTCCTGACGCGCACAATGTTTACAATCCGTTCTGCATGGTCTCCGGGACAGTGCATCCGCATTAGAGTGGAGTTTTCCTTTACGATGCTGTATTTCGTAGTCGTAGATTTGCAGCCTTTCGATCCATCTTGCGACATGACCCTCAGGACTCTTGAACTGTAATAGCCATTTTAAGGCTGCATGGTCTGTGCGAAGAACGAACTTCCTCCCGTAGAGGTATTTGTGAAAATGCTTCGTAGCCAAGATCAAAGCTAGAAGTTCCCGCCTTGTCACGCAGTAGTTCCTTTCTGGCTTAGAGAGCACCTTGCTGAAGTACGCAACCACCTTCTCTTGGCCGTCATGCACCTGGGAGAGTACGGCTCCTACCCCGACATTACTAGCATCTGCATCCACAACGAACGTTTCCCCGGGAGTGGGGTAAGCCAGTATCGGGGTATCGCATAGCCGTTGTTTAAGTGCCTTGAAGCTCTTCTCGCACTCAATTGACCATTTGAATTGTTTTCCCTTTTCCGTCAACTGGTGCAGGTTCTTTGCGATCCCGGCAAAATCCTTCACGAACCGTCTGTAGTAGGTGGCTAGGCCCAGGAAGCTCCTTAGTTGGTGTTTGTCTTTGGGGACTGGCCAGTTTTTCACCGCTTCGACCTTCTCCGGATCGGTTCTCACTCCTTTCGCTGAAATTATGTGTCCCAGGTACTTGACTTCCGCTCTGAACAGGGCGCACTTCTTGCGGTTGAGCTTCAGGTGGGCACTTCGAAGCCTTTGAAACACATCCCTTAGATTGTCTCGGTGTTGCGCAAACGATTTTCCTACGACGATGACATCATCCAAGTATACCAAACAGGTTTTCCATGTTAACCCTTGCAGGACACATTCCATCAATCGCTCGAAAGTCGCCGGAGCATTGCACAGCCCGAATGGCATTACCATGAATTGCCATAGCCCATTTCCTGTGGTGAAGGCGGTTTTCTCCCGGTCTTCTGGATGGATCTGTACCTGCCAGTAGCCACTCTTCAAGTCGAGAGTGGAAAACCATCGGGCTCCTGATAGTGTGTCTAGCGTGTCGTCAATCCGTGGCAGAGGATAGCTGTCTTTCTTGGTGACGTAATTGAGCTGCCGATAGTCCACGCAGAACCGCGTGCTGCCATCTTTCTTCTTTACCAGTACAACCGGTGATGCCCACGGACTTTTGGAACTTTCAATCAGACCTTCTTTCTCCATTGCCGACACCATCTCTGCAACTTCTGTCTGCTTTGCCAATGGAAGGCGCCTAGCAGGCTGACGAATTGGTCTAGTATCACCAGTGTCTATTCGATGTTGTACCAGGTGTGTTCGGCCGTATTCTCCGTCCTGTGAGGCAAATACATCAGCGTACTCATTGATAAGATTCTCTGCCATAGTTCGCTGCTCCTGATTCAGCTCACTGGACTGGAGAATCGTCTCTCTCGTTTCCGCTGTCCAAGGTGATGGGAGAGGTTTTGGAGCATCACGTTCAGATATTGTTGCGACGGCGGTAATCGGCGTGCATTTTCCAGTCACCTCCCCTCGCCTTAGTTTGACAGTGTGTGGTCTTGTGTTCAAAACTCTCACTGGAACCATGGTGTTCTTTGGTTCGACTAACGTCTTTCCCACGACGTAGTCTTGAGAATTCTTCTCTGGGTCTGGTTCTACTATGTAGAATCGGTGGCTCCCAAGATCACCTTCCAGCTTCGTCCAAATGATTGTCTCTGAAGAAGGCGGCAAAACTTCGTCTTTGCTGATGACTGTCCTGAGAGTTGCGGCATTCTCGTTTCCGTACACCATCGGAATCTCCACATTTCGATACCTCAGTACTTGCATCCCGATGTCCAAGATTACTTCATTTGCTTTCATGAAGTCTATTCCGATGATGCACTCGTCGCATATATCTGCTACCAGAAACGCATGGGAGAACGTCAGTCCTGCCAGAGTAATCGTAAGACGAACTTCTCCAAATACCTTCGCCATTTCCCCTGTTGCAGTCTTCAGGCAGTAGCTGTTGGTGTTGTGCAGCCAGGAGCCTTTGACGATATCTCTTCTTACAATGGAGGCGGTGGCACCTGTGTCGATGGTGGCTACGCACTTCTTCTTGTTGATTAGTGCCTCCACTCTCAGGCTCTTGTTACCCCGTTTGGTTTGCGAAACTTGAATGGTGGTCCTGGGGGCCTCGATTCCAGTAACCAACTTCTGCCCCGCGAAGTTGGTCCTTACGCATTTCCCGACTGCTGGTTTTGGGAAGTCTGGCTGACAGGATGGATGTTATCACCGCCAGATGCTTCCTCTCTGCTTCTCCTACTTCCGCAATGTGGACAATTTCCTCGTCTAGGTGCACTTTTGCACTGCCGTTGTAGGTGTCCGGTTCGGTTGCAATTCCAGCAACGGATTTGACTTCCGCGAGCTCTGTCTTCATCCATGACGGCTGTTCTCTGGCATGAGCATTCCACGACGGACATTTCCCTGACGCGGTGTATTCCCTGGTATGCTTGGTCCGCAGCCTTCATTGACAAAGCGAATGCCAATGCCTCGGGGAGTGTTCGCTTTTCAGCCATCCTTACAGCCATTTGCAGTTGTCTGTCCTCCATGGCCTGAATAAAAGCTTCCACCGCCATTTCGTTGATAAGCTCCTCACCGGCTTTAGGGTATGAAAGATGGGCTAGTCGCTCTATATCCGCTTGCAACTGTTGGAGCGTTTCCCCCCTTTTCTGGACTCGACTACGCAGCTGAACCCTGTACACCTGCTGCATGTGTTCATCCCCAAACCGCATCTCGATAGCCTGAACCAGAGAATCGTAGTTCTGCTGTTTATCTTCCGGGATGGTCTGCAAGAGCTCAGCAGCTGGACCCCTCAGTGCAAGTGTGAGTGCAATGGACTTCTCTTCATCGTCCCAGCTATTGGTCATTGCGGCCGCTTCGAATTGCCTTTTATAAATTGGCCATGATGTTTGACCATCGAAGATAGGAGGCTGCATCTCCTTTCTTCTCAGACCGTCAGTGGAATATTCCCGTGCTTTCTGTCTCTTCACGTTGCTGAGCTCCTTAGCAAGATTTTCGACTTGCTTTCCTACTATCTCGAATTGCGTATCCACTTTTTCAAACTGAGTCTCTATCTTCCCGAACTGAGTTTCATGTTTCTCAAAATTTTCATCGAATCTGGTTTCGACTTTTTCGAGTTGCGTCTCGACCTTCTCGATTTTCTCTTCGATCACTTCGAATTTGGATTCCAAGTTCTTGTTTTGCTCATCAAGTTTACTTTCCAGAGCATCTAGAGAATTCTTTTGTTCGTCCATTGTTTTCTTTTGTTCATCCAGCTTAAGTTCTAGAGAATTCTTTTGTTCGTCCATTGCTTTCTTTTGTTCATCCAACTTAAGTTCTATAGAATTCTTTTGGTCATCGAGCTTATGACTTTCATCTTCTATTGCTTTCTTTTGTTCGTCCATGACTAACTTAAGTTGCAGGAGCAGACTTGTTATACCCGGGTCGGCTACTGTACTTGCTGGTTCCTCTTCCACGTCAAACTCTATGTCATGCGGATTTTCACCTTCCTGCGTTACTGCTTCTTCCAGACGAATCAGTAGGGCATCTTTTCCCCCAGTTGTGTCGAGATTCCGCTTACTAAGTTCTGCCTTTAGTTGAATTATAGTTAGTTTTCCCAATTTGCGACCCATTTTGCGCAACTAATTAACTCAACGCAGAAATCGTTTTTTTTTTTTTTTTCTTGTGCAATTTCACACCACGGAAATAGTTATTCACAGAATAAGTTTTATCCCACTTCTGACACCAATGTAATATGCAGGCTACGGCTCGAGTAGATAAAACGATATTCTGTGAAATTTATTTCTTTATTTTCTAGTCTATAGAACAATTCAAGTTCACACTATACTATTCTTCGCAAATTCTTTTCTTACAAGGTCTCTTTCCTCTCAAATCACTTTATCTCCTTTCAATTACTTAATTCACAAATCCAAACTAATTACTTCTTCTTCTTAAATCTCAACTTTCAATTTATCACAGAATTACAACTTCGCCCACTGCACACTTTTCTAATCTCCTCGCCACAGTTTAAAAACTACTGTGTCTTTTTTTGATCGCCATCTGTCCTTATATAGCAGAAGTTTCTGATAGCCAGAAACTTCTAGCAAATTCTTCGACCACTGGAACAAGAGAAATAATTCTTGCAGTTATAATTCCCTTTTATCCCTGATATTATTCGTCTCTTTCGTTGACATGAGCTGTGGAGACTTCGTCCCAGACACGAACCTCGAATGAAAGGACAGTTTGAACCAAAATTCTGCCAGAATGGAAAGTCACTTCGGAATTTGCTGCATAGACATAGGAGCGTAGTTATTATTATGCTACAGTATTTTAGTGACCAAAGGAGTATAGTGCTTCTTCGTGGATAGGTTTCTAAGACACGCGTACACCTTCCTAATGACAGGTTGGATGTGGTCGTCTCATCCCAAGGTTCTGTTGAAATAAATACCAAGATTTTTGGCTTTATCAACGTATTGGCGCTCTGAGTTTCCTAGGTAAACAGGTGGGAAACAGCTTAGGTCGAGTTTTGTTTTATATATAACTAGATAACTCAACCAATCGTGAAATATTTAAAGAAAAACTTTAAAGTCAATACACACGAATTACATATCATCCTTCGAAAAATTTAAAAGCCATTGTAACTGACTACGCTATTTTGAAATACACAGACTTTAATAAAAGAAGTTAGTAACCGATGCGATGATGAATTTTGCACTGGGAGCTGTCCTAACACATGACGGATATCCCATTTGCTATGCCTCTCGTACTCTAAACGATCACGAGAAGATCTATTCTACCATAGAAAAAGAGTTACTCGTAATTATCTATGGAGTCAAATATTTTAGACCGTATTCGTTTGGGAAAGAATTTGATTTACTTGCATCGGTAAGTCAACCCATCAAGTGCTTGCAGGCAAAAAATATTGGACAAAACACTAACGCACAGCTTCAACGATGGTTAGTACAATTAAGAGAATATGACATTAGAATAAATTATATAAAGGGTAAAGAAAATAAAATAGCAGATTTTTTAAGTATAATAAATTCAAATACAAATGAAGTAAATTTATTTAATGCGGTAAAACATGAAAAAAACAATATTGAAAATTTGAATGTTAATTTACGTAAATTTTTTGATGACAGTTCTCAAGAACATATTAACAGTAATGAACCTATAGAAATTTCAACGGTTCATTCACAGGAAGAAAACTTCAACCATCACATACCTACGAGTATATTAGATGCCGTAGTAAATCGTTTCAAAACCCAAATAGTGTTAGTTGAAAAAAAAGAAAAAGAGCTAGAAAAAATACTCAGTTGTAACAGAATTTATATTGAAAGAAATAACATAACCGATAATATTTCTGGTATAGTCCAAAGACACATCAGTAGAGGTAAAGTAGCAATTAATTCTGAATTAAGCGATACATTGTACAACATTGTAAAACGAAAAATTGTCGATCTCTTTTCTCACAACCCACATATTAAATTTATTAAATGTAGCCACTTTGCAAAATCATTAAACTATTATAGAAAGCTTAGGCAGTTCATTTCGATCAAAGGAAAAATGAAAACGTTGGTTTGCGAAAATGAATTTAATAGCATTAATATTGTAACATCGTCTAAAAGTATGCAACAATAATGTAGAATAATAACTACGCTCCTACAGCCCATTCCAAACTGTACTTTCATTCGAGGTTCGCAATAGCTGACAACGCCACGGATAAAGAGAGAATTATAACTGGAAGAAATGATTGTCATCTTGGAATTATTTCCAGTGGTCGAAGAATTTGCTAGAAGTTTCTGGCTATCTGAAACTTCTGCTATATAAGGACAGATGGCGATCAATAAAAAAGACAGTCATTTTTAAACTGTGGCGAAGAGATTAGAAAAGTGAAAATAGGCGAAGTTGTAATTTTGTGATAAATTGAAAGTTGAGAGTTAACAAGAAGGAGTAATTAGTTTGGATTTGTGAAATAAGTAATAGAAAGGAGATAAAGTGATTTGAGAGGAAAGAGACATTGTAAGAAAAGAATTGCGAAGGATAGTACAGTGTGAACCTGAATTGTTCTATAGACTAGAAAATAAAGAAATAAATTTCACAGAATATTGTTTTATCTACTCGAGCCGTAGCTCGCATATTACATTGGTGTCAGAAGTGGGATAAAACTTTTTCTGTGAATAACTATTTCCGTGGTGTGAAATTGCACAAGCAAAAAATGGGTCGCAAATTGGGAAAACTAACTATAACTCAACTAAAGGCAGAACTCAGTAAGCGGAACCTCGACACAACTGGGGGAAAAGATGCCCTACTGATTCGTCTGGAAGAAGCAGTAACGCAGGAAGGTGAAAATCCCCACGACGTAGAGTTTGACGTGGAAGAGGAACCAGCAAGTACAGCAGCCGACCCGGGTATAACAAGTCTGCTCCTGCAACTTAAGTTAGTCATGGACGAACAAAAGAAAGCAATAGAAGATCAAAGAAATTCTCTAGAACTTAAGCTGGACGAACAAAAGAAAGCAATGGGCGACCAAAGGAATTCTCTAGAACTTAAGCTGGACGAACAAAAGAAAGCAATGGACGAACAAAAGAAAGCAATGGACGAACAAAAGAAAGCAATGGACGAACAAAAGAATTCTCTAGATGCTCTGGAAAGTAAACTTGATGAGCAAAACAAGAACTTGGAATCCAAATTCGAAGTGATCGAAGAGAAAATCGAGAAGGTAGAGACGCAACTCGAAAAAGTCGAAACTAGATTCGATGAAAACTTTGAGAAGCATGAAACTCAGTTCGGGAAAATAGAGACTCAGTTCGAAAAAGTAGAAAAAACAAGTCGAAAATCTTACTAAGGAACTCAGCAACGTGAAGAGACAGAAAGCACGGGAATATTCCACCGACGGTCTGAGAAGAAAGGAGATGCAGCCTCCTATCTTCGATGGTCAAACATCATGGCCAATTTATAAAAGGCAATTCGAAGCGGCCGCAATGACCAATAGCTGGGACGATGAAGAGAAGTCCATTGCACTCACACTTGCACTGAGGGGTCCAGCTGCGGAGCTCTTGCAGACCATCCCGGAAGATAAACAGCAGAACTACGACTCTCTGGTTCAGGCTATCGAGATGCGGTTTGGGGATGAACACATGCAGCAGGTGTACAGGGTTCAGCTGCGTAGTCGAGTCCAGTAAAGGGGGGAAACGCTCCAACAGTTGCAAGCGGATATAGAGCGACTAGCCCATCTTTCATACCCTAAAGCCGGTGAGGAGCTTATCAACGAAATGGCGGTGGAAGCTTTTATTCAGGCCATAGAGGACAGACAACTGCAAATGGCTGTAAGGATGGCTGAAAAGCGAACACTCCCCGAGGCATTGGCATTCGCTTTGTCAATGAAGGCTGCGGACCAAGCATACCAGGGAATACACCGTGTCAGGGAAATGTCCGTCGTGGAATGCTCATGCCAGAGAACAGCCGTCATGGATGAAGACAGAGCTCGCGGAAGTCAAATCCGTTGCTGGAATTGCAACCAAACCGGACACCTACAACGGCAGTGCAGAAGTGCACCTAGACGAGGAAATTGTCCACATTGCGGAAGTAGGAGAAGCAGAGAGGAAGCATCTGGAGGTGATAACATATATCCTGTCAGTCAGACTTCCCAAAACCAGCAGTCGGGAAATGCGTAAGGACCAACTTCGCGAGGCAGAAGTTGGTTACTGGAATCGAGGCCCCCAGGACCACCATTCAAGTTTCGCAAACCAAACGGGATAACAAGAGCCTGACAGTGGAGGCACTAATCAACAAGAAGAAGTGCGTAGCCACCATCGACACAGGTACCACTGCCTCCATTGTAAGAAGAGATATCGTCAAAAGCTCCTGGCTGCACAACACCAACAGCTACTGCCTGAAGACTGCAATAGGGGAAATGGCGAAGGTATTTGGAGAAGTTCGTCTTACGCTTACTCTGGCAGGACTGACGTTCTCCCATGCGTTTCTGGTGGCAGACATATGCGACGAGTGCATCATCGGAATAGACTTCATGAAAGCAAATGAAGTAATCTTGGACATCGGGATGCAAGTACTGAGGTATCGAAATGTGGAGATTCCGATGGTGTACGGAAACGAGAATGCCGTAACTCTCAGGACAGTCATCAGCAAAGACGAAGTTTTGCCGCCGTCTTCAGAGACAATCATTTGGACGAAGCTGGAAGGTGATCTTGGGAGCCACCGATTCTACATAGTAGAACCAGACCCGGAGAAGAATTCTCAAGACTACATCGTGGGAAAGACGTTAGTCGAACCAAAGAACACCATGGTTCCAGTGAGAGTTTTGAACGCAAGACCACACACTGTCAAACTAAGGCGAGGGGAGGTGACTGGAAAATGCACGCCGATTACCGCCGTCGCAACAATATCTGAACGTGGTCCTCCAAAACCTCTCCCATCACCTTGGACAGCGGAAACGAGAGAGACGATTCTCCAGTCCAGTGAGCTGAATCAGGAGCAGCGAACTATGGCAGAGAATCTTATCAATGAGTACGCTGATGTATTTGCCTCACAGGACGGAGAATACGGCCGAACACACCTGGTACAACATCGAATAGACACTGGTGATACTAGACCAATTCGTCAGCCTGCTAGGCGCCTTCCATTGGCAAAGCAGACAGAAGTTGCAGAGATGGTGTCGGCAATGGAGAAAGAAGGTCTGATTGAAAGTTCCAAAAGTCCGTGGGCATCACCGGTTGTACTGGTTAAGAAGAAAGATGGCAGCACGCGGTTCTGCGTGGACTATCGTCAGCTCAATTACGTCACCAAGAAAGACAGCTACCCTCTGCCACGGATTGACGACACGCTAGACACACTATCAGGAGCCCGATGGTTTTCCACTCTCGACTTGAAGAGTGGCTACTGGCAGGTACAGATCCATCCAGAAGACCGGGAGAAAACCGCCTTCACCGCAGGAAATGGGCTATGGCAATTCACGGTAATGCCATTCGGGCTGTGCAATGCTCCGGCGACTTTCGAGCGATTGATGGATTGTGTCCTGCAAGGGTTAACATGGAAAACCTGTTTGGTATACTTGGATGATGTCATCGTCGTAGGAAAATCGTTTGCGCAACACCGAGACAATCTAAGGGATGTGTTTCAAAGGCTTCGAAGTGCCCACCTGAAGCTCAACCCCAAGAAGTGCGCCCTGTTTAGAGCGGAAGTCAAGTACTTGGGGCACATAATTTCAGCGAAAGGAGTGAGAACCGATCCAGAGAAGGTCGAAGCGGTGAAAAACTGGCCAGTCCCCAAGGATAAACACCAACTAAGTAGCTTCCTGGGCCTAGCCACCTACTACAGACGGTTCGTGAAGGATTTTGCCGGGATCGCAAAGAACCTGCACCAGTTGACGGAAAAGGGAAAACAATTCAAATGGACAATTGAGTGCGAGAAGAGCTTCAAGGCACTTAAACAACGGCTATGCGATGCCCCGATACTGGCTTACCCCACTCCCGGGGAAACGTTCATTGTGGATGCAGATGCTAGTAATGTTGGGGTAGGAGCCGTACTCTCCCAGGTGCATGACGGCCAAGAGAAGGTGGTTGCGTACTTCAGCAAGGTGCTCTCTAAGCCAGAAAGGAACTACTGCGTGACAAGGAGAGAACTTCTAGCTTTGATCTTGGCTACGAAGCATTTTCACAAATACCTCTACGGGAGGAAGTTCGTTCTTCGCACAGACCATGCAGCATTAAAATGGCTATTACAGTTCAAGAGTCCTGAGGGTCAGGTCGCAAGATGGATCGAAAGGCTGCAAATCTACGACTACGAAATACAGCATCGTAAAGGAAAACTCCACTCTAATGCGGATGCACTGTCCCGGAGACCATGCAGAACGGATTGTAAACATTGTGCGCGTCAGGAAGAACGGGAGCTGGTTTCCATCCAAAGAATGAGAGCCGAACCTATCGCCGGCTGGAGCGTAGATGAGATCCGGAACGCTCAGAAGGAAGACCCGGATATCGAGCCGATTCTGGCCTGGAAGGAGAACATGGAGAAACCGGATCATCAGGACATCTCTCACAGAAGCCCGACCTTAAAGGCATATTTTGCGCAGTGGGACTCCCTCCATGTCCAAGAAGGTGTTCTGAGAAGAAAATGGGAATCCTCCGACGGAAAGTCGTTTGTAATGCAGCTTGTTGTACCGCGGACGAGGGTCAAGGAGGTGTTACAGGAAATGCATGGCGGGGCGACCGGAGGCTACTTGGGAGTGAATAAGACGCTAGAAAAGGTACGAGAACGTTTTTATTGGTTAAAAGCGAAGGAAGATATCGAAGACTGGTGCAGAGAATGCGACGTGTGTGCAGCTAGTAAGGGTCCGAGAACCAAAACTCGAGGTAAGATGCACCAATACAACGTGGGAGCACCTTTCGAACGAATCGCCATTGACATCGCAGGGCCCTTTCCGGAAACCGACAATGGTAATCGGTATATACTCGTAGTGATGGACTACTTCAGTAAGTGGCCGGAAGCGTTTCCGATCCCTAACCAGGAAGCCAGAACCGTGGCGGAGCAGATCGTCTACAATTGGGTTAGCAGATTCGGTGTGCCCTTGGAATTGCATTCTGACCAAGGGAGGAACTTCGAGTCAAGAATCTTCCAAGAGATGTGTCAACTACTCGGAATCAAAAAGACAAGGACAACCCCGCTTCATCCACAGTCGGACGGTATGGTGGAGCGTTTCAATAGGACTTTGGACGAACATCTCTCGAAGGTCGTAGGTGACTACCAACGGGATTGGGACCGGCAGATTCCCTTGTTTTTGATGGCCTATAGAAGTGCCGTGCATAGCACTACTCGACATACGCCGTTCGAAATCTTATTTGGTGGAATAGCTCGTTTACCCAGTGAGGTGAAATTTGGATCTCCTACCAATGAGCCCAGAAATGAAGAAGAGTACGTGGCGGACCTTAGGGAAACTCTTAGGGACATACACCAAAGGACCAGAAGCCAGATTAAGATAACGAGCGACCGCATGAAGACCAGGTATGATGCCAAGGCAACAACGTCAGGATTCCAGGAAGGAGATCTAGTGTGGCTGTATAATCCCCATCGCCAAAAGGGGAAATCACCTAAATTGCAGCGGAACTGGGAGGGTCCATACAGAATAGTTACCCGCATCAACGATGTTGTCTACCGCATCCAGCGAGGACCAAGGGCCAAAATGAAAGTGGTTCATGTGGACCGACTGAGTCGATACAATGGTCGAAGTGAGGACGCACTTGTTCGGGACGAACAAGTCTAAGAGGGGGGCAGTGTAACATCGTCTAAAAGTATGCAACAATAATGTAGAATAATAACTACGCTCCTACAGCCCATTCCAAACTGTACTTTCATTCGAGGTTCACAATAGCTGACAACGCCACGGATAAAGAGAGAATTATAACTGGAAGAAATGATTGTCATCTTGGAATTATTTCCAGTGGTCGAAGAATTTGCTAGAAGTTTCTGGCTATCTGAAACTTCTGCTATATAAGGACAGATGGCGATCAATAAAAAAGACAGTCATTTTTAAACTGTGGCGAAGAGATTAGAAAAGTGAAAATAGGCGAAGTTGTAATTTTGTGATAAATTGAAAGTTGAGAGTTAACAAGAAGGAGTAATTAGTTTGGATTTGTGAATTAAGTAATAGAAAGGAGATAAAGTGATTTGAGAGGAAAGAGACATTGTAAGAAAAGAATTGCGAAGGATAGTACAGTGTGAACCTGAATTGTTCTATAGACTAGAAAATAAAGAAATAAATTTCACAGAATATTGTTTTATCTACTCGAGCCGTAGCTCGCATATTACAATATTAACCAATTTTTAATGGAAGAGGGAATAGAAGTTCATTATGTAAAACCAAATAATCGCACCGAAAATGCAGACGCAGAAAGGTTAAATCCAGTATATACATATACCAATCAAGGAACAAATGTTCATAGCTGTTGAGTATTACAAAAACTTATATTATTCTACTATCGAAGCCAAACCGTTAGATGTTCAAAAACGTATTATTGATGAAGAGAGTCACTAATAACTGAAAATAAGTTAGTGTTTGAAAAAATTGCAATAAGACAAGAGGAAAATATTAAAGCTATTAAGGAATTTAAATATCATAAACTAGTTAATTATAGTATAGCAGGTTCCTCTACACTTATTATATTAGTAATAATAATATTTCGCCTAATTAAATTTTATAAATGAAAAGGGAGTAAGGTGCAAATAATTAATAAGATCCAGGAGTATCTTAAAGCTAAGGAAGGAGGAGTTACGTCATCATCGGAAAATGTCCCAATGTATAAAACTCAATACATTGCCCCTGCAGAGGAAATGCTAACGCTTACATTTAATTTCAGAGTCAATAAAGCGCAAATATAAAATATAAAATAATGATGACTGGGAAAGTTTCCGATTGGCGACACTTCTTGGGGCAATGATCAATAAATTCAAATCAGAATTATTTTTCCATTCCTAAGAGTTAGATGTATTGGTTACTTGGAAGACATTCAAAGTTAGGCATATACTCGTATAACAAACTGCTTTTATATAAGCAAGTGCTGAAACCTATATGAACGTACGTTACGAGTATATAACTTTTGGATTATAAACATACACTACAATTTTTCCAAAACAAAGTGCTAAGAGCAATCGTGAATGCTACATGGTATATTAGGAACAATGATATACAATGATTTACGTAGTCTCCACGAAATAAAAAATTTTGCTCGCAAACTCCGTATTCGTCCTCATGATCATTGCAACAGCGCGATACTCCCATTTCTGGACGTGACAATCCTTATGCGCCGAGAATCGTTCCATTCTGTTCCGAAACCGTTTGATTTAGAGCAATAAGGAGTAGCCACATGTAACGGCGTATTATCAGGTGATAAAAGAATAGAGGTGTTTTTAATTAGGAAAAATCTCCCACTACTCGTACTACGAGCACGCGCTGCAGGTCCTCATAATGTCTATAAAGATTTTCAGCTATCCATGCAAAAAAAATAATAAATACAAATTTGTATATATTTGAGAAATTCGATTTTTGGGCACGTAATTAGATCATTTTGCTTATTTTATGGATTCCAGGTCTATCCGATTAGTTTAGGAACCACCATAGAGTAGCACAGTATCTTTAAATCCACTGCACCAAAAACCGTTTTTCTCTGGGGTCAAGTTAATTTAAAAAAAAAGAAGACATTATCTCTGGCTGTGTAAGCACATAAGGCCATAACTTTTAAACATAGTTGGACAGATATTTACACGTAAAAATCGAAACTTTCCAACGATTCTACCAGCGTTACATTGTCAACTACCTACAGCGTAGCCAGTCTCATGGTGGAATTTTTGTTCTTAATTTTTTCAAGTTTAATGTTCTATACAACTGCAACATAATCAAAAACCTTGTCTTTAGAAAATACAATTTTTCCGGCAAAAAAAACCTTAAACTAACAAATTTCTAAAACAATGTTTTCTATCAGAAAAAAAAAAAAATACCTGGTGAATTTTTAATTTTTTTTTTTTATTAATTTATATTTCATTCAATGGATACTAATTAACAATTTCAGGTTAATACATTCTTAAGCGTAATATAAAAGTCTTACATACTAACTTAAATCGTGTCCTTTAATATGAAAATTCAATGGGAGATATACATACTGTAATAATTAAACTAACGGCAGATGTATAGATCATATAAAAAAGCAAAAGAAAAATTTATTGTGGGGTGACAGATTTGTATTTAAGTTTAAATTTGCAAGGTAGTTGAAATACAAATTAAGAAACTGATTTTATAGTAGTTACTTAAAAATAAAAATAAATTTATAAAAGTTAAACTAAAACTCTAACTAAACTAAGTTCAAATGGTAGCCGATTAAAAAGTCGAGGTGCTAATGCTGCATAAAATTTGAAGAAGCGGTGAGTGTTATGTTGATTAATAGTAGCCAAGCATTGTTGATTAATACCGTTAAATTCTGATGTAACAGATAGCCACTTTTTATATAAAAGAGTTTGTAAAAGTAAAGATGTCTAAGTGGCAGTATCTGCGAGCTACAGAAGAATATGTTTTCGTCCTACTAATAAGTGCTGCAGTTTATTGTTATACGTACCTCCCCAGCAAATGAGTCAATATTGCAGCTTAGATTGAACCAAGCCAAAATGGACTGTTTCTAGAACCTAACGAGAACAGAACTGTCTTATATGATACAGAATATAAGTTGCTGTCAATAAATACTTTTTCAGTAAGAAAGTATGTACACCCCAATTTAGTTTGTTGTAGATATTTACACAAAAACACTTGAATACAGATATGTTTTCGATAGAGAAACATTTAGAAGAGCAGTTCAATTTAGAGTCGTATGATAAAAAGCTTCTGTGCATAGTACAAATATTAGCATTAACACTCAATTTTTTAACAGCCATTACTGTGAAAAATGAAATTTGGGGATCGAGACTCAAATATATAAGCGTAGTTTTATAACTGATGACTAGTTTATGTGAACCAAACCAGTGTCTTAGGATTTCCAAATCATAGTTAATGTCTGCCACTAAGTCTAGTACAGAAGCATTTGAATATGAGCAAGCAATATCATCAGGAAACCCGGTTTTTTCCTGAAAAAAAAAAAAATCTTGGAAGGCATTTGGGTAACCGAATCTCAAAATGCGAACGAGTGCGTAATAAAGCCACAAAACAAATAAAGTTTCCCTTTTTAATTGAATAAAGCTAAATTTTTATTTATCTAAGCTTAATACAAGCATTATGAACTTAAAGCTAAACTTAAAAAAAAAATGAATACAAACTAAAGATAATATGGAGATGTAAGGCGGGAGTGGAGGCAAGGTTTTTGTTCAGACCATCCACATAGGGAGGTACGAGTAAGTTAGACCATGAAGGGCAAGACGGATGAATCTCCGCTGCACAGCTTCTATTCGTTAGGTATGGGTTTCGTAGTAAAGTGACCATACTTGGCTAGAATATTCAAGGAGGAGCCTGTCAAAGGTGATGTAAAGTGATTTTGTGACATATGGATTTGAAAATTCCTTAGAGCATCGTTTAACAAAACCTAGCACGGGGTTGGCTTTGCTGATAATGTTGTCAGTGTGGGCGTGCAAATTGAGTTCCCTATCACAAAGGACACCCAAGTCGCGCAATAAAGAGACTGATGGGACAGGAAGACGCTTACGGGACTATGTGATACCTTGTCATTTGCTAATGTTGAGCTCTAGAAAAATTTGTTGGCACCAGATTGAAAATCTGGCAAGGTTATCCTGTATGGGCAAGAATCAGCAGGGGAAGACATATGCCTGAAGATTTCCATGGCATCAGCGTAGATAGACAGATAAGAACTTTTAATGATTCACTCAACATCATTTATGGTTAAGATGAAAATCATAGGTCCAAGGTGTTTACTTTGAGAGACCCCCAAAGGGTACTTTATACTGACGATCTGTCAAGTAGGATTTGATACACGAAATGAACCCCGCCAGAAAACCAAGAGCTTTTAGTTTCAAACTGATAATTCGGTGCGAAATTTTGTCGAAGGTCTTGCTAAAATCGTTAGCAATTACATCTAATTCTTCACCGTCTTCTAAAGAGTACAGATTTCTAGATACGAACTGGATAAGTTTTACGAAATAAGAACAATTCTGAATGTCGTAGTTAAAATTGAACCCATGCGCAATCGAACCTCAGTGCCAAGGATTCAACCATACGCAATCGTATTGCCGAAGAGAACCGCGATGTGTCAAATGCGCCGGTAAACATCTTAGTCAAGAGTGTGGTGTAAACAAAAAAAACCCCTGCAGCGTGTATTAACTGCAATGGTAAGCACCCGGCTAATTACAGAGGCTGTGAAGTAGCCAAGGAATTGCAAAAAAGAAGAGATAGACTTATGAAGCCGCAAAACCCACCTTCAAAACCGGTAAATAAGGAAAAGTCGAAAACTGCTGCAAGAAAGGTGAGTAGAGACAACCGAGCCGACCCTGGCGCGCTTACGTACGCCCAAGCTGCGACATCAAACACCTATCAAATTCCACACCGGGTTAAGGTAAAAGCAACTAAAGGAAAGCCATCAGATTCTGACATGCAGATGCGTGCTCAAGCATCAACATCAACAAAGACGAACACTGATAATTCGGAAAACCCCGTATCTCACGTCTTTTCCATTATCCTTGCGAGGCTTGAGGAGCAAACAAAAACAAACATGCTAATTGTCGAAAGGTTGGAGAAGCTTGAATATAAGCTTAACAACAGGAGCATTTCAAAACGAACATGACGAAACTTCTTAAAATTGTTGCATGGAACGCCACCGGTCTCATACAAAGACTAGAAGAGCTAGAAATATTTCTACGGGAAAATGACATTGACATATGTTTGATCTGTGAAACTCACCTGACGAAATTATCGCGTGTAAACATTACTGGATACAGTACCTATCACGCTTATCACCCGTCGGAAAGGGCCAGAGGCGGATCGTCTTTAACCATAAAAGATTGCATCGAACACTCTGAAGAGATTATAATAGAGCTTGAAACAATGCAAGTGAGCACTGTACGCGTGAAAAATGGATATTACTCTTTCAATGTCTCGTCTATTTATTGTCCACTGCGTTGCAGGCTAAAAAAATGATTTTACAAATATTTTCAACTCTCTTGGACCGAATTTTATTATTGGCAGTGATTTTAAGGCAAAACACACCTTCTGGGGTTCAAGATGTGTCTCACAAAAAGGCAGAGCACTTTACAACGCCTGCATGCAACACGGTTGCAACTTTCACTCGACTGGTAAACCAACATATTGGCCGACTGATAGCAACAAAATACCCGATCTGATCGATTTCTTTGTTGTAAAAGGAATACCAGACAACTGTATAAAAATTGATGAAAGTTTCTCTCTACCGATCAATCCCCTATCATTCTAACGATGAGCGAACGCCTCATTAAAAAAGATGTACCTGCTAGACTAACTAACAGAAAAACTGATTGGGAAGGCTTTAAAAAAGACGTTGAAGAACATATCGAACTGAGATTATCACTTAGGACGTCATCTGAACTCGAAATGGAAGTTGATCGTTTTGTTGAAGTTCTGCAGCGCGCCGCGTGGAAAAATACTCCCTATCAAAGGAAAACGCCGGTCAATCATGTCCAAAAATATCCACCGGAAATAAAAGAAATGGTAAGGGAGAAGAGAAAAGCGCGTAAAAAATGGCAACAAACTCGTGCTCCGCAACATAAATCGCATTTAAATCGCTTGTGTAACTTGCTAGAAAAAGATTCTAATTATTCGCTCTGGAAAGTTATAAAAGGCATTAAAAAACCGAAAATACAAGCGGCCACAATCAAGAAAAATGACAACGAATGGGCCAAGAATGATAAAGACAAAGCAGAAGTCTTCGCCGCCCATTTAGAAGAAACATTTAAACCATTTGATGGACAAGCGCTTGTTGAAAATGATAATGCGTCGGATATAGCACTTCACAATTACACAGTAATTGCAAGGCTGACCGAACTTCAACAAGAAATAAAGAAACTGAAACCGAATAAAGCTCCTGGATATGACCTAATCACAGGAGAGCTTCTGAAATCGTTACCTAGAAAAGCGTTAGTTAAGTTCCTCTACATAGAAGTTCCGAGTCAATGGAAAGTCGCGGAAGTAATAATGATTCTGAAGCCAGGAAAACCGCCGAATGATAAAAAATCGTATAGACCTATTTCGCTGCTGCCGATTATGTCTAAAGTTTTCGAAAGAATAGTACTTAAGCGATTACAATCAGCTATAGAAGAAAGATCTCTTATTCCCAATCACCAGTTTGGGTTTAGAACCAAGCACTCAACAATAGACAAAGTACATAGAATAACTGATTTAATATAGAAAGCTTACGAAGAAAAAAAGATTTGCTCTAGCGTATTCCTTGATGTTTCTCAAGCTTTTGACAAGGTCTGTCATGAAGGATTGAAATATAAATTACGACAAGTGCTGCCGGAACACTTATATAATATTCTGGAAAAATACTTGATGAATCGACTTTTCCGAGTCAAACACGGAAATGAATATTAAGAATTTAAAGAAATAAGGGCTGGAGTACCGCAGGGAAGTGTCCTTGGACCGCTTTTGTATCTATTATATACTCGCGATATACCGCAAGAAGAAGGCACCGTATTAGCTACATTTACCGACGACACTGCCATCCTGGCAACGGATAAAACGATCGAAGAAACGACTGAAAAATTGCAAGAAGCATTGAATAAAGTAAATGAATGGACAAAGATTTGGCGACTAGCTTTAAACGAAAACAAATCTGTTCATGTCAATTTTACTTATAAGAAAATAAATAATTTGCCGATCTTTTCAAACTCGGTTCAAATTACGTTTGCAAACGAGGCTAAGTATCTTGGAATGACGCTTGATGCTAAGCTGAAGTGGAAATCGCACCTGAAGAAAAAACGTAAAGAACTAGAAACCAAATACAGAGAAATGTACTGGTTACTTGGAAAACATTCCAAGCTTAATATAGAGAACAAACTGCTTCTATACAAGCAAGTGCTAAAGCCGATATGGACATATGGAATACAACTCTGGGGTTGTACCAAAATAAGTAAAGTCAATATTTTACAAACTTTTGAAAATAAAGTGCTAAAATCAATAGTTAATGAACCGTGCTTTATTAGAAATAGCGATATCCATAGAGATTTAGGAATTGCGACAGTCGAATATGAAATCAAAAGCTTCGCGCGTAAGCATAAAGACAGATTACAAGGACACGTTAACAATGAAGTCCTTCGAATTCTAGATGAGAGGAATCTACTGCGTCGTCTACAAAGGACTAAACCTTTCGACTTAACGCGATAGCAAGAAACCGCGTCTAATTTGCGGAACAAGTAGGAACTTTCAATGGAAAGGGACCTGCCAAACGATCTCAATACGTGAAAGAAAAACTGCTGGATAAGTAAAAACTTAGTTGTAGTAATCAAAGAAATTTATCACGAAGGGAGGTTTTTTTAGTGAGTAAAAATCTCACGCTACTATGAGCACGCGCTATCGATCCTCATAGAGTCTTCATGAAGATTTTTTACCTACCCTCGAAAAAAAAAAAAAACAACTGGATTAAGTTGGTATTAGTTGATTTGCCCTTAAGAAACCCGTGTTGGCTAGAAGAAATGATAGATTTGCATTGCAAAGACAACTATGTTTTCGAAAAGCTTGGAAATGAAAGAGAATTTAACAATGGGATGATAGTTGGTTACTTCATTCTTTCGGGCTTTTTTATAAACGGGCTATTATATTGCGGGCACACCATCAAGGGGAGTAATCATCCTTCAGTATATTAAACTTCTCTGCAACCAGAGTTGATGATATATTTGTTGAGACTAGGAACCTTTGGGCATAGCCGGAAATATAACTATGGTTGGTAAATAACTAGCTGAAGAGTCGAAGATTCGGCTATCGGATTTACTTTTAGTATTGATAAAGTTGTAAAAACTCTCAGGGTCTAATATTAGATTGAATTCCATTTGGCTCAGATATTCGTAATAACGAAATTCACACAGTTCAGAAAATTGAAAGAAGGAGACATTGCGTAAGTGGCTTGAAAGGCTTGGACATCAAAATATCGTTCATATATTCTAAGATCCAGAAATATTCCTGATAACTTCTTTTGTGAAGCATGCGCATATGGAAAGCAACATCGTGCAGTATTTCATCAGAGTAAGAATAAAGCGAGTTGTGTAGGAGAACTTGTGCACCCTGACGTATGTGGTCCCATGCAAAATGCCTCGGTAGGTGGATCCAGATACTTCCTACTTTTCAAAGATGATTTTTCGCACTTCAGAAAAGTCTTCTTTCTTAAAGAGAAAACTGAAGTGGAAGCCAATATAAAAAGGTATTTGGAGGCAGTCGCAGCAGAGACAGGTGTTAAGGTGAAGATTCTTCACACCGATAATGGTTTGGAATACACGCATCAGGTGGTAAGAAATATTTTATCACAACAACGAGTTCTTCACCAAAAGACGATGCAGAATGGTTGCGCAGAACGGTAGATGCAATTTCGATTTCCACTGAACTTCATATACCAATGCAACTATCCTAAAACAACATAAAGCTAAATATCACAAAAATATGAAGTGAAATATCCCTACTGTTCTTTTTTAACTAATTAAAACTTTGGTGAAATACGCGCACAGTAGGAAAACCACGCAAAAGAATTTCCAAAGTAACATAACCAACGTCCTTTGAGAAGAAACAACTTTTTTTTTTGTGAGGATGTATGGACATAATTCGATCCACTGTCCCATTATAACCAATTTAAGGAAAAAGAATCCTATTTGGAGGTTAATTGCACTATAACTTTTGAACTAATATAGTTACAAAAATATCATTTATATTTTGGAAAGGCCATTTAATAATAAAACTAGAATTAAACGTTTCCTGTAGTTTCAAAATTACAGCTTTTCAAAATGAAAAAATAAAAAATTTCTTTTTTACTTATACCGAATCTTTAAAAATTGGTCATTTTTCCCAATTTTGTTTAAAATCGACTTCGAAGCAATCGACTTGCAAACCTTAAGTTTCAGGCGAAAACCAACTTCTGTCATATTTGTTTGTGAGATAATTAACAAACAAGGTTATTTTGGGTAAGAAACTTATTTCTTGCAAACAGGCTTAGAAAAAATTATGGTAGTAATATTTTTTTGATTAAATCTGATTAAATTTGTAGAAGCACGTTTAATCAGATTTATAGTGAAATTGAATTTTGCTCATCTTGAGTAGAATTTAAAAACATACAGGAAAATTACAATTCATCTAAGACGATCCGTCTTATCAATCTTTTATAAAATGAGCGAGGCATTACAAAATTCTTAAAATCGAAGCAATGATATCTATACAGAGGATATTTCTGCGATTTTTAAGAAATTTTATCACGAAACTGATGTTACAACTTTTTCTTAACAGAAAGTGGGAGTGGCTCCGAAAATTTCTAACCAAGGTTAACGGATTCTGACGAAATATTCATAATAAGGCTTAACCTGCACCGTAAATAGCCTTGGCAAACAATACATGATTTTTTAAAGAAAACGCCCCCAAATACTTATATACCAAATTTCATGTTCCTAGCTCAAAATTTTATGTGTGAAATATTGCCTAGATGTCGATTTTCAACAAAATTATATCTAAAGTCGTTAACAAGTAAAGTATTGTAACACTATAACAAACAGACAGAACCCACATAATTGATTAAGTTCGAAAATTTCCACAAAACCAATACTTTTAGGCGCACTTAATTAAAAGAAAAATAACGAAATTGTTATCTTTTTTGAAGCCATTGAAACATGAAACGTTATTTTCTAGTTTTACTATAAGACGGCCTTTCCAAAATGTAAATAAATGTATTTCTAACTGCCTTGGTTCAAAAATTATATTGTAATACGTGATGAAACTCCCAAATCGATTTTTTTCTTAAAAAGTTTATAACGATTAAAATGTAATCGAACGAGAAACAAATTATAACGTCGATGTTGCTCGTACTAACAAGCAAAAATGTTGCCTTGTACTTATTTTATTAAGAGGATTAAGGTTAATTAAGGTACATCTAAATTAATAAGTGGGAATATTATTATTATCCCACAATAACTTTCTGACAGTAAATCTTGTAAATAGTGCACTGTTGCATTAGTAAACATTTCAGACTACACAACAGTACTCAAAAATAGAGCGGATTAAATAAATATATAATATAATCAGAGTATATGGATCCTGAAAATCTTTAGCGTTGCGAGACACAAAGCCCATCATAGTCACTGTAGTAGAAAAATTGATCTCCTCTATCCTTTTGACTAGTAGACCTTTTTAGATTAGAACTCAAAATCGTATAATCATATATTATAAGATATCTAATTCTAGAATAAAATTTTGAAATTCAGATCACTCCGTTACATTATTAATATCATTTGGCAGTTCACGTATATTATACATTGATTTTACAGGCTTGTAAATTTTCAAATCGTCGGCGTATAAAAGGCAATATGAGCATGATGTGAATAAATGTAAATCATTAATAAAAAGAAGAAAAAAGTAAGTTCTACACCGCTGATGTGACCAAAACATAAACTCTGTTTAACCATTTTGTCAAAGCCATCTTTTGGGGTGTCAGAAGTTTGACGACTACATCGTAATTTGCTTCAATTTCGAAACAATATTACTAAATAATTTGACATGAGGCAGGCGACAGCCAGGAGATTGAAAGTCCTCAAATAATATAATAAAATAATAATAAATAATAAATGTACTTACACATACATCAACAGAACTATTAGATCTTAGTTCATAATAATAGTCTTCAGTCTATAGTGTTTGAAATTTTCATCTGTTTAGTCAAAGAATCTATCGAATACAACAAAATAGACTGTATGAAAAATATCAGAAATAATTTTACTGACATCGTCATATCATGTAAGTAAGACATGTTTTATAATATGCTGTATCTTAAAGGCTTAGAATAATCTCCAGTTTTTATATTTTTTTAAGACTTGTGTCCATTATACCTTATTCCTCTGGTCATTAGAAAAACTCGTGCTGCAAATTTTCAAAGCAATAAACAGTCCACTCTTAAACTTTCAGTATAGTGAAAATACGATCCTTCATTTATAGAGACAAGAACAGGTATGTACATCACTTAGTTGAAGTATTCTAAACTCCTTAGTATCATATTGAAATTCAAGTTTTGTCTTCAACCCTTGTAATTATATCAAACCAAATATGAATATTAATGACAGTAACCTGATAGTGTTTATGACTTTTTTTATTACCCATAAGGAGTTGTGAGAACGATTCAATATGTACCTAATGGTATGTTTTGTGTGAAATGTGTGAATTTCGTGTCGTCCTTTCCGCATATAAAAGTTTAACTGCCCCCACTTGCTATCCGTCTTCATTGTTTTTTTCTTATGAGTCACAAATTCTAAACGTAACTGTACCACAAACAACAACAAATTGCCAATAAATAACTATTTGAAACTGCAATTCAAAGAAACGTCTACTATTATAGAAAGATACAGTTCTAGCAGCTTCTCAATTGAAGTATTTTTGCTAAATATAAAATATCTACGTCCCAATGTCAGGTCAGATACACTAGGCGAAACGGTAGACATAATTCCTGAAGAAAGAGGTGCAGCACACTAAATTTATACATGGCATCTGGACTACATACATAAGTGTCTCAAAAAAAAAAAAAAACAATAAAATTCAGAAAAACGAAAAAATTAATGAAATTACTTTGACATAAATTAATGAATTAGTAATGAAAAAATCGCTCGAAAATCACAAATTGATAAAGAAACAAGAGATGTACGTCCGAAAATACATTACTTTTATACTGTTTATATAGTTTTACACTTTTATACATTTTTATTCATTATTTTAACTTTTATTCATTTACTCTTATGGTGATATTTCTCGTCTTAACTAAATCGTCCATTGTGTATACATTATCTTTACATCTTGCAACGTATTTTTTAATTAACAGTTACGCGTATTTTTCCTACTTTACCTTGTCCTTATGGTCTAATTTAAGGCCCTAATTTTGCTTGGATGTTCACCCTACACACAAGAATTATTTTGTTCAGAATAAAAAGGGTAAAGTTCAGCAGAAATTGGAATCGCTCGACAAAATTCCTGTAAAATTCCTGAATAACGTTGCACACTCAATACCTCTTGTACAATTTTGTTTTATGATTTTTGTTCACTCTTATTTAATGTATTTTTATTAATTATTAATTCATTATAACTTAATTGCTACACGAAAAACGCTTAAAACTAGTTTAACTAACTTATTTATGTTATTCTATCTTACTGGCCCTATGCGGGCGCTCTAAGCTAAACCTAATACCTAAAACTATGTCTTTCGACGTAACCTAACTTAAATTCTTTATTTATTTAATTCTTTTTTTTCATTACTAATAACTAATGATAAATATAAAACTTATAAACTACCTTAAAATAAATCTTATCCTACCTTAATCTATTTTAATCTGCCTTACTCTAACTACATACTTAATTAAATACATACGTACTGTTTTTTTTTTTTATTTAATTTTTTTTTTTTTTTTATCTTGAATACTTAAAACCTACCTAAAATACCTAAACATAAGCTATGTAAGTTGGCCATGGACAAAAAGAACAGGCAACTTTAAACAGGCTACCCTCTATCTTCCGTCTAGCCACCAGAAATGTCCGTACTGACGTACAACGTTCTTCATATCGCGACTTGATACCGCCCTACTGAACCGGAGACGCTGCTGTGTGCGACGCCTCTGGGGTTCTTATAGTTCTGTGCTTCATCTTAAAGACAAGCAGCAGCAACTACACGGAAGTATTTATCTACGTAATAAGATGGATTTATTGGAACCACCTACTACTAAATTTATTTAAGTGCATTAAAAAAACTGGAGCTGGTGATGTTGACCGGATGAAAACTATTGCAATGGTTCTAATTGCTCTTAAAATTAAAACTATTCGAATAAAAGCGAATATGGCTCACGATTAACCAGGATTTGAGATCAGAACAATAAAAAGGTTCCTGAGTCAAAGCATGACACACAAATAGATACGACGTTAAACCCTAAAGTGTTCCGTTTTGTCATTTCAGTGCGGAAATTTGGATGGTAATATCAAATGGTCGATACACACAGGCGACTGGATGTGTGACACTTTATGCCTTCGAAGGGCGTCTGATGCAATAGGGAGGCAATAAATATTTTTCTTCTTAACTGGGTCATGTTATGTTAAAAGGGATGGCATGTTATTGTACCACGGCTATTTATTTAGGTAGGCGTTAAATTCTTTAACAAAATGCTCATAAATGAATTTGTTTGAATTTTGAAATACTATTTTTAAGAGGTAGGTAAAGGGTGACCAGATAGCAATGATAGTTTTTCCAATTGTTATGTTTCAGGAGTTGTCAAAGTTACCAATGACATCCAGCTGTCAAAATGTTCAGTAAGGCTTGCCATTTCATCATGCATCATTTACCACTTTCCGAACGTGTGGAAATTATTAAAAAATATTATCGAAATTCCGGCTCAGTTGTAAATACGCAACGTGAATTTCGTCATGAGGTCGGTCGTCATCATGGCTGAATTCCAGAGAGTTATGGATAAAATTTTAAAGTCAGTGGACAAAGTTAGTTGTTATTTGGATGATGTGCTGATTGGAGGGACTGATTTAAAGGAATGCGAGAAAAAGTTATCCAACATGCTATTAAGGTTAGAAGCTCATAGTACTCGTATATACACATATATGTAAATTTCTGGCACTAACAGCCCAATGCAGGGGCTGGCCTAGCTTTTCGCAGCCACTCGTGCGCCTCATGAATATTTGGGACTTACAGTCTTACGACTTTTCCGAAGGGCAATGTTTTTCGATTGAGAAAAGCTTTTCATGACAATTTTAAACTCGGACAGTTGTCAGACGTTCGCGAGAGGTGGGACCGTGAGAAAACTTTGTTTCTTTCTTTATTTTTGTGTTTTCTTGTATTAGAACACTGAACCTCTCGCTCAGTGATCGCGCACTTAACCACTGAGCCACGGCACCCACAGAAGCTCATAATATCGGAGTTAATTTTGATAAATGCAAATGGTTTAGAACTGAGGTGGAATATGTAGGTCATCTTATTAGTCGTAGTGGTATAAGGCCGAACGAGAGGTCCCTTTGACAACTATTAAAACAATAATCAATGAGAAGATACGATAGGAGTTCAATAAGTACTGGACGAATCTAGACACGTATAAAGTGGCTAGATCTGTAATAAAAAATTGGGTAACAACATAGCAAAAAGAGCTCTAAACTCAAGCGGAACACAATGGAGATTGATGCTGGGACTTTTAATAGGGCACATCAATCTGAACAAACATTCGTTCAGACTCGGGCTAGCTGATACAACAATCTGTGCTAACTGTGAGGAGGAGGAGGAAGATATAGAACACTTTCTCTGCCACTGCCCTGCTACAGCGATGTTAAGACTGAAAATTATGGGATCCCCAAGGATACTGGATATTACACACCTCAGCAAGAAAGGAATCCGGGATATATTGGAGTTCGCCAGACGAAAAGTACGATTACCCGATCACTATACGACATAGTTTCCCTTTGATACTCCCCACGATCCCAATAACTAAATCCCCTCTCAACGAATAATTCCCAAAGCACAGCACTATTTCTAACAGTTTGATAGACGAGGGGAACACAATGGAGGCCAAACTGATAAGCATAAGCTCACCCTCTTAAACCAACCAACCAACCAACCATAAGGCCAAACAAAGAGAAAATTAGAGAAATTTTGGAGGCGCCCAGCCCGAAAATATTACACAACTTAGAAGTTTTTTTGGGTTATTAAATTTAATCGTTTTATTCCAAATTTAGCTGCGAAACTAAGAAATTTGTACGATCTGTTGAAAAAAAAATAATAGGTTTGAATGGAAGCTATAACATCAGCGAATTTTTGAATAAGCAAAGCAAATTATAGTTAATAATAACATTTTAGAACATTTCTACCCAAAGAAACCAATTATTCTAACTTGTGATGCTGGTCCTTACGGAGTGCCAGCTCATATAAAGGGTGACCAGATAGCATTAATAGTTTTTCCAATTGTTATGTTTCAGCAGCTGTCAAAATTACCAATGACATCCAGCTGCCAAAATATTCAGTAAGACTTGACATTTCATCAGGCATCGTATGACATTTCCTGAACGTGTGGAAATTATTAAAAAAAATATTATCGTCATTCCGGCTGAGTTGTAAAGACGCAACGTGAATTTCATCGTGAGGTCGGTCGTCATCATAGCTTCAGTGCGCAGGCAATTCGTCGCACCGTGGAAAAGTTTGAGCGTGAGTACACTCTTTTGGACCTTAAGCCACCAACCAGATGGAGATCGGTGCGAAGCGAAGAAAACTTAGCCGCAGTAGCGGCCAGTATCGAAGAAGACCCAAAAATGTCGATTCGGCGCCGATCAGCTGAATTGAGCATCACCAGAAATCAACCAGTCTTATTTCGCGGTTGGATTTGGGCCTACATCCGTATTCTGTGCTGACGTAAGAATTGAAACCGGATGCGCCGTGAGTTCGCTAATTGGGTGCTGGAAATGTTGGCCAGAGATCCGGATTTTGGTCAAAAAAATCATCTTCTCGGACGAGGCCCATTTTTGTCTCAGCGGCTATGTCAAGCAAAATTGTCTTTATTGGAGCGACCACAACCCACAAGTGTTCGACCAAGTATCAATTCATCCACAAAGATTGACTATTTGGTGGGGTTTATGGCTCGACAACATCGATATATCCGAGCTGTGGTTCCAACAAGACGGCGGTACATGCCATACAAGCGACGCAACGCTCGAAGTGGTGAAGGAAAAATTTGGAGACTGGGTCATCTCACGGCGAGCGTTCATGAATTGGCCATCGCGATAATGCGACCTGACACGCCTCGATTATTTTATCTGGGGCTACAACAAGTCCTTAGCCTACTCTAACAAACCAACCACTTTGGACGAGTTCGAGGCCAACATTCAAGACGCTATTGCAAGAATTGGACCGACCACTTGGAGCACTGGCAGCGAAGCTAAGGCGGCTATTTAAATAATGTGCTATTCCATATATAATGGCATGAATGTAGCTTCAAATAAAGCCAGAATCAATTTGATATGTCACACCATTGTTGTTTTATTTAAATTTCTTTTCCTATCGTTCTTATCTGGTCACCCTATAATATGCATGGTATCACAATCATTCTAATTTTAGTGTTAAAGTCTCACAAATAAATGCGATGTAATATTTTGCTCCTTAGCCTCCTTAACTCCCTCAAATTTCTTGTCAGAAAGAAAAGCAAGAACAAAGTAGAGAAAGCAGACAAATTTACTACAACTCAAATAGTTGTTGGAATTATACCTGAATTATTTATCAACGTCCAATGACAAGTAAAATATCAGGGTGTTGTATGAGGTGTCGGGCACCCAAATAAGTTAGAAAGTCATCAATTATATATTATGGATTTATTATAGCTTACAAATTTTAATAAATTTATTTGCGAGTGTTGGTTGTAGATTAGCAAATAACCAATGAAGAATGCATTCCACTCACAAGAACAATAACTGTCAAGAACACTCTGGCTGTAAAATATTGTAATGGCATAACAAGTTCTGTATTGAAAACTGCGTTGAAACAAAATTCACATTTATCTTGTTACCAACACCCTGGGATATGTAATTTATGAGATTGCTTTCGGTATTTATGTGTAACGTTCCTAAGTCTATATGTATTGACATGTGCTAGTGCTACATAATCATTGTTTAAAATCATATGATACAGGTTTATTGAAATGAGATTCTAAGAGTGAAGCTTTAAACTGAAAAATACTTGTCGGAGAAGGGCTTGAAATGTCCAACAATTAATCTCGGAGGACATACTAGGAACTCAACTGCAATTACATACCTTATCTAATAGTATCATATAATAGTCATTTACACTTGCTATAGGTTACTTTGGAAAACCTAGTGATCAAGTGCTAAACTAATCCTTAGGTTTTGCATAGCAGTTATACACACGTATGACAATCTGGTTTGGTAGCAAATTGCTTGCAAAGCCACAAGTTTCACAAAAACTTAAAGTATTGCCTGCATTGGTGCAACTGTAGTAATGAGAACCACAGCATGCAAAGTTATAGCTCTCAAACCCAAAAACTCAGAAAAAATGTCAACACCCAAATTCAATGATATATCGCCCAAAAGTATAGGCGACATTCTTGAAGATAAAATTGAAAGGATAGGGAAGCGAAACGCCCCAGATCATATGCCATGGCGCATAATTTTGAAAATAACAATTTCTACATGCAATTTTTGGGCATTATAACTTAGTTGGATATAAAGGGTGTCCCAAAATTCACACAGGATTTGAATTTTGCGTCATTTGTGCGGTAAATTGTTGTCAAAAAAAAAAAAAAAGCGTGATAGCTTACAGTTCAGGTTTATTAAAAATGGAGTGTTACGCGAAAGAACAACGTGTTTTAATTGTTAAGCAACAGTTCGCAATTGGCAGCTACAGTTCCCAATTTTCTTACAAAATATGGTCGGAATACTTTCATCTTGATGGCTTTGTTAATCGTCAAAATTGTCCAATTTGGGGTTCATAAAATCCACGAGTGATTATTGAGAAACAAATGCATCCACAACGTGTCACTGTTTGGTGCGGATTTTGAGCTGGATGTATCATCGGACCATTCTTCTTCTTTGAAAATGCAGCTGGTCAGGCAATAACAGTTAATGGTGCTCGCTATCGCGACATGACAATCCAGTTTTTTGTGACTAAATTGCAAGATATGGATGTGGACGACATGTGGTTTCAAGAAGACGGTGCTGGTCGTGTAATTTCCCGTTTTGGTGATCAGAATTAGATGCCCAGATCATGCGATTTAATGCCGTTGGACTTTTTTCTTTGGAGTTTTTTGAAGTTTACGTTTTTCTTTTATAAGAGACAGACAGAAAGAGAGATTGGCGTAGTGGTTTGAAACTCAGGTGGTAAGTTTCAGCTTATGTCAATAAGCCCACGACCACCCACGCCTTGAAGAGGCAAATTGAGCGCTGTATCAACGAAACACAGCCACATTTAAGAAAAACGGTCAAGGAAAATTTCGACAAAAGAGTGCATATGTGCCAGCAAAGCCGTGGAGGCCATTTATCCGATATGCTGTATTTATAATTTTTAATTAAAAACCTGTAATTTCTATCAAAATGACTTCTTCTGTGAATTTTGGGACCCCCTTTATCAGACGCTCGGATAGTCACCAATGTTTTCCAACCGGAGATTCAGGCACTGGCGATACCCGCCCGTTAAGTCGCAATGAAGGCAACACCACGCGATGGTAATACAATAAAAGCGATTTGCATAATGAAAAGGTCAGGAATGAAAGTTCAGCGGTAGACTCTGAACTAAGTGACATGACCAATTAAAATACCACTTAGCAACCTCAAGCAAGAAGTGAGGAATAGAACTCTTTTAGTAGTAAATAATAGTTACAAATAATACTGTGGCGACTCTTTAAAAAAAAAAAACAGAAAAGATAAAATAATACGATAGGACAAAGTCCTTCGGCACCACGCGAACGAATGCAAACTAAACGAATATGAAACAAATATGTCCATGAGAATATACTGCACTTCCTGTTTCGATGACCCTACAGTTTCATAGTAACAAATGCTCTAATGCTCATCAGTCTTCTTTCTCTTCTTAATTTTTCTTTTTTCTGCACTCGCTGTACGTTAAATACCCCCAGGGTAATTAATAATAATAAGGGAAAAACAGGAAGAAAAACTAATGTTTAGCAACATGCTGCCTGAATGCAATTTGTGTAATAGTGAGTAAGGAAAAATGATGTGATATATTTTTTCAAAATCCTTTACAGATAAAAAAAACATTTTTAAAATTCAAAATTATAACTTTTTATTAAATGTGTAGGCCAAGTTTTGCAACTCTCACCCTTTAGAAATATGAATACGCTTTTAAATATTTTAATGACGACATTTTTTTGTTCCACATCACTTAAGACTAGACTACTTGTATATCGCTTAAAATTGATTAAGCCAGTGTTGGAGTGAGAGGAAAGGATATAGAGGAGAACTAAAGATTAGAGAGGAAAGGGGCCCCTTCGGTAGATTATAAACGCGGCGCCAGTCCTGCATGTTGGCGAGTTCGTTATTTTAGCCACTCCTAGCCTGCATAAACAAAAAAAAAACCCATTTTCAATCATTTCAAACAATTTGACGAGAAAGACAAAAATGTGCATAAAGGCAATAATTAAAGTTATTTGAGCCAATCGTGATGCATTTCTTCATTTGAAGTTGAATCTGGAAGAAAATAGCAAATTTAGATATATGTTGAATTTTTAGAGTTAGCCGGTTTTTCGGTTTTGAATGTGAAGTTAGATGATTGTTTGTTTTAATTCTTATTATGGATTGGAATGCATTTTATGATTATTTCAGATAAATCCATTTTTGTTAATCGTTGCAACAAAGGAATTGTAATGATTTTTTCGAACTAGACTTTGGTAGTAGAAATATTGATTGGCTTAGATACTCGCATTGCTTACGGGTCGAGTATTTTTTTTTTTTTTTCTTTTTTTTTAAGGAAATTTCCAAATCCCGGAGCCTCAGACTCCATTGCTGTGTCCATTGTACTACCAGGTAGAAACTCCTTTTGGTGTAGTGGTTGGAGAAACTTTGATTTTATTTGTTTCTATTTAAATGTTGGCCAATCCAAATACACAAGATTTTTAAAAAGATAATAGAATGGACTAGTCAATAAAATAAACAAATGCATTTTGAATAAGTTGCACCGACACTAAAGTAAAGTGAGTGAGTCTCGGTTATATGAACTCACAACGTTTTACATTAGGTAGCCTATTATACAATCTAAAACTCAAATACAAGTGCTCCAGTTCAGGTAATCGAATTCTATTTAAAATTTATTTGGGGAAATCATTTTCAATTTCAGATAGATACATTTCTTATTGATATAATACCATTCTCATATTTTATTTTAGATCTTTCGTTCTACCGATACATGTCATTCAATTGGTAAACAATTTCAAAATAATGTCATATAAGCATTGTGAAAGGAAATCGAAGTATGGTAATATCTTCTCCAAGATAAGGTGCAATTTTAAGGCTACGAGTACTATAACAAAATGTACAGAAAAGAGATTTTCCGCTAGTCTGTCTGTCGGTTTGTGTGGCTGTTTTATTTATTTTGTATTACCTTCCGTTTCTTTCATTCACGATAACTTTTGTGAAAATGCACCGATTTAAATGATTCTTTTTGCGGAGTGTAAACCTGAGAAAGAACTTGAGATCTGTTGATCTTGGAGACGATCTGCTAAAATTCTTTGAAAATTCTATTAATTTTACGACTTTTTTGAATGTTTTTTTTGTTTATTATTATCGATAGATTTTTGAAATACAGTTTTGTGTACAATTTCCAAATTTTTTTCGTTCACTATAACTTTTGAAAAAATGCACTAATTTCAGTTGCATTTGCATATTATTAACCTGAACTAGAAGTTAAGACTTGTTGTCTTTGGTGTTAATCACATAGGTGATTATACTCATATTTATTCAATAATGCATTGCTTCATTTCACTATCAGTTTTGTCAGAATGCATACATTTAAAAGAATCTTTCTCAAGATTATTGAATTTCACAATTTCGAGCCATTTGAATGAGAGGCAAAAATAAACACAATTTTGTAAAATTGTTCTTTCAAATTTTGAAACTATTTGGGTGTGTGCCTACAAATAATCATAACTAGATCGCTTATCACAACATTACATCGAAAATTGATTTTGTAACATGAAACTCAGGTACGCCGATATTTCTATGTTATTTCGTGCTGCAAATAATAACTTAATTGTTATTTCTTGAACTAGTGGTATCATTAATCTTTAAGATTTTTATACATCTCGATTATATGAATTTTTTGATTATATAAACTTGCTCTACATTAATGGATTCATAGAAAAGAAACTCTACTGTATCCGCTAAACTTTAAGGCGATGATAATAGTCTACACAGGGTTTTCAGGCCTATTAATTAGTTTCTATTGTATGTAGTTTCCTATATATAATAGTATATTTACAACAGTCATATCCGCGAAACTAAGCCCTAAATCGAAAATTGTCATATCCATATTTTCGTTTCCAAAATATCCATAAATCCATTTATACCAAAATCTAAATTTCAACAAGAAAAGTAAATCGGTTTGAAAACTAAGCCAACGATAATTAGGTTTTCATATTTATAATAAAATGAGACCAGCTGTTGGTCCTGTTTTGATTGCATGGCATTCTTGCTGTTAGAAATAGTTTTTTTTTTTTTTAACAATACGCTAACTTTAAAATTGTGATAAAGTTTTATAGTTTATAAGAAGAATCCTTTCTTATCCTGATATTTTGGAAAAAGTGCAAATTATTTTAATTGTGTGATGAACACTGAAACATTTTAAAAACTTAATGAATTCGATGTAATTATTTTGGTACGAAGAAAATTTCGTTGGACTTGTCAGCAAGATGATAGAATAAAGAAGAATGTATCATATATAAAACAGTTATAATTAAAACAACCTAATTTTCATTAAAAATGACGTATTTAATTAAATAAAAAAGGCTTTTAGAATACCGAGAGCATTTGATCTACTTGTAGATTTATGGCCAGCTTGTAAATGTGGTAAAATTGCCAAAATCTTGCTTGAAAGGAGGAGATTTAATCAGGGTTTGGATTCAATGATATAATAATTAAGTATCTCTAATGTTGTATTTTAGTTTAAGACTCATCACTATGATTATATTCAGAATATTATGTAAATGGAAATTTAAAAAAAAATATATTTAACTAAGAAAGGTATTTTCCATACTCAGTAGATAGCTTGTCAGAGAGGTCAAAGTTATGTGGTCAAAATTTGTGCATGTAATCTACAATAGTTAATGCCCGAAGTCACATTTATATACATTTATTTATTTTTTTCTTCTGCAACATCAAGAGGGTACATCTATAAAAGAACACACATTGCAGAACTAAAGAAACAATATTTGTGCATGCAAATTTAAAGCAAGAAATAAAAATGTAATTTGAAATTTATTTTTTGTAAAGAAAAAATAAGCTTACTCAGTTTACAAAATAACACATGAATGCCCGTTTCTGAGGCATGCATTTAACTTGATAAAATTTGTTAAATTTAATAACTTTTTAAACTGAATTTAAATCATAGTAAACTCTGTTAAAACACCACACACTATGGCGAGAACAACTTAGACTTGGCTACTACTTTCCTTTTAAATGAGTCAGAAGGAAACTTTAAAATATCACAAAAAATTACCAAACCGCGAGCAATTTTTTGATAAATATTCGATTCCAATTTAAAATTTGTTTAATTTTGAAAATATATTTTTTTTTTTTAAATTGAACTGAACTAAGGACAATGTAGAGAAATGTTGAAACTAGTTTGAAAAACTTAGAAGACAGGAAAACAGCAATAGCCAATCAAGCGTGATGTTTATGATTCGACGATTTTCCACGGTTTGATAGATTTTTGTGGTTAACCTCACGCTTTTATCACTTTTCACTTATTATGTATTTTGATTGTAAATAGAATTAAAAACGCACAAGCTGTTTCTAACTTCACCTATCGAAGTATACAAAGGACTGATTATATTGTGATGCTTCATATAGTCCAAATGGTATACGCTCTGGTTTTGTTGTTGGTTGATGTTGGGATGCTTGTTCTTTTGCAAGCTGTTGAGATGACTATGGTAGTATTAATGGATGGCTCCCGTGTATATGCGCGTGTGTATGAGTTATAGATAAGGATCTACTTCCGTAATACCACCCATTCTTGTTGCCAAAATAACACAAACAAACCAGATATGAGTTATCAATTGCCCGGACGAGTGAACAGTACAGTACATGTACAGGTGCAACACAACAAACGCACGGTGAATAACTAACGTGAGGCGGGGTATGAAGATCGAAATTATGTAACAGTTGCACTTTACTAGGATCAGAAATACCTGATGCACAGTATGTCGGAACCAGTAACCCACACAACTTTTTCTCTCAAATAAGAGTACACTCCTATACTACATATCCAGCCTCTTTTCCCCGGGTTTCCGTTTGTATGTTTAACAAAATATGAGGACACCAATTCCACGAGGCAACCGTTGCCTTTCTGCCCGTTATCCAGCCAGCGATTCTGGGAAATACTGTGCTATCATTCTGAGCTTTACAGGATTGCACAGGGAGAGTATACATTTCATAGGAAACTTACGCGCAAGCGTATTTTTTCAATTGGTGAATAGTATGCGAACTTATTTTATTTGCTTTGGTGTGGGTTGTGTGGGAAATAAAAGTCTAAGAAGAGAGCCATCACCCACTATGGGGTGGTATTTCATTGCTATCTGGCAGCAGTGGGTACTAAAGCTGGAAGAAGCTTTAATGGTAACGAAGGTATGGAAGGGTGGTAGTTGGACACTTTTGGGGGCATGTGTTTGCAATTTATATATTATTGTCTTGTCCAATAAATTCAGTGGTGACTGGATAAAGACCAACCAGCGAAAAGCAGATTCATTTGCTGAATATCTTGAAAATGTCTTCCCACGATTATGAACAAATGGAAGAAATATGCGAGGATTCAGCCGGTAATTGCTTAAGAATTTTTTTTTCCAATGTAGATGTCCAGAAATACACCTTTATATCATGGGTGGTCTGATATACTTAGACCAATTCAAAAGCCTTTGTCCTTTTGAGCCTTCGTACCATGTTTGACTTGTTTAAAAGTTGTACTACCTTAGTGTTTGTGTATTATTTAATTGTCTATATTTTCTCTTAGGATTATAAGGGCTTACAATAATATGAGTACCACAATTAGGGAATGTGATCAACCCGTTGAGTGTGACATACTAGACCGCCTTATTGGGCACAATGGACTCTTGGTGGTCTAAGTGAGCTGTTGACAACCCTGTCAACAAGCACACGCAGATTCCTAATCTAACCTAGTGTTTGTGTGTTGTTGAAGACTTGGTTCGTGCCTTCATCCATTTTTCCTAATTTCATCTATGACGGATTCCACTCCTAAATCCCTGTGGTACGTTGGCGATATTCCGTAGTACTTTTTTTTTAAATCTTTAAACGATGTATGTGTTGCTCTTTTTGGTACAGCCCCATAGTTGAATACCATATGTGCATATTGGTTTCAATGATTGCTTATGTAGTAAAAGCTTGTTGTAGATTGGTAGTGGCGAATCCTTTCCGATACATTTTTCTGTATATTATTTCCAATCTTTTTTTTTTTCTTTTTTACTTGCTCTTTTTCTTAACTTAGCATCCAGGATCATTCCAAGATATTTTGCTGTATTCGCGTACAACACTGGTTTTTGGTTGATAGTTACCGGGATATGATTTATTCTTCTGTTAGTGAAATTTGTGTGCACTGATTTGCTTTCATTAAGCTTCATTCGCTAATTTATTGTACAATTAAAAATTTGGTTTACAACGGATTGCAGCTTCTGGGTTGATTCAAAATTATTATTTCCTACCGCTAGGATTGCAGTGTCATCAGTAAATTTGGAAGATAGGCGATACAAAATGGGGCCCAGCACGCTATTTTGTGGAATTCCTGCTTTAATTTCCGTTAGTTTTGAGTACGAATCTTCCTGTTTTATTCTGAAGAATCTTCCGCTTAGATATGATTCTAAGATTGCAGCAGATTGTATTGGAGGCAACAAACTTGTTTGTCTTCCAATGCTTTTTTAATGATATTAATTATTCTGTGGACTGATAATTTGGAATTAGATTTTTTCGTTCAATGATGTAATTAAGTCGTTTTTCTAATAGTATGATGGGTTTAGAGATCATTATTACTTCAGACACTTTCCATAGGCTAGGAACGTATTCCATTCTAAAAGCAGTATTGTACAGCTTTCCTTGGTAACCGCCTCAATATACTCTTAACGCTGGCTATTAGATCGTAACCAGCGCATTTTTATTCGCTGTACATAATATCGCCGTTCTATACTCGAACATATCTGGGGATGACTTTGGACGCAAAATTCCGATGAAAAGTTAACGTAAAGAAAAAACGAGATGAACTAAACATACGTTACAGTTATTGGAAGATACCCTGTCTCTCAATATATAATAAACTTCTGTTGTATAAGAAAATTCTAAAACCCGTATGGATTTTAGAGAACCAACTTTAGGGATGCACAGGCAGATCAAATCTATAAAGTCTATCATTCTTATCTGGTCACCCTATAGACCAGATAAGAACGATAGGAAAAGAAATTTAAATAAAACAACAACGGTGTGGGTCAAATTGATTCTGGCTTTATTTTGAAGATACATTCATGCCATTATATATGGAATAGCACATCATTTAAATAGCCGCCTCAGCTTCGCTGCTAGTGCTTCAAGCGGTCGGTCCAATTTTTGATGACTTGGTTCAACATGTACGGCGTTATTCCTGCAGTCGCCAAATTTCTCCTTCACCACTTCGAGCGTTGCGTCGCTTGTATGGCATCTAGCGCCTCGTTGGAACCACAGCTCGGATATATCGATGTTGTCGAGCTCTGGCCACAGAAAGTCGGTTAACGTCGGTCTATATCGAGGACCATTGACGGTAACGGTGTCTCCTTTCTCATTTCGAAAGAAATAAGTTCCGATGATGCCGCCGTGCCATAAACCCCACCAAATAGTCAATCTTTGTGGATGCATTGATACTTGGTCGAACACTTGTGGATTGTGGTCGCTCCAATAAAGACAATTTTGCTTGTTGACATAGCCACTGAGCCACAAATGGGCCTCGTCCGAGAAGATAATTTTTTGACCAAAATCCGGATCGCTGGCCAACATTTCCAGCGCTCAATTAGCGAACTAACGGCGCGTCCAGTTTCGATTATTGCGTCAGCACAATCTTATACGGATGTAGGCCCAAATCCAACCGCGAAATAAGCCTGATTGACCTCTGGCGATGCTCAATTCAACTGATCGGCACCGAATAGACATTTCTGGGCCTTCTTCGATACTGGCTACGGCGGCTAATTTTTATTTACTTCGCACCGATCTCCAACTGGTTGGTGGCTTGAGATCCAAAAGAGTGTACTCACGCTCAAACTTTTCCACGGTGCGACGAATTGCCTGCGAACTGAAGATATGATGACGACCGACCTCACGATGAAATTCACGTTGCGTCTTTACAACTCAGCCGGAATTTCAATAATATTTTTTTTATAATTTCCACACGTTCGGGAAATGTCAAACGATGCCTGATGAAATGCCAAACCTTACTGAATATTTTGTCAGCTGGATGTCATTGGTAACTTTGACAGCTGCTGAAACATAACAATTGGAAAAACTATCAATGCTATCTGGTCACCCTTTACAATTCTTTCAAAATATGTAGTACTATATTAAAAAATTGTTAATCCTCTGTAGTATGTACGTAACTCTGATAGACGATGAAGTCAAGTTAAGTTAGAAGACTGAAAAGACTGAAACCTTTCGAATTTATTAACTCATAATTTAACGAAAAAAAAAATAAAAAATTTTAAATTATAAAACCTTTTGTATAACGACAAAAATGTGAATAATATTGCTAAAATGACATTTAACCGTCCACAGACTTAACAAATAGATTTTAAATTAACAAAGTCAAATTGCTGATAACGACTAGATGCATCTATTGGATGGCTGTCTTCCAAGGGAAGTGTTTTTATTTTTGGTTAAAGTCGCAAGCAATCGCGGCTTCAATGCCTTTAGATGATTTTCCCCTTTCAAGGCAAAAAAAAAAAAAATAAAAAAACAATTATAAAAATTGTATGCATCCGAACATCTACATGAAAGAATGAATGATGTGGGGAAATTGGGAGGTAACCTCATCGTCCTCCAATTCTTGGTTGTTATTACCCTGAATTTTTGCTTCCGGAAATTTGTTAATATGTTCTTTTTATTAGCTTTAGTATTCAAAATAGACTGTTTTTAAGTATAAGTAATATTTTACTCTGACCTACCAACTAATAACTTCCAGATTTGTGGCGAAAGGACAACGGACTGCAATCGCTGAGTGTGTGAATGGAACTAGTCTACGCGAGACTTGTTATTGTGAAATTTGAGGTAGATAAGAACATTTTTATTACCACACTCGGCGTAATTTGCGTAAAAAAAAATAGATTAAATTACACATTAATTACAATCAAGAAAATATGTGAAAAAAAATTAGACTGTAACTGTATGTATATATTACATAGAGGGTTCCTAACCTCTAAATACTTAAATCTATGCGTCCACCTCATATCGGGTTGTTGTGAGTCTAGGCATAGGCTTGGGTTTTCTGTGACGACAGCAGTATACGATGATCGTCCCAATCATGCCAACCAGCAGAAGGTAGCTCAACCCATAGTAATCGTGCACATTAATATTACTTTGTCCCAGGAAAGCCTTCGACTTCTTTATCACCTCGTCAACGTTGGTTTTGAAGTCAACAAATTCTGTTTGGTCAATGTCACTGGTGGTACTGCAACCTCAATCATCAAGTTGTGGTTAAATACTCATTTGCTGATGTTCGCACTCGTAATAAATGAATTCCTTATGCTGTTATAGTATTGAACCCGCACGTTGATAAAGACAGATGGTAACTTTAGTCCGCTTACATCTCTGAACTCCAATATCCCATTTCCTGTCACAGTAATGTTCGCCACCACTGAAAAACTCAACCATTGTATTCCCTGAGTCTATTTCATCGATCTTACGAGTATACGAGTGTTGTCTTCAAAGTACATTCGCATAGTGCCTTTTTGTTGTGATTTAATAGAGGCATTTCACAACCATTCAAAGTGTCTTCTTGAATATTCGTCGGATGCATCTGGGTGCAAATATAATTTCTAAACAACAACAGCTTGCAAGATGTCAGCTCTATTTCCGTCAGTGAGAAAAATGTTTCCCTGGATAAGACTGCTAGATATGGAGTAGAGATTTTAACCAAGTGGCTAGGGTTTCTGTGTAGTATAGGAAATGTAATGAGATTGAATAACTGATGTTTCTCGATGTCTGGTATCTAGTGGTAATAATATTTCGAATACTAGTGAATCATTCAAACTTGGACCTCTGCTGCTGCCAATTTGTACATGTCTGCAATAGATCCTTTAGGCAGAGTCAAATATGGCGATAGGTTACTTCGAATTTTGTGATAACTATTATTAAATACGATGTCAAAGATGTCAGATTCTGCTTCAACTCAGCGCATTCTTGCCTTTCCTGGATAATGTCAAACGTTTTTGATAGATATTCACTAAGTGCACGAAATTGCTGATGGATTTTTATGGTGTTTTGTTTTAAGATATTAGATGTCGAATCTGCTCCAGAGCTTTGTTTTCGTAGCAAGTCTGACAGACGTTGCACAGTTTTATTAAGACCAGCTATATGGTTTTCTATGCTTCTGGCGTCATCTTGATCAAGAACTCCAAACAAACTATGTGTTATGTACCAAAGATGTCTAATGAAGATCTTACCATTCTTGCTCGACTATATTTTGGAACATGAAAACTGTGAAGTTCGTTTTTTTTTTTTTTTTGTTCAGTGACTGCAATACGATGGCTTAATGTGTCTATAATAATAATCTGCAATAAATTGGTTGGGCTATTTCTTTTGAGCATATTCCCTCTATGCGCTTGAGATAATATATCTATACTTTATTTCTCCAAACTCCAGCCAATTCGTCGTCAGATTGTAATAAACATATTGTAATATGCAAGCTACGGCTCGAGTAGATAAAACAATATTCTGTGAAATTTATTTCTTTATTTTCTAGTCTATAGAACAATTCAAGTTCACACTATACTATTCTTCGCAAATTCACTTTATCTCCTTTCAATTACTTAATTCACAAATCCAAACTAATTACTTTTTCTTGTTCACTCTCAACTTTCAATTTAACACAAAATTACAACTTCGCCCATTATCACTTTTCCAATCTCTTCGCCACGGTTCTAAACCAACTGCCCCCTTTCGATCGCCATCTGTCCTTATATAGCAGAAGTTTCTGATAGCCAGAAACTTCTAGCAAATTCTTCGACCACTGGAACAAGAGAAATTCTGATGTAATAATTCCATTTCTTGCAGTTATAATTCTTTCTTATCCGTGATATTATCCGTCTCTTTCATGAACTGTGGAGACTTAACCGCAGACACGAACCTCGAATGAAAAGACACTTTGGAATGGGCTGGAGGAGCGTAGTTATGATTCTACATTATTGTAGCATCGTTTTAGGGGATGTTACACTGCCCCCCTCTTAGACTTGTTCGTCCCGAACAAGTGCGTCCTCACTTCGGCCTTTGTATCGACTCAGTCGGTCCACATGAACCACTTCATTTTGGCCCTTGGTCCTCGCTGGATGCGGTAGACAACATCGTTGATGCGGGTTATTATTCTGTAGGGACCCTCCCAGTTCTGCTGCAACTTAGGTGATTTCCCCTTCTGGCGATGGGGATTATACAGCCACACTAGATCTCCCTCCTGGAATCCTGACGTTGTTGCCTTGGCATCATACCTGGTCTTCATGCGGTCGCTCGTTATCTTAATCTGGCTTCTGGTCCTTTGGTGTATGTCCCTAAGCCTTTCCCTAAGGTCCGCCACGTACTCATCTTCATTTCTGGGCTCATTGGTAGGAGATCCAAATTTCACCTCACTGGGTAAACGAGCTATTCCACCAAATAAGATTTCGAACGGCGTATGTCGAGTAGTGCTATGCACGGCACTTCTATAGGCCATCAAAAACAAGGGAATCTGCCGGTCCCAATCCCGTTGGTAGTCACGTACGACCTTCAAGAGATGTTCGTCCAAAGTCCTATTGAAACGCTCCACCATACCGTCCGACTGTGGATGAAGCGGGGTTGTCCTTGTCTTTTTGATTCCGAGTAGTTGACACATCTCTTGGAAGATTCTTGACTCGAAGTTCCGCCCTTGGTCAGAATGCAATTCCAAGGGCGCACCGAATCTGCTAACCCAATTGTAGACGATCTGCTCCGCCACGGTTCTGGCTTCCTGATTAGGGATCGGAAACGCTTCCGGCCACTTACTGAAGAAGTCCATCACTACGAGTATATACCGATTACCATTGTCGGTTTCCGGAAAGGGCCCTGCGATGTCAATGGCGATTCGTTCAAAAGGTGCTCCCACGTTGTATTGGTGCATCTTACCTCGAGTTTTGATTCTCGGACCCTTGCTAGCTGCACACACGTCGCATTTTCTGCACCAGTCTCCGATATCTTCCTTCGCATTTAACCAATAAAAACGTTCTCGCACCTTTTCTGCGTCTTATTCACTCCCAAGTGGCCTCCGGACGCCCCGCCATGCATTTCCTGTAACACCTCCTTGACCCTCGTCCGCGGCACGACAAGCTGCATTACAAACGACTTTCCGTCGGAGGATTCCCATTTTCTTCTCAGAACACCTTCTTGGACATGGAGGGAGTCCCACTGCGCAAAATATGCCTTTAAGGTCGGGCTTCTGTGAGAGATGTCCTGATGATCCGGTTTCTCCATGTTCTCCTTCCAGGCCAGAATCGGCTCGATATCCGGGTCTTCCTTCTGAGCGTTCCGGATCTCATCTACGCTCCAGCCGGCGATAGGTTCGGCTCTCATTCTTTGGATGGAAACCAGCTCCCGTTCTTCCTGACGCGCACAATGTTTACAATCCGTTCTGCATGGTCTCCGGGACAGTGCATCCGCATTAGAGTGGAGTTTTCCTTTACGATGCTGTATTTCGTAGTCGTAGATTTGCAGCCTTTCGATCCATCTTGCTACCTGACCCTCAGGACTCCTGAACTGTAATAGCCATTTTAAGGCTGCATGGTCTGTGCGAAGAACGAACTTGTAGCCAAGATCAAAGCTAGAAGTTCCCGCCTTGTCACGCAGTAGTTCCTTTCTGGCTTAGAGAGCACCTTGCTGAAGTACGCAACCACCTTCTCTTGGCCATCATGCACCTGGGAGAGTACGGCTCCTACCCCGACATTACTAGCATCTGCATCCACAATGAACGTTTCCCCGGGAGTGGGGTAAGCTAGTATCGAGGCATCGCATAGCCGTTGTTTAAGTGCTTTGAATCTCTTCTCGCACCCAATTGACCATTTGAATTGTTTTCCCTTTTCCGTCAACTGGTGCAGGCTCTTTGCGATCCCGGCAAAATCCTTCACGAACCGTCTGTAGTAGGTGGCTAGGCCCAGGAAGCTCCTTAGTTGGTGTTTGTCTTTGGGGACTGGCCAGTTTTTCACCGCTTCGACCTTCTCTGGATCGGTTCTCACTCCTTTCGCTGAAATTATGTGTCCCAGGTACTTGACTTCCGCTCTAAACAGGGCGCACTTCTTGGGGTTGAGCTTCAGGTGGGCACTTCGAAGCCTTTGAAACACATCCCTTAGATTGTCTCGGTGTTGCGCAAACGTTTTTCCAACGACGGTGACATCATCCAAGTATACCAAACAGGTTTTCCATGTTAACCCTTGCAGGACACATTCCATCAATCGCTCGAAAGTCGCCGGAGCATTGCACAGCCCGAATGGCATTACCGTGAATTGCCATAGCCCATTTCCTGCGGTGAAGGCGGTTTTCTCCCGGTCTTCTGGATGGATCTGTACCTGCCAGTAGCCACTCTTCAAGTCGAGAGTGGAAAACCATCGGGCTCCTGATAGTGTGTCTAGCGTGTCGTCAATCCGTGGCAGAGGATAGCTGTCTTTCTTGGTGACGTAATTGAGCTGCCGATAGTCCACGCAGAATCGTGTGCTGACATCTTTCTTCTTAACCAGTACAACCGGTGATGCCCACGGACTTTTGGAACTTTCAATCAGACCTTCTTACTCCATTGCCGGCACCACCTCTGCAACTTCTGTCTGCTTTGCCAATGGAAGGCGCCTAGCAGGCTGACGAATTGGTCTAGTATCACCAGTGTCTATTCGATGTTGTACCAGGTGTGTTCGGCCGTATTCTCCGTCCTGTGAGGCAAATACATCAGCGTACTCATTGATAAGATTCTCTGCCATAGTTCGCTGCTCGTGATTCAGCTCACTGGACTGGAGAATCGTATCTCTCGTTTCCGCTGTCCAAGGTGATGGGAGAGGTTTTGGAGCATCACGTTCAGATATTGTTGCGACGGCAGTAATCGGCGTGCATTTTCCAGTCACCTCCTAGTTTAGTTAGTTTGACAGTGTGTGGTCTTGCGTTCAAAACTCTTACTGGAACCATGGTGTTCTTTGGTTCGACTAACGTCTTTCCCACGATGTAGTCTTGAGAATTCTTCTCTGGGTCGGGTTCTACTATGTAGAATCGGTGGCTCTCAAGATCACCTTCCAGCTTCGTCCAAATGATTGTCTCTGAAGACGGCGGCAAAACTTCGTCTTTGCTGATGACTGTCCTGAGAGTTGCGGCATTCTCGTTTCCGTACACCATCGGAATCTCCACATTTCGATACCTCAGTACTTGCATCCCGATGTCCAAGATTACTTCATTTGCTTTCATGAAGTCTATTCCGATGATGCACTCGTCGCATATATCTGCCACCAGAAACGCATGGGAGAACGTCAGTCCCGCCAGAGTGATCGTAAGACGAACTTCTCCAAACACCTTCGCCATTTCACCTGTTGCAGTCTTCAGGCAGTAGCTGTTGGTTTTGTGCAGCCATGAGCTTCTGACGATATCTCTTCTTACAATGGAGGCGGTGGCACCTGTGTCGATGGTAGCTACGCACTTCTTCTTGTTGATTAGTGCCTCCACTGTCAGGCTCTTGTTACCCCGTTTGGTTTGCGAAACTTGAATGGTGGTCCTGGGGGCCTCGATTCCAGTAACCAACTTCTGCCTCGCGAAGTTGGTCCTTACGCATTTCCCGACTGCTGGTTTTGGGAAGTTATCACTGCCAGATGCTTCCTCTCTGCTTCTCCTACTTTCGCAATGTGGACAATTTCCTCGTCTGGGTGCACTTCTGCACTGCCGTTGTAGGTGTCCGGTTTGGTTTCAATTCCAGCAACGGATTTGACTTCCGCGAGCTCTGTCTTCATCCATGACGGCTGTTCTCTGGCATGAGCATTCCACGACGGACATTTCCCTGACACGGTGTATTCCCTGGTATGCTTGGTCCGCAGCCTTCATTGACAAAGCGAATGCCAATGCCTCGGGGAGTGTTCGCTTTTCAGCCATCCTTACAGCCATTTGCAGTTGTCTGTCCTCTATGGCCTGAATAAAAGCTTCCACCGCCATTTCGTTGATAAGCTCCTCACCGGCTTTAGGGTATGAAAGATGGGCTAGTCGCTCTATATCCGCTTGCAACTGTTGGAGCGTTTCTCCCCTTTTCTGGTCTCGACTACGCAGCTGAACCCTGTACACCTGCTGCATGTGTTCATCCCCAAACCGCATCTCGATAGCCTGAACCAGAGAGTCGTAGTTCTGCTGTTTATCTTCCGGGATGGTCTGCAAGAGCTCCGCAGCTGGACCCCTCAGTGCAAGCGTGAGTGCAATAGGCTTCTCTTCATCGTCCCAGCTATTGGTCATTGCGGCCGCTTCGAATTGCCTTTTATAAATTGGCCATGATGTTTGACCATCGAAGATAGGAGGCTGCATCTCCTTTCTTGTCAGACCGTCAGTGGAATATTCCCGTGCTTTCTGTCTCTTCACGTTGCTGAGTTCCTTAGTAAGATTTTCGACTTGCTTTTCTACTTTTTCGAACTGAGTCTCTATCTTCCCGAACTGAGTTTCATGCTTCTCAAAGTTTTCATCGAATCTAGTTTCGACTTTTTCGAGTTGCGTCTCGACCTTCTCGATTTTCTCTTCGATCGCTTCGAATTTGGATCCCAAGTTCTTGTTTTGCTCATCAAGTTTGCTTTCCAGAGCATCTAGAGAATTCTTTTGTTCGTCCATTGCTTTCTTTTGTTCTCCATCTTAAGTTCTAGAGAATTCTTTTGTTCGTCCATTGCTTTCTTTTGTTCGTCCAGCTTAAGTTCTAGAGAATTCCTCAGGTCGTCCATTGCTTTCTTTTGTTCGTCCAGCTTAAGTTCTAGAGAGTTCTTTTGGTCGTCTATTGCTTTCTTTTGGTCATCGAGCTTAAGTTCCAGAGACTTCTTTTGGTCTTCCATTGTTTTCCTTTGTTCGTCCATGACTGACTTAAGTAGCAGGAGCAGACTTGTTATATCCGGGTCGGCTACTGTAGTTGCTGGTTCCTCTCCCACGTCAAACTCTACGTCATGCGGATTTTCCCTTCCTGCGTTACTGCTTCTTCCAAACGAATCGGTAGGGCATCTTTTCCCCCAGTTGTGTCGAGGTTCCGCTTATTGAGTTCTGCCTTTAGTTGAGTTATAGTTAGTTTTCTCAATTTGCGACCCATTTTGCGCAACTAATTAACTCAACACAGAAATGGTTTTTTTTTTTTTTTTTATTGTGCAATTTCACACCACGGAAATAGTTATTCACAGAATAAGTTTTATCCCGCTTCTGACACCAATGTAATATGCAAGCTCGAGTAGATAAAACAATATTCTGTGAAATTTATTTCTTTATTTTCTAGTCTATAGAACAATTCAAGTTCACACTATACTATTCTTCGCAAATTCTTTTCTTACAAGGTCTCTTTCCTCTCAAATCACTTTATCTCCTTTCAATTACTTAATTCACAAATCCAAACTAATTACTTTTTTCTTGTTCACTCTCAACTTTCAATTTATCACCAAATTACAACTTCGCCCATTATCACTTTTCCAATCTCTTCGCCACGGTTCTAAACCAACTGCCCCCTTTCGATCGCCATCTGTCCTTATATAGCAGAAGTTTCTGATAGCCAGAAACTTCTAGCAAATTCTTCGACCACTGGAACAAAAAAAATTCTGATGTAATAATTCCATTTCTTGCAGTTATAATTCTTTCTTATCCGTGATATTATCCGTCTCTTTCATGAACTGTGGAGACTCAACCGCAGACACGAACCTCGAATGAAAAGACACTTTGGAATGGGCTGGAGGAGCGTAGTTATTATTCTACATTATTGGAGCATCGTTTTAGGTTATGATACAATATATACACCAAAAGTTGTTTATTGTGCGGATCTTCCCAATATCTTCAAAATATATCCCAATGCCATCACCAAGCCCTTTTACAACGACTCGTTCGTTTGTCTGTGCTATGGATACGGTACAATTAAAACCAAAAACACCGCTGACAACGGTGAACCTCTGGTTATTTTTCTGCTTCGAAAGCGTCCCGTATATTCAGGTCCTCCTTTTCGTCAGCCTAGTTCCTTTCCTTCACCAATCGAGTGGTCTATTTGAAGTGGGCACAAGTTGTGCACAGCTCTTTGATATATATCCGGCTTGCGCTTTTATATTTGCTACGTGGATTAAATTATCATTGCCCCTAAAAACATTCACAACGCGTTCCAGCTTCCAACTCATCGGTGGAGTATTTCTTTCCTTTATGACAAGCAATGTTCCGAGTTTTAGATTCTGAGATTCTGTTTTCCATTTGATCCTCTGCTGAAGAAGATGCAGATACTCTGCTGGCCATCGTTTCCAGAATTGCTGGTGAATGTGCCTTATTTGGCGAAATTTAGTGAGATTATTTATATTGCTGTTTGTAACATCTGGTTCTGACAACGCTCTAAAGGGGCTCCTATTAAAAAATACACAGAAGGGAGGGCTTCTAAGTCGTTTGGATCTGCTGACATCGGGGTAACAGCTGTGTTTCAAATTGCCTCTATTTGAGTGACTACCGTCAGCAGTTGTTAGTATGTCAAAGAGGCTTCTTCTAGATGGCGAATCAATAATCCCTTTGCTCATTTCGCAGCCGCTTCCCAAAGTCCTCCAAAGTGCGGCGGTCGAGGCGGTATGTATTTCCAATTTATTCCCTCTTACAGATACTTTACTTCCATTGCCGACTGTATTCTTTTGGAATCAAATTCTTACCTCAACTTTGTCAGATCAGTTTTTGCACCCACAAAATTAGTAGCGTTGTCACAGAATATAGTTTGGCATACACCACTTCTGTCGATGAACCTTTTTAACGAGTTGTTGAATGCTTCCGACGACAAATCACCTACCATTTCAATATGTACCGTTTTCGTAGAAAAACATACAAATACGGGTAAGTAGGATTTTGTTGGTATCTTACCTCTGATCTTATGGTAAGCACTTATCGGTAAAGAAAAATCGACTCCTGAATGATGAAAGGGCAGTGATGGATTTACCCTCCCTTGGATAGATTTCCCATCAACTCGTTGGATTTCATTTAAAACATTTAATGCAACCGCCGATCACCTGCCGAGCCATTCTACCAGCACTTAAGTTCCAATATGGTTGTCTTGATACAGCAACTAAGGTTCTATGCGATGCGTGCATATGCGTTTCATGCAAATGTTCAACCAGCAGAACAGCCCTCTGGGGCTCCAAGCTGGCAATGCTTATGCTTTTTAGAAGTCATGGTGTAGTGGTAACATCATTGCTACTCACCCTGTAGGTTCACGGTTCGAATCCTGATGTTAAGAATCATATGATTTATTTCGCATGAGTTATATAAAAAACTCGATCAATTGCCAAAGCTTATGTCAACTCTACTGCGAAGGCATAACACTGGCAGTAGAGTGGTCATATGGCTAAAATGCAACTTGATTGTGATGATGACATCAGGACGATGGAAAAAAATGCTGTGAATCATAAGCAAAGACAATAACAGCAAAACAAAAATACTCCTCAGTTATCTGGACGACACCCTTGAAGTTCACTAAAACTTAATACCATCTGAGTTTTAAACCAACTACACCAATCTGTCGTTCTTTCTGCTTCTTCCCCTTTCCACAAAACGCCCGTGTCCTAAAATTAGTATAAGAGTATTCCCCTTTGACATGTGCAAATTGTAAAAAAAAACAACTGATAATATATCATATACGGCCTTGTTCGTCAATAGAAAGGCACTTAGGCTGCTATCCGAAAATACATATACTTCGATTGCCTTGGCTTATGGAGTTAAAGCATAGCGTGGAATGCTGAATTCGTTTAAAAACGAGAACTGATCCAGATAATTTATGCATTTATTAGCCTGCTCAATTGGAAGATGATCATTCCACTTCACCTGCAGAAATAACTTGTCATGTACATTGACCAAGCAATTCTAGCGGATCAAATAGGCGGGCAAGATCAGCTAGTACAGTTCGTTTACATATTGGTATATTTGATTTGTTGATTTTACCAGAATCGAGGCAGAATTTAAATACATTCAAAAAGGGATCCCAAATCAATCCTAATATTTTAATTACCTCTGATTGATAAAAGGTAACGAACTTCTCCTTATGTTTCGCAGGAATTTTCTCTAGAATTATAGAATTATTAGCACAAAATTTGCTTAGTTCAAAATTCCCAGCTTTTAACAAATGAATGATCTTAATTAGCAACTCCAGTGCATCTATAACTATCTCTGCACCTGCAAGGCGGTCGTCCACGTAGATGTTGTTTCTGACTGCTAACGAAGCTTTATGATACTAGTGGCTAAATAAGAAGCAGATGCCATCCCGTACGTATTGGTGTTCAACTGGTATGTCTACAGTGGACGATTGTGCCGCGATCTCCATAGAATGAGCTGAAGCGTTCTATCCTCAAGATGTCTTTGTGCCATACAAGTTTGTCTAATGACGTCAGCTATGGCTTTGTAACTACGTGGCAATGTGCAAATGTTTTTACTAATGTAATACTTCCAGCTACAATCCACCTCAAATTTGTGTTGTTGATAGACACTGATTCAAGGTATGATGCTTGCCTCTATCGTTGCCTTGAAAGATTAAATTCTGTACTAAAATTTAATAGTAGTAATAAATTCAGTCATACATTCCTGTGTAAATACTCCCGCTGATGGGAATAGTTGTTCGACGCTGCTTAGCGACCAATTCTTGTTCGAAGGCTATTGTTATAAAATGTAGCTGTGACCCAGAATCCAAAAGATTACGACAAGGAATTCGCTCATCGTTGGAGGAAATGAGATTGGCCACGGCCGTAGCGAGATTGACATGACATTTTTTCAATATAGACTCTGTGGCCATAATGGTAGATGAATTTGACGGACGACTGTTGGGGCTTGTGCTGCTGTTAATGATAATGTTGCATTTGTTTCTGCTGCTGATGGAGAAGAGCATTGTGCTTGCCATTACATTTGTGGCAGCCTAGATTCTAACATGATTGGGAGAAGTGACCGGTCCTTAGACAGGTTACGCATAATTGTGGCCTGCATACAGCCCTATCCCGAACCTCATCTGAAAGAATTAGCAGTTATGTATGCTATGCTTACCTGAACTACATAGCATACATGTTTACCTGAATATAGCGCAATTAGAAGTGTTATCTGAATTTGAAGCAACTACTATGGCCAGCTTTTTCTTCTCGGCTGCTGATAGCCTCTAGAGTCTGAAAACTTGACTCCATGCACTTGAAAAAACCGCCTGTTGTGGGCCTTCTTCTCGGATCGTCCAGTGATTCCTCGAACAATGCTCTGCTCTCTTTGTTAAGTTTCTGTAGCATGAGGTGCACGACTATTTATTTACTATATCTCAGCCTTTAACCTCATATCCCAGATCCGTTATAGCCTTCATGCCTTCCTTAGTCGTGTCGTAAAGCTTTCTAAGACTAGATGCCATGGTGATAGGTTGCGACAATAGTTTTCTTTTGCTGTTGGCTTCTTGGACGGCTCTGGAAAATCGAATCCACTCACCTCTGGCACCGGTGGTGGTTTACGCTTTGAGACAGCTCCTTGAGTATATTTTCCTTGAAATTAATCCCTCCCCTGACTTCACTAGCATCCATTAGCTCTGCACCTTGAGCTCCCCTTGGTTGGAATTCTTCTCTTCTTAAGTTTTAAATCATTTCGCAAGCATTCTGCTACATTTCGAATTAGTCCTTTTGAAGTACGGATAATCCAATTGATCGACAATCTGCATATTTATTCTCCCACCACCTCTTGCTGAGACGCGTATGGGTTTTGTTCACAACAATATTTTCTAATTCCACGTCGGACATTATTATTATAATATCTCTAATCACTTCACTAAACTTTAACAAAGTTTACTAAACTCTGTTAGAAGTGTCCTGTTACGGTCACCAATGTTTTAATTCATTTGTCAATGTGTTTTTTTAATAGCTTTGACTTTGAATACATTGTTTTTAATTATGAGTAATGTTTTACCCTGACTGACGAATTAACAACTACCGAAATGATTTGTGACCAAAAGATAATGAACTGCAATTCCTGAGTGTGGGAATCGAACTTGTCTACGGCAGACCTGTTGTCGTGGAATTTAAGGTACGTGGACAAGATAACGTGTATAAGATAATTTGAATTCCCACACTCGGTGTAACTTGCGTACACAAAATAGACTGTAATGCATAATGTACACATATTGTTAATATTGTAGCATAATAATAACTACGCTCCCTAAAAGTATGATGCAACAAATTCCGAAGTGTCTTTTCATTCTGGCAGAATTTTTGGTCCGAACTGTCCTTTCATTCGAGGTTCGTGTCTGCGATGAAGTCTCCACAGCTCATGTCAACGAAAGAGATGGATAATCTTCTTCTTCTTTCTTCTTTAGGTGGCGCTACAGTCCGGGGTGGACCTGGGCCTCAACCAATACGCCTCTCCAGTTAGCGCGATCTTTGGCTAACTGCCTCCAGTTGCGCACTCCAAGTAGGTTGAGGTCCCCTTCCACTTGTGCGCGCCACCTAAGGCGAGGTCTTCCTCTACTGCGTTGTCCCTCCGGGTTGGAATCGAAGACTCTTCGGGCCGGAGCGTTGGTGTCCATTCGCTCTACATGTCCTAGCCATCTTAGACGACTGATGCGCACTTTTCTGACCAGGTCGATGTCGCTGTACAGCTCGTAGAGTTCGCTGTTAAATCTTCTCCTCCAAAGCCCGTCAACGCAAACGGGACCAAAAATCACTCGAAGAATTTTGCGTTCGAAACGACCAAGAAGATCTTCATCCGCTTTTGCTAGGGTCCATGCTTCTGCGCCATAGAGCAGGACAGGGATGATAATGGTCTTATATAGAGTCTCCTTAGTGTTTCTTGACAAGGCCTTACTAATCAATTGCCGTCTTAGGCCAAAGAAACAGCGGTTGGCAAGTGTAATTCTTCGCTTGATTTCTGCTGAGGTGTCATTATCAGAGTTTACCGCGGAGCCGAGGTAGACAAAGTCCCTAACTACCTCAAAATTGTAGCTGTCTATCGTGACGTTCTGTCCGATTCGTCGATGTTGTGTGTCCCTTCTTGTTGACAGCATATATTTTGTTTTACCCTCATTCACCACCAAACCCATTTTTGCCGCTTCTGCACTAATACTTGCAAACGCACCAGTGACAGCTCGCTGTGTTCTGCCAATAATGTCAATGTCATCAGCGTATGCAAGAAGTTGTACAGACTTTTGGAAAATTATGCCCCTGGTGTTGGCTTGTGAGTTTCGCACAATTTTCTCAAGATTGATGTTGAAGAAGTCACATGACAGCGCGTCACCTTGTCTAAATCCTTTTTTGACATCAAAGGTCTCGGTGAGATTGTTTTCAACCTTTATGGAGCAGCGAGCGTTCTCCATCGTCATTCTGCACAATCTGACAAGTTTGGCAGGGATGCCAAAACTAGACATGGCTCTGTATAGCTCGTCTCTATAAATGCTGTCATATGCGGCCTTAAAATCAATAAAAAGATGATGAGTATCGATCTGGACTTCTTGGGTTTTCTCCAGGATCTGCCGTAGTGTGAATATTTGATCGGTCGTGGACTTACCGGGCCTAAAACCGCACTGATAGGGACCTATCAGATCGTTGACGAATGGTTTCAGGCGCTCACACATTACAGCAGACATGATCTTATACGCAATGTTCAGGAGACTGATGCCTCTATAGTTGGCGCAGTTTAGAGGGTCTCCTTTCTTGTGGATCGGGCAAACGATGCTAAGGTTCCATTCATCAGGCATACTTTCTTCTGACCAAATCTTGGAGACGAGTTGGTGTATGCTCTCCACCAGGTCATCTCCCGCCGCCTTAAACAGCTCGGCAGTTAAGCCGTCCGGTCCAGCAGCCTTGTTGGATGAATGGTTCATTCTGCCTGACAGCTGAATTTGTGTCCTCTTCGCCGTTTAGCAGTCTGCAGAAATGGTTTTTCCATGTCCTCAGCATCGACTGTGACTCTACTACAAGGTTTCCTTGTTCGTCTCTACACGTTTCTGTTCGGGTCTTTTTGGCATGACACGTTCTTTTTACCTTTTGGTAAAACTACCGAACATTATTCCTGGAGTAGCACCTCTCTATAGCCTCGATTGCGCGCTTCTCATGCTCTCTCTTTTTTCTCCGGAGGAGCCGATGTTATTCCCTCCTTTTTTGCTCGTAGAGCTGACGAGCTGCTCTCGTCCTTTTATGCAGTGACGCTTCGTAGGCACTTTGTTTTGCTGCATGTGCTTGCCGACACTCTTCGTCAACCCAGGGGTTTCGTGGGGGTGGACTGGTGAAACCGAGCACATCAGTTGCGGCGTTTTTGATGGCTTCTTGGCATCGATGCCACTGGTCTTCGACATTTGATGCTGGCAGCATAGGTCTTCTCGAGAGGTTTAAGGATACGCGATCGGCAAAGGTTCTGGCGGTTTGTTGCGTTTGTAGCCGTCCAACGTTAAATCTCCTCACAGTATTTTCTCGTTGCTTTGGCGTCCGGGATATCCGCATCCGTACCTTGGCTACAACAAGGTAGTGGTCCGAGTCAATGTTGGCCGCTCGGTAAGTTCGGACATCTAGAATACTGGAGGAGTGCCTTGCGTCGATCGCAACATGATCAATTTGGTTGACGGTTTGATGATCTGGTGACCGCCATGTTCCTTTGTGGATATTTAGGTGAGGAAACCGTGAACTAGCTATGGTAACATTACGTCCCGCAGCAAAATCAATCAGCCTAAGTCCGTTTGCAGACGTGGTGTCGTGTAAGCTGTGCTTTCCGATTGTGCTACCAAAGAGGTCCTCCTTTCCTATTTTGGCGTTGAAATCACCTAAGACGATTTTAACGTCATATTTAGGGCATTGCTGATATGCTTTATCGAGTAGCTCATGGAAACAATCTTTGGTAGCATCGTCTTTATCTTCTGTGGGGGCGTGAGCGCATATAAGGCTGATGTTGGCGAATTTAGCCTTGATAGTTGCAAGGCGTTCACTTACGTGTCGAAAGCTCAAGACTTCTTGCCTAAGTCTGCCGCTTACAACGAATCCGCATCCAAATAGACGCTGCTTCTGTTCCCTGTAGCAATCACCGTAGTAGATATCACTGTTTTTCATCTTCCTTTTGCCCGGCCCATCCCATCGCACTTCCTGGATGGCGGTGATATCTGCTTTGTAGCAGTCTAGGGCCTCCGCTAGTTATTCGGCTGCACGCGGTCTATTCAGGGTTCGAACATTCCACGTGCAGATCCGAACGTCATTGTCCTGGCTATCAGAAACTTCTGCTATATAAGGACAGATGGCGATTGAGAAGGGGCAGTAGTTGGTTTAGAACCGTGGCGAGGCGATTGGAAAAGTGATAATGGGCGAAGTTGTAATTTTGTGATAAAATGAAAGTTGAGAGTTAACAAGAAGAAGTAATTAGTTTGGATTTGTGAATTAAGTAATTGAAATGAGATAATGTGATTTGAGAGGAAAGAGACCTTGTAAGAAAAGAATTTGCGAAGAATAGTATAGTGTGAACTTGAATTGTTCTATAGACTAGAAAATAAAGAAACAAATTTCACAGAATGTCGTTTTATCTACTCGAGCCGTAGCTCGCATATTACATTGGTGTCTGAAGTGGGATAAAACTTATTCTGTGAATAACTATTTCCGTGGTGTGAAATTGCACAATAAAAAAAAAAAAAAAAAAAACCATTTCTGTGTTGAGTTAATTAGTTGCGCAAAATGGGTCGCAAATTGGGAAAACTAACTATAATTCAACTAAAGGCAGAACTTAGTAAGCGGAATCTCGACACAACTGGGGGAAAAGATACCCTACTGATTCGTCTGGAAGAAGCAGTAACGCAGGAGGGTGAAAATCCGCATGACGTAGAGTTTGACGTGGAAGAGGAACCAGCAAGTACAGTAGCCGACCCGGGTATAACAAGTCTGCTCCTGCAACTTAAGTTAGTCATGGACGAACAAAAGAAAGCAATAGAAGACCAAAGGAATTCTCTAGAACTTAAGCTGGACGAACAAAAGAAAGCAATGGACGAACAAAAGAATTCTCTAGATGCTCTGGAAAGCAAACTTGATGAGCAAAACTAGAACTTGGAATCCGAATTCGAAGCGATCGAAGCGAAAATCGAGAAGGTCGAGACGCAACTCGAAAAAGTCGAAACTAGATTCGATGAAAACTTTGAAAAGCATGAAACTCAGTTCGGGAAGTTAGGGACTCAGTTCGAAAAGGTAGAAAAGCAAGTCGAAAATCTTACTAAGGAACTCAGCAACGTGAAGAGACAGAAAGCACGGGAATATTCCACTGACGGTCTGAGAAGAAAGGAGATGCAGCCTCCTATCTTCGATGGTCAAACATCATGGCCAATTTATAAGAGGCAATTCGAAGCGGCCGCAATGACCAATAGCTGGGACGATGAAGAGAAGCCTATTGCACTCACGCTTGCATTGAGGGGTCCAGCTGCGGAGCTCTTGCAGACCATCCCGGAAGATAAACAGCAGAACTACGACTCTCTGGTTCAGGCTATCGAGATGCGGTTTGGGGATGAACACATGCAGCAGGTGTACAGGGTTCAGCTGCGTAGTCGAGTTCAGAAAAGCGGAGAAACGCTCCAACAGTTGCAAGCGGATATAGAGCGACTAGCCCATCTTTCATACCCTAAAGCCGGCGAGGAGCTTATAAACGAAATGGCGGTGGAAGCTTTTCTTCAGGCCATAGAGGACAGACAACTGCAAATGGCTGTAAGGATGGCTGAAAAGCGAACACTCCCCGAGGCATTGGCATTCGCTTTGTGAATGAAGGCTGCGGACCTAGCATACCAGGGAATACACCGTGTCAGGGAAATGTCCGTCGTGGAATGCTCATGCCAGAGAACAGCCGTCATGGATGAAGACAAAGCTCGCGGAAGTCAAATCCGTTGCTGGAATTGCAACCAAACCGGACACCTACAACGGCAGTGCAGAAGTGCACCTAGACGAGGAAATTGTCCACATTGCAAAAGTAGGAGAAGCAGAGATGAAGCATCTGGCTGTCAGTCAGACTTCCCAAAACCAGCAGTCGGAAAATGCGTAAGGACCAACTTCGCGGGGCAGAAGTTGGTTACTGGAATCGAGGCCCCCAGGACCACCATTCAAGTTTCGCAAACCAAACGGGGTAACAAGAGCCTGACAGTGGAGGCACTAATCAACAAGAAGAAGTGCGTAGCCACCATCGACACAGGCGCCACTGCCTCCATTGTAAGAAGAGATATCGTCAGAAGCGCCTGGCTGCACAACACCAACAGCTACTGCCTGAAGACTGCAACAGGGGCAATGGCGAAGGTGTTTGGAGAAGTTCGTCTTACGACTACTCTGGCAGGACTGACGTTCTCCCATGCATTTCTGGTGGCAGATATATGCGACGAGTGTATCATCGGAATAGACTTCATGAAAGCATCCTGAACATCGGGATGCAAGTACTGAGGTATCGAAATGTGGAGATTCCGATGGTGTACGGAAACGAGAATGCCGTAACTCTCAGGACAGTCATCAGCAAAGACGAAGTCTTGCCGCCGTCTTCAGAGACAATCATTTGGACGAAGCTGGAAGGTGATCTTGGGAGCCACTGATTCTACATAGTAGAACCAGACCCAGAGAAGAATTCTCAAGACTACATCGTTGGAAAGACGTTAGTCGAACCAAAGAACACCATGGTTCCAGTGAGGATTTTGAACGCAAAACCTCTCCCATCACCTTGGACAGCGGAAACGAGAGAGACGATTCTCCAGTCCAGTGAGCTGAATCACGAGCAGCGAACTATGGCAGAGAATCTTATCAATGAGTACGCTGATGTATTTGCCTCACAGGACGGAGAATACGGCCGAACACACCTGGTACAACATCGAATAGACACTGGTGATACTAGACCAATTCGTCAGCCTGCTAGGCGCCTTCCATTGGCAAAGCAGACAGAAGTTGCAGAGATGGTGTCGGCAATGGAGTAAGAAGGTCTGATTGAAAGTTCCAAAAGTCCGTGGGCATCACCGGTTGTACTGGTTAAGAAGAAAGATGGCAGCACACGATTCTGCGTGGACTATCGGCAGCTCAATTACGTCACCAAGAAAGACAGCTATCCTCTGCCACGGATTGATGACACGCTAGACACACTATCAGGAGCCCGATGGTTTTCCACTCTCGACTTGAAGAGTGGCTACTGGCAGGTACAGATCCATCCAGAAGACCGGGAGAAAACCGCCTTCACCGCAGGAAATGGGCTATGGCAATTCACGGTAATGCCATTCGGGCTGTGCAATGCTCTGGCGACTTTCGAGCGATTGATGGAATGTGTCCTGCAAGGGTTAACATGGAAAACCTGTTTGGTATACTTGGATGATGTCATCGTCGTTGGAAAAACGTTTGCGCAACACCGAGACAATCTAAGGGATGTGTTTCGAAGTGCCCACCTGAAGCTCAACCCCAAGAAGTGCGCCCTGTTTAGAGCGGAAGTCAAGTACCTGGGGCACATAATTTCAGCGATAGGAGTGAGAACCGATCCAGAGAAGGTCGAAGCGGTGAAAAACTGGCCAGTCCCCAAAGACAAACACCAACTAAGGAGCTTCCTGGGCCTAGCCACCTACTACAGACGGTTCGTGAAGGATTTTGCCGGGATCGCAAAGAGCCTGCACCAGTTGACGGAAAAGGGAAAACAATTCAAATGGTCAATTGAGTGCGAGAAGAGATTCAAAGCACTTAAACAACGGCTATGCGATGCCTCGATACTAGCTTACCCCACTCCCGGGGAAACGTTCATTGTGGATGCAGATGCTAGTAATGTCGGGGTAGGAGCCGTACTCTCCCAGGTGCATGATGGCCAAGAGAAGGTGGTTGCGTACTTCAGCAAGGTGCTCTCTAAGCCAGAAAGGAACTACTGCGTGACAAGGCGGGAACTTCTAGCTTTGATCTTGGCTACGAAGCATTTTCACAAATACCTCTATGGGAGGAAGTTCGTTCTTCGCACAGACCATGCAGCCTTAAAATAGCTATTATACTTCAAGAGTCCTGAGGGTCAGGTCGCAAGATGGATCGAAAGGCTGCAAATCTACGACTACGAAATACAGCATCGTAAAGGAAAACTCCACTCTAATGTGGATGCACTGTCCCGGAGACCATGCAGAATGGATTGTAAACATTGTGCGCGTCAGGAAGAACGGGAGCTGGTTTCCATCCAAAGAATGAGAGCCGAACCTATCGCCGGCTGGAGCGTAGATGAGATCCGGAACGCTCAGAAGGAAGACCCGGATATCGAGCCGATTCTGGCCCGGAAGGAGAACATGGAGAAACCGGATCATCAGGACATCTCTCACAGAAGCCCGACCTTAAAGGCATATTTTGCGCAGTGGGACTCCCTCCATGTCCAAGAAGGTGTTCTGAGAAGAAAATGGGAATCCTCCGACGGAAAGTCGTTTGTAATGCAGCTTGTCGTACCGCGGACGAGGGTCAAGGAGGTGTTACAGGAAATGCATGGCAGGGCGTCCGGAGGCCACTTGGGAGTGAATAAGACGCAGAAAAGGTGCGAGAACGTTTTTATTGGTTAAATGCGAAGGAAGATATCGAAGACTGGTGCAGAAAATGCGACGTGTGTGCAGCTAGCAAGGGTCCGAGAATCAAAACTCTAGGTAAGGTGCACCAATACAACGTGGGAGCACCTTTCGAACGAATCTACATTGACATCGCAGGGCCCTTTCCGGAAACCGACAATGGTAATCGGTATATACTCGTAGTGATGGACTACTTCAGTAAGCGGCCGGAAGCGTTTCCGATCCCTAACCAGGAAGCCAGAACCGTGGCGGAGCAGATCGTCTACAATTGGGTTAGCAGATTCGGTGTGTAATTGGAATTGCATTCTGACCAAGGGCGGATCTTCGAGTCAAGAATCTTCCAAGAGATGTGTCAACTACTCGGAATCAAAAAGACAAGGACAACCCCGCTTCATCCACAGTCGGACGGTATGGTGGAGCGTTTCAATAGGACTTTGGACGAACATCTCTCGAAGGTTGTAGGTGACTACCAACGGGATTGGGACCGGCAGATTCCCTTGTTTTTGATTGCCTATAGAAGTACCGTGCATAGCACTACTCGACATACGCCGTTCGAAATCTTATTTGGTGGAATAGCTCGTTTACCCAGTGAGGTGAAATTTGGATCTCCTACCAATGAGCCCAGAAACGAAGAAGAGTACGTGGCGGACCTTAGGGAAAGGCTTAGGGACATACACCAAAGGACCAGAAGCCAGATTAAGATAACGAGCGACCGCATGAAGACCAGGTATGATGCCAAGGCAACAACGTCAGGATTCCAGGAGGGAGATCTAGTGTAGCTGTATAATCCCCATCGCCAAAAGGGGAAATTACCTAAATTGCAGCGGAACTGGGAAGGTCCCTACAGAATAGTAACCCGCATCAACGATGTTGTCTACCGCATCCAGCGAGGACCAAGAACCAAAATGAAAGTGGTTCATGTGGACCGACTGAGTCGATACAATGGCCGAAATGAGGATGCACTTGTTCGGGACGAACACGTCTAAGAGGGGGGCAGTGTAGCATAATAATAACTACGCTCCCTAAAAGTATGATGCAACAAATTCCGAAGTGTCTTTTTATTCTGGCAGAATTTTTGGTCCGAACTGTCCTTTCATTCGAGGTTCGTGTCTGCGATGAAGTCTCCACAGCTCATGCCAACGAAAGAGACGGATAATATCACAGATAAGAGGGAATTATAACTGCAAGAATTATTACATCAGAATTTCTCTTGTTCCAGTGATCGAAGAATTTGCTAGAAGTTTCTGGCTATCAGAAACTTTTGCTATATAAGGACAGATGGCGATTGAGAAGGGGCAGTAGTTGGGTTAGAACCGTGGCGAGGAGATTGGAAAAGTAATAATGGGCGAAGTTGTAATTTTGTGATAGAATGAAAGTTGAGAGTTAACAAGAAGAAGTAATTAGTTTGGATTTGTGAATTAAGTAATTGAAATGAGATAAAGTGATTTGAGAGGAAAGAGACCTTGTAAGAAAAGAATTTGCGAAGAATAGTATAGTGTGAACTTGAATTGTTCTATAGACTAGAAAATAAAGAAATAAATTTCACAGAATGTCGTTTTATCTACTCGAGCCGTAGCTCGCATATTACAATATTAAATTACGCATTAATTACGATCAAGAAATAAATATGAAACAAAATTAGACGGAAATGCAACTGTGCACATGTGATTATTTATATACTCGTTACATTACATTACACAAACATCTTACAAAATATATACGTATACTTATACATTCAATCGCGTAAGTGAGAAGCAAGAGATATGTTTTTGTGGTGTTCTATCAAACAACTAATGTTAATTGTGCAAGTCCGCGCCGCCTTACAAACCATTCATCATCTGTAAATATCTTACATAGAATAGTGTAATATTGGATTTCAGGACGGGGACACACAATAAGTTATCATTGGTAAACAAATACCATTATAATTATTTGTTTTTAATTAAGATTCTGCTGCATACAAAGATTTAGATTTGGAATTTTTTTTCGAGTTCAAACGTTTCAAACGCCTTCTCTCCTGAGTCGCCACTCGCCATAAGTTCTTCTCGATGATTTGTTTGTTTATTGTGCTTTTCAACACGGCTTTCGGTCTCCTCGGTTTCTATGTACTTCTTGTATTCCCATCACCGTTTTTACAATATGGCTTTCTTGACTTCGCAATCGTTTTTTTCCTTGATTAATCGTTGAAATTAATAACACGTACATCTTATGTTAAGTATTTAAACACCGTTTGTGGGGTTGGTTAAGTTTGTGAACCTCGTATCATTCTACGGGATGCTCTATTTTAAATCACATTATCGCTGAGGCCGGGAATTTGCTATTGTTGTTGCAGCTGAGTGATCCATTTATTTACCCTTTACGGCAGACACGGGTACAGCTTTTTTCGCTTCCGGTTTACATCGTTCGTATTCCTGTTCCAAGCTCGCGTTGCCATAATTTCGTCTATACTTAGCACATGCTTCGATTGTTGTCCTTTTATTACTAACTGTCTTTTTCGATTCATCGTTCCACCACCAAGTTTTGATTATTAATATGAAACCAGCTTTTGATACATTAGTCTTGAAACTTGCTCCACATTCATTGTGCTCTAAGTTCTGCTACTAGATTCGTGCCAGTTCAAAGCCATTGTCGCAAATTTACGTCATAAAGCTGGCCTCTTTCTTTATTTAAATTGTGAAAAATTAAGACTCAAAGGAAACAATAAGTGCTAAGAATGACAATTATGGCGACGATAACGTTACATGATCTAATATCTGAAGCACGATCAGTTCCAGTATATAGAGGTGATGGTTCTTATGAAATTTCTACCTTTCTTTCCTAAGTGGAAACCATAATTGCCATTGCATTGGATTAAAATTCTAAAAACACCAGATTAAGGAGCAACTAATAAAATCATTCGGCGTTCAGGAATCATACTTGATATTAAAGGACATGAAAGACATGAAATTATTACCAAACTCCCAGAAGAATTTTTTTTTGTATTAAAAATAAGGAATAGAAATTTCGAAGCTATAATAAGTCAAAATCTAATACGTCCTCTTAAAGCCATTATCAATTTAGAAAATAATTCAATTTCTGTAAATAACAGAATTACAAAATTTTCCCTTTCATGTCGCCATGATAAGATAGTTCAACTTGAAATTTTAAATAGTGAAGAAAGAAAACACCTTTGCAAAATAATCAAACAAAATACAGATCTTTTCTCTCAAGAAGACCGGCAGGTAACAAGCATCCAATCGGTTAAGCATTATATCATACTTAGTAAAACATAACTTACCGATTTTTCAAAAATTTATAGGTTTCCCAAAATACATGAGCGCTAAGAATAAAAACAAATAGCAAAAATGCTAGAACAATGTATTATACAACCGTCAAGTTCAGCATACAACTTTCCTATTTGTAAGTTTCCGATTCCTAATATTGATTTATTGTTATTATTGTATAAGTTTGGAAGGGCCCAGTATTTTGCAACGTTGGACCTGGCGAAAGGGTTCCATCAAATTCTGGTCGACGAAAAGGATAGAGAAATAACGGCATTCTCTACACTTCAGGGGCATTACGAATTCACACGAATGCCTTTCGAGCTTAAAAACGGCCATTCTACCTTCCAATGAATAATGAATCATATATTAAAGCAAACCATTAATAAGATTTGTGTGGTATATCTTGACGACATTCTTATTTTTAGCACTTCTTTTCAAGAACATATAGATTTAATAAATAAAATAAAACAAAAATAAAAAGCCGATCTAAAAATTCAGGTAGACAAATATCGTTTTTTCGCAAAAGAAACCGAATACCTGGGACATATTTTAACTAGCGAAGAAATCAAGCCCAATAATAAAAAAAATTTAAGTAATTAAAAACTTTAATAATCCAAGAACCAAACGTTTTATTGGTATGAGCGGTTATTACCGTAAATTTATTAAAGATTACACAAAGGTGGCGCAACCGTTAACAAATTGTGTTCGTTCATCTAGCACGACTTGTGGTACCACCTTAAGTGGTTCCTTCGAGATAGATTCTAAACAATCTAAAAAATATATTTGTCTCATTCTTTTGATTTTTAATAAAGAAAGGAAGTTCGTCTAAGATAGATCACGCGCTTTTTATTCTCCCCTTAATTCCTTAAAGTTTTCAGAGTTTTTTCGAATCTTTCAGTCGCGTAATAATCAGTAATTATTATCCGACAAATCAGTAAAACTAATACGCGAATATTTTTGTCCATTCGAGTACGGATTTACTAAATATACTTACTTGATTTTACGCGCGAAGGTTATAAGAGTACCTCTCCGTATCATTACGTTGGAAAATGTTCGCCTCACATTATAATTAGTGTGTTTTCTTATAATTCGAACATTATATTGAGGAATAAACTCTAGCCGTCTGTAAATAAAAAAAAAAAAATTAAATAACATAATCGAACCTAGAATCCGCAGTTTAATCACGCTCAGTGAAGCGTTTTTTTTTTGCCGAGAGGGTAAAAATCTTCTAAAGACACCATAAGGTCCGACCGCGCGACTTTAATAATACTCCGAGTAGTGTATGATAAAAAAAAATAAAATAAAATAAAATAAAACTTTATTTACGACAAACAGAAAATCTGAAACAATCTAGACTTCAATAACGATCAACGGAAAACTCACACTGAATTATTCTCTACAGTTCAAAGTTCTAATGCAACTTATAACATTATTTTATCTTAATCAGCAGTTTTGTCATTGCCATTTATGTTCACACGGGAAACTTTGTGCGACATATGATTCCTGCATATTATGCAGGTCGCCGTCGGAACGACTTGCTGTAATTTAAATCTTACGTTGGAGGTAGTTCGTTGTCTCCGACAAAAACGTGTCATACTTGTCCACTGGGGATGCTGACGTTTACATAACTCGCGTGCTTATGGTAGTGTGAGATTTTTACTCACTAAAAACACCAAGATTAATACTACAACTTAGCCGACGATTCTCCAGCATTTATTATTATTATTATCTTTATTATTAAGTAAATAAATTACAATTAACAATATAGCGTAAGGCACTAGCTACCAGGGCTATCATCTACGTGATTAAACTTAATGATAAATGAAAAAAGGTTAAATTAAGATAGTTACTGTTATAGAGAGTTTTCTAGTTTTAAATATTTAAATATTTTAAAAATGTTTTTTTATATTTGTTTCTGTGGTGGTTTTTAGTAGGTCTTCGAGTGTGGAGTTAGCTAGGATATTTGCCGTATCATTGATCTTCTGGCATTCCAATAGATGTTTTATTGTTAGAACACAGTTTTCGTCGCAAAGATGGCAAATTGGGGGGTCATTCTTGGCAAGAGTATGGCTGTGCGTTAAGTTAGTATGGCCCAAGCGGAGACGAAGAAAGCATCGAATCATACTTTTTGGACAATTTGCGGGATATATTGTCATTTTTGCTTCTATGTTGATTGCTGAATAGTGATGGATATATTGCTTCCATGTCTCCAGTTTCTTGTATTTCGAAAGTGTGCTTATTTGTCGTTGTATGTCTTTGTTGTTGTGTGTGTAGAAGCTGATAAGTGGCTCGTTTGAGGCTGCTGACTTAGCAGCTTTATCCGCTTCTTCATTGCCCTTAATGCCCACGTGTGCAGGAACCCACATGAGTTTGATTTTCTTATCATTTTTCATAAGACTATCCCTGATAGCTTCGACTAAATAGTTAGAATTTTTGAGCATAGGATATGAAATCCTGTCATAACCGGGTGTTTTACCTACAACTGATCCCAGGCAGTTTTCAAATTCGAGATGGTTTATTGGGAGTTCAATTTTGCGAGCCGAAGATGGTAAGTTATTGCTAGCAACAGTATTATTTAATGCAGAGTATTTAGCTTCTAGGAATATCGAAGAAAAGTTAGTGTCTTTGGCGTAGTTCGACCATGTTTTGGCGAAATATTCCGCTATTTCCAAAGGGCATGATAACGTTAGCGACTCTGTTTTTAAAACCTTTATTGTGCGCTGGACATAGTTCCCGATAAGGGATTTTATGCTATCCCAGAGTACTTTGGAGGAAGAGTTTGGGTTGATGTTAGAAGTAAAGTTTCCAAAGCTTTCCTTCTTAGCAAGTTTAGCTGATTTGCGAAAAAGAGCATTGGCTTTACGGTATGCAATGAAATTTGCATCGCTTGGATGTTTTTTGAAGTTGTGCCAAGCCTTCTGCTTGATTTGACGCAAATTTTTAATGTCGTTGTTCCACCATGGAACAGAGGTTCTTTTTTTTGAGTTATGGGTTTGAGGTATTGCTGCGTTAGCTGCTGTGCGAATACATTTTGGAATTACCGCGGTTTCCTTATTAATATTAGGGGATGGATTCCTAAGTGTTAGAAAATCTATCGCCTTAGCTTGAAATAGGGGCCAATTTGCTCTGTCGATTTGAAATTTTGGTGGTGTCTTAAAGCTTTTAGGTTGGGCTCCGAATTTTAGGGTCGTAATTATAGGAAAATGGTCGCTGCCATGTAGATCCGGTAGAACTGTCCATGTGCAGTTTGGATACAGCTGTGGAGAAATAAGCGATAGATCAACGTGCGTAAAGGTTTTGTGTGTCGAGAAATGAGTGGGTCTACCGTCGTTTAGTATGTCTAAGTTGGAGTATGCTAGAAAATTCTCGACCACTTTACCCCTGGCATTAGTTACGCAAGAACCCCATATGGGGCTCCACGAGTTGAAGTCACCAGTTAGCAAAATGGGGGTGTGGAATGTATTTACTAAATTGTCTAATTCGGCAGCGGAAAATGGTTGGTCGGGGGGAATGTAAATGGATACGACTGTGAAATTTATTTTTGTCTCGATTACAACTGCAACCGCAGATATTTTGGAGTTTACTTGTATGGGCGTATGGGGGATTGACTTATGAACCAAAAGCCCTGATCCCCGTTGGGCGACCCCCATATCAAAATTGTGATAATAGGGGAAATATTGTCTTGGTGCGTATTTCGAGTTATTCGGCAAGTGGGTTTCTTGCAAAGAGATAATGGTTGGATGTAGTTCACTTATTAATAACTGCAGTTCATGGTAGTTATTAAAGTAGCCATTCAGGTTCCATTGCAGGATTTTGAAACTAGTCATAATGAGTAGGAATCTTAAGAGGAATATATTTTATTATATTGGGCAAAGATAAGATCTGCAAATGAAAAGAAATACCCACCACACGTCCCAGTCGACAAGCAGATCGCGCTCGGCGGCTCGGATTCACCCACGCAACATCGTCAAAGACGACAGCAATGAATGGTATATCTACCATTATCGCCATGTGATCGTCTTTTGATGTCACTGCGGGAAAGGCAAGCCGTGGGGCGCGATCCACCTCCGACGGGGACCTACGGTGGGGGTGGGGACTGGTTTGAATTAGTCATTGTTGTCCATATCCGAGTCGGATTGGTAGTAGTTTCTAAGAGAAAAATCATTTGGGATTGTAGAGATTTTTAGAGAGTCAGTAATAGGTTGGTTAGTGTTGATTGGTTTGATAGAGTTTGAGAGAGTTGTAGGTTGGTTTTGGTTTGAATGTATGTTGTGATTGGAGATTTGTTTTATTGAGTTCTTTGGTTCGTTGAGTTTTAATGTTGGATTTGTTGATGGATTTCGAGTGAGAACTTGAGGTTGCGAAGAAATAACTGTGTTAGGGAGAGAGTTTGTTGAAGTTTTGTTTTCGTTCGTATTTAGGCTCTTGGTAATGCTTTGAGATGTGTTTTTATTAGTTTGCGGGGGAAGAGGTGGTTGAGGTATAGTTGTTTTGTTAGTATGTGAATAGGAATTTGATAGTGTATGAGCATCGGATGATTTCGCATTTGATGTTATACTTGTGACTGTGGCAAATTTATCTCTTGTGAAGTTGGCACTTGTAGGATTTGTTTCCCTATACAGGCGTTTAGCCTCCGCCATAGTGCATTTGTTCTTAGTTTTTATAGTTAAGATTTGCTTAGCTTGAATAAATCTAGGGCAATTTCTATCTGAGGAGGGGTGTGAGTCGAGGCAATTTGCACACATTTTACGAGAACAGCTCGAAGGAGGGTGGGGAGGTAGATTGCAGGTTTCACACGCAGCGGACTTTGTGCATTTATTAGTAGTGTGCCCAAGAAGCTGACAGTTACGGCATCTCATTGGGTTCGGAATGTACTCACTTACCTTAGCATTATACCAACCGATCTCTACTGTGTCTGGTGGTTGGAAACGATCAACCGTGAACAACATTAAGCCGGTAGGACGTTGTTTACCTTCAAAAGGTTTAGTGAATTTGTAAACTCCTGTAACCCCTTGGGATCCCATTTCAGAGATAATTTCTGATTAATCAATATGAATCAAGCAAGGCGCGTATACAATTCCTTTGGAAGAGTTTAAGCGATCATGAAGAATGACTGAGACAGGGCATAGATTTGATAGATTTTTAGTCGTCAAAAATCTGTCAGCGACACGTTGGTTTTTGGTTAGTATGAGGAGGTTTCCGTCTCTAAGCTGGGAAATCTGATAATACTCTGTGCTTATTGCATCAATAGCTTTTCTCAATAAAAATACGCTAATAGATGTTAGTGGTTTGTCGGGATTTGTTGAAGAAATTAAGACAAATCTCTGGTTCTTAGGCACAGCTAATTTAGGGAGAGTGGGATATTCTTCCCAGGATGAAGATAACACTTTTTTTTTTTTTGGCCGGGGGGGATCAGGTGGCTGGTCTACCGGAAGACCGCTGAACCGATTCCCGAGCTTTGTATTTGGCCCCGGGGCCATTGGGCTGAGTAGAGAGAAAATTAACTCACTGGCAGTAAAGAGGGGTGCGTGACTTGTAAAGAGTAGTACGAATAAGTTTACACTTACGTGTGAGAGGTAGATTGATATACCAGTGGTGAGAGACGATTTGAGAGAAATTAGCAAGCACTACCAACTGAGAATAAACACGATGTTTACTGCTCGAAAGCATCCCTTGCACACTATAGTTACCCAACTTATTTATTGAACTATGCAACAGCCTGAATGCTGGTTGGTTGGTTGGTTTGAGAGGGTGAGCTTATGCTCTTCACTTAGGCCTCCATTGGGCCCGTTGTGTTCCCCTCATCTGCGTAACTGTAAGGAATAGTGATGTGTTTTGGGAATTATGTATTGAGAGGATTTAGGTCTAGGGATCATGGGTAGTATCAACTATATCGTATAGTGATCGGGGAATCGTAGTGTTCGTCTGGCGAACTCCAGTATATCCCCGATTCCTTTCTTATTGAGGTGTGTAATATCCGGAATCCTTGGAGATCGCAGAATTTTCAGCCTTAGCCTCGCTGTAGCGGGGCAGTGACAGAGGAAGTGTTCTATATCTTCCTCCTCCTCTTCACAGTTGGCACAGATTGCTGTATCAGCTATCCCGAGTCTGAACGAATGTTTGTTGAGATTGATGTGCCCTGTTAAAAGTCCCACCATCAATCTCAATTGTGTTCTGCTTGAGTTAAGAGCTCTTTTTGCTGTGTTGTTACTCGGTTTGGTTATTACAGATCTAGCCACTTTGCACGTGTCTAGATTCGTCCAGTAGTTATTGAACTCCTGTCGTATCTTATCATTGATTATTGTTTTAATAGTTGTCAGAGGGACCCCTATTGTACTATCCGGGTTCAGTTCTGTATTGCCTGCTCCTTTCCTTGCTAGTTCGTCTGCCTTTTCGTTGCCCGGTACACCCTCGTGCCCTGGTACCCATGTGAGACGGACTCTATTGCGTCTGGCAAGTAAGTTCAATTTAGTTTTGCACTCCCTTACTAGTAGTGATTTCGACATGGGGTTTGTGATCGCGCTAATTGCTGCTTTGCTGTCCGAGCAGATGTCAATTTGCCTTTCTTCGCTGGTGTCTTCTGCGAGTATTTCGGTTGCCTTCATAATTGCATAGACTTCTGCTTGGAACACCGATACAAATGGTTCTAGGTGAATAGCAAGTTCAATCGGTGGGTTAGCACTAAAGATGCCAGCCCCTGATTCCCCTGATATGTTAGAGCCATCTGTATAAACCGATATCCCATTGGAGTTTCTTGTCGTTCTTTCATACGTCCAATATTCTCTTGCGGGAAAAATTGTTTCGAAGTTGTTGGAGAATGTGTACGATTTCCCAACAACATCACTGGGGCAATCGATGAGTGGTGTCATTACTCTTATCATTTCGGTGATTTTTCGATGTCCCGTATTTGCACCACCGGTGAAATGGCCGATAGTTTTAAGCCGTGAGGCTGAAATACCGGTAATCTTTTTCGCTTCGAGGTGCACTGGTAGAATGTTAAGTATCGCTTCCATGGCCGCGGTTGGTGTTGAGGATTGTGCTCCGGTAATACCCAGGCAGACCACACGCTGCACCTTAGTTAGCAAGTCTCTTGCATACTTTTTGCTCATCACTGGCCACCATACAACTACTCCGTAGAAGATGATGGGTTTTATTACGCATTCGTATATCCAGTGGACCTGTTTCGGTTTCAAGCCCCATGACTTCCCGATGGCCCTCCTGCATATCCAATATGCTCTCTTTGCTTTGGTGACTCTTTCTTCCAGGTTCTTTCTCCAGGTCAGTTTCCTGTCTAGTATAATGCCCAGATACTTGACGCTGTCGCGGAGTTGTAGTGATACTCCTCCGAGTTGTGGAATGTGAAAGTCACTAGTTTTGGTTTTCTTTGTAAAGAGAACCATTTCCATTTTATTTGGATTTATTTCTAATCCACTCTCCTCCGCCCATTCTTTTATGATTCGAAGGGTGTTTTGCATAAGCTCTCCTATGATGTTCAGGTGCTTACCTCTTATCAGAACGGCTAAGTCATCTGCGTACGCTACACATTTCGCACAGGTTCCATCCAGTGCTTTTAAAAGGTTGTCCATTGTGAGCACCCACAGAAAAGGAGATATTACCCCCCCCTGTGGTGTTCCCGTACGGACTGTTCCCCTTCTTGTGTCGTCTCCCAGTGAAGCTGTGATAATGCGGTTTGTAAGCATGTGTTCTAGCCAATTGTTTATTATTTGGTTATTGCAGTATATCGAGAGTGCCTCCACAATTTTTTGAGTTTTCACATTGTTAAATGCCCCTTCGATATCTAGAAAAACGCCTGCGACTGATTCCTTGGTTTCAAAAGCATCTTCTATTGTGGATACAACCTGGTGTAGTGCCGTCTCAACTGATTTTCCTTTGAGATATGCATGTTGATTAGGACACAGCCGCGGAATTGTAATCTGTGTTCTGATGTAGTTATCACAGATTCTCTCCATTGATTTTAGTAAAAAGGACGTTAGGCTAATAGGTCTGTAGCCCTTTGCTGTCGACAAATCTTTCCCGGGTTTCGGTAGGAACACCACCCTCACCTCTTGCCATTGTGTTGGTGTGTATCCATGATATAGACATCCCCTGAAGATATTGACCAGGGTTTTCTTTAGGGTGTCTAATTCTATCCCTTTTTGCAAGAAGATGGGAAGTATTCCGTCCAAGCCCGGTGATTTGTATGGCGCAAATGAGTTAATAGCCCAGGTCACTTTATCTGCATCAACTAGGTTCTCAGTGTCTTCCCATTTTGTATCAGTTCGAGTGACCCCACGCTTGGAAGGTGTAGCTGCCTCGCTGAAACAGTTTGGGAAGTGTACACACATCAGTGTCTCTAAGGTATCAGCTGCGGTTGCCAAGTTATTGCCCGCCTGTAGAAGTTGATAACTTGGTGGTTCCTTGGACAGGATCTTCTTTAATCGCGCTGCTCCATTATTATCGCATATGTTGGTGCAGAAAGTTTTCCATGATTCCCTTTTAGCAGCCCTGGTGAGCTTCTTGAAGCCTCTTTTACTTTCTTTATAGGATTCCCAGTCTGCTTCTTCGTTGGTTCTTAAAGCTTTATTTAGGCGTTGTCTAGCAACCTTCCTTATTTCATGGAGGTCGCCGTTCCACCATTTTTGCTTTGCACTTCTAGGTACCGGTTTTAGAGGACAGGCGGCCTCAAAAGATTCTATAATACACTTCTGTACTTTGAGGACTTCATTGTTTAATTGGTTAATCTCAGTGTAGCTGTTATCCTGAGTTGGTGTCAGCTTTCCCTGAAGATTACTTACAAAGATGGACCAGACAGTTTTCTTAGGATTCCTAATCATTATTTTGGATTTGTGATCAATTCCAATATCAAAACTCAACCACCTGTGGTCCGAAAAGGAGATCTCATTACTGATCCTCCAGTTCGACATCAAGTATGTAGACCTAACGTCGCATAAGGTTATATCTAATACCTCCCTTCTAATTTTATTTATGAAGGTTGGTGTACAGCCCTCACTCAAGGTAAACAAGTTTTCAATATTTAAATAATCGGCTAAACACTCACCTCTTTTGTTGATGTTCGTACTACCCCAGTTAGTGTGGTGGGCGTTAGAGTCCATACCCACTATGAGGCTCTTCTGTTGGGACCTCGTCCAGGTGACACACCTCTTTAACTCATCGCTAGGTGGAGGTTGCGGGGAGTCATAGGGGAGATAGCAAGAGGCCAAAATAATTTGGTTGGTCTCGCTATTTCTTGCCCTATATTCGAGACTTGTGACTGTGAGGTCGCCTGTGCTGATCTGTGGAATAGAGAAAATATTAATATCCTTACGTGCCACAATACAGGCTCTACACTTACTGTTTCCGTTGTTTGCAATCACTTTCAGTTTATTCCCCCATCCTGTTACCTTATTATACAGACAATAAGGTTCCTGGATGAGGGCGATATCCGCTTTTCCTGCTAAGAGGTAAGCACAGAGGTTGGCAGTTGCCGCCCTACTGTGCTGAAGGTTTGCTTGGATTACCTTCATTAATTCATTCGTGGAATGAAGGGATTACAAAGCTGACCTGGTGAAAGCCGCATAATGCTTTACCCCCTTGTAGGACTAGTAACCCCAGCGATTCCTCGTCAATCTCTACCACGATTAGTTGGCCTTTGCCTGCCTGCTCCTTTGCGTGGTAGAGTTTCCACTTTTCGGTCTTAAGGTCCTTGTTTTGCAGCTTCATTCGTGCAAACAGCGTTGCAGGTTCCTCGATTACCCCTGGGATCCAAACGGACACCCTGGTTAATCTGGGAATCTTTCCCGCCGGGAGAATCACTAGGTTGGTTCCTTCCCAACCATCGAGTCTAGATGTTAGTTTAGCTAACGACTCCGTTGAGGCATTATCCTGACAGCATATGTGATAGCGGCTGCCTTTGAAACCTGCCCTCAGGAAATTCAGGGAAGTCGTCGGATTCTCACAAAGTGTTTGGTCCAGGGCAGCATTGAGAGCTTTCTGGAACCGTTCGTGTAGCTCCTCCGGTATCTTCCCATCCTCGTCGTTTCTGTTGTAGACCACCATCTCCAGGAGGTTGGCTGCTACATCCCTATACGACCTCGTGTGACGAGATTTTATGGGTGTGGCTGCCTGTCTCCTTGAAGTTGACGGCCTAATCGGGTTTTTGGATTTTGGTTGTGCGACAGTACTTCCCTCGCTCCTCCCTGGGTGAGCGTTAGCCCGCCCTGGTGGAATAGAGGTAAGCCTAGATTGTGGATGGTCTTTAGCAACACGACTTCTTTTTCTCTGCGGTGGTTCAGCATGGGGGCGCATCCTCCTCTTGCCATCAGAGTTTGCCGAGGCATCCTCTGGTGATAGAGTAGGGTGTTCCATCCGTTCCCCGGTCAGTGTCTGTTCACTGCTTGCTTTTTGACCACGCGGGGAGACGACTTTTGGTGTTGAAGCCAGGCAGTTTGGGTTTGAAACCAAATTTCCTTGCTTCTCCATCTCCAGTCGTCTTCTTTCTTTGGCCCTTTTTTGTTGTTGGGCTCCAGAGATTTTGCGTTTTTTTCGGGTCGCTGACTCGTCCTCTTTATGAGCGGTCAATGTCGATGTTGTTGCACCCTCTTCGATTTTATCTGTTGCAGTGAAGAGGTGCTGCAGCCCGAAGTTGTTTTTATTTTTGTTCGTGTGCGTGTCTTGGTTGAGAGTATTTGTTGCCACTGGCGACTTATCCCCTTTCGGGGCCAAGCCCTCGCCGGCAGCCGTGGCCTCTGCCGACTTTTGGATGTATATCCCCATCCGAGTTTCTTCTCTTTTAGCTGTACTCTCCATGTTTTTTTGTGTTTTTACTACTTCACTGTAGGTTCTTTTTGTTTACCTTTTAGTTTCTTGACCTCCACCCTGACCTTCCCTGGATCTATTCCAGGTATAGCTCAAGAGTATCATCGGTCCTTACTCAGCCCCTCCACCACGACAAGGTAGGCAAACGACGGAGGGGTCAGCCTGAATGCTACTTACGCGCACAAAAAAAATCGCTAATAGATAATATTAGATTCATTTTATACATACACTTGTGGTCATGTAATTAAGCCACAAAGCAAATACACCCTATTATTTCGAATAATATTTTCCTGTATCACTTTGTGCATACTTTCTTTAACAGTTACTAAGTTACATTATCTCTGTATGGAAACCACATGTCAATCGAAGATTACAGTTCTTTTGTTTTCAAACAGCGCGCAGTTATTTGTGATAGAGTCGTAGTGCTAGTGGTCACATAATTAAGCCATTTCATTTAATACAGGTAAAATAAATATATTCGTGGGCGATTTTTTATCAAAATGTATTTCAATAATTTTTTTTACTTATTTGAAGTAATAAATTAATATCTTAACGGAAATGGGAAAAGATAAATCTTCTACACCATCTGAAAGAAAAATCATCTGGGAATGCTTCCAAAACCAAAAAAGTGTTACGAAAGTAATGCAAACCTTAGGTTTTTCGCGAGGTAAAGTGAGGACCGCAGTTGAGTTTTATTAAAAAAACAGAGGATCTGCCCAGAAAAAAACCGCGTAAAACGACTCCAGCTGAAGACAGGCAACTCATCAGGCTGTCCATACGGATCCCTTTTTAACATCCGTGCAAATAAGAGCGCAAATGGAAGTGGAATATGAAGTAAAAATATCGGCAAGAACCATACGCAGAAGATTTCAAGAAAAAAAATTAAATGGACGAATCGCGAGACGGAAACCAAACGTGTCGAGAAAAAATATTGCACGAAGACTACAGTTCGCGAGGGAACATCGCCATAAGAGGAAAAATTTCTGGAATTTGGTCGTCTGGAGCGATGAATCCAAGTTCGACGTTTTTGGAAATGATGGAAGACCATACGTCAGGCGTCCTCCATTAAAAGAATTGGACCCCAAATACACAAAAAATACAGTTAAGCATGGTGGTTCTTCAGTGATGGTTTGGGGGTGTTTCACCTCATCTGGAGTTGGTCCTATAATACAAATAAATGGGAAAATGACAGGTGAAATTTATAGGGATATTCTGGACAGTCATTTGAATAAGAATTACGCCGATAATTTGCTGCTAGCCTGGATATTTCAACAGGATAACGACCCGAAGAATTGTTCTCGGGTCGTGAAGTCCTGATTTGAATCGAACTCCATCAAAGTCCTGGAGTGGCCTGCTCAAAGCCCCGATTTGTTAAAAAGGGCGGTTGCGGCTAGAAAGCCCATGAATAAGGCTTCGCTTTGGAATATAATCCAACAAGAGTGGAATAAAATAACCCCTTCCCAATGTGCTCCGTTGGTAGGTACAATGGGAAATAGATGTGCCGAGGTAATAAGGCAGAAGGGATTTCCAACCAAATATTAACTGCACAAAAGGTAAAACGTATTCCAAAATAAAGTAAATTAAATATAAATGTCCTTGATTGCAGATGGCTTAATTATATGTCCACATGGTCCAATACAATGCAAACAAATATTTGCTAAAACTAAGTATTTATTAAGATATATGTTCCAAATAAAATGATAAATGAATTTCTAATATTAAATGTATATTTTGCTTTAACAAATTTATTTCGTTACGTGAATAAATTTCTTGATATTGAACTAAATGATTAGCTTTATTTTAGTGGCTTAATTATATGACCACAAGTGTATGTAGGAAAACCTTTGAGCAGATCCAGTACCGCCTATTGTGCCCTTGATGAAATCGAAAGTTGTTTTCTTTGCACCAGAAGTTATCAGATATTAAAGGATCTTCTCTAGCGAAGCTTCACAAGACAACTTCGTTTGGGGATACTCGTATTCCCCTTTCTAAGATGAAAAAAAGCAAGCCATTGTAGAGAGAAGTTTCACTTCTCTGAAGACAGAGTCTACAAAAGAATCTGTTATAAGATTCATATGGCATAGTTTCTCTGTAGACACTAACAACTCCAGTTAGGTCTTTGAGCAGGTTCCCATCAAGTTTCATTAGAAAGCTGAACGAAAATTTAGAATATAGTAGGTTAATGCAGACATGCCATGGTATATTTAAGGATAGACTCTTTTTTTTATAATTTGCACATGTTAAAGGGGATATGAATACCCTTTTTAGGACACTGGATTTTTTTTGTGGAAAGGGGGAGAGACAGAGAGAAAGACAGATTGGTGTAGTTGGTTTGAAACTCAGGTGTTAAGTTTCAGTGAACTTTGAAGTGGCTAAATCAGACCTACTGTTTTCAGCAGTCACTGGCATTAGCGACGATCTTGAAGCAGTTTTGAAATTTGCGTCCACAATATCACACTTATCTATTTATGTCCTGTCACCTTTCGTAGGACATATAGCGTTAACAGCGCCTGTCTCCTATCGTGTTCGTATTTTTCAACACCCTCTAACTAATTCGCAAAGTTTTCGATTGCTCATAGAATCCTATGCGCCATGATTACTTTGGGCGACCTCTCTTCTGCCGGACTGAGTAATACAATTTCACTGCATTTTATATTTTCCTACGGGATTTTTTTCACGCCATAAGGTGTGATCGATCGATTGCCACTTTCTTCTTGACTCGTTCTCTCATAAAGCTGTTCGTTCGATGTACGATTCGGCCAGAAAATCCTTAAGATGATACGAAGACATCTATTGCAGCTTACGAGGGATAGTGGCGATCACCTTCCAAGTACTACACCCATCCAGCAGTACTGACTCTAAAAATATTGCTTTTCCAGATTTTTTACGAACATACCGGAAAACCGAGACAAACTTCGTAGATAAAGGAAGTTTTTCAACTTTCTCGACCCGATGATCGGTAATGCTTATTTCATAGGTGGAATTTTAAAGTCTGCTTTTGTTTTGGCCGCATTAATTTTCAACCACACTTTGCTTGCTTCGACTTCTAAGCTATTTGTCATGTTATCACCATTGTCAAGATGTTTTAGATAAAACTGATTAATTACTGTCTTTGTACCTGTTTTCCTATAAGGACTATAGTTAGAAGTAAGTAACAAAATGATTAACTTCATTGATCAAATGTGGACTGAGTTAAAAAAGAAAACAATAATTATGCAATACCCTTTTACACACTTTTCTAGAAAAACCTCACCAGATGACTTTGAACAACTTCATTCGTGAAACTCGTCTTACGGCCATATCCTTTTCAGATGTTTAAGAAATCCTCCTAGCCTGGATTAGTAAACAAAGTCTAAATATTTTTTTTTTTAAATAGTTTTCTTAAAAGCTTTTGATGCTACTACGACTCAGTTAAAGAGATTTGATACACATCCGTGTCGCCTTGCATTGACAGCTTTGCTTCCTTCCATGTATCATAGTTCAAACTTTTATTTTTGTCCTCCAGGTGACACGGTAAGAAAGTCCATTAAGCCATACGACACGAATGGTACTCGTATGATACTCTTGAACAGATGAATTCAAATTGCATTCGACACTGCTTTTTACAAAGTGATTCGTTTCCTTTTGATAGTGTATAATATAATATAATCAACAACTTTTCCTTTGCGTTGATTTTATTCAGAATTTTGTATGGTACTGAAGTGTATTAATTTTATTTCCTTTTTGCACTTTGTGGTAGTGATGCTCAGCTGACAATAAAATCACAATTTTATCCTTTTTGAGGATAAAAAAATAAAACTCCTTTCTGAGATGGAGAGCTTACGCGTGATTCACTTTACCTGTAAAATGAAAACAAATCAATATACATACATACAATAAACTATGGGTCCGATCGCAAATCATTTTCAAGCTTATGCTGAGGTTACAATAAAATCACCATCTTGTGTCCTTTCGTAAAACTGAGAACAGTTAATTCAGGCCTGTAATACTCAGCCGTAAAATCAAAACTGTTAATAATATAATATGGGTCCAATCGCATTTTCGGTGCTACCCTAAGCAGTCGCTTCCTGGCAACCGAACGTGGTACTCTGAAGTATGCTGTGCGTCCGCAAACTACATCTACATACGAGATATACTAGCGGCTTCACTCGCGTGGGTTTTGGATTTGTCGTTTATAAATGCTCTAGGAGTTGAACTTTGGTAAATGCTAAAATACGTGTTTTATTATTAGTGTTGTGAGTTTCAAGTAAAAACAACCAAACAAATATTCTTTCCCATACAAACTTGTATACCCCCTTAGGGGTTGAATTTTGGAAAATTCTTTCTTAGTCTGTGCCTAAGTCATTAAACGCAACTACTGTCCAAATTTCATAGTTTTATCTTCAGCAATTTTTGGCTCAGCGATGATGAATCAGTTAGGACATGTTTCTTTATATACTCGTTTGTACATATTTAGATTATTAAAAATAGGCTAAAAAGGGCGGTTAACAATTTCGGAATAATATGTCACATTCTATGAAGTACATTCTGACGGCTTGATGGGAACTCTTCCAAAAACATCGGAATAGCAAATTCTCGTGCACTCTATAAAACCCACAAAAGAACTTTTATGAACTCTATATTAAGGACTTCGTTGACGACACCTGAGATAAAGTTTATTTACCGAATGATGGAGAGAGAGGAATGAGTAAAGAGGGGAAGTAAAGATTAGAGAACAAAAGATCGACTTCCGCAGATTAAAAACGCCGCGCTAGCCCTGCGTGTTTATTTATTTTTTCTTTGCCGAGAGGGTGAACATTTTCTAAAGACACCATAAGGCCCGACCGCGCGTGCTTATCGTAGTGTGAGATATTTACTCACTAAAGAAACACCTCTCTTCAAGATTCATACTACAACTAAGCCGACGCTTATCCAGCAGTTTTATTCTCTCTTACGAGACTTGTGATTTTTGGAAAAAGATGTACGTACGTAATTAAAAAGAATGTAGCACTTTAGGCAGGTTAAATTCCAATGAAAGTTCCTGCGGTTTTCACGAACGGCATATACTATGACGTGAGGTGAAAAGGTTTTGTCCTTTGTAGATGACGAATTGAATTGTTCGCGTCAAGTAGTTGAATGACGGTACGGTTACAATGGCCGTGAACACGATCATAATGTTTACGAGCAAAATTTGTTATCTCGTCTCCTGATGAATATCTTCGTTACGTACGTACCACGGTGCGCTAACGATCGTTCTAAGAACTTTATTTTCAAAAGTTTGTAGGATGTTTCTATTGCTTTTCCTGGTACAACCCCATAGTTGTAGACCGTACGTGCACACTGGCTTTAGCACTTGCTTATAGATAAGCAGTTTGTTATGTACATTTGTCGGTATTTGTAAGCTTAACATCTAGAGTCATTCCTAGATATTTTGCTTCGTTCGCCTACAGTATTTGAGCTGAGGTTAAATATACGGGTAATCTATCCACTTTTTGTAAGTAAAGTTGACGTGAGTTGATTCGCTTTCGTTCAGCACAATACGCCAAGAATTTGTCCAAGCGTGGACTTTATTAATAGCATGTTGCAGCTTTCAGTTGCTGCTTCAATTGTATCGCCCGTTGTCAATATCGCTGTATCGTCCGCAAACGTGGCGACGACTCAGTGTCTTTCCTGGCGGGATATCACGCGTGTAAAGTACATATAGAAGTGGGCCAAGGACACTTCCTTGTGGGACTCCGGCCGCAATCTCCTTGAAGTCAGAGTAATCATTTCCGTACTTAACACGAAAAAGTCTTTCGGTGAGGTACGATCGTAAGATTAGAAGCAGTTGCCGTGGCAGTAGTCGTTGCAATTTATACTCAAAGCCTTCATGCCAAACCTTATCGAAAGCTTGTGAGACGTCAAGAAATACACCACAACAAATCTTTTTTTCTTCGACAGTTTTCTCAATCACGTCAGTTATCTTGTGGACTTGGTCGATTGTAGAATGCTTGACTCTAAATCCAAACTGATGGTCAGGAATGAGACGTCTTTCGTTGATTACGGGTTGTAGTCGTTTTGAAAGTAGTTTTTCGAATATTTTTGAGATAACCGGCAATAGGGAAATAGGCCGATATGATTTCTTCTCATTCAGAGGTTTGCCTGGTTTCGGGACCATTATAATCTGTGCGACTTTCCATTGTCTCGGAACGTAGAGCTATCTGAACGAAGCGTTAATCAAATATAGCAGTTTGATAAGAGCTTTATTCGGTAATTCCTTGACCACCTGCGCCGTTATCAAGATGTAACCCGGTGTTTTTTTTAGTTTTTAGATTTTTAATCACTTCCCTCAGTTCAATTAATGAAACTTTTTTTATTTTAAAGTTGCCAGATGTCGTGACTGGGGAGTCGGGCGTTATCAAAGGGCCGTCGAATGGTTTAAACGTTTCTTCTAAGTGCAAAGAAAAAAGTTCTGCCTTTTCTTTGTGGCTCTTGGCCCAAGTTCTATCGTTTTTCCGAATTGGTGGCGCTTGCATTTGAGGTTTCCGGATGCCTTTTAGTGCTTTCCAAAGTGAATAATTTGATTCTCTTCTAGTGGAGAGATTTTCAAGGTAGGTCGCTATCTTATTGCTTTTAAATTCCCGAATACAATCTCTAAGGCGATTGCATAGTCGTTTAAGGATCTTTTTATGTTGCGGTGCACGAGTGATTTGTCATTTCTTTCGTGCTTTTCTTTTCTCCCTTACCAGTTCAATGATTTCACTTCAATACTTTCCGTTGCTGTTAATCTTATATACGTAGCTTCTAGAAGAAATGTTTTTCCATGACGTTCTTTGGACTGCTTCCACGAACCGATTAACTTCATCCTCCAGTTCACAAGGTGTTTTAAGTGATACATTTAAGACGATATTTGTTTCGCAATCATTTCTAAAGCTCTCCCAATTTGTTCTATTGCTAGTAAGTCTTGGAGGTCCTTCTTTCTTGATCAACGCTTCACCAAGTAATAAAATTACTGGAGAGTGGTCAGAAGAGAGATCAAAACTTTCTTCGACTGTAATAAATTTATGGTAAATACCTCTTGAAACGAAAAAATCGAAAAGATCGGGAATTTTTTCTGAGTCGGTTGGCCAATAGGTGGGTCTTCCTGTCGAATAAAAACAACAACCGAATTCATTTGCCACTTCGTAGAGAATTTATCCCTTAGAAGATGTATGTATATCTTGAACCCCAGAAGGTATGCTTCGCGTTGAAATCTCCACCAATAAGGAAATTTGAACCAATGGCATTGAAAACACGAAAATAGTCGTCTCTTTCAAGCGAGCATCGCGGCGGGCTGTAAACAGACGCTACGAGTATATTGCAGTTCAAGTGTTTATTTTTAACCCTTACCGCGCACAACTGAAGTTTTTCCAGCTCTATGTTTATATCGACCGAGTGTTCTATGTTAGTTTTAATGAATAAGGACGAACAGCCCCGCGCTCTACCAGAAGGATGATAGGCGTGATAACCAGCGTAGCCTATTATCTTTATTTGCGATTCCCTTGTTAGATGAGTTTCGGAGATCAAACATACATATGTCGATATTTTCTCTCATTTCTCTAATTCGTTGGTTTTTTGTAAGAGTCCGTTTACATTCCATGTTATAATTTTAAGCAAAGAATCCATATCTACTTAGATTTAGATATAAGGTTAGCCAATCAAAGTTTCCGACGTTACTGAGACTTAGCGTAAATGCAGCTCAGAATTTCTTTCAACGGATCAGAGGGTGGCCCGTCGTTTCGTCTGGTTGCTTTGACTGCAGCCTGAGAATACGTCAGAAAACTGGGATTCGTTGGGTTATCCGAGGTTATTTTTCGTTCAGTCTTTTTAGTGGACGACTTCGACGTACTTTTAATCAGCTTAGAGGGCTGATTGACTGGTTTAAGAGTATGCACTGCTGATTCGAGCGTCCTTTCAGTTGACTTAGGAGTCTGCACAACTGGCTTACGAGCCCGCTCAGTTTGCTTAGCAACGCGCTCTACCGACTTAAGAGCCCGATCGACTGACTTTGTTCCCCGCACAGTCGGCGTTGTAGATTTTCTTCGTCGCATCTGTAGTTCCTTTGCGACCTCGCAACCGTGATAATTTGCTGGGTGCCTTCCTTTGCAGTTAAAGCAAGTTGCTTTTTCAAGCGGGTGCTACACATTTTTTTTTATCAAGGAGTGTCGAAGTCCAATTCCCTACATGGAATCTCTCGCGGTCGTTGCCATCGAACAACGTCATTCGTCGCACTCGCTGTAGGTGAAATGTATGTACAATGGCTGAGAATCCAGCACTCATCTGGGCTGACTAAGTTCAGACTGTACACATTTTGATTAGTTCATTAATTAAATCAATTATTTTTTCTGATTGAATCTTCGACAGTTCTGTGCTAGGTAGGTAAAAAAATATATATATTTACAAAAAAAGAAAAAAACCTTTTTCTCAAAATGAAACAGGTACACTTTACCTTACTTTATTTCGGTGTGTTGGCTTTTTGATTCGATATCATGGAAGCTTCAAAGCGACAACGTGCGGCTGTCAAAGGTCAAGTAACACGGATAGTTTCATTTTGTGACTTGTCGGCTGGTCCATTCACTGAGGCTAAGTTACGACAAACCAGGCTAGAGCAGCATATGCAAGATTTCGAACGTATACAAGGTGAGATTGAAGCATTAATCGAGGAAGAGAATCTTTTGGCCGAAGAAACACGATATCGTACAGAGTTCGAAGATACATTCTAAAGTGTGCACGCGAGACTATCGGGAATTATTGATTATTACCTGAGCCGCGACCGGATTTGGAAGGTGACATAACCAATTGAATAGCTAGCGGATAATCAGTGCGTTCTAAACGATATCGTGAAATCTATTACCGAGTCGTTGTGGAGTTCAATAACAATCACGAAGCGGGAAGTGCAGTCAAAGCGCTTCCCGAAATAAAATTGCCAGAGTTTTCGGGTAACTTCGACGAGTGGATACGATTTCGCGATTGATTTACCGCGTTAGTTCAATCCAAAGATTAAATAACTGGTGTAGAAAAGTTGGAGTACCTCCAAACGCGTTTGAAAGGTGAAGCTTCGTCAATAATAAAGCACTTACGTTCTAGCAACGAAAATTTTGATATTGCCTGCAATTTAGTAAAGGCACATTACGACAAGTCCCAATTTATTATGATGTCGCACTTGGACAATCTTTTTGACCAATCGGTGGTCAAAAGTGGTTCGCTGATAGAAATAAAACGATTCTTCAGCATCACAACGGAAAATATAAACGCGCTGCGGTCGTTAGAACAGCTGGTCGATTCTTGGGACGTATTATTAATTTATATGTTGTCCAAAAAGCTAAATCCGGACAATAAGGCCTTGTGGATTCGCGAAATTAAAGGCAAAAATGAGCCGTCCTTTAAAAATTTGAGTGGGTTTTTGGAAACGAAAATTAACGAGCTGGAAAGCTTAAACCTTTCGTCTATCGGTCGTGCTACTACCACAAGCGTTTTGAGAACCGTACCCAACGAATCGGGAAAACGCGCTTTAAATGCGATAGTGCCATCATGCTTCAAGTGCAAACAGAAGCATTTTCTATATCAGTGCGATCAGTTTCGCGATCGGGGTTTTTGATCGTTGTGAGTTTGTGAAACACAATAAAAGTTGTCCTAATTGTCTTTGCGCAAGGCATAGTATATCGGACTGTAAATTTTTTGCCTGCAAAACGTGTGGCTTAAAACATAACACGTTGCTCCATCAAGGCCAGACTTCCGTGTTTCCAAATCAACCAAGTACCTCGAATAGCAATATGAGTAGTTAATCCCTAAATGCAGTTCAGTATACATACCGCGATGACTTTACCATGCTGCCGACAGCAATGGTCATGGTTAGGGATGCGAATAATGAACGTCAGTGCTGCCGTGCTCCTCTTGATTCCAGTTCGCAAGCGACTTTAGTTTCGGAATAGTGTGTCCAACGGTTAGATTTGAAGAGTTGCCATGCCAAGATCCCTATTGTAGGCTTAGGCAAACGGAAAATTGTTACGGGACAAGAGGACAAGTGAAATTAGTGATATCGTCGGTAATGAATTCGGAGTGTGCAGTGTCGGTTCAGGCTTTTGTACTATCTTCATTAAAAAACGATTAAAACGAACGAAATGCTAAATTCGCGTATTTTAATAACATATCCTTAGCAGATCCGAATTGCCATCGACCGAATAAAATCGATATTTTATTGGGAGCTGATATATTTTTCGATATTCTCGCGGAAGGAAAAATCGCTCACCCCTCGGGTTCACCTATAGCGAAAAATACCATGTTTGGGTGGGTGATTGCCGGAAGCATTTCACCAAGACAAGACGCACCTTTAAACATTCTCCATTCAACGTGCGATCTCGACGTGCATCTAAAGCAATTTTTCGATCATGAATATCCTACTGATAGAAATCGTACCGACTGCGAGGTAAGTTCTTCTATTGAACAACATTTTATGTCAACACATTTCGTTAAGTCCGATAGTAGGTTTGTTGTCAGACTCCCCTTCGTAAAGACACCGGTTGAATTCGGGGATTCGCGAGGTGCAGCTTTAAGAATATTAATTACGATGGAGCAACGATTCTCCAAGGACCTGACCTTAAAACGCGAATATGTTAGTTTTATGCGAGAGTATGAGCAACTAGGTCATATGGCACTCGCACTGCAGAGCGACCTTAACCGCCCTTCGTTTTATATGCCTCAGCACGCGGTACTTAAACCCACCAGTACGACAACGAGACTTCGGGTGGTTTTCGATGCTTCTGCAAATCAACAAACGGGTATTTCCTAAACGATTATTTGAACATGGGACACACAATACAAAACAACTTGGTCACGTGTCTCATTAAATTTCGGAGATTTAAGATTGCGGTAAAGGCTGGTATTGCGAAAATGTATCGCCAAGTGCTAATTAATGAGAATGATGCACATTTCCATCGCATCGTCTGGAGAGAGGGAATTACCGAAGAACCACGCGAGTATCAGCTACAGACGGTCACATATGGACCGTCATTTGCTTCATTTTTAGCTACCAGAGTACTTGAGCAGATCGTGTCTAACAACATCGCGAGATTTCCACGGGCTTCGGATAGCCTTATTAGCGATTTTTACGTGGACGATTATGTGTCCAATTTCGAAGAGGCGATAATTGTTAAAAACGATCTTTGTGATATTTTAAAAGACGTGGGTATGGACCTTCGTAAGTGGTCTGCAAATTCTTCCATCTTTCTTGACGCCATCGATCTCGAAAATAGAGAACTGACAACCGAGTTGGCCATTGCGAGGCGGGTGTGTAAACGTTGGGGTTGTTATGGGACGCAGGGCTCGATAGCTTCAAATTCTCCTCAGCACTAGGGTCCATGGGGTCACATGTTACCAAGCGGAAAATGCTATCGGACATAGCATGTATCTTCAACCCCCTAAGTTACATACATGAAGATGTAACCATCTCTCAATTGCTGGTGTAGTATACTGTACTTATCATCGATGTACACTGTCACAGTAAACAAGCCAGATCGCACATGTTGTTAAGTATGAGATCTGCGTCGTGTTTACAAGCCAAAATATTGTCAAAATACACGCTCTGCCTACGAAAACAAATAAGTGTAAAGCGAACTAGTAATATACGTAAGTGCTGTTGTTGTTGGTTGGTCTCATAAGTCTCGTGCGATGTTTTTTGTGTCCATTCTGTGTTTCTCTTCTTTTGTACACATATGTTAAGTTTAGAATTAATAGAATAAAAATGTAGACTATGAACATAAGTTAGCTGGTAAGTTTAAAAGAAAAAGATAGTTGAATCTGTTAAAGGTATTCTTATGGTACACACCTAAAGAAATAAAAAAAGGGGAAAAAAAACGTGTTTCACTATTTCTTTTTTTTTAACGTGGTTCGGCCAAAAACCATTACTCCTAGGCTGGTTTTCACCAACCGTCAGCAAAATGAAATTGTTCTTGAAGCGTCTCTGGATTTTGGGTATCGATTGGGATTCGTTCATTCCTGATAGACTTTACGAAGAGCGGTCGGACTTCAGAGTGGATCTGCATTCCCTACGCGTTATAAATATTCCACGGTGGCTACAGGCTAGTGGAAAGGATGTATTGGAATTGCACGGGTTCGCTGACGCGTAGGAGTCAGCATACGCCGCCGCAGTATATTCCAGAGTTGTGGGGGTCTACGGCATTAAAACAATGCTAATTTCCGCCAAAACAAGGATTGCTCCTGTTAAGCCTGTCCTCGTCTTGAATTATGTGGCGCATTATTGCTAACAAAGCTGTTTAGTAAGGTTATAGAAGCTTTGCATATTCATAATGTCGAGTGTCACGCTTACACGGATTCTACGACCGTCTTACATTGGATCCAAGGATATCAGCGTGCGCGAAATGTATTCGTGGATAACAGAGTATCGCAGATAATGAGTTGGTTTCCTGTGTCGATATGGCGTTCAGCTAAAAATCCAGCTGATTGTGCTACTCGTGGTATGATGCCAAGGACTTTACTCAATCTGAATTTATGGTTGAACGGTCCATATTTTCTACGTGACGAAGTCATTTTGTTTTCAGGATTGCCCGGTAGTAATGAACATCCTGACGAGTGTATGGTAACGTGCCTAGCCAGTTTATCAGACACTGTTGAATGGGACGTTTTTCAGTTTTTCGAAAATAAATCGTCTTTTGCGTCATTGCAAGATGTAGTCGCTTATTCAGAAAGCGGAAGGTCCCTGAAAATTGTGTTCAGTCGCATTTCTTTCGCGATGAGATTGCTTGCTTTGAACGTAGCGAAATTGTTCCCACTAATAGCAAATATTCGTTTATGAGCCCCTTCATCTACAAAGAGGTGTTCTAAAAATTAGTATAAGGGTATTCATATCCCCTTTAACACGTGCAAATTATAAAAAAAAAAAAAAAAAAAACTTCGCGTAGGAGGACGATTCGAAAACGCAGGTATATCTTTCGACCATAAGCATCCAATGATACTGCATAAGGATCATCAGTTAACAAGTTTAATCGTTCGTGATTGTCATCTAAGGCACATGCATGCCGGAATGCGACAAATGACATATCTTATTTCACTGAATTATTTCATCGTTGGCGTTCATCATCTATTAACACGATGCATTTATAAATGTACAGCGTGTCTTCGACTGCGCGCAGAACCTTACAATCAGCAGATGGCAGATTTACCGCGAAATAGTTTGGAGCCATGGGTAACATTCGGCAACACTGGTGTCGACTATGCAGGCATTCATAGCAGCGTTGCGTCGTTTCGTTGTCAGGTGCGGCAAGTGCTATACAATTTTCAGCGACAATGGCACTAATTTTGGCGCCAACCAACAACTTCGTGAGTGGGGAATTCCAAAAAAATGTATCGAACAAGTTGACGACGAGCGGCATAAATTAGTGTTTTTCTTCTCCTCATGCTCCGCATTTCGGCGGCATTTGGGAGGCAGGGGTAAAAACGGTGAAATACCACCTTCGAAAACGTATCCAGGACGAGATGGTCTAGTACGAGTAGCATCTGCCATCACCTTAAGCGCCCAATCTGCAAATTATGCACACTTCTTACTTCTAAACATTCTTTTGACTTTTAATAAAGAAAGGAAGTTCGTCTAAGGTAGAACACGCGTTTTTTATTCTCCCCTTAATTCCGTAAGGTTTTCAGAGTTTTTTCGAATCTTTCAGCCGCGTAATAATCAGTAAGTATAATTCGATAAATCATTAAAAACTAATACACGAACAAATTGTTTAAAAAAAGACAAACAAATTGAGCAGCAATTCTCAATATTAGGCAAACCAGAAAAAATAGTTTTCGATAATGAATTTGATTCTTTAAACATACGAGATTTTTTTAGAAAATACAGGAAATTCTGACATAGAGAGGGTTCATGGAACTCTTAATGAAATTGCAGGATAAACATTTAAAACCTGAAGAAATCATTTTAAGATCAGTTTAAATTTATAATTCTAAAATACATTCAACAACTCAAATAAAACCAATAGACTTCACAGGTAAAATTAATCCTATCGAATTTACAAAACTTTTTGCGAGAATCAAGGAAGCTAAAGAAAATACTATAACCTCATACTAATCGTGACGAAGTTAAATTACCCGAAAGTAACGAAGTTTTAGTTCACAATCCAGATATTGTTAGGCATAAAGAGTAACCGAAGTACAAGAGAATTAAGACAACATTTGTTAATAACAAACTAATAGACTCTAGGAAAAGAAAGCCTAGAAAAAATAAAACCAGGATTAGAAGAAACTATAAATTCTTTTCAAATAATAACGTTCCTATAAAAAGGTCAAAAAGGTCATTGGATCATAATGAAGTGGTTGTATGGAAGCATGGATGACGATGATCGCGAGGTGATTGAGGAACATTTAACATCAAAATAATCACAATGCTGTTACTAATCTAAATAACCAAATAAAATATAATGCAGATCTACAGAAAAATTTACAGACTCTTACCAACAAAATTCCCCAGCGATGGCTATCCACCTTGTCGTGGTGCTGGGGCTTAAGTAGGGCTGAAGGATGGGTTGGCGAATGCTGATTATTCATTGACTCCTGGAGATCCGAAAACTAAGAGATATCCTCCCTATTCAAACGGTGGTGTGAGAAAGTATAAAACCATGCCGAAGATGGAAGGTTGGGGGATAAAATACCAACCGCTAACGAGCTCTCACAGATGCCCTGGCGAGGTCTGTGATCTGAAAATGTTTTACCCCAGCATGGCGGCTCTGACGGAGCGTACCTGTATTCCGACCTTACTCGTGGGAACAAAATAAACAAAAAAGAAAAGGAAAAATCAAAAGAAAACAAAATAAACAGCAGTTCGGACGCTGACACGCTATCCGTGGGCGTACCAGAATTGACTGAGCGGCAGCCAGCCCGGATGAGGAGATCTCTATGGAAATGGAGGAGCAGCTATTAGCAGATCCAGCCGAGAGTACCCGGAGGTCGGAAATGAAGAAGAAAGTCTCTCCAGGTTAGATGAGAAGGCGGTTGTTCCGTAGAGCTACGCATATCAAATCGATCCTGGTGGTAAAGGACCCATCTTCCCTCTCCGAGAAATAACAAAACTCCCTGGCTCGGGCTATTGATATAATAGAAAAGGACGCTCAATCAACCTCCATCATAGTATAGTCGCCTCCGACAACTTGCGGCTGTTGTCTCAACAATCACGTCAAAAGACTACAATATATATTATAGAAGTGACGCTGGCAAGGTTAGGACTTGTATCGTGGCTAAAAAGAGTCTTCAAATTTTAATACAGTCTCATTTCAGCTGCGGGAACTGCACGGTGGCGTCTGCGTACCTACCTTACGATGACGGCATCAACATCCCCTCGGAAGATCTGAGGTCGCCCATATCAGCGTCTCAAAAAGGTAAGAAAAACTTAGTCTTGGGATGTGATGCTAACGCTCACCACACTTTGTGAGGTAGCACAGATATTAATGCCAGAGGCGAAGTTTTGTTTAACTATATTCTAGAATCCAATCTTATTATATATAATAGAGGTAATGACCCCACCTTTGTAACGTCTACTAGAAAGGAAGTTTTGGATATTACGTTTGTTTCAGAACAGAGCTCTGTTGAAGTTGTTGACTGGAGAGTCTCCGATCACTGTTGGATACTCTTCAAACTACAACTATCTTCGCGTAGGGCTAACTGATCAAAATTCAAGAGAGAACTAAGGAAATCGGTGAATCACTTCACCGAGGACCTCAACTCTATAGAAGCAGTTGACAATGCAGTCGATGCACTGACCGACTCTCTAACGCATTCTTTCGAGAAATCCTGTCCGATTAGTAGGCATAGCGGTGAAAAGCGTCCACCATGGTGGAGCGATAAAATAGCGGAACTCATTCGCATTTTCAAGAGTAGGATGGAACCTCGCAAAAGAGGGGGTCGTTGAGTGGTCCACCTATAAAAAGAGCGTAAAGTTGCTCAAGAAAGAGACTAGGTTCGCAAAGAAGAACTCCTGGAGGTCCTTTTGCGCATCTATAGAATCAACAAACGAAGCGTCCCGCTTACGGAAGATTCTGGCCAAGACACCAACGCCGGCATCCAATATTAGGAAAGGTGGTGGTACCTGGGCAGAGTCACAAGAGGAAACGCTGGTTATACTATTGAGTACTCATTTTCCCGGATATACATTGATCTCCGAAGATGATCTACCCACTCCAGAGACGACACCGGGAATAAGCGCGGAAGACGTGAGGAATATAATAGATGGAGACAAGATAGCCTGGGCAATTAAATCATTTGCTCCATATAAGGCACCAGGAATGGATAACATTCGATATGTGATACTGCAAGAGTCAGTGGATATTGCTATTCCATGGCTCAAGCGCATTTTCACAGGATACCTTAAGCTAGGAAATGTTCCTAAAGCACGTGTCGTATTTATTCCCAAAGCGGGGAAAGCGAGCCACACAAACGCAAAAGACCTGAGACCTATCAGTCTGTCATCTTTTATGCTAAAAACACTGGAACGTAAGAAACGTTATTGGCGATAATTACCTATCTAAATCACAACACCGCATACATCTGCGGCAGATCGGTAGATACTGTGCTACACAGGGTCGTATCAAGTATAGAAAGATCCTTCCACTTTAAAGAGTTCACTCTCGGGGCGTTCCTAGACATTGAAGCGGCTTTTAACAACGTAAAACTGACGCGATCCTGGACAGCCTACACAGAGCTCATTTAAACATAGGTCTCTGCAATTGGATTGCATAGATGCTTCAATCGAGGGTTATATTTTCAATGCTAGGAGATGTAACTATCCGGAGAAGCGTCTGCAGAGGAACCCCCCAAGGCGGAGTTCTATCTCCTTTATTATGGCTCCTCGTAGTGGATGAGATCTTGGTGATACTGAAGGAAAACGGCTTCAACGCGACGGCCTACGCCGATGATGTGGTTATCCTGGTTTCGGGAAAATTTCCTCCAGTCCTAAGCGAAATACTAAACCTTGCACTACAACTAGTGAATAATTGGGTCAGCAGCAAAGTGCTGGGAGTGAACCTCTCAAAGACGGAGGTAGTTCCCTTCACTAAGAAGAGATCAATTCCTACCTTCAGACCCCCAAACATCGGTGGTATTGAACTAAGTATTGGAGTCATGGGATCAATAATAACAACACCTACAGCGGCAATTAAAACCATGCTGAGTTTCATTCCGCTTGATATATACTGTAGCAGTCTGGCGGCTAAAACCGCTGTAAGACTGAGAGAAGGCCGATTGTTGCCATCGAGCCTTTACGGCCATGCCTCCATTTTATCCCGATGGAAACTACCATCAGATCGGCGGAAACTGATTTCATGACCCCTACCCTAGCATTTGAAAGGAGATTCAGCATAAGAATTACTGACAGAACGCACTGGAGGAACCTGAGAACCATGAAGAAAAAGGAACTGGCATTCTATACCGACGGTTCTAAGATGGACGTTGGCACGGGAGCCGGAGTTTATTGTGCGGCCCTAGGAATAAACAACTCCTTTAGAATAAGCGACGACTGTAGCGTCTTTCAAGCTGAAATCACAGCCATCATACATCAAACGATAACTGTATATATAGACAGCCCGGCAGCCATTAAGGCTCTGGACTCTGCTGTAATTAGATCAAGGCTTGTGAGAACCTGCAAATCGGTCTTAAATGGAATATCCAGAGCCAATGTGGTGACCATCTGCTGTTTTCCAGGGCATATGGATATCGAATTAAATGAAAGGGCTGACGACCTTGCTGGAAAGGGTCGGCGCTGCACTTATCGCGAGCCCTCCGTTTTGTAGTAACCCCAATCAGTTCCCTACGAAAGAAAATAGAAAACGAAACCACCGATCGAGCAAACAGACAATGGATTCGTCTGGAAACATGCGCAACGGCCAGGGCGCTATGGCCGGTCCTTAGCAAGAAGAGATCAACTTCTCTGGTGAAACTTAGTCGTTATAATACACGGGTCATTTCTGGAATAATTACTGGTCATTGTGCCATTGGAGTTTACGCGGAGCTACATAACGACTACTGTAGAACCTGCAGGGACGAAGAAGAAATTGAATCAGTTCGTCACCTGCTGTGTGATTGTCCTGCCCTATCCGCTACAAGAATGAGGACTCTCGGAACTTACTTCTTCTCGGAATTGGAGGACTTAGGTAATATAGAGCTTACGGACCTCCTGAGATTTATATCATTATCTGGGTGGTTCTAACAGCGGACTTTTAACGTTTCCAGGATTAAACGATTGGGCACAATGGACCCGAATTTGTTGATCTAAGTGAGCAGTGACTCCATTTGTCACAAGGCACGCATCTACGAGTACCTAACCTAACCAACAAAATTAATGAAAATCAAGAATTAAAAAAAAAATTTAACAGACTTAAAGCTATTAGAAGATGAAATTTAAAAAAATCCAAAACAATATAATGGGCGCAAAATATGGAATAATGAGCAGGTCTATTTTTACAAATGAGGAAATAGATTGATATCAAATAGGGTTTTCGAAACTACAACATATTATATGCCATATATCCTATATATTGATAATAAATTACTTTTTATTATTTTAATCCCCTTCTTTAGTTAAGAACAATTTACAAAACACACGTTAATACCAGTTAATAAATCAAGATATGAAGAAATTATTTTAGAGCAGAACGAAATAGTCATATCAACAAACTCATTGTTTTTTTAAAATGATGAAAACTATATTAAAAAAATTAAATCGCCTAATGCTTTTATAACTAGTCTTTTGAAGTAAAAATTATTTAAATTGTAGAAGTAGGATTAATGCAGACTTTGAGTCTTTAGAAATAGAATTAGAAGTTATACTGTTGAAAAGCGCAAGAAATGTAACAATGTCAAATGCTTGTAACAATATGGAATATAAATTATATGGGAATTCGTTAATAACATTCAATAATTGTACAGTTAATATTGGTAATAACAAATATGTAAATCATGAAAAAACAATTATTCAGAACATTATTGAAAATTATTTAGAAATGTATAATATAACAGAACAATTAGACTTAAGTCAAGTCCATACAAAACAAATTAAGAAATATAAAGAAATTGAAGAGATAAAATTTACAAATAAACGTCATGAGATAACAATTTTCTCTTCATTAACCGTTATTATACTTCTAATTTTAATATTAGCAATTGCAAAATATGCAAAGCGAAATCGAACCAGTATTAATAAAACTCTTACACCAAATAACGTTCGGGAGAACGTCAATCCTAAGGATGGAAGGGTCATATACCCCATAGTTCACGATAGTTACATGTGAACAGCTTCATTTCGCATTATTCATATTTCCTCTTATTTGTAACACGAATAAATGGAAATATGATTTGTTTTTTTTTTCTTTCTCAATGCAAATTCGCTTTCTCACCCATTCTGAAATATGAACTCATGAGAAGCCAAATTTGCTTCCCAAATACTGTAATCAGCTAAGTAATCATTTCTTTTTTTTTCTGCTAAACTAGTTCGATGGTGCTAGAGTAAATTAAATTTTTGTAGTTTGTCAGTCTTAATGAAGCATTTACCGAATACGTCTGATATTTTTCTTCAAGCATATTTTATATACATATATTTGAATCCCGCGAAAAATTCTGTTAGCAAACAATAATGATTCACTAACGATTTGTCTAAGAACAGTCCCGTACTCGCCGTTTCATACGTATATTATTCCAGCTTAGATGGTAATTTATCTGGGTTTCATTAACCCTACTACAATAACTAATCAAGTTCCATTCTTGCTTAATATATAAAGTACGTAAAATACTTAAACTGTGTGAATTGCATGTATGTATTTACTATGTCTTCCCCTGAAAAATTGATAACTCCGTGACCTTTCCTTCCATAGCAATTTTCATATTTATGCCCGTACGAATCAAGGATGCCCCTTGCCTAGGCATCCTTGATACAGGTGCTACCCAGACAATCATTCATCCCCGCGTCCTCAGGAAGATGGTTACCAGCCCGTCGATTATTCCATCGCGCGCAGTTATTCAGACCGCTACAGGAGAGATCGCACCAGTCGAAGGAGTTCTGGAAGTAGTTCTTCAAGTAGGCCAATGCAGTACACTACAGTCCGCCTATGTAGCCATCATCTTGGACAACTGCATCATTGGCCTGGACTTCTTGCAGCAGTTTTCTTGTACTATTAATTTACGAGACAACACATTGCAACTCAACGAAAAAGTCATCACTTTAAATCGGTCGATTGTCCAGAAGACGTTAGCTTGCCAATGTGATATCCATATACCCGCCTTTTCCTATGGTTAGCTTCGGATAGCTACGCCAATCTCAAACGAGGAAACTGTGCTTGCCAGAATAACGTCCCAGATCCTACAGCTTTCGTCAGCCGAATCAGTGTACCAAGTGTTCAACGGTGAAATATTAGTTCGTGTAACAAATATTACTGTAAGAGAAATTTGGATGTCAGAAGACGAGCTTATGGTCCACCTTGAGACACATCCCAAATTATCCCAATGTCGGCGAATTGAGAGTGCCTTAGCCACAGAACTTTCCCAGGATCTGCAGGAGATGATGCAAAGGGCTGCCACCGACTTGATGTCAGAGGAACAGGAGAGGTTAAAATCTCTAGTTTCCCTAAATAACAATGTCTTTTCAGGCTCCTGTAGTGGGCAAGGGCGGACCACTATCACCAGACATCAGATAGACGCAGGTGCGACAGCCCCGATAAAACAACCCCCACGTAGGCTGCCCCTTAGCCAAAGAGAAGAGGCTAAACGAATTTTGGAGGAGATGAAAGCTCAAAACATCGGCCCGTCTAGTAGTCCTTGGTGTTCTCCCGTCGCCCTCGTCCAAAAGAAAGATGGGTCTCTTCGTTTTTGCGTCGATTATCGAAAACTCAACTTCGCCAAAAAATGGATTCGTATCCCTTACTGCGAATCGACTTAACTTTAGAAGCACTTGGAGAGTCAGTCTGTTTTGCCACCCTTGACCTACGCTCTGGATATTGGAAGGTGGAAATGGAGAGCAAGGATAAAGAAAAGACAGCGTTCTCCATTGGTACCGGTCTTTACGAGTTCAATGTCATGCCATTTTGGAATACGCAAAACTTTAGCGAAGGTAAAACAGCACTACTATTGGGTCGGATGTTCCCAAGACGTCCAGCAATACTGACAGACTTGCGTGGTATGTCAAAGGCGCAAAGGCGCAATGCCGAAAACTCGGGCACCATTACAACCCGTTTATGTTGGAACACCCATCGAGCGCGTGGCCATACACATTTTGGGGCCGTTACCAGTTACAACTAAAAGCAACAGGTACGTTTTTGTTATTTGCGACTACTTTACAAAATTGGCTGAGGCCATTCCCTTGCCTGACCAGACGGCGGAAAGAGTGTCGGAAGCCTTTATCGTGCATGTCTTCTCATGATTTGGAGTCACACTCCAATTACACTCAGACCAAGGAAGAAATTTCGAGTCTGTCATATTTACGCAAGTTTTGGAGAGGTTTGGGATTGATAAAACCTGTACGACTGCCCTACATCCACAGTCGGACGGAATGGTCGAACGGTTCAACCGTACGTTGCTTAATTAGCTCGCGAACTATGTCTCTGAAAATCACCGTGACTGGGACGACCATTTGCCATTCCTTCTATTGGCCTACCGCACTGCGGTTTATGAAGCAACGAGACAGACACCTGCATTTCTAATCTAGCAACCAACCAACTAGCATTTCAAATTACGTAGAGGAACTTTCAAAGAGACTAACGGCGGTGTACTCGTTCAATAGAAACCAATGTTTGCAGTATAATAGTAGCACAGATAATAAACTTTATTAGTTTATTATCTGTGGTAGTAGTAGAATGAAAGACCGATATGACCTTCGCGCAAAAGCAGCACAATTTGAAGACGGTGACAAAGTTTGGCTATATGCCCCGAAGAGGAAGAAAGGACTCTGCCCCAAACTGCAGAATAACTGGCAGGGACCCTATAAGGTTGATGGCAAGATGCTCTACCGGCTAACCAAGGAAGGTGGAAGGAGACCGCTGGTGGTACATAGGGATCGTTTAGCATTATGCCAATTTTCGGGCAACGCCTAAGTTGAACTAGTCACTTACTCATCCTAACCATCTTCGGAAATACAGTTTCGGCGACTGAGGATAGCCCGAGGAAAACGTTATATATGTATAGTAGATCTGTCAGTCAGTTGTCATCCGTTTTCTCGGTCGGCCACATTTTTTTTTTTTCTGACTTTTCTTTTCCTGGACGAGTCATCCAAGATCATTGATGAAGAATAAAAATCCCATCTTTTCTTGGACATCCCTTGTGTTTTTCATTTATCTGATTGGTGCATGAGCAATTGGGCCGGTTGTGAATCCACAAAGATGTAACAGTACGAGTATGTACATTTTGCAATGCAATAAACTCCCATTTTAGCCGTGTGACGCGCATGTGCATAACCTTATAAATTCGTAGTTAGATGGTCTACCTCAGATGTAGTCGCCTTTACCTACAGGAGGAAAACGTTGCGGCAACATTCTATAAGTCCTTCGGATCGCTGATAGGAAAGTGCATGTGTTCCATTTTTGGGACGGTAATATGCTTATTAATTTCTATACATTTTTATATATGCATTCACTTGGATCTTTTTCCAGTTTTCTAACATTGCCTTCAAAATCAGCATATATCGTCTGCATATTCCAATACGTTGCTATAAAATCCATCACTAAATTTAATTGATAGGGGCTAATTGCTGATCCTTGATGTACTCCAACATTTACCAGAATGGCTTGGATGTAAGTAACTCATTTTTAGAATGACTTTGGGTATATAGGGCATTAGTCGATCCATGTACACTTATTAAAAAGAAATTGACACAGGGGTGGTTTCGTCATCAGTCTGAAAATCGCAATACACTGGACAGCGGCATCCCACTTATCATGCAATTCTGTTTTTAGCGTTTGGTAAGATAAGTTTTGCAGAAGAAAATAATGACTATTTGCAAAATAAATACGCAAAATGTCATGTTTTTGGATTTAAAGGAATCGCTTTATGACAAGCTTGTGTACTATGCACGCTTCGCAATGGTTTGCCAGTGTAAACGGAAAGCTGAAGCGATTGCATCGATACCGAAGGTGTTTGCTTATTATTATACAAAATTATAAACCCTCATAAAATATGGATACCTACACTTGTTGAGGTGATTGAGGTGTATGCACTTAGAAGAATTTCTATCATATAATCTAGTGTGTATTTGCATAGTAGATTTTCAATTTACAATAAATTCGAAGTTCTTGTTAAACTAACTATTTCTTTTAAATACTAACTAGTTTTAAGTAAGTAATGAAAGTGTCAGCCCTTAAGATAAATGATTGCTGTCATTGAATCGTATCTGTCAGATGGACTGTTTCCCGCTGTCCCACCGATCTGTCTCAATTTTCCGTTTTTCATTTTCTTGGGCGCACGTGCACCACATATACATATAAAACATTTAGTAATAAAGCTTCATACGAATTTTTAATCCTGCCATTTCTTTTCATCGGTTCGCAACAGCTCTCACATCAAAAATATATATAGCACTCTATGGAGCAAAGGTAATCATCCAATCACTATACCTGTGGACATATCCTCTTCTTCTTCTTTTGTTTACGGCGAAGTTATGATCCGGAATAGAAGGATCACAACCCTCCCACTTTACTGCATTCCTGCTGGTCGGCCTGTGGGGTTTGCCAGTTTGATCTCAGGAAGTACCGGCAGGCTTTCCGGTTTCGGATCACTTCGTCACTGAGGCCAATCAAATGCTGGTGTTTTTGTATTTGTGTGATCCAGTTGTTTTTTGGTCTGCCTTTTTTGCGCGATTGTGTAGGAACGTTGATTGATATTGGCTTTTCGACGTGGTTCGAAGGATCTCTCCTTTGAATATGACAATACCAACTGAGCCGGTCTTGCTCTATCTTGCTTGTGATGGGTTCTTTTACATGAAGGATTCCGCGAATCTTAGAACTTCTTATTGTATCAAGCTTTGTTACTCCTGCTGTCATGCAAAGCAACTTCATCTCAGCTGCCGTTAATTTGCCCTCATAGTTTTTGTACATTGTCCAGCATTGTGAACCGTATGTGACCCCCGAATGTACAACTGTGGTGTAAAGCCTTCCTTTCAGCTTAGGGGACATTTTTCGGTCACAGAAGATTGCGGAGTTTTCCCGCCACTTCATCCACCCTACGCTTACGCGATGATTGATGTCATCATCACAAGTTGATTCGCTATTGATCATAGATCCCAGATATTTGAACTTTTCGCACTTGGGAAGCAGTTTTCCATTCAAGTAAATGTCTGGAATAGGCCGGTGTGGATCAGAGAACAGGCAGCACAGATGCTCTGTCTTTTTTGAACTAATACGGTACCCATTTCTCTCTACCCGTACATCAAGTGCTCGTTGCAGGGACATTTGATCTTCACTTATGATAGCTCCATCGCCACCAAAGAATAACTGATGCACTTTGGGGTCCGTCACTTTTTCTTCAAACAGATAATCAAGGCCTGCAATAAATAGCAAATATGATCCTCATACTTTGGATTGCATCTGTTGTTGTTGAGACAAACCCACACTGGTCATCAGATAGCTGTATCTTATACCCACTCAATGATCTTCATGGTGTGTGACATCAGCCTGATAGAACGGCAGTTATCGCAGTTTCGCGTATCGCCCTTTCCTTTGTGCAAAGGAAGAATATAACTTTTCCTCCACTGATTAGGCATTGGATCACCGCTCATAAGTTCGGTGATAAGGCTCATGAGCCACCTGGACCCGATGTCTCCCATTTTTTCCAGAACTCAGAGGGTATCTCGTCTGGCCCAACCGCTTTTTTTTTTTTCTTTTTGATTATTTAACCGCATTCCTAACTTCTGCGACAGTAATGTCGGATACTTCGTAATGGTTAGGAGCGGCCCTTGGAAAGTATACCCGGGGAAACTGTTCGTTCAGAAGTCTTTCACAATACTGTCGCCATCTGTTTAGTATTTTGTCTTCCACAAGCAACTGGCCTTGAGCATTGTTAATGAACTTTGGGGAACGAATCTCCTGAGCATTTCTTCTTCTTTGGGCGGCTATTTTGAAGGTAGTTGTTCCCTTGTTCAAGTTGTTTTGTTGAAACTCCTGGATAGCCTGGTTCTTATCAGACGCGGAAGACGATATTTCCTCCAACTCCCGATAGAGGCCTTCCATACTTCTTGCTTAAAATTGAGCGCACTTCTTCTTCGCGAGACCTTGTGGACAAATCGCATAAAACAATTTACTTCAATTTGTTGATGACATATTTGCACGTGCCTCTCATAATATTGTGACCAAATCGACTCATTAAAGTAAGATCTGCAGAAAATCTTGTAATGGGGAATAACAACTTGTTCAACAACAAGTGCAAATAAAAAAATTGTTATATCAAAATGGATGTTCTGTTCGGGTAACGTTCCGCCCCCTTCGCCCATTTTACGGTCGCCATAATGAGTCCACTGATTCAGTAATCGATCAACCAACACCCGTACGTCGACGAAACGCAAGATCTGCTAAAAACATCGTCGCTGTCCGCGAGAATGTGCAGGAGAATCCGACGCAGTCGATTTCGCGTCGCTCACAAGAACTCGGCCTTTCGCAGACCACAACTTGGCGAATTTTGCGTCTTGACTTGGGCCTGCACCCGTACAAAATCCAACAGACCCAGGACCTGAACGTAAACTACCATAGACAACGACGTGTGTTCACTGAATGGGCTCTGGAGCATTTGGAAACTGACCCTAATTTTCATCAAAAAATCATCTTCAGCGATGAGGCCCATTTCTGGATGAATGGGTACGTCAACAAACAAAATTGTCGAATTTGGGACGATAGCAATCCACATGAGATCCAAGAGCTTCCGAAAAGTAACTGTTTGGTGTGGATTTTGGGCTAGCGGCTACAACCCTATCCCGAAGAGTCCTTATTGGACTGTAAAATACCTTTACTAGGATCAGGTGGTAGCAGATGGACCAAGTGAATCCACAATCCTTTTGATCGGAAGTTATTAGGTGCACAACTAAGTTCTCGCTCTTTGTTGATAGATGTCTCCAGCAGTAAGTGCTGGTCGATTTTGACATATCTTAGACATAGACATAGCTTAGACATATGGTAATCAAACTGTTTTGACACATTAGTGATTTTGTTTTGGCGTCATATACTTTTAGTTGTGTGAAAATGTCTGATTTTGTGCCAAATAATTGTCATTTACGGGAAGTGTTGATTTTCTTCTTTCATTCGAAGAAAACGGCGGCTGAAGCGCATCGAGAGCTCCAAAAAGTTTACGGAGATGCTGCTCTAAGTGAAACAACGTGCTGGTTTCGTCGCTTCAAAGACGGTGATTTCGATGTTGACGACCGTCAGCGTGAAGGAAGGCCAAATTCTTTCGACGACACTGAATTGAAGGCATTGCTCTATGAGGATCTATGCCAAACGCAAGAACAGCTTGCTTCAACATTAGGAGTTACCCATCAAGCCATTTCCAAGCTATTGCATGCGTTTGGAATGATTCAAAAACAAGAAACTTGGGTTCCTTATGATTTGAAGCCAAGGGACGTTGAGCATCGTTTTTTCGCCTGTGAACAACTGCTCCACCGGCAAAAAAGGAAGGGTTTTCTTCATCGCATCGTGACGCGAGATGAAAAATGGATTCATTACAGTAACCCAAAGAAAAAGAAAGTCATGGGGTCTGCCCGGTCATGCTTCTACGTCGTCGGCTCGGCCGAATATTCAAGCTGCGAAGATTATGCTGTGTATTTGATGGGACCAGGTCGGTGGCATTTATTATGAACTATTGAAACCCAACGAAACCATCACTGGGGAACGGTATCGACTTCAATTGATGCGATTGAGCCGAGCACTGCACGAAAAACGGCCACAATACGAGCAGAGGCACCAAAAGTGATTCTACAGCATGACAACGCTCGGCCTCACGTTGCCAAACCCGTTAAAACCTACCTGTAAACGCTCAAATGGGAACTCCTACCCCACCCGCCATATTCCACAGACATTGCTCCATCCGATTATTACTTGTTCCGTTCGATGGCACATGGTCTGGCTGATCAGCACTTATTATAAAAAAACCGCTTACAAAAAAATGGCTTGATTCGTGGATAGCTTCAAAAGATGAACACTTTTACCGTAACGGTATTCGAGCTCTGCCATAAAGAGGGGGAAAAGTTGTAGCTAGGGATGGGCAATACTTTGAATAATTCATTTGTAAACATGTTTCACAATAAAGTTGCATTTTCATAAAAAAAAACAGCGAGAACTTAGTTGCGGGCCTAATATGTACATACATATCTAACAGCCTAAAATAAGCATGGATAAGGTACATACTGCTCGAAGGTACATACTTGGACCTAAAGGGTGGTTAAGTTTTAAGGGCCGATGTTGATTTTGAATAAAACACAAATTATTTAGGAAATTACTGTCATTTCTTTTTATTATGATAATATTGGTATGGTTCAATTATGTATGGAACAAAATATCGGCCAAATGGCCGCCGCGATCTCGGCGGCACACCTCTATCCGATGGTCCAAATTTTCGATGACGCTGAGGCATAATTAAGGTTCTATGCCGTTAATGTGCCGAATTATCTCATCCTTTAGCTCTTGAATTGTTGCTGGCTTATCGACATACACCTTTTCTTTCAAATAACCCCAAAGAAAAAAGTCCAACGGTGTCAAATCACATGATCTTGGCGGCCAATTGACATCGCCACCACGTGAGATAACACGGCCATTGAATTTGTCGCGCAAAAGAGCCATTGTTTCGTTAGCTGTGTGGCAAGTGGCACCATCCTGTTGAAACCACATATCGTCCACATCCATATCTTCCAATTCGGGCCATAAAAAGTTCGTTATCATCTCACGATAGCGAACACCATTCACAGTAACTGCCTGACCGGCCTCATTTTGGAAAAAATACCGCCCGATGATGCCGCCAGCCCATAAACCGCACCAAACAGTCACTCTTTGTTGGTGCATTGGTTTTTCGACAATCACTCTTGGATTATCATTCGCCCAAATGCGGCAATTCTGCTTATTGACGAATCCACTGGGGTGAAAATGTGCCTCATCACTGAAGATGATTTTCTTCGAAAATTGATCATCCACTGTTGCCATTTCTTGCCACCATTGTGACCATTGACGACGCTTGAAATGGTCAAGAGGCTTTAGTTCTTGAGTCAATTGCACCTTGTAAGCGCGTAAATGCAAGTCTTTATGCATAATGTTCATCAACGACGAGCGTGAGAGGTGCAATTGTTGGGCACGACGACGAGTTGAGGTGGACGGCTCTTCAGCCACACTATCGCGAACAGCAGCAATATTTTCTGCAGTACGAGCTGTACGAGCATGCACTGGTATTTTCACATCTCCTACAGACCCGGTTTGCACAAATTTTTGCACGATTTTTCCGATTGTACGCACATTTGGACGATTAAATTGACCGAAAGAATCACGAAATGCACGATATGCATTTTGATTTGAATGCCCATTTTCATAATAAGCCTGAATAACTTTAACGCATTGCTCGATTGTGTATCTTTCCATGGTTTAAATTGAGTTAGTCTGAAATTGAGAAATGTCAAATGAAATGCAGAATAAAACCTGACGTTTAGGTGTGGTTCACATTCAACATCGGCCCTTAAAATTTAACCACCCTTTATATACCCAGATTATTGAATAATATTATATTATGCAGTGAATATGTAGTTGTTAGTATCAATCTGGTAGACTGCTTACAAGAATTGCAATGAATCAGTTTCTACCTGTACTATATTGAAATAAATAAAACTATAACTGTCTCAATTGGTTTGCAGAATTACAATCTACACCTCCGTCAAATTATTATCTAACCATTTGATCAACGCTTGTCGAATGTAAGTAATGCAATGAAATTATTTATATTTCTTTCACCTGCTCCATAATTCCGTAAATCCCTAATTAAATTTGTAATTCCCTGCCATCATTTTCAAGTTGATTAGATGTTCAACAGTGTCAGTTGACAAAGTAACAGCTAAGCGGCAGCGGATAAAATCATAACAACATGCCTACAACCTCTTTTCGAAATCTCATCTCATCTGTATCTGTTCAGTGAGTGCACTTACTTACTTAAAATACGTGCATAAGAAAAAGAAAACACTTAAGGTATATGCACATATGTACATACTCGTATATACACAGCCATTGCTTGCTAATCGTGTAATTCTTTTTGAGTGGAAAAATAATTTTGAAAAGTAACTCCCTCCAAATTTTTAAAACAACAGTACTACTAGTACAAGTTGAAGGCAGTTAATAACTGAACAATGTGAAAATCTTATGGACTACTATTTATAACTAATGCGACGTGGGAATGAATGTAACGTCGATCCAGACGCTAGGTCAGCAAATTATGCCGAATCTGATATTGGGCCATGCAGGTGCACTGAATGATGAGATATGACGACATCCGGGGTAATGACTGGATATGAAGGTCATTGCACGTGTTGTTTATTGGAGATTCATTTGAGCCGTGTGTTAACTCTTCCCCTCTTAGTAGAATGGTATGTTAAAGATGCTGGGCTATTTCTTAAGAGTGTTTCTGGTAGATATTATTCCCGCTTCGGAGCAGGCATAGTGCCTGTGGGAATGGATTGTGGGATGATGGTTATATTGGATCCTTTCTTGATTTTCAGCTTGAGGAGCAATACTGTAGCTAGTACCAAGAAAACTTTAGCAAAAAGAGAGTAGTTAATAAATTGATAAGTTTCCTTTTCTACTTTTATTGAACTGATTTGCTTAGTGTCGTTAATGTGTAGCTCTTTCATTAGTTCCAATGAGAGCATTTCTTCTAGTTCGGATCCTTCGGAGGATAAATGCAGTAAAGGTGGTAAGACTTGTACGTTGGCTACTTCTTCTGATATGTACTTCTGGTTGTTAACTCCGATTGCAGTGTTTATAAATTTGATGAAGGACTCGTATGTCCCTTGTTGTGCCTTCACTGTTTCATTTATTTCGGCTTAGGCATTGAAATTGTTGAGTAGGATGACTCCTGACGCTATTTCTTTTGCTTGCGGGATATGGTGATTGTTTGTCTTGTTGCACGTCGTGTTTTGGCTTTTTAACAATTCTGAAATACAAATATCGTTGCTTATATCTATCAAATCAATTCTCTTAAAAAGTGATAATTCAATTATTGTTCTACTTTTATTTATTACTCCATATATTACGTAATCTGTTCTTATAATATTTTCATACTTAATTTTATTTATAATATTGTTCCTTTTTTTACAATGAGTTTTTCGTAAATTAAATTTTCTGTTGTAAACATTCCAAAATGTTTACAATGTATAGAAGTTTATTTGAATTTAATGCTATTTTCACATCAGCAAACTTTAGAGCTTCTTTAAAATTATTATATGGAATACGATTTTTATTTATTTTGCTTATTATTAGGCTCGTCGTAAGTTGCCTTATCGCAGCAGGCCAGGCTATGTTGCGATGGACATTTCCCATACCGGCGTACTCGTGAATATGAACAAGAATAAATTAACTAAAACAAATATAAAAAGTAGTAATGATGAGACCGGCTCTCCATTAAAACCGGACGGTAGCACGGCGATCAAGCTGGTTACTGGTAAAACTCATACGAAAAGTAACAATCAAGATGAGATCGATCCTCCTTTAAAACGGGACGTTAGCACGGCGATTGAGCTGTTTATCGGTAAAACTCCAAAGGCATTGGATAGCAAAAAGATTGTGGATTCACTTGGTCCATCTGCTGCCAAAAGCCGCATGGATCCTAGTAAAGGTATTTTACAGTCCAATAAGGACTCTTCGGGATCGGGTTGTAGCTCCGGCTCCCTCAAAACAGACGTATAAAGATCGTCGCTCAGCTGTTCGTATTCTCCAGAAATTCGACAAAATTCCGAAGAACAAATTGAATGATAGGGTGAAAACCCTAGTCAATTGGGGCAAAAAGATCATCAGTACTGAACCTGGTAAGACGAACAGAGACTTCACGCCTAAAAGATAGAGATCGTTGGAAGAATCCGGGTCGGATTCAAGAAGACCTAAGGCGCATAACACCAGCGCCCCTCCAGGCCTTCCAACGTCACATCCAAGTCTTACAGTGACAGGTTTAAACTGGCAGGTTTAAACTGGCAGTCATCGATAAGATCGAACGACATTGATCACTACAAATAAATGGAGGATGATCCCAGCCAATCTGGCGATTTGCTTCTTAGACATCATGAAAGAGAATAACGACCCGCCTCCCAACTGTAGTTACGGTGATTGGCATCAAGGCCATGTCAAGCTGATTACTTGTGCTGATAAGAGATCTTGTGATCTCTATAAGCTAACGATTAGCAAACTGGAAGAGGTTTGGCTTGGTGCTAAGCTTGAGGTTGTAGCTAGGGAGGATATCCCTTGCAGACCAAGAACTCGCACCTGGATTTCAGCCAAACTCTCTAATACGGAGAGTATTATCCGGATCCTCCAAATCAGCAATCTGTCGCTTCCTACTCAAAACTGGAAAGTCGCTAAGCTGGAGGAGCAGAGAGGCCTTTACAGATGCGCACTTATTGTGATCAATAAGGAATCTCTTTCTCCTTTGGCGAAGACCGAAGGTGTGATTAGCTATGGGTTCGATGCTATTACCCTGAAAGTGTACAAAAAGGACGAAGTGGATGTTGAGAAGCTTCCCTCTATCCTTCAGACCCCACTATAGGTACCAAAAACCCTGAGACATCAATCTCGGCTTGTCCTCAGACTCGGAGGGCTTGAATAATATTAGAAGGTTCTAGACATAACCCTTGTCTCCGACAACATTAATCAAATGACCAAGAACTGGAAGGTATCTGCTGATCACTCTTTTTCTGACCACAGGTACCTTCAATTTAGTCTTGACGACAATCCCCCAAGCTCATTGGTTTACAGAAAAACTAACTGGCTTAAATATAGGGAAACTTTAAAGAAATTGGTAATTCCGAGACTCTAAAGTCCGCGAGCAATCCCTAAGAGCTTGATTGTATGGTTAAGGATCTTACCATCGCCCTCAATAAAGCTTTGTCTTCCTCTTGTCCTTTGGTTAAGGTTAGAGGCAAGAAAAAACTACACTGGCGGATCTCTGATCTAGGACCACTCAGAAATACTTGTAGGAAACTTTTCAAACAAAGGCAAAAGGTCAAGGGATGCATCTGACTGGAATTCGTACAAAGAATCACTAAAAATATATGAAAAAGAATTGAGGAAAGTCAAACGTAATTCTTGGAGACTCTTGTGGCAAAATAGAAGAATCTTCTGAGGCGACTAAGCTGAGAAAATTCCTCTCGACAAATCCTTCAGTGCCCAGCTGTTTATCAAATATAGATGGGTCTTGGACAACTTCTAGTGTGGATACGTTAAATTTACTTATTGATACACACTTCCCAAGGAAATCCCTGACTGCCAACAATATTGACCCTATCAATTCAAATACTCAAAAAACCAACCTCTCAAGTCTGATTGCGCAGGACAAACGCTACATAGTTTCAAACCATACAAATCCGCTGGACCAGATGGCATAACACCTGCTGAACTACAAATGTCATCTTACATTATCCTGCCAGTTCTATGAAATATTTTTCAGAGCTGTCTGAATCTGATCCATATTCCGTATATATGGAGAGAAGTCAATGTGATATTCATACCCAAAGCTGGTAAATATTCACACGCCACTCCAAAGGACATCAAACCCATTAGTCTATCATCTTTCCTTCTAAAAACACTAGAAGGACTGATTAATATCGATTTACGTGACAGTATTGACACACAACTACTATCCACGGTTCAACATGCATATTGTATGGGCAAATCAGTCGAAACAGCATTGCATACGTTAGTCAATGAAACCGAATCTGGTGATTAATGAACTACTGTTAATCCTGGAAGTTGAGGGTTGCGAAGTTAACGCCTATGCGGACGATGTTGCTGTAACAGTCTCAGGAAAACACCTTACTACCTTAAAAGAGCTCCTACAAATCGCTTTGAATAACCTATCTAGCTCGGTATGGTCTAGGAGTGGATCCCCACAAAACCGAACTAGTCCTCTTCTCAAGGAAATATGCAATCCAACCTATTGACCTTCCGTCACTTAATGGAACAATCTTAACTTTCTCCAACGAAGTAAAATATCTTGGTCTTATTTTAGATAGGAAACTAAGCTGGAAACCTAATATACATGAAAGAGTCGCACTGTCGCATTCCTCTCTGGCAAAACAGCCATTTGGAACAAATGGAGCTTACAACCCAGATTAATTCACTGGCTCTATATTACGGTCATTAAACCGATCTTTATATACGGAGTTATTAAGCAAAGTCCAACGTTCAGCTTATCTGTGCATTAGCAGAGCACTGCGGGTGACACCTTCCGCAGCTATGGGCATTCTTTATCGTTTAACACCCCTGGACATTTATGGCAGGGAAATGGCAGCTAACTCAGCTATTCGCCTTAAAGCTACTTCACAGTGGTCCAAAAACGTATATTGCCACGATTCCGACTTAAACAAGTTTAATAACTTCCCTGAAGACATTGACTACACCATACCCAAGTTTAGTTTTGACAAAAACTTCCTTGTTACCATCCCTTCCAGAGCATTCTGGGAAGAAAGTGGTTTTACGGAAGATAAGTCGGTACATTTCTATATCGACAGTTCGAAAACTAACGACGGGGTGGGTGATGGTGTCTTCTCTGATAGGCTTAATTTAAACTTCTCTTTTCGTCTCACAGATCATTGTAGCGTGTTCCAGGCGGAGATAATGGCAATAAGGGAAGTCTTGTATTGACTAAAGAAAAACGTGATACCGTCTATTGATATCCGTGTCTTTTCAGACAGCCAAGTAGCAATCAAATCCTTGGAATCATCCTCAATAAATTCTTTAACAGCTCTAAACTTCCGATCGTCTCTTATAGAGATGGCAGAGCAGTTTAATATTCACCTAATTTGGGTGCCGGGGCATAGGGATATTCCAGGGATTTATAAGGCTGATGAACTTGCCAGACATAGAACAACAATACCCATCTTTCCAGGCAAAAGTTCACTGGGTAAGCCTATCGCTACATGTAAACTTAAATTAAAGCTGGATGTTATCGAATAGCCAAATTCTAGGTGGACAAGGGGTACAACTTGTCTAGCGACAAAACAAATTTGGCCTAAGCCGGATCTGAAACGCTCTAAGAATTTGATTTCTCTGAATAGAAAGCATGTCAGCGCTGTTATAGGTGTCATAACACTGTCTAATAGGCAAGAATGCAGCAAGGCTTGGTGTCTTCTCAAAGAGGAAGAGACTATTCTTCACCTTCTTTGCACCTGCCCAGCTCTCTCCTAAAGAAAGAAACTCCACTTAGGAGCCTTCTGTTTCAACGACCTAAATGATCTGAATAATATTGACGTTATTGACCTTCTACGCTTCATCAGAAGCTCCAAATGGTTCAACGAGTAGGCTAGAGGCCCCTTCCCAAACCCACGTGGCCTCACAATGGACCTATTACTAGTCTAAGTGTTTTGGCTTTTTTTTTGCTGACAGCCACCTTAACCTAACCTAACCCAGGCTCAGTTCAGATTTAGAAAGAATATAAGAACTTACAATGTTGGATTAAGCTAGTTCGATTGCATAAATTATATTTATTATAGTGGAATAAATACTGGAGTTATATTCGTATACAGAGCATTCTAGTAGTTTCTCGAAAGAACGGTGCGTAGCATTTGTTTTCAGACAGCACGTAATTTCTCAGAGAGTAGAATGGAACCTCTCTACTTGACCCTTTACTTCGCTCTCTTATGAGAGTGTTTTAAAGATTTGTATTTTCAATTGATCTTCCATCATAGAGACGATAGAAGATAAATTAAGTGATTTTTTGTTGCCTAACGCTATTTTTGTACTCCTAACGAAGTTTGGTACTCCGAAGAAGAACAGGAATTCTCTAAGAGGTTTTCTTATGTCCTCGATCGCTGTTGATTTTAGGGGTCTTGCTTGAGCAAATTTGGAAAATTTATCTAGGTTAATACTAGATTTCGGTTTGTTGAATAAATATCTACATATACATATGTAAAATGTGGCCGGGATATTGTGGGATCGGTGTTGATTTTATGAAAGGATTGTTCGGATGATTATCAAATTTATTCTTTTTACATATGGAGCATTGTTTCATGATTTATTTGATTTTGGAACCCATTTTCGAAAAATTATATTTTTCCAAGATTTGATTTTTTTTCCGAAAATGGGTTCCAAAATCAAACAAATTGTGAAATAATGTTCCATATGTAAAGCGAATAAATACGATAGGCATCCGAACAATAAAATATCATATTTTTCCAAGATTTGACCTACACCCTGTGGGTTAGCGGACAGAATATACCCACGGTAGGCATGCATGTCGAAAAAGGAAACTAAAATGCCAACCCGCCGTCTTTCTTGAAATTACTGTAATACAAATGAATGCAATGAACAAAACTAACGGTGTTACCCCCGGTGGCAGCCCAGTTCAACTGGAAAATCCACCCCCGCAAGAGGCATGCTCTACGGATTCGGGGGAGAGCTATTTATTAATTCAACATTTGATTAACCCATTTAGGAAAAGTGCAAAGCTACAAAGATCTCCGCCTCAAAAGACTTCTCCTAAAGCGCAAAATAAGAGTCTCGCGAACCCGGATGTATTAATTCGGGAAACGCAAACCTTGAAATAGAGTACTCTGGAAAAAGAAAACGCCATGCTCCGAAAGAAGCTCGACGAAATGGAGCTGTTGTGTCGGGAGCTCAAAAGCAAAGTAGAGAAACTTGAATCAGAGAATAAAGTATCTTTGTTTCAAAACGAGTCTTCACAAACGCAGACGGTTATTCATAGTGAGCTTTCTCCAGGTAGCCATCACTACAGTACGGTCGAAGAAGAACTCACGCACGAAACGGATTGGATACTCAAACGAAGACCTAAAAAACATAAGGCCGGTTCAACGCCCGAGGTTGTTCCGCAACATAAACCTAATCGCAAAACCCAGCTAAAAGCAGAAAAGCGAATTGAAAGCAAACGCCCCCCTTCTCCAATAAATATTACAGGCATTGCAGACTAAAATTCTCTGCGAACAATTTTAGAAACAACGATCGCTACTGAATTTAAAGTAAATTCCTTGCGAAACGATGCATGGAAAATCAAAGTTAATGATACTATCGAGCTGTATCCCAAAAGCTTAACAACGAAAAAATGCAATGTCATACATATAAAGACAAGTCTGAGAGACCTTTGAGGGTCGTAGCTAAAGGACTTCACCCATCATGCGCTAAAGAAGACGTTATAGATGATTTACGCGATAAAGGTTATAACATTCTTGACGCTGTGAACCTTTTAAAAAAAGAGAGAAAATGACCCGATCGTGGAGAAGAAGCTATAGTGAAACATAAACTTCCGCTTTTGTACTATCGTTCGATAAAACGGAAAGCCTGGAAAAAATATACAATAATCGTACAATCGTGAGTAACACGAAGACAATCCCTCAATGCAAGAAGCGTTGCCAAAAGTTTAATCATAAGCAGGCGTACTGTCGAAAAGAACCGCGCTGGGTTACGTGCGCTGGAAAACACTTTTCTGAAAATTGCAGTTTGAGCTCAAATTAAAAAGCAACTTGCGTTTCCTGCAATGGAAAGCACCCAGTAAATTATCGCGGTTGCGAGGTCGTAAAGGAACTACAGATGCGACAGGGAAAATCTACAACGCCGACTGTGCTGGGAATGAAATCAGTCCAGAGGGCTTCTAAGTCGGTAGAGCGTGTTGCTAAGCAGACTGAGCGGGCTCGTAAGCCAGTTGTACAGACTCCTGAGCCGACTGAAAGGACAGTGCAGACTCTTGAACCAGTCAATCAGCCTTCTAAGCCAATTAAACGTACGTCGAAGTCGTCCACTAAAAAGACTGAACGAAAAATAACCTCGGATAAGCCAAAGAATCCCAGTTTTCTGATGTATTCTCAGGCTGCAGTCAAAGCAACCAAACGAAACGACGGACCACTCTCTGATCCATTGAAAGAAATCCTGAACTGCATTTACGTTAAGTTCGTGGAACAATGTGAAACGAACAAATGAATTCTTATTCATTTAAAATTAACATCGAACACTCGGTCGATATAAACATAGAGCTGCAAAACTTCAGTTGTGCGCGGTAAGGGCTAAAAATAAACACTTGAACTGCAATATAGCGTCTGTTTACTGTCCGCCGCGATGCTCCCTCGAAAAAGACGACTACTTTCGTGTCTTCAATGCCCTTGGTTCAAATTTCCTTATTGGTGGAGATTTCAATGCGAAGCACATCTTCTGGGGTTCAAGATGTACATCTTCTAAAGGAAAAATTCTCTACGTAGTGACAAATGAATTCGGTTGTTATTTTTATTCGACAGGAAAACCCACCTATTGGCCAACCGACTCAGAAAAAATTCCTGATCTTATCGATTTTTTCATTTCAAAAGGTATTTACGATAAATTTATTACAGTCGAAGAAAGTTTTGATCTCTCTTCTGACCACTCTCCGGTAATTTTATTACTTCGTGAAGCGTTGATCAAGAAAGAAGGACCTCCAAGTCTTACTAGCAATAGAACAAATTGGGAGATTGTATCACTTAAAACACCTTGTGAACTGGAGGACGAAGTTAATCGTTTCGTGGAAGCAATCAAAAGAGCGGCATGGAGAAACACTCCTTCTAGAAACTACGTATATAAGATTAACAGCAACGGAAAGTATCCCAGAGAAATCATTGAAGTGGTAGGGGAGAAAAGCCAATTAGGAAAATCGATAGAAATTTTTTTAATTTATTTATTTATTTATTTACGGAGTTGATCTCTTACAGATTTTATAAAATTTACATATCTGGTATAATATATTTATAAATAAGTTCATATGTATATATTACAGATAAAACTTAATTAAATTACAGCAATTTAAATTGCAGCAAACTTCTAATTGTAGTTCTACTACGATTAAAGTCAACTATTTTGTTAACTAGATTATATGAGCGTGTAGATCTAGTAGGCTCATTTAAACGATAATTAAATCTATCAGTATAAGTGTATAAAAACTGACACTCCCTTAGGGTTCTTATCGGAGCATACATATGGAGCAATTCTAATAATTCGTACATTTCACTTTATAAACAAAAACATCCTTTACAAACATTACTGCATGAACCTTACGTCTACTTTCTAATGAAGTTAGCCCTAATAGAGCACATCTGCTATTATATGAGGGCATAAAATCCCATCCAATTTGGAAATTATGAATCTAGTGAAGCGTTTCTGTATTCTCTCAACTCTGTTTATAGAAACTCCATAGTAGGGATCCCATATTATAGAGCAATACTCAATGAGTGGTCGAACTATAGAAACAAAACTGGTTTTAAATGTGTATGGATCACTAAATTCTTTAGTATTACGTTTGATAAAACCCACCATTGCGTTCGATTTGACTATGACAAAATAGATATGCGCATTAAAAGTATGTTTAGTGTCGAAAATTACACCGAGATCATTTATTTGACATACAGCTTCTAATCGGGTACATTCGATAAAATCAAACAGTATCGAAGGCTTTTGCAATGTCTGTATATATAATATCAACTTGCAAACCTTCTTCAAATGACTGAGAAATATAATTTAAAAACACTATTAAATTTGTTGATGTAGATCGTCCGCTAACAAAGCCGTGTTGAGCAGGACAAATGTATTCTAGAACATCAAAAATAATTTTATCTTTCACCAAACTTTTGAATAATTTGGGTATAACTGAAATTTTGGATATTCCTCTATAATTATTTACTAATTGCTTCCTTCCACACTTTTCCACACCATTTCCACATTTCAATAAAATCTCCTGTAGCCAACGATAAGTTAAATAAAATCGTTAGTGGTTTACAGAACTTTAAGACAATAGGGGGAATGCCGTCAGGACCAGAACTAGTGTCTGCCTTTAGTTTATTAAGGCCATTTTGGACATCAAGTTCAGAAAGCTGTAATAATCCAATGTTTATGGAGGCTTCACTTAAGGAATATTCAATGTATTTAGAACAATTATCAGGTCTTCTACAAACAGTCTGTAAAAATTCCGCAAACAGATTACATATTCCTTGTGACACAGCCGTAGTAGAAATAGAAAAACGAGAAAGATGAAGCCAATTGTACGATGGGATTACTCCTATATTGAATTGGTCAGCGGAGGTATTCGTGCCGATGACGCGTTTCTTCTGCGTTATTCTATTTCCGCCAATAGAGCTTTTGGTTTTTGATGTTGTCGATGCGGCTACATTACACGCTGGCGACGTCGATTTACCTGTTGCAGGAACAACATTAGTGGGATCGATTCGACGAGCTGTAGTTACTTTGGTGTTTGGTGGCTCAGAAGTACCTGTACTGACCAAGAGGCCCACCAAACTCCTGGCACTGATTGATGATGGTCCAGTGGTCCCGGCAACAGCAACGTTAGTTTCAAAGAGTGCATTATTAAAGAGCGCAGCACGAAAAACATTATTATCATCAGTGCATGCTGCCGCAGCATTAAAATTATAGCGGGAAAGATTTACTGAACTCTTAAACTTGCCCAACTTGCTCTTATTATCCGAATTTTTAGATTTTTTTACTTTTTCGAAAGAAATATTGTCTTTAATCAAAACCGAAACTTGTTCTTTTAATTCGCAAATTTCACAAGAGTGTGTTTTGATAGTTAGAATTAAAATGGTATTGGATTCACGAGACATAATACAAGAAGTGCATCTCCAGATCATGCTGGGTTCGGAGATTAAGATTTCAATATTAGTGTCCGAAATGTCAGAACATTTTTAATGAAACATTTGATTGCAAAACGATTCACATTTTATGAAGTTGCAGTCAGTGAATTAAAAGAAATATAAGAAAAACTTAGAGAGAGCAGGGAAAACACAACCGATCACGATCACGACAAGTCGATCACAATTGGGCCAAGACCAACAAAGAAAAGGCAGAACTTTTTGCTTGCACTTAGAAAAAACGTTTAAGCCATTCGACGGCCCTTTGATAACGCCCGACTCCCAAGCACCGGGTTACGACTTGATAACGGCGCAGGGGTCAAGGAATTACCGAATAAAGCTCTTATCAAACTGCTATATTTGATTAATGCTTCGTTCAGATTGCTCTACGTTCCCAGACAATGGAAAGTCGCAGAGATTTTAATGGTCCCGAACCCAGCAAACCTCTGAATGAGAAGAAATTATATCGGCCTATTTCCCTACCGCCGGTTATCCCTGAAATATTCGAAAAACTACTTTCTAAATGACTACAACCCGTAATCGAACGAAATACGTCTCATTCCTGACCATCAGTTTGGATCTAAAATCAAACATTCTACAATCGACCAAGTCCACAAAATAACTGGCGTGATTGAGAAAACTCTCGAAGAAAAAAAGATTTGTTGTGGTGTATTTCTTCACGTCTCACAAGCTTTCGATAAGGTTTGGCATGAAGGCTTGGAGTATAAATTGCAACGACTACTGCCACGGCAACTCTTTCTAATCTTACGATCGTACCTTACCGAAAGACTTTTTCGTGTTAAGCACGGAAATGATTACTCTGATTTCAAGGAGATTGCGGCCGGAGTCCCACAAGGAAGTGTCCTTCGCCCACTTCTATATGTACTCTACACGCGTGATATCCCACAGGAAAGACACTGAGTCGTTGCCACGTTTGCGGACGATAGGCGATATTGACAACGGGCGATACAATTTAAGCAGCAACTGAAAGCTGCAACATGCTATTAATAAAGTCCACGCTTGTACAAATTCTTGGCTGAATGAAAGCAAATCTACTCACGCCAACTTTACTTACAAAAAAGTGGATAGATTACCCATATATTTAACCTCAGCTCAAATACTGTAGGCGAACGAAGCAAAATATCTAGGAATGACTCTAGATGTTAAGCTTAAATGGAAATCTCACATAAAAAAGGAACGCGACGAGCTCGAAAACAAATACGGACAAATGTACTGGCTACTCGGAAAATGTTATCTATAAGCAAGTGCTAAAGTCAATGTGGACGCATGGTCTACAACTATTGGGTTGTACCAGGAAAAGCAATAGAAACATCCTACAAACTTTTGAAAGTTCTTAGAACGATCGTTAGCGCACCGTGGTACATACGTAACGAAGATATTCATCGGGTTCTGTGAATTCCCATCGTCGTTGAAGAGATAACAAAATTTGCTCGTAAACACGAAGATCGTGTTCACGGCCATTGTAACCGTACCGTCATTCAACTACTTGACGCGAACAATTCAATTCGTCATCTACAAAGGACAAAACCTTTTCACCTCGCGTCATAGTATATGCCGTTCGTGAAAACCGCAGGAACTTTCATTGGAATTTAACCTGCCTAAAGTGCTACATTCTTTTTAATTACATACGAACATCTTTTTCCTAAAATCACAAGTCTCGTAAGAGAGAATAAAACTGCTGGATAAGCGTCGGCTTAGTTGTAGTATTAATCTTGAAGAGGGGTGTTTTTTTTAGTGATTAAAAATCTCACACTATCATAAGCACGCGAGTTACGTTATCAATCAACTCCCACACTGTTCCACGGCTAAACGCTGATATACCAGTTTGCAACGGAAATGCTCCAGACGCTAACTCAGATATCAAACTGAAACTCAATCCCGACTTTGAGCGTGTAAAGCAAAAAACACCATCGGTGTGGATCCGACCGTTTCATCGTGGGAACACAGGTTGGAAATTTATTGATGACGAAACATTTTTCATGCTCGTCATGGGGTTCAGATAGAGAAATTGTAATTTGAGCTGTCATCACTATGCTGCGTAACAGTCATCGAATTTATTGCGCTATTTCTTGACAAAGTGTTTGCCACGACATTTGTTTTTCCGGGTTTGTAGATTATTTCATGCTCATATTCTTCACGAATGGCCTGCCATCTCTTCATTTTCACTTTATTATTTTTTTTACTCAACGCGTAGGTGAGTGACTGGTGATCAGTGAATATTTTCACCTTTCGAGATCCGTATAGGAAATTGCGAAGCGAGTTCAAAGCCCAGATGACTGCGAGCATTTCCTTCTCATTGACCGCTTAAGTCTCTTCTGTTTTTCTAAGTGTTCTAGATATATATATTACAAGTCTTTCATTCTGCTCCAAGGCTGCTCCAATAGCGTAATTTGAAGAGTCCGTCGTTAAGTGAAATTCTTTATTAAACTCGGGATAAGCTCAAAATCATTAGAAACTAGGGAATTCTTAATTTTTTTGAGAGCTTCCATCGCTTCAGCGTTAAGATGCACGGTTTTTTTTTTTTTGCTTGAAAGATTCTTCGAAATTCGTCCGTCATCCCCCCTTAAGAGGGCTGTAAGGGGCTTTGTCAAGCTGACGCATCCCTCAATAAATCGGCGGTAGTACGCTGAAAGCCCGAGAAAGGATCGAAGATCCTTCAACGTTTTGGGGCATGGAAATTCAATATCAAAAAATATAATTCGACTTTTGTTGGGTTTGTTTTAATAACTTCGGAAGAAATGACAAATCCTAGGAATTTTATTTCGTTTTTAAAGGAAATGCACCTATCTAACTGAACCTTTTCTAGGGTTTGAAATACCGTTTAAAGGTTTTCGAAGTGGGTACCCTCATCTCTGCAGAAGAACACTATATCATCTATATTTACGTAACATATTTTACCAATATGTTGTCGTAATATAATATTGTAATATGCGAGCTACGGCTCGAGTAGATAAAACAATATTCTGTGAAATTTATTTCTTTATTTTCTAGTCTATAGAACAATTCAGGTTCACACTATATTATTCTTCGCAATTCTTTTCTTACAATGGTCTCTGTCCTCTCAAATCACTTTATCTCCTTTCGATTACTTAATTCACAAATCCAAACTAATTACTTCTTCTTGTTAAATCTCAACTTTCAATTTATCACAAAATTACAACTTCGCCCATTATCACTTTTCTAATCTCTTCGCCACAGTTTAAAAACTACTTCTCCTTTCTCAATCGCCATCTGTCCTTATATAGCAGAAGTTTCTGATAGCCAGAAACTTCTAGCAAATTCTTCGACTACTGGAACAAGAGAAATAATTCTTGCAGTTATAATTCCCTTTTATCCCTGATATTATTTGTCTCTTTCGTTGACATGAGCTGTGGAGACTTCGTCCCAGACACGAACCTCGAATGAAAGAACAGTTCGAACCAAAATTCTGCCAGAATGAAAAGTCACTTCGGAATTTGCTGCATAGTCGTAGGAGCGTAGTTATTATTATGCTACACTGCCCCCCTCTTAGACGTGTTCGTCCCGAACAAGTGCATCCTCATTTCGGCCATTGTATCGACTCAGTCGGTCCACATGAACCACTTTCATTTTGGCCCTCGGTCCTCGCTGGATGCGGTAGACAACATCGTTGATGCGGGTTACTATTCTGTAGGGACCTTCCCAGTTCCGCTGTAATTTAGGTGATTTCCCCTTTTGGCGATGGGGATTATACAGCCACACCAGATCTCCTTCCTGGAATCCTGACGTTGTTGCCTTGGCATCATACCTGGTCTTCATGCGGTCGCTCGTCATCTTAATCTGGCTTCTGGTCCTTTGGTGTATGTCCCTAAGCCTTTCCCTAAGGTCCGCCACGTACTCTTCTTCATTTCTGGGCTCATTGGTAGGAGATCCAAATTTCACCTCACTGGGTAAACGAGCTATTCCACCAAATAAGATTTCGAACGGCGTATGTCGAGTAGGGCTATGCACGGCACTTCTATAGGCCATCAAAAACAAGGGAATCTGCCGGTCCCAATCCCGTTGGTAGTCACCTACGACCTTCGAGAGATGTTCGTCCAAAGTCCTATTGAAACGCTCCACCATACCGTCCGACTGTGGATGAAGCGGGGTTGTCCTTGTCTTTTTGATTCCGAGTAGTTGACACATCTCTTGGAAGATTCTTGACTCGAAGTTCCGCCCTTGGTCAGAATGCAATTCCAAGGGCACACCGAATCTGCTAACCCAATTGTAGACGATCTGCTCCGCCACGGTTCTGGCTTCCTGGTTAGGGATCGGAAACGCTTCCGGCCACTTACTGAAGTAGTCCATCACTACGAGTATATACCGATTACCATTGTCGGTTTCCGGAAAGGGCCCTGCGATGTCGATGGCGATTCGTTCGAAAGGTGCTCCCACGTTGTATTGGTGCATCTTACCTCGAGTTTTGATTTTCGGACCCTTGCTAGCTGCACACACGTCGCACTTTCTGCACCAGTCTTCGATATCTTCCTTCGCTTTTAACCAATAAAAACGTTCTCGTACCTTTTCTAGCGTCTTATTCACTCCCAAGTGGCCTCCGGTCGCCCCGCCATGCATTTCCTGTAACACCTCCTTGACCCTCGTCCGCGGTACGACAAGCTGCATTACAAACGACTTTCCGTCGGAGGATTCCTCCTTGGACATGGAGGGAGTCCCACTGCGCAAAATATGCCTTTAAGGTCGGGCTTCTGTGAGAGATGTCCTGATGATCCGGTTTCTCCATGTTCTCCTTCCAGGCCAGAATCGGCTCGATATCCGGGTCTTCCTTCTGAGCGTTCCGGATCTCATCTACGCTCCAGCCGGCGATAGGTTCGGCTCTCATTCTTTGGATGGAAACCAGCTTCCGTTCTTCCTGACGCGCACAATGTTTACAATCCGTTCTGCATGGTCTCCGGGACAGTGCATCCGCATTAGAGTGGAGCCTTCCTTTACGATGCTGTATTTCGTAGTCGTAGATTTGCAGCCTTTCGATCCATCTTGCGACCTGACCCTCAGGACTCTTGAACTGTAATAGCCATTTTAAGGCTGCATGGTCTGTGCGAAGAACGAACTTCCTCCCGTAGAGGTATTTATGAAAATGCTTCGTAGCCAAGATCAAAGCTAGAAGTTCTCTCCTTGTCACGCAGTAGTTCCTTTCTGGTTTAGAGAGCACCTTGCTAAAGTACGCAACCACCTTCTCTTGGCCGTCATGCACCTGGGAGAGTACGGCTCCTACCCCGACATTACTAGCATCTGCATCCACAATGAACGTTTCCCCGGGAGTGGGGTAAGCCAGTATCGGGGCATCGCATAGCCGTTGTTTAAGTGCCTTGAAGCTCTTCTCACACTCAATTGACCATTTGAATTGTTTTCCCTTTTCCGTCAACTGGTGCAGGCTCTTTGCGATCCCGGCAAAATCCTTCACGAACCGTCTGTAGTAGGTGGCTAGGCCCAGGAAGCTCCTTAGTTGGTGTTTATCCTTGGGGACTGGCCAGTTTTTCACCGCTTCGACCTTCTCTGGATCGGTTCTCACTCCTTTCGCTGAAATTATGTGCCCCAGGTACTTGACTTCCGCTCTAAACAGGGCGCACTTCTTGGGGTTGAGCTTCTGGTGGACACTTCGAAGCCTTTGAAACACATCCCTTAGATTGTCTCGGTGTTGCGCAAACGATTTTCCTACGACGATAACATCATCCAAGTATACCAAACAGGTTTTCCATGTTAACCCTTGCAGGACACATTCCATCAATCGCTCGAAAGTCGCCGGAGCATTGCACAGCCCGAATGGCATTACCGTGAATTGCCATAGCCCATTTCCTGCGGTGAAGGCGGTTTTCTCCTGGTCTTCTGGATGGATCTGAACCTGCCAGTAGCCACTCTTCAAGTCGAGAGTGGAAAACCATCGGGCTCCTGATAGTGTGTCTAGCGTGTCGTCAATCCGTGGCAGAGGATAGCTGTCTTTCTTGGTGACGTAATTGAGCTGCCGATAGTCCACGCAGAACCGCGTGCTGCCATCTTTCTTCTTAACCAGTACAACCGGTGATGCCCACGGACTTTTGGAACTTTCAATCAGACCTTCTTTCTCCATTGCCGACACCATCTCTGCAACTTCTGTCTGCTTTGCCTGTGGAAGGCGCCTAGCAGGCTGACGAATTGGTCTAGTATCACCAGTGTCTATTCGATGTTGTACCAGGTGTGTTCGGCCGTATTCTCCGTCCTGTGAAGCAAATACATCAGCGTACTCATTGATAAGATTCTCTGCCATAGTTCGCTGCTCCTGATTCAGGTCACTGGACTGGAGAATCGTCTCTCTCGTTTCCGCTGTCCAAGGTGATGGGAGAGGTTTTGGAGCATCATGTTCAGATATTGTTGCGACGGCGGTAATCGGCATGCATTTTCCAGTCACCTCCCCTCGCCTTAGTTTGACAGTGTGTGGTCTTGTGTTCAAAACTCTCACTGGAACCATGGTGTTCTTTGGTTCAACTAACGTCTTTCCCACGATGTAGTCTTGAGAATTCTTCTCTGGGTCTGGTTCTACTATGTAGAATCGGTGGCTCCCAAGATCACCTTCCAGCTTCGTCCAAATGATTGTCTCTGAAGAAGGCGGCAAAACTTCGTCTTTGCTGATGACTGTCCTGAGAGTTACGGCATTCTCGTTTCCGTACACCATCGGAATCTCCACATTTCGATACCTCAGTACTTGCATCCCGATGTCCAAGATTACTTCATTTGCTTCCATGAAGTCTATTCCGATGATGCACTCGCCGCATATATCTGCCACCAGAAACGCATGGGAGAACATCAGTCCTGCCAGAGTAATCGTAAGACGAACTTCTCCAAATACCTTCGCCATTTCCCCTGTTGCAGTCTTCAGGCAGTAGCTGTTGGTGTTGTGCAGCCAGGAGCTTTTGACGATATCTCTTCTTACAATGGAGGCGGTGGCACCTGTGTCGATGGTGGCTACGCACTTCTTCTTGTTAATTAGTGCCTCCACTGTCAGGCTCTTGTTACCCCGTTTGGTTTGCGAAACTTGAATGGTGGTCCTGGGGGCCTCGATTCCAGTAACCAACTTCTGCCCCGCGAAGTTGGTCCTTACGCATTTCCCGACTGCTGGTTTTGGGAAGTCTGACTGACAGCCAGATGCTTCCTCTCTGCTTCTCCTACTTCCGCAATGTGGACAATTTCCTCGTCTAGGTGCACTTCTGCACTGCCGTTGTAGGTGTCCGGTTTGGTTTCAATTCCAGCAACGGATTTGACTTCCGCGAGCTTTGTCTTCATCCATGACGGCTGTTCTCTGGCATGAGCATTCCACGACGGACATTTCCCTGACACGGTGTATTCCCTGGTATGCTTGGTCCGCAGCCTTCATTGACAAAGCGAATGCCAATGCCTCGGGGAGTGTTCGCTTTTCAGCCATCCTTACAGCCATTTGCAGTTGTCTGTCCTCTATGGCCTGAATAAAAGCTTCCACCGCCATTTCGTTGATAAGCTCCTCACCGGCTTTAGGGTATGAAAGATGGGCTAGTCGCTCTATATCCGCTTGCAACTGTTGGAGCGTTTCCCCCCTTTTCTGGACTCGACTACGCAGCTGAACCCTGTACACCTGCTGCATGTGTTCATCCCCAAACCGCATCTCGATAGCCTGAACCAGAGAGTCGTAGTTCTGCTGTTTATCTTCCGGGATGGTCTGCAAGAGCTCCGCAGCTGGACCCCTCAGTGCAAGTGTGAGTGCAATGGACTTCTCTTCATCGTCCCAGCTATTGGTCATTGCGGCCGCTTCGAATTGCCTTTTATAAATTGGCCATGATGTTTGACCATCGAAGATAGGAGGCTGCATCTCCTTTCTTCTCAGACCGTCAGTGGAATATTCCCGTGCTTTCTGTCTCTTCACGTTGCTGAGCTCCTTAGCAAGATTTTCGACTTGCTTTCCTACTATCTCGAATTGCGTATCCACTTTTTCAAACTGAGTCTCTATTTTCCCGAACTGAGTTTCATGTTTCTCAAAATTTTCATCGAATCTAGTTTCGACTTTTTCGAGTTGCGTCTCGACCTTCTCGATTTTCTCTTCGATCACTTCGAATTTGGATTCCAAGTTCTTGTTTTGCTCATCAAGTTTACTTTCCAGAGCATCTAGAGAATTCTTTTGTTCGTCCATTGCTTTCTTTTGTTCATCCAGCTTAAGTTCTAGAGAATTCTTTTGTTCGTCCATTGCTTTCTTTTGTTCGTCCAGCTTAAGTTCTAGAGAATTCCTTTGGTCGCCCATTGCTTTCTTTTGTTCGTCCATCGCTTTCTTTTGTTCGTCCAGCTTAAGTTCTAGAGAATTCCTTTGATCTTCTATTGCTTTCTTTTGTTCGTCCATGACTAACTTAAGTTGCAGGAGCAGACTTGTTATACCCGGGTCGGCTGCTGTACTTGCTGGTTCCTCTTCCACGTCAAACTCTACGTCCTGCGGATTTTCTCCTTCCTGCTTTATTGCTTCTTCCAGACGAATCAGTAGGGCATCTTTTCCCCCAGTTGTGTCGAGGTTCCGCTTACTGAGTTCTGCCTTTAGTTGAATTATAGTTAGTTTTCCCAATTTGCGACCCATTTTGCGCAACTAATGAACTCAACACGGAAATCGTTTTTTTTTTTTTTTTTTTTTTTTTTTTTTTTCAATTTCACACCACGGAAATAGTTATTCACAGAATAAGTTTTATCCCGCTTCTGACACCAATGTAATATGCGAGCTACGGCTCGAGTAGATAAAACAATATTCTGTGAAATTTATTTCTTTATTTTCTAGTCTATAGAACAATTCAGGTTCACACTATATTATTCTTCGCAATTCTTTTCTTACAATGGTCTCTGTCCTCTCAAATCACTTTATCTCCTTTCGATTACTTAATTCACAAATTCAAACTAATTACTTCTTCTTGTTAAATCTCAACTTTCAATTTATCACAAAATTACAACTTCGCCCATTATCACTTTTCTAATCTCTTCGCCACAGTTTAAAAACTACTTCTCCTTTCTCAATCGCCATCTGTCCTTATATAGCAGAAGTTTCTGATAGCCAGAAACTTCTAGCAAATTCTTCGACCACTGGAACAAGAGAAATAATTCTTGCAGTTATAATTCCCTTTTATCCCTGATATTATTCGTCTCTTTCGTTGACATGAGCTGTGGAGACTTCGTCCCAGACACGAACCTCGAATGAAAGAACAGTTCGAACCAAAATTCTGCCAGAATGAAAAGTCACTTCGGAATTTGCTGCATAGTCGTAGGAGCGTAGTTATTATTATGCTACAATATAATACACATTATTTAGACCAAAGGGCAGCCTCGTGAATTCATATTTTCCGTTATTCACGAAAAAAGCTGTCTTTTCGATGTCTGATTCTTTAAGCGGAATTTGGTGAAAACTGCGAACCATTTGCTTTGGCCCAATTGAGCTAAAGCTTCGCTGATCAACGACCATTCTGTACTTCTTTTCGCCGGATGAATCAGATTTCTTTGGCACGATCCATATAGGAGAATTGTATTGCGACCTAGATGGTCTTTTAATGCAATTACAATTAGGATAGCTTGAAAGGATTTGATTTGAAGGTAGTAGGAAAAATTTAATATTTGAATCCCTAAGCCCAAATAAATTAACTATTGTATGGTGAGTGACTTTGATGTTTCCATCTATAGAATTTTGCGAAGAAAGGTTGAGTATTTGGTATGGACTTCGGGGCAAGGTTTGCCTGCATATAGTTCTTGTTAGAACCAGTATGAATTTATATTTTTAAAATTTGTCCGCTCTTCGTTCTGCATTCGAAGTACGGCAGTGAAGAGCAATCTAATCTAAAAAATCGATGTCTGTGAAATCGACAATTTCTTTTTCTTCACCCTCGTGCTGTTTTTGTTGCTCTTCGTATTCCGCTAAGGATTGCTCATATTCATTATTTCCGAAATCCCGGATCTGTTCTGTTGTTAGCTAGATTTTCCACTTTCTTGAGGCTCTATAAGAAAGTTCGTCTGGTACTTCTGCGGCCTGGGTGGTCCTTCTACTTTCGCCGGAGGTCCATTTCCAAGCATCCTATTTTGCTTCTGTCTGCTCATGTAGTTGATTGCTCTCGATAGGGTGGTCTGGTTAACATCCATAGGTATAGGCCTTGGTTGAGGTTTAGGTCCGGTTGGTCGAGGCGGAATGGGTACGATGTGTTGGCCATAATTTCGTTGATAATTTGGATTGAATGGTGGTTGCTTGTAAGCATACTGGTTAGTGTGGTAATTTAAATTTGGTGTTTGGGGTACGTGTGCTAGCTGAGAGTAAAATGGAGGTTTGCTTCCCTGAGGGCTATTGTTATTCTGACTTGTTATATTTTTTCGAGAAGAAACTAGGGTGCGACCTGATTATGGCATATTGCGTTCGATAATTCTGATTTTCAAATTTAAGGCAAAGATGCAATGCCTGTGGTAAATCGGTTGGTTCTTTTATACCAATAAGTCTTGGCAAATTGCCTCTCGAGCCCCTAACAAATGTGTCGACGGCCTTGTCCCTATACATTTGAGATAATATGGTTAAGGATTCATTACTGACAACCATAGACCCTATTTTGTTTAATATCAGAGACAAATGTGAATAGACTTAATGATAGAATTCCTGAACTGTGAGGTTCCCTTGAACAAGAGACGCCATCTGGTACTCAGACGTTGGTATATTACGCTTGTCTGCGTAGTGCATCGTTAAACATCGAGAGATGCATTTCCAATTCAATGAGGTATTGTTAGATTCCAATACCACATCGGCTTCGCCTACAATTTTATTGCATATGACGCTCAGAATACCGAAGTATTTATGAGTTCCCTTTATCCCATCGTAGACTTGTAGTACTCTGTCTACACTTTTCTTCCAGGAGCTAAACTCTCCTGGTTGGCCGGTAAAGTCCTTTAGACATCGTACGACGTAAGGTATCTTGTCTAATTCGCTTAAATTTTTCCGAAATTCTGGGCGAATGAGTTAATCAGTTCCATTGAAACAGTCGGTATTGGGGTTAATTATAGATTGAACACATTTGCCGCCATTCGTTTAGAAGGACACGATTAACAATACCCATTATGAGGGCATCTAATGCTTCATTTGTAATAACTATATATAATGATTATTTAAGTGTATTCAAAGTAAATGCTAGCTCTTGGCTCTTTATTATTTCTTAATTAATATATTTATTCAATTAAAATGTATTTAGGTTTGCTTTAATTTATTTATTTAACTTTTATTTGTCGTTATATTTTTGTTGTTTCTTATTTCTTTCAATTAATTTTCTTTCTTATTCTTCACTTTTCTTGCTTTTTCTCAAAAACTTTTATTATTTTCAATTTAAATTTTTTATTTATTTTTTTTGTTTTTCAATCACAAATTTGATTATAATTATTTCTTAGTTTAATTATCTTACTTAATTTAAATACTAGTTTCATACGCTAGTATGTTTACCTGCATTCCTATGCTGGTGTGCTGGGTTACTAGGTGGCCTCTTTTCCTAACAATGGTACGGTAGATATATTTTTTTTCCAAAAACTTTTTTTTTCCAAACCCCGGAGTACTCAGACTCACACGAAGTCCATTGTACTACCAAGCAGAAACTCCTTTTTGGTGTTTTGGTTGCAGAAACTTGGATTTTATTCGTTTCTCTTTTATGTCCGGGTGACTGTGGTTGCAGTTCCCCGTCCGGGCTTGAACATGCACTGTTCGGGTCACAAGCGAACACACTACCCACTACACCATGGCTACCCGTAATGTGGTAGATGTAGTTGTTTCACTTTTATTTTCAATGGTTTATTTTCATTATTAATTTTTTCTTTTATTACTTAACCAGCACTCATCTCAAATATCTGCTTGACCTTGAGGACTTTCACTTCTGTTGTGCCATTTCTTCCTGAAAGTAACTTCACTGTCCTGTCTTGGATGCTTTGTAGTTTCTCGATATGTGTTGGCGCCGCACCTCCCCACGCTAGTACGCCATACCTCAACCTCGACTCCATGAGAGCGTGGTACACTTGTTTTTGTACACTAGTCGTTGCCTTCTACTGTAGACAGGCCAGCGCCAACAGAGATCCTCTCAGCTTGTTCCGTAGGTCATTGACATGCGGCTCCCACAGAAAATGCAGCCATTTTCTGCTATACAAACCGTTTATTTTAACGTGATATGTTCTGTTTTTAAGGTATTTGAAAAGCCAGTCCGATAACTTTCCTCTAATACCTATTCTGCCTAGAGCATCAATAAGTTTTTCGTGGTTGATGGTATCAAAAGCTTTGCTGAAGTCCAGAAATAGGACTAATACGTGATGACGCTTGATCAGGTTAGTGTTGATCAAATTGGCAAAATTGCCGAGGAGTTGGTTGGTGCTTTTTCCTTTTTAAAACCCATATTGATGTTTGCTTATCAAATTATGCTTTTCAATGAATTCCTTTATTCGATCTGATATGATCTGCTCCATAATCTTTTCTGTAGTCGGTAGAATTGCTATCGGACGATAGTTCTGTACACGCTTGTTAATACCGCCTTTATAAGTTGGCCTAACAACTGCCTCTTTGAGCTTCTTTGGTACCACTGACGTGTAGAAACTGAGGTCAATTAATTTTGTTAGAATAGGAACGAATATTTGCAAGTTTGATTTTAAGTCTATTCTCCTAATACCATCTGCACCGGATGCCTTTTGGACAGTTGATCGACTTAATACGTTTGCAATCTCAGTGCAATCAGATCTCTCAGAAATATTGAGTCTTGTAGGAACGTGTCGTGATGTTCGGATGTTGAGGTGAAAAAAGATCTCCAAATTCGTTTGCAAGTGCATTCATGTTCGTATTCCATGAAAAATCCTTGCTTATAGCTTTATCCAAGGAGGGTTTTCTTCATCCTAAAACCTCATTGATTAATTCCAACGTCTTCTTTGTATCGCATCTTGCAAATTCAAACTTCATTTTGTAATACTGATCCCTCGTTCTGGATACTTGTTTATTCACTTGGTTTCGTAACTTTTTGTAAGAGATTTCGTACGCTAAGTTGCTTCTATTATTTTTCCATCTTCGATATAGTATATCCCTTTCTTTGCAGCTTTCAATCACTTCCCTTGTTGTCCATGCAGTCCCTTTTCTTTTCTCTCTTTCCTTACATGCGGTTTTCGAATTAAAGTACATTTCAGTTCAGTTATGCACTAAGTAGTTCATTTCAGGGTGGGTTTCTTCTAAAAGTTGAGTCCAATCTGCAGCTCTAATTAGGTGATTTACATGCCTCGTCCGTACTATTTCGTGGAAGGGGGTGTTCTCTCCTATTGCACTCTCCTCGTATACTCCATATAGAGTAGAGTAGTGATCCGAAATATCATTTGCAACTATAGCCGAAAACGTTTTGATGTCTGGCAAGCTCACTAAAATATGGTCAATAAGTGTACCTATGTATATTTAGGTCGACTCTAGTAGCCCCTTTAATTATGTTATATAATCCCTTTGACGCCAACATATCATGGTAGTAACGTACTTGATAGTTTGAACTATCGTTGATATTTAAATTCATATCTTCCATAATAACCAAGTCATTATGAAATTCGTTTGTGCTTGTAACCTTACTAAATTCTTCGATAAATTCATTCTTATTATGCTTCGGAGGCCTATAAATAGCACTAATCACTCTTTCCTTTATATTAGATTGCACCTTCAAGGTCAGATTTTCATACGATGCTGTTTCGATATTCAGTCGTTCATAATTTATGTGTTTTTTGATAAACATCGCTATCCCACCACCCTTTTTATGCATCCTATTTGCGAACTCAGAAAAGAAGCCATCCAAATAGTATAAACTATTTTCTTCTATTCTAATGTTACTTTCAACTAACACAACAACATCAATATACTTTAAAATCGGACAGGCACATGCGCAAAAAGTATTCCAATTTTTTCTTAACGATCTAATGTTAAGACACAAACAGCGAAAATTCAATTTTTTAAGTTCATTTATTGTTTGACTAAAATCTTCATTCTCCATAAAATTCAAGTCAAACATATCTTCTACATTGTCATCACTATCCATTTTGACGTGAAAAAGTTATTCTACATTTAGACATATGTACATACATTGATATTAAATTAATTTGTTTTTATTTTATTTAAATCGCTTAAAGATTGAATTAACAATGCCTCTGTTCGCTCTTCTCTTCTCGCGAAAATTCTTCCGATGTTTTCCCACACGCATTTCCAGTCTTCCTTTTTAACTTTATTCTTGGCTTGCCACAGCACTGTTTATTTACTATGGTTAGCAAATTGTTTACGTATAGATTGTTGTTGTTGTAAGCCTCGTTAATTTTCGAACTGCTGTCCATATTGTAGCATAATAATAACTACGCCCCCTAAAAATATGACGCAACAAATTCCGAAGTGACTTCATTCTGGCAGAATTTTGGTTCGTACTGTCCTTTCATTCGAGGTTCGTGTCTGGGACGAAGTCTCCACAGCTCATGTCAACGAAAGAGACGAATAATATCAGGGATAAAAGGGAATTATAACTGCAAGAATTATTTCTCTTATTCCAGTGGTCGAAGAATTTGCTAGAAGTTTCTGGCTATCAGAAACTTCTGCTATATAAGGACAGATGGCGGTCAAAAAAAAGACACAGTTGGTTTAGAACCGTGGCGAAGAGATTGGAAAAGTGATAATGGGCGAAGTTGTAATTTGGTGATAAATTGAAAGTTGAGAGTGAACAAGAAAAAGTAATTAGTTTGGATTTGTGAATTAAGTAATAGAAAGGAGATAAAGTGATATGAGAGGAAAGAGACCTTGTAAGAAAAGAATTTGCGAAGAATAGTATAGTGTGAACTTGAATTGTTCTATAGACTAGAAAATAAAGAAATAAATTTCACAGAATAATTGTTTTATCTACTCGAGCCGTAGCTCGCATGTTACAATATGTTGATTTATTTTAGCGATTGTCAACGGACGGGTTGTACGAGCATTCTGCATAAAGTTTGCTTTGGTTAAATAATTGTGGAAGATAGCGATTATTAAAGATTTTTCTGAGTTCTTCGATTTAGAACGATGTTATGTCTTGCTTAATATGATAGTTTTTCCAAACGTTTTCATTATTTCTATTAAGTTCTTATTGTGTTTTGGTGGAACGTTTTTAATTTCTACGCTGTGTTCTATTTGTTGTTGATCCAGTTTTATTATATTGTTGTGCAGCCAGGAGCTTTTGACGATATCTCTTCTTACAATGGAGGCAGTGGCACCTGTGTCGATGGTGGCTACGCACTTCTTCTCGTTGATTAGTGCCTCCACTGTCAGGCTCTTGTTACCCCGTTTGGTTTGCGAAACTTGAATGGTGGTCCTGGGGGCCTCGATTCCAGTAACCAACTTCTGCCCCGCGAAGTTGGTCCTTACGCATTTCCCGACTGCTGGTTTTGGGAAGTCTGACCGACAGGATGCTTCCTCTCTGCTTCTCCTACTTCCGCAATGTGAACAATTTCCTCGTCTAGGTGCACTCCTGCACTGCCGTTGTAGGTGTCCGGTTTGGTTGCAATTCCAGCAACGGATTTGACTTCCGCGAGCTCTGTCTTCATCCATGACGGCTGTTCTCTGGCATGAGCATTCCACGACGGACATTTCCCTGACACGGTGTATTCCCTGGTATGCTTGGTCCGCAGCCTTCATTGACAAAGCGAATGCCAATGCCTCGGGGAGTGTTCGCTTTTCAGCCATCCTTACAGCCATTTGCAGTTGTCTGTCCTCTATGGCCTGAATAAAAGCTTCCACCGCCATTTCGTTGATAAGCTCCTCACCGGCTTTAGGGTATGAAAGATGGGCTAGTCGCTCTATATCCGCTTGCAACTGTTGGAGCGTTTCCCCCCTTTTCTGGACTCGACTACGCAGCTGAACCCTGTACACCTGCTGCATGTGTTCATCCCCAAACCGCATCTCGATAGCCTGAACCAGAGAGTCGTAGTTCTGCTGTTTATCTTCCGGGATGGTCTGCAAGAGCTCCGCAGCTGGACCCCTCAGTGCAAGCGTGAGTGCAATAGACTTCTTTTCATCGTCCCAGCTATTGGTCATTGCGGCCGCTTCGAATTGCCTCTTATAAATTGGCCATGATGTTTGACCATCGAAGATAGGAGGCTGCACCTCCTTTCTTCTCAGACCGTCAGTGGAATATTCCCGTGCTTTCTGTCTCTTCACGTTGCTGAGCTCCTTAGCAAGATTTTCGACTTGCTTTCCTACTATCTCGAATTGCGTATCCACTTTTTCAAACTGAATCTCTATCTTCCCGAACTGAGTTTCCTGTTTCTCAAAATTTTCATCGAATCTAGTTTCGACTTTTTCGAGTTGCGTCTCTACCTTCTCGATTTTCTCTTCGATCACTTCGAATTTGGATTCCAAGTTCTTGTTTTGCTCATCAAGTTTACTTTCCAGAGCATCTAGAGAATTCTTTTGTTCGTCCATTGCTTTCTTTTGTTCATCCATTGCCTTCTTTTGTTCATCCAACTTAAGTTCTAGAGAATTCTTTTGTTCGTCCAGCTTAAGTTCTAGAGAATTCCTTTGGTCGCCCATTGCTTTCTTTTGTTCGTCCATCGCTTTCTTTTGTTCGTCCATCGCTTTCTTTTGTTCGTCCAGCTTAAGTTCTAGAGAATTCCTTTGATCTTCTATTGCTTTCTTTTGTTCGTCCATGACTAACTTAAGTTGCAGAAGCAGACTTGTTATACCCGGGTCGGCTGCTGTACTTACTGCTTCCTCTTCCACGTCAAACTCTACGTCGTGCGGATTTTCACCTTCCTGCGTTACTGCTTCTTCCAGACGAATCAGTAGGGCATCTTTTCCCCCAGTTGTGTCGAGGTTCCGCTTACTGAGTTCTGCCTTTAGTTGAGTTATAGTTAGTTTTCCCAATTTGCGACCCATTTTGCGCAACTAATTAACTCAACACAGAAATCGTTTTTTTTTTTTTTTTTTGTGCAATTTCACACCACGGAAATAGTTATTCACAGAATAAGTTTTATCCCGCTTCTGACACCAATGTAATATGCAGGCTACGGCTCGAGTAGATAAAACGATATTCTGTGAAATTTATTTCTTTATTTTCTAGTCTATAGAACAATTCAAGTTCACACTATACTATTCTTTGCAAATTCTTTTCTTACAAGGTCTCTTTCCTCTCAAATCACTTTATCTCCTTTCAATTACTTAATTCACAAATCCAAACTAATTACTTTTTCTTGTTCACTCTCAACTTTCAATTTATCACCAAATTACAACTTCGCCCATTATCACTTTTCCAATCTCTTCGCCACGGTTCTAAACCAACTGTGTCTTTTTTTGATCGCCATCTGTCCTTATATAGCAGAAGTTTCTGATAGCCAGAAACTTCTAGCAAATTCTTCGACCACTGGAACAAGAGAAATAATTCTTGCAGTTATAATTCCCTTTTATCCCTGATATTATTCGTCTCTTTCGTTGACATGAGCTGTGGAGACTTCGTCCCAGACACGAACCTCGAATGAAAGGACAGTTCGAACCAAAATTCTGCCAGAATGAAGTCACTTCGGAATTTGTTGCGTCATATTTTTAGGGGGCGTAGTTATTATTATGCTACAATATGATTGTAAGTTAGAGATTTGCTAATTTTTTTTCTTGTTGGATTCTTTTAGTTTTTGTATCTCATTCATCATTGTGTCCATAAAATTATTGTTTTTCTCAATCTTTTTGTTTATTTCATCGAACTTTTGTGACATAAAGTTGAAGAAGTCGGCTATGCTTTTCATTTCTGTTTTCATATTTTTCAATTCGGTTAGTATGGTGTTATTGTGCATTTCTGAGGCGTTTTCTATGGCTGTATTTACATGTTCATTACATTGTGGACTATTCATATCAGACCGATTTCTTTTGTTTGTTTGAATTTCAGGTGTTAAAGGGCGCGTCGAAGGTGTTAATGTGCGTGTGGAAGAGTCGTAAGGAACGGCGCTGGAATATTTGTTGGCGTTTCTCCATATTTCTCTTTTGGAACCCATAGACCTCCAAGACCTTACTGTTACCGTAGTACATTGCCAGAGTAGGGGAGCACAATGGGCAGGTAACGTAGTCACCCACAGGAGGTAACTCGGCTTTGTAATTGTCGCACATAGGTATTGTATGAGTACTTACTGTGTGAGAGAGAGAATCGGTGAAAAATAACAGCAATGTACACAACACACTGAACGCAATCGTCGCATATATACAGCTGCGGTCAAAAAAATAGTAGTGCAGCTTATGTAATAATAAAAAAGAAAAAAGAAACAAATCCATTCACTTTTTTAATCAGATAGTATTTTTTTTTAATTCATATTTTTTAAACTATAATTTTGGAAACAAATTTGATTTTAAAATTTAACATTGAATAAAAGAATTTAAAATTTGTCGAAATGTAGTTTAAAATGGACGGGCAAAAAAATAGTAGTGCTTTTAATATCTATATTCAAATATAACAAAAAGGCAAATTTAGTCTAAAATTTTAGTCAAAAATAAAAATTTGTGTTTTTTTCCTGAAATTAATACTTAGTTGCATGTACTTTATTAGAGATAACTGCAGCACAACGCCGTTGCATGGAGTTAACCAGGTTTTCACACCTTTCTATTCGTATCAACATCCATGATTGTTGCACAGCAGCGCAAAGGTCATTGTTGTTCGTTGGTTTACAACGAGCAACAGCCTTCTTCACGTCGCACCAAAGATTCTTAATCGGGCGGGGGTCTGGGGACTGTGCGGGACATTCCATTATATTGACGTTGTTAGCTTGAAACCACTGCATAGCAAGTTTGCTTGTATGCTTCGGGTCGTTGTCTTGTTGGAAGACCCATAACAGTGGCATTTCCTCCTCAGCATACGGCAGCATGATTTCCTCTAAAATTTTGACTTTTAATTTAAAATTAAATTAAAATTTTAAATTTTGTTTAATTACAAAATAGTAATTGCAAAGCACTTTTTTGTTTTTATTCTACAATAAAGTTAAAAGTCACTGTCTTCTTATGTTTTTGTATATTTTCGCTTCGAAACTATTTGTTTCACAGGGGAATTAAATAAAATTTTAGAGCACTTGTGTAACACAACCATTCACTTGGATGATACTAACTGAAAGATTAATTGCGCCGATTAATTACATGGAAAGTTTAATTACGCCGATCAAGCGAGTTTCATTCGACATTTTGCCTAAGGACACTCCCCCAGTCAACTACCTCAATTTCATTCATTCTCATCATCCGCCCCACCTAGATCTTCTAAACTACCATCTGCAAATGCCGTCGCTACTAACTCCACCATCACCTCACCTCCGTTTTTAGACCCGCTGCTTCCACCCACTGCTAAACTTACGAAACAATTTGCAGACTCCGGTGATGATAGCCGCTACGTAATCTCACGTTAGAAAGATCGAACAATTTACGAAAACGCCAGTTTACCTTCACGATAAAGATGACTCCATCTGTATTGATGGAAAAACTAATACCAACATTAAGGTGTCCTCTCTCTCAAGAGGGTCTCCCTACTGACAAGAATGCTTTGATGAATATACATATTTGTTCAGTTCCATGAGAGTCTCAATATACCACCCCTCAATGTAACAAACGATCTCTCGTCGTTCGCATCATTAGCTCCAAACCTACATAGGTCCCACCTCCAAAGAACTCGCGCCGACCATAATAATTACTTCACCCCTAATCAGTTACCATCTCACTCTCCTCTTTCAGATAAAGTTTCAACCCCAAACCCCCCTAACGTTACTGTTACCTCCCCTGAATGCTTGTCTATTTATTACCAGAACGTGAGAGGTCTGCGAACTAAAATCTCCAGATGCGACCGATTCCCTATGTGACATTGTAGACGCCTGCGACGACGTCATGTTTCTGGGAGGCTTTAATCTTCCCCATCTACAATGGGCCCAGTCTGAAGATGAGCCCCATTTTGTTGCTGCAAATCCTACCTCTGAAAAGGTCCTTTTCCCTGAGTATCTCTCTGATTCTGGTCTTTTCCAAATTAGTGGCGTCACGAACAACTTAGATAGACAACTAGACCTAATCTTCTCAATCGATGCCGCCAATTACATAGTAACTTCCATCCATCTTCTCTCCACATTAGATCGCTTCCAGCTACCTATATTCCTAACGTTTTCGTACGACAACTTAAGTACAATTCTTCACTGTGAGAAATCATACAGCTTTAATTTTCGTAAGGCAGATTTCGGTAAATTTAATAATCTTCTCAGTAAAATTAACTTTAGTCCTATCCAAGTTGACAGCATCGACAATGCTCTAGCGTATTTTTACGACCAAATTTTCACCTGCCTCAATGAGTCCCTTTTGTGCCTCAGAAGAACTTTACGTCAGCCCCACCATGGTATAATAAAGTGCTACGCTCACTTCGTAACAAAAGAAACAAAATATGGCAAGCATTCCTCAAATCCCGATCTGGCTCTAATTTTTCCCATTAACAATACGTCCACTCCCAATTCTCTGAACTCTGTGAATATCTTTACATCGAATATCTTGACAGAATGCTATCCACGCTAATGAATCACCCCAAACTTTTCTACCACTTCATTAATGCCAAAAGAAAATCGGATAACTATCCATCCACTTTGAAATTTGCTAATAAATCCTGGGCAGACTCTAAAATAATCGCAAACCTGTTCGCTAATTTTTTCAGCCAATCGTTTACGGATCACGTCATTCAACCCGATCGAAACTACTTCCGCTACTTAGACAACTGCCCCCAACCCTTCTTAGTCACAATTGATATACGAGTAACTTCGGCGTCGTTAGTAGATAAGATCAATAAACTAAAGGGCAAATACTCCCCCGGTGCTGATGGCCTGCCCCGTATAGTTCTAAAAAAATGCATGAAGTACTTAGTTCAACCCCTTACTACTCTATTCCAACTATCAACTTCGCAGGGAGCTTCCCCAAAATTTGGAAAAACATATACATAATCCCCACTCTTAAAAAAGGTTGTAAAAGTGAAATATCCAGCTACCAGCAAATGGCTAAACTGACCTGCATACCTAAGCTCTTTGAAACCATTGTTTATGACACAATGTTTTTCACTGCAAGACTATCCTTTCACCGAACCAGCATGGATTCCTTAAGGGCAGATCAACAACCACCAACCTTAAAGAATTTTTATCTAGCACTCTGTGCATTTGGGAAGATGGTAATGATGTCGATGTAGTTGCCACCGACTTCAGCAAAGCCTTCGGCAAAATTTCGCATGCAATTAATCTTCTCAAACTTAAAGCTCTTGGATCGGGGTTTATCTCATGGATCAAATCTTACTTGGAAAACAAACGCCAATATAAAGTCCTCTTCAGATCCTCAATTTCTGATTAAAGCCACATCGGGAGTCCCTCAAGGTAGCCATCTTGGTCCAATGATCTTCATTTTGATAATTAACGATGTCGATTGTATCATCAATGACTCCCACCTTTCTATATATGCGGATAAAATGAAAATTTTCAGAACCATATCATCTCGTGCAGACTCTCTTTCACTGCAAGATGATTTGAATCGATTCTCAGTATGGTGCCATAGAAATTTGTTAGAGCTTAACGTCAGCAAGTTGCAAGCTATTACATATTCTCGTAAGCGTATCCGACCATCCCCCAGGGTCCATTCTATTAGTGGTGAGCCTAAACCCTCTGTCTCTTCACTACGAGATTTTGGTGTTATCTGTGATAGGGAACTCAACTTCCGTTCTCATATTGATAACATTATCAATAGAGATAACTCTGTGCTCGGTTTCATTAAACGATCGTCTAAGGAATTCTCAAACCCTTACGTTACAAAATCCTTATACATCACTGTTTTATAATGTGAGGTGTAATTATTTTCAAAATCATTAGTTTCAAAATCACACTAAATTCATAATGTTCAATTCAGTAACCCAATTTATTATCAATCTACTACAAATATCTCATCACATGTAACGTTCTCCTTAAATTGTTATAATATCTAATTCGCTCAAATTTTCTATTATTGTTCTAATTCCAATTGTACTTCATTGTCTAAAGTCACTATTCTTAGTAATGTAAAAGCATAATTCTTTTTACTCCCTCTTTTCGTTGTCAACCATCAAGCTGTAAGGATCGTTCTAGGTTTGTAATACCTACATAAGTGTATTTGGTAATAAAATTTATATTTGATTGGTTAATTAAATTTTGGATTTGGTTTTCATTAACTCTCGTCTATTTCATCGTCGTTACCCATCATCTTCATTCATAACTTAAATACATTTGTGGTCCTTCTTGAACCGAATAAATTCCCAAAATCGAACATTTTTGTCATTTTTGTAATAAAAAAAAAAACAAACTGCTTACACATCACAATACTTAATGATAATCATCATTACATCATTAAAGCCCATACATACACAGAACAATTCGAGACATATTTTTTTGTAAATTGTGTGTACATTTGTTTGCTGATAAGATAAAAATATATAAAAAATAAAGAATTAATAATTAATAAAAATGCAAAAAAAAAAAAAAAAAGATAAAAAATAAGTGGTGAAAAACAAGTGCACGCTAAGGCAGTACATTGGAACACGTGGATTGTAATGAATACAGTCAAAGCCAAACGGGGTCGCGCGAAGGACATTTTGACTCGTGCTGCAGCGTTCGCAGAGATGGTAAATATCAACCACTCTCTCGATGTTGGAAATTCGTTTGCTAAAATTAGAAGAAACGTGGTCAGAGTTTATCGGGTTACATGAAGAAATATATAAATTCTTAGATGACTCTGAGTTTGTTGATCCAGAGCCAGAATTCGAGGAGTATAAAACAAAGTATTTCGTAGCTCATTCTGTATACAAGAACTTTATTTAAATAAAAAAATCATCTGAACCTTGCACAGTATCGGTTGTCGATAAATTAGCGACTCGACAAGCTTCGTTTCTTCAGCGGCTAAATCAATCAAAAGCGTCATTTTCAGTGAATTTACCGAAAATCTCTATTCCAATCTTTTCGGGTGATTATAAGGGTTGGCCGTCTTTTAGAGATTTTACGACTTCAGTTGATTGCAATGCGGTTTTAACATCTACACAAAAGTTCTATTTTCTGAAGTCTTTTGTCAGTGGAGACGCCGCGAATCTATTAAAACACATAACGATCTCTGGTGCCAATTATTTAGAAGCCTGGGACATATTGCAAAAACGTTATGATAGGACCCACCTAATCGTGCAATCGTTTGTCCAAACATTTCTGTCTTTGCCATCAACTAATTCGTTAAATGATGTTCTGCTCCGAAAGATTACTGACGGTGTCGATGAGGTCATTAGGGGTTTGAATGCACTGGGGTCGAACGACCCATATATTTGTTGTTGGCTCATATATTTGTTGTTGCAGAAACTCGATCCAGATACGAAGCAGGCTTGGGCAGAGGAGATTGGTTCGAGGGATGATTCCACTATTGATAATCTGCTGGACTTTTTACAGAATCTTGCCACACACTTTCTCGTTCTTCTCAATCTCGAAGCAAGCTTCAAAATATCATTCGGTCTCATCAAGTGGAGTCAAAATCGTGTTGTCCTATATGCAAAGGTGACCATAATTTCTTTAGCTGCAAAACCTTTCTCTCTCTCGCTGTTGATGCTCGTCGAAGTTTTGTCAAAAAACACTCTTTATGTTTCAACTGCCTTCGGCAAGGACATACCTTCAATAGATGTCAATCTAGTTTTCGTTGCCTTTGCAATTTCAAACGCGTCGTCGTCACCTTCACAAAGACCAGTTAATCCTCCTGTTATCAACAATCATTCGTATGAACCCACTCGTCGATTTCTGACCATACACCCCACTATTATCGCACAAATACAAGAGAAAGAACGATATTTCCAAAACGTTCGACTACTCCTTGATAATGGATCCCAAGTTTCATTTATAACTTAACAGGCTGTTCAACGCTTGGGTTTAACTCGGAAGTACTCTCGGATTCCAGTTTTAGGAGTAGCCTCTACTTCAGCCGGAGTTACTAATGGAGTAGTGGCTCTTCGGCTAACCTCTCGCTACAACAGTAATTTTGTCGACGTCAATTGCTACATTATGTCAAAGTTAACTTCTTCCACGCCACCAACATTAATAGACAGTATCAACACCAGTAATCTCGTTTCTTTTGAAGCCGGGGCCTATATACATTTTGATCGGTGCTGACATGGTTTTCAGCATAGTCACAGGACCTTCCAACACACAAATTAATGGTGTTCCCAAATTACTCCCTATTACTTTTGGATCGGTGATAGTTGGAGGTTCAACTCAACAACATGAGAAAGGAATTGGAACATTTTGCACACAATTGGATTATTCTCAGGAGTTTGATCTTGAGAAATTTTTGGCGTTTGAAGGAAGTTTTTAATGAACCCACTCTTTCAATCGATGAGCAGCGAGCTGAAGAACTCTTTGCTGCAACGCTTACGGATGGTCGCTACATGGTAGAATTGCCATTCAAGAGTGACAGGGAAATTGACTTCGGGGATTCGTTGAGTATTTCGCTAAGCCGTCTCCACTCTATTGAAAGAAGACTTCTATCGAATTCCTCTTTACAAAATCAATATCGTCAATTTATGATAGAGGACTTGTCCTTAGGTCATATGGAATGAGTTCCTCCTAATGATATAGCAAAGCCTTCCTACAAATGCTACTATCTTCCTCACCATGCCGTTTTGAAAACCGATAGTAGCACATCAAAGATAAGGGTAGTTTTCGACGGTTTTGCCAAAACAAACAATTCTGTATCTTTGAACGAAACCCTTCTTGTTGAGCCTACAATACAACGTGACATATTTTCGATTTGCGTACGATTCCGACGTCATCTATACAAGTTAACGACAACTTTGTTCAACAGAAAAATATGCCACACGTTTCCGCTGCATGAAGCGTAATGATACCGTACGTGATGGAATGCAGGTGGTGTCAAATGGTCCAGACGAAAAGTCAACATTTGGTAGCCGTTGCATCGTGGGAATTAGAATCAGCCGACGATGAGTAGTTTAAGTTAATTTAAGAAAATCATTTTGTAATTTTGTTCTTAAGTAGCCGTGAAGGCGATCGGTTCGTTTTAATAAAGATTTTTTTTATGAACATCCGTGTAAAATAAATTAATTGGCGCCCAACTTGGGGCCCAGGTGAAAATAATTTGCACTAAGTGTTTTTCGTGAATCGACCTAAAGTAGTTCGCGCGTTTACGAAAAAAAAACGACCTCAAGTAGCTCGTAAAACTCAAAAGTCGACCTCAAGTAGCTCGCAAAACACAAAAAGACGACCTCAAGTAGCTCGCAGTGTGTAGTGAAAGTGCAGTGAAAAAACCTGGGTCCCTAGAACTCAATTGTGGAAGACTGAGAATCTATCGATTAAAGTCACCGACGAGGGAGTGTGAAGAAAGGAGCCTGAGTAACTGTAAAAGACGAAAAGGAAAGTAGCTCCTTCACCAGCGTTGGAAAATGTTCCACATCATCATCATCATAGTGTAAGTTAGTTTTAAGAAATTATAATTTGTTAATCGTCTACTCAAAAAAAAAAATATAAGCAGAAAAATAATAAAGGTGAAATCATAAAGGAACAAAATAATTTAAATTAAATAAGCAAAATAAGTCAATGAGTAAAAAAGAAAACTAAAATAAAAACAAAGTAGAAAAAAAGTCAATTTAAATTGAAGGCAATCAAGACATAAAGTAAATTTAAAAAACAAATATGGGAAAAAATAAGATAGCCATAAAATTAGCAATTAGTGCAAGTTAATTTACCCATATAATAAGTAAATCTTCAGAAGTCCAATATGACTCCTCCAATAATACGTCCACCTGTACTAAACATTGATAATGCTGTGCTTACACATAATCATCAACCTTCATCCCAACCTGTAGCAACTCCAGGACTCGAAAGTTTAATCACTAGCATAGTAAACCGAGTTTGTGCCAACGAATGTAGAAACCTGGTTCAGTCGATTATAAATCCCGATACATCGTTTCAACGAACAATCGATGACCAGTATAGGGCAAATTTGAGCGATCTGGACAAAGTTCCAGATGTAGTGCGCAGTTTTAGGGAGTTCTCTGGAACTCCTGGTGAATTTAGTTCATGGCGCAAAAGCGTCGAAAGAATATTAAACATCTACGATCAATTTAATGGAACACCAAAATACTTCGGTATCCTGAATACCATTAGAAACAAAATTGTCAGGAATGCAGATGCTATTCTGGAATCATACAACACCCCATTAAATTGGGAATGTATTTCGAAGTGCTTAACACTTCATTATGCCGATAGACGCGATCTGGGAACGTTAGAGTACCAGATAACGACACTTGTCTAGGGTAATAACACAGTAGAAAATTATTATAAATCCATCTATAATGATCTTTCCTTGATTCTAAATAAGATAGCCAGTATGAACCTTCCACCGGAAGCTCTGTATCATTTAACATGCTCATATAGAGAGAAGGCCCTAGGCACCTTCATAAGGGGTCTCGGAGGAGACCTGCCTAGACTCCTAGGTATCAGAGAGCCAGCAGATTTGCCAACTGCCCTCAATCTCTGTCTTAAATTGGAGAATCAGCAATTCAGGGCTAACTACGCTCACCATAGTAACGCCCAAGTAAAGAGACTACCGACAGCTTCTCCATTACATCCTCGGAAAAACTCTAACCTACCATTTTATCCGCAACTGGTTCATCTCCCACAATTGCCTCCACGACCTCCACTACCACGGCCTCAATACAATCCATTTCAACGATCCCAACAACCACCATTCCAATCAAATAATCAATCGAACTATAGGTCAAACATCCAATTCAATCCTTACACTTCCCACCAAAACCAACAATCACCCTATCCTTTAAATCCAAGATCCGCTCCTATGCCTGAACCAATGGATACAACTACAATTAGAACCAATAATGTAAATAACATGAACAGGCCACAATTAAAAAATTGGCCGCCTGCCTCCAAATGTCCAATGGGTCCCTCTCAACAATTCGTTCCTCCAAATAAGTTACAAAGGAATTTCTATGTACACACTTCAGAGGTCCCACCTTAAGCCGATTCTCAATTAACAGAAATGCCTACTGCGGCTGCTTCGCAAAGCGAACTCGATGATTACAATGCCATGATTCCGAACATGACCAACCAATATGATGATAGCCAATCATTTGACGAATACGCAGGTCAACAAGATAATTACGAACCTACGGAAGCATATAGCGACTTTGTCGATGTCCATTTTTTAGATTGACGAACTCGTCCTTACCATATTTTGAGTGTAGGACGAATGATAACAAAATTCTTAAATTCTTAGTACATACAGGGTCAAACAAAAACTACGTACAACCCAACCTTGTTCAAAACGCTATCCCGAATAAAAAAAACTTTCGCGCTAATTCTGTCTGTGGAAACACTGAAATTACCCACCACACCACCATGGTAAATCTTTTTGGTCTAAATACAAATTTAAAGTTTTTCCTTCTACCGGTCCTAAAATCATTTCACGCAATCTTGGGTAACGATAGCCTCAAGGAGCTATCCGCCGTTATATTCACTAAAGAAAACTATATGTTAATAAATAATAACATAAAAGTCAAATTAAAACAACAAATCTCTGAATCAATCCACAATGTAAATATTAGAAACGATCATATGACTCAGGAGCAAAAGCAACAACTAAGTTTTTTAACCACAAAATATTGCAGCCTATTCGGAGAACCAGATGAAAAGCTAACTTTTACCACAACGATTAAAGGAAGAATTCGCACAACTACTGTGCATTACATTATCCGTACCCCATGTTATTAAAGGAAGAAATAGATAAACAAATAAATCAACTACTAGATGATGGAATCGTCTGACCTTCACGGTCGCCGTACAATTCTCCAGTATGGAAAAGAAATACCGCATGGTTATTGATTACCGTAAACTCAACTCGGTAACCATACCTGATCGTTATCCAATTCCTGAAGCAAATGAAGTCTTAGCCCAACTCGGAGAAAATAAATTATTTTCAGCACTCGATCTTAAGAGCGGATTCCACCAAATTCTTCTACACGAAGGTGACATCGAAAAAACAGCATTTTCTGTCAATAATGGCAAATATGAGTTCACGCGACTCCCTTTCGGATTAACGAACGCTCCGTAGATTTTTCAAAGAGCTCTAGATGACATATTACGAGAGCACATTGGTAAAATCTGTTTTGTATATATCGATGATATAATCGTGGTTGGTAAAGATGTAAAAACCCACCTATAAAACCTAGAAAAATTTTTCAAAACTCTCCAGGAAGCTAACCTCAGGGTCCAACTAGAAAATTCGATTCTTAGGATTTATCATCTCTCCTGAAGGCATAAAGGCAAATCCAGCTAAAGTAACGGCAATTAACAAATTTTCCTATCCCAAGACATTAAAAGACTTAGAATCTTTTCTTGGCCTGTCGGGTTTTTATCGTAGGTTCATAAAAGATTACGCAAAGTTAGCAAAACCCCTGACAGCCCTTCTAAGGGGGAGGATGGACGGACGTCCAAGCAACATCCAGCAAAAAAGCTATACATTTATCAGACAGTGCGATAGAAGCATCTAACAAAATCAAAAATTCACTTATCTCAGAAGACGTTATACCCACTTTCCCAGATTTTCGTAAAGAATTCCATCTGACGACTGATGCGTCGGATTATGCAATCGGTGCTGTATTGTCACAAGACAATAAACGAATTACTTTCATTTCGAGAACTCTCAACAAGGCGGAAGAGCATTACGCCGCCAACGAAAAAGAAATGCTGGCCATAGTGTGGGCCTTAAACTCACTACGAAACTACCTATACGGTTCAACTAAGCTTAAAATTTTCACAGACCACCAACCTCTGACATACGCTCTAAGCAACAAAAACACCAACAATAAAGTGAAGCGTTGGAAGGCTATACTCGAAGAGTATAATTACGAACTAAAATACAAGCCAGGAAGAGCCAATGTTGTTGCAGACGCTTTGTCAAGACCACCTAAAAATAGTCAAATAAATTCACTTACCGTAACTCAACATAGCAACGAAAGTTCGGGCCAAGACCTTATTCAAATTGTAGATGCACCACCATTAATGTCTTCAAAAATCAAATTATTCTACTTATAGGTAATACACCGTCATATGAATTTCAAATTGTTTTTCCACTATAACAGAAACAAAATATACCCAAGAGAAATTAATAAATATCTTGAAAAAATATCTAAACCCTTCCGTTACTAACGGACTCAAAACCTAAGAGAGAACCTTGGGCATCATTCAGGAGTTATACCCAACTCACTTTAAACAGTATCGAACGCGTTTTGCCAGGAAAATGGTCACTGATTTAACTGAAGAAAATTCTCAAGAAATAGAAATAATAAAAGAACATAATCGGGCCCACAGAAACGCCCGCGAGAATAAAATCCAAATCTTACAGAACTTTTATTTCCCTCATATGAAATCGAAAATAGAAAAAATTACTAAACTGTGTAAAATCTGTAAAGAACACAAATACGACAGACACCCAAACAAACCCGAATTGCAGCCTACCCCTATTCCGGAATACCCCGGCCAAATCATTTATATTGATATCTATTTCACTAACAAAAAGATTATACTAACAGCAATAGATCAATTTTCCAAATATGCTTTAGCTAGGATCCTAAATTCAAGAGCATCAGAAGATATCAAACAGCCTCTCAGAGGATTAATATTAGCCTTTGGCGTTCCTCAAACTATAGTCATAGATAATGAGAAATCTTTGGGTTCGAGTTCCATAACATTCATGTTGGAAAATATCTTCAATATAAAAGTTTTCAAAGCCCCTCCTTACACAAGCTCAGTCAATGGGCAAATTGAAAGATTCCATTCAACACTCTCAGAGTTGATAAGTTGCTTAAAAACAGACAACATCCAGATAACGTTTTCAGAGTTATTAGACAGATCAATTTTTGATTATAACAAATCCATACACTCCACTACTGGAAAAAGACCAATAGATATATTTTTCGGTAGACAATTATTGAACAATCCAGAAGAGCTTGAACGCGTAAGACAAGACAATATTCAGAAAATCCGAAACAAATAACAGAACGACTTAGAATATGACAATAAAAAGAAATCTCCCTTAAAAACTTATTCCATAGGAGAATAGGAAATAAACTAGATCCGAGGTATAAAAAAGAAATAGTCTCTGAAGACAAAAACACAGTAGTCATAACCCAGTCAGGAAGAACCATTCATAAAAGTTTAATTAAAAACTAAATTTTCCAACAGGTCACTGTTACCACTATGCAACGCAGATGCACAAATTTTGGATTACTCCAACTCCCAGATGATCAAAATTAATACAGGACATGCAAAGTTGCAAAATGGTTCATTTAAGATTATAAAGCAATAAAGAGTCTGGAAACTACACTAAATTCGTCCATTACAAGTAACTACTCCTTATATCCTGTCCTTTCCTACGAGATCCTTCATATAAAAACATATTTAGATAGACTTAGAATAAATAATAGTTTTAAGAGATCTTTAGATTTTATAGGTAGTACATGGAAGTGGATCGCGGGGAATCCGGACCACCACGACTACGAAATAATTACAGATAAAATGAATAACATGTTGAAGAATAAAATGTCAATAGATAAAAGTAATGAGTTAACAAATATAACAAATAAAATACTAAGAATATTCAAGGAAAAAGAAAATAATAGTAACGAAATCATTATGGAAATTAAATATAAATTAGATGTAATTAAGGAAGAATTAGTTAACGTGGCATATGCCGTACACTGGGCGAAAGCCAATATAATAAATTCTTATATTCTTTCTAACACTGAAATAAATATAATTGAAAGTATCTTTAAAGCTGAAGATATACCTTATATTAATATTGATGAGGCGTTAGAATTCGCCGAAATTAAAATTGCCACAAATAATAAAAAATTTATTTACATATTAAGTTTCCCTACGACTAAGTCGGAAATATGTAACCTTCAATATTAAAAGCGGTAAAAATTAATAAAGTAATAAATAAAATTAAATATGATTCAATCCTAGAATGTAACGAAGAAATTTATGGTGTAATAAGAAAATGTAAGACATATAATAGTTTATCTATTTGTAGTAGCAATAATATCGTAGATTTAAGGAACTCAACGTGCATCCCAAGACTTATAAGAAGCCAGAAAGCTAATTGCACCATCATAAACAATGAACATATTCGTGAAATAGAAAAGGTCACGTCAGGAATACTGCTACTAAATCAGTTTAATGGACCAGTACTCATCAACAACGAAACTGTTATGCTCAAGGGCACGTTCATTATCAAACATTTCAACACCACCATTGAGGTAAACGGCAAAGCAATAACGACAAAAGAAATTACCCAATACCAACCCATACCGGCAATACTCCAACCATCTTACAAGCAAAATAAAATAGAAGAAGTATTATCTCTCGAAAGGGTCAAGGAACTTTATGTCAACCGTACTGAAGAAAACAGCCTACTTGAAACAAAGCGTGATATCAACTTGTCAATGAACATCATTTTGATAATTGCTGTATTGATCATCATCTCCCTCGGATGCAGAAAGCGCAACAAGAACAAACAATGCACCCAAGGACAACCTACCATAAACATTAGTCAACCAGCAACAACAACCATAGGGCTCGAAGATATCCCGAACGAGGATGCTCGAATTTAAGGGCGGAAGAGTTAACGACAACTTTGTTCAACAGAAAAATATGCCACACGTTTCCGCTGCATGAAGCGTAATGACACCGTACGTGATGGAATGCAGGTGGTGTCAAATGGTCCAGACGAAAAGTCAGCATTTGGTAGCCGTTGCATCGTGGGAATGAGAATCAGCCGACGATGAGTAGTTTAAGTTAATTTAAAAAAATCATTTTGTAATCTAGTTCTTAAGTAGCCGTGAAGGCGATCGGTTCGTTTTAATAAAGATTTTTTTATGAACATCCGTGCAAAATAAATTAATTTACACAATATCGGGAGACATCGAAAAGACGTATACGCAAATCAGGGTTTCACAAAATCATTGCAATTTTCAGCGGATAATTTGGCGCGAAAATCCTGACGACCCCATCAAGCACTTCAGATTCTTAACGGTCACCTATGGCACAGCGTCTACACCGTTCCTTGCAGTTCGAACACTGAAGCAACTAGCGATTGACTCAGCTGTAGAATACCCTCTAGCGTCTCCAAAAGTCTTGAATGACTTCTGCGTGGATGACGTAATCACTGGTGCAGACACTATTGAGGATCTGATGTTACTCCAATCAGAGCTAGTCAAGTTGCTAAGAACTGGTGGCTTCAATTTGCGAAAGTGGACAACTAACTGCTGGCCGCTTTTACTGTCCTTGCCAGAAGACCAAAGAGAGCTTTCTACAGTGGAATTTGAGGAGTCCAACATGGTTAAAGTTCTAGGCTTGCAATGGTGCCCTTTAAATGATTATTTTTCATATATGGTAAGATTAAGCGAATCGACTGCATCCACCAAACGTCGCATAATTTCCGACGCATCCAGAGTATTTGATCCATTGCGATTTCTAGCTCCAGTAGTAGTTGCCATAAAAATTATCCTGCAAGACCTTTGGAGAGAAAGACTAAATTAGGATGAAAAGATTTCGAAGGAATTTGCTGATCGTTGGGAAGTAATACACCAGGAACTACCTCTCGTTGAAACTATTAACATTCCCAGAATCTTGTGGACAAACAGGACAAATTGGGAACTACATGCATTCTGTGATGCATCATTGAACGCGTATGCAGCAATTGTTTACTGCAGAAGTGTAAGTGCAGATGGAGTAATATCTGTATCACTAGTATCTAGTAAGACTAAGGTTGCTCTCATAAAGGTGTTGTCTCTTCCCCGGCTGGAGCTCTGTGGAGCTCTTTTACTAACTCGTCTGGTCAATAAACTTAAAATTTCTTTACAGGAGAAAGAAATCAAAATTTTCGCTTGGACAGATTCACCAATCGTTCTACACTCGTTATCAGCTCCTCCAAAGAAATGGTTAGTCTTTGTAGGAAATTGAAAAAATTTCAGAAGCTAAGATTCGTATTATAAAATATGCCCAATCGTCTTTGTTTTCGTCGGAAATCGGTATACTAACAAAGGGAAATGAATTAATGAAAGGACAGAAAATAATATCTCTCTCTCCGTTTCTCGATTCGCATGTACTTCGGGTGGGTGGTCCTGTAAATGCATCTGAACTTTCATATTGTACAAAACATCCCATAATACTTTGCAAATAGCATCGGATATCTAAGCTTATTGTGCAATATTCACAAACACTATTTACATGCGAGTGTAACACTGATGTTTGCTTTGATTAAAAAGAATTTTTACATACTTGGTTGCCGAAACCTATTGCGTAATAGGAGGCATATGGGAGGCAGGCGTGAAGTCGGTTAAGCAGCATCTAAGGAGGGTTATAGGTGATTCTAAAGTGGCGTATGAGGAGATGTACACACTCCTATACAAAATAAAAGCAATTTTAAATTCACGTCCAATGTGACAAACTTCGGACATAGAACCAAGTGCTCTAACCCCATAACATTTTATGATCGGTGAACCTTCCACTGCTGTTCCTCAACCTGACGTTAAAATTTCTAATTTTTCAAGTAATACTAATTGGTTTCTTTTGCAGACTTTAATCAAAGGTTTTTGGAAACGTTGGCAGCAGAAATATCTGACATCACTCCAACAAGGACGCAAGTGAAAAAAATCTCAACCAAACCTGATGGTAGATGACGTCGTCTTGTTAAAGGAACCCAACCTTCCACCATCGAAATGGATCCTTGGACGTATCCTTGAAACTCATCCAGGGAAGGACAACAAGGTCCGATTTGTTACAGTGCGGACGAATTTGAATTTGGAGAATACACTCGACCCATTGTCAAGATTGCCCCACTTCCTTCTTCTGAAAGACCGGAGTCTTTCAGGGGGAGCTGAATGTTTTATGATGTGAGGTGTAATTATTTTCAAAATCACAATCAATTCATAATGTTCATAATGTTCAATTCAGTAACTCAATTTATTATCAATCTACTACAAATATCTTATGACATGTAACGTTCTCCTTAAATTGTTATAATATCTAATTTGCTCTATTTTCTATTATTGTTCTAATTCCAATTGTACTTCCTTATCTAAAGTCACTATTCTTAGCAATGTAAAAGCTCGTTGTCAACCATCAAACTATAAAGATCGTTCTGTATTTGGTAATACAATTTATATTTGATTGGTTAATTAAATTTTGGTTTGGTTTTCATTGACTCTCGCCTATTTCATCGTCGTTACCCATCATCCTCATTTAGTAATTAAAACAATCACATATCTTGCGAATTGAAGCTGTCCAGTGTAGGTTCATCCGCTTTGCCTTACGTGGTCTTACTTGGACTGATAGTTACAATTTACCCCCATACGCTGATCGTTTGAAACTAATCAATTTACAGTATCTCGATAAACGTCGCGAAGTTGCTGACATCTTGTTTATTCGTCAGTTATTAGCCGGTAACATTGATTCCCCCGCGCTGCTGCACATGATTTCTTTCAACACCAACCCACGTAACCGCAGGTCTTCACCCCTCTTCCTTCCTATTCCTCACCGCAACAATTATGGATACCATGAACCAATGTCTAGAATGTTCCGCAGAGCTAATCACATGCAAACCGTTTATGACTTTCACAATAGCGGAGCCTCCCTGAGAAACGCCCTTTATTCCATTAATTCTTCCTCATAACCCAAAACTGTTATTTTTTAGTCCAGTTTTAGTTTAGTTATTTTTAGTTTTAAGTTTTAGTTAAGTTTTTGCTTGTATTAAGCTCAAATAAAATAAATTATATAAATATGCAACTGAACAATGTAAGTATCTTATGGACTACTATTTATAAATTTCAATTCAATTCAATTCAATACAATTTTTATTCATTTCCAACTTAAGAATTCAAAATAACATTAATGCAATAAGAGTAGCATAGTGATGTGGATATAACTGTTAGCAGTTGAGTTGAATGACCCTCGATAATTTGATATACAAAGTAAAAAGTTCTAATGTGGCGTAAGTACTATTAGTATGACGCAAAATGAAAAGAACAAAAGAATTAAACATATGAGTAACGAGTAACGATTTAACAAGACAAATTTATAAAGTATATAAGTAATGAATGTGAAACTAATTTAATCTAAATTAAGAATCAGTTCGTAGAAATAATTCAATGTGAGCACAGTCTAATGAAAATAACCAATTCTTTACTTTTTTAAAAAATAATTTAAAATTCGGAATTGTTCTGATAGAAAGAGATAATTTGTTGAACGAATTTGGTGCAGTTATGGTGTAGAAAGGAGTTTATTTGGAACAGTGTGCAAATGGAACATTAACTAAAGCCGTATTATTAACTCTCAAAATATAACTTCTAGAAAGTCTATTGGGAGTGTCGCCGCTTCGTTTATAGGACTCTCTCAGAACTTTAAAAAAAAATAGAGAGGGAGAGTCCTCAATTCTTGCAATAGCAGCCAACTACTAGCGAAGCGGCATCTACCCGAGATTATTCTTATTAAGTGCTTTTGAGCTGTGACTAGAGAATCAAACTGTTCGCGTAAGATCTTGTAATGCCATATTGCAGTTTTGAGTTAGCTAGATCATAATAAACCATAGCTAGAACTTTTGGTTTTAAGAGATACATCTTACGTATCACAAGCATCATATGTGATTTTAATGATTGAATCTGATCTTTCCAGTTCAAACTAGAATCAATTAAGACACCAAGATATTTATATTTATTTACAGATTCGATTTTAAAGCAACTTGTCTTACATTTAATGTTACTGTTGAAATTATTTTTGCCCCAAATATGCAGAGGTAAATTAAATCGTTCACAATCATGAGAATGGAAAAATAAATTGTAGTCGATTAAGACATTACTATTTTCATAATTATTATAATAATTTATGAAACGTAAACCACAATCTCAATTTTCGTAAATCTTCTTTTATCTTGGTAATGCACGCAAACGAAGAATTGCCTTGATACACGCAGGCTACATCATCAGCGAATGCAGTGGAGGTACCATTCAAATTTCGTTTAAAAAGAGAGTTGATGTATATCAGAAATAAAAGTGTACCGAGGATCCATTTATGCAGACCCTTTGTTTCCTTTCTTTAAGGTATGAATGAAACCAATTGTACACAGTACCCCTGAAACCAGCGTTATATAGCTTGCTCAGCAGCAAATCGTGGTCGGCTATGTTAAATGCTTTAGTCATGTCTATGAAGAGAGCCATTGAGGAATTGCAACGATCAGTTCCTTCATATTAGTGGGAGCATACTCTAAGGATAGCATCTTTTGTTGGCTTGCCAGATCTAAATCCAAATTGGTTGATTGCAATAAATAGATCCTTTTCCAAAAAAGAAACAATCCGACTCTTAAGCAATTTCTCGAAAAGTTTGAAGAAAGTTGAAAGTAGAGAAATGGATGTCACCAATTTTGTACGACTACCTTTTTTAAAAAGGGAAATAACTTCTGCACATTTCAGAGACCGAGGGAAACAACCACTAAGAACACTCATGTTAAATAAATGGGCCAATACATCAACTACATAAAACACAACTTTCTTTAAAACAAAGTTAGACGTACCATCATTGGTACACGATCTTTTATTTTCCAAAGATTGTATCAGTTTAGTAATTTCTCCCGGTGTAATAGAGTCGAAAACAAAACTATTAGCCTGCACGCTGTCTTCAAGAAGATCCGACGCTATGTTACAATGGCAAGTGTTACACGGTCTAATGGAGGGTTTTAACTTTCCAGCGATTTCAACAAATTACTCATTAAATTGATTTACAATGTCGTTTAGGTCAAAAATACCATTCATCTCTAAATTACACGTTTCTACAGATTTGCTAACCTTTCCTTAAATGCTGTCAACTAACCTCCACTAGTGATCCCGAGTTTTCATAATTTTAGTCTTAACTTCTTCGCATAATTTCTCAAAGTATTTCCTAAGTGTTTTGTTCTGGGGATGTTTAGTGCATTAGACAGCAAATAAGTTCTTTTTATTTACTAATTTCAAAAGTTCGTCAGTCATCCATAGTTTAATAAATCTATTAGTACTAATACCCTTCGGAGTAACAAAAGTGCAGTCATCAATATGCGTTTTTAAAATGGTTAAGAATATCTCAAAAGCAACAGATGAATTAGACTCTGAACAGACAGGTTCCCAGAATTCATATTTAAGACATTCATTCATGATGCTATAGTTAATGCTAAGCTTATCGCTGGGGTGATGATTTGGGCGCTTAGGGTCAACAGATATATCACAATTGAGAATAACTATATGATGGTCTGAAAAATTAAGATCCAAAATATCACTACTGAAAGCAATCTTGTTTTTGATGTGAACACTGGTAAAAAATATGGTCAATACAAGTTTTAGTAGAGTTAGTTACACGAGTAGATATGTTAATAAGGCTCTGAAATGGAAAGCTGAAGCGACTGCACCGATATCGAAGGTGTTTGCCTATTATTATACAAAACTAGCGTAAACCACGCCCGCTTCGCCAGGCATTAAAAAAAAATTGGTGTTGTACTCAGCTGTATGTACCATAACGGTATCGCACACAAAAATGTTTAGGTTTTTTTCAATGTTTTTGAATGTTTTTGTAATTTTTTTTTCCTGCCTATCACCTTTGTACCGTACTTATATACATTTAAAAAAAAAAAATTGGTTGAAAATTACTGCCGGTAGAGGGACACATTTTGTCACTTAGTTTTATATATAAGGTTATCAACCCTCATAAAATATGGATACCTAGGTACACTTGTTGAGTTGATTGAGATGTATGCACTTAGAAGAATTTCTATACATAATACACCTAATATTTGCATAGTAGATTTTCAATTTACAATAAATTCGAAGTTCTCATATCAAAAATGTTTATATATGCATAACACTCAATGGAACACCCAATCTCTGTTATACAATTATTTGTGTTACTTTTGTGAATTTATATTTTCCTATCTACAATGCAATCACTTCGTTAACCCCTCGAATTACTATCATATCTTGTTCGCTAGTCATTTGCAGTATACTCCAATCCATCTGTTTACGGAACAATATTTCAATGAGTTGATATTTTCATTTTGGTCATATTGCATTTTGTCTTTCATACCATAAACCAATTTCAGTGAAGAACCCTTAGAGAAATCCAAAAGAAAATTACTCCCATCAAAATATTTGTGATTTTCATATAAGTTTGGTTGCGAAATATTTTATTCGTGTATATCAAAGCTTATCAAACAAACTTGTAAAGGATTGGATATTTATAAGAACCAATACTGTATTGTTACAGATTTGAGTACAAATGGGACGAATTGTTAGCAACAGAGCGGCCACTACTTTTAATGTTCCATAGTCTTTCCCTTTAAATGTGACGTCCCTACATTGTGTTACTATAAATGTACCTGTATAAATTCTGTATACGCTTTACAATATTACAATCATATAATTATCTAGGAAACAAATACCTGATCATATCGTATCGCATATTCCTCTTGAGGATAGATAGTCTCTACGACTTGGGCGTTTCCTCACAACTTCTATTTTGTGACGGATTCTGAGTGAAACTCAGTTTTCTGATGAACTTTTTTTTTGTACTTTCATTGATATTTATTCTGCAACCTGGAATGCTCTACATACTTCCAGTACATATACATAGATGATGAGTGGTACTACTAGTATGTAGAGACCCAATATGAGCAACTACTGTACCTGCGGACAAACCGCATAAAACAATTTATTTCAATTTGTTGATGGCATATTTGCACATGCCTCTCAAAATATTGTGACCAAATTTACTCATTAAAGTAAGATCTGTAAAAAATCTTATAATGGGGAATAGCAAACTTATTTGACTTTAATTTGAAAAAATTCCAATTCACCACCTTTTACGGGAAGAATACATCTATTATACCACCATATCAAACGGACAACTTAATTATGAAACCCAAAGAGGTGTCATAGTCAACTCTGGTATAATAACTATATATGTATATATCCAACAACCTAAAATAAGCATCGATAAGGTACATACCTATACATACTTCCTTTCGTTCTATGGACCTATTGGACCTATATACCTATGTATATACTCTAATTATCTAGTAGTATTTTATTATACACTGAAAATGTAGTTATTAATATAAATCTGGTTGTCTGCTTACACGAATTGCAATGAATCATATTCTACCTATGTAATGAAATAAGTAAAACTAAAACTGTCTCAATTGGTTTGCAGGATTACAACCTACACCTCCGGCAAATTGTTCTCTAACCATTTGATCAACACTTGTCGAATGTAAGTAATGCAATGAGATCATTTATAACCCTTTCACCTGTTTCATAATTCCGTAATTAAATTTGTAATTCCCTGCCATCATTTTCAAGTTGTTTAGATGTTCGACAGTGTCCTTTCGTAAATACTCACCTGTATCTGTTCAGAGAGTGCATTTTATTATGCACTGAAATTGTAGTTGTTAATATAAATCTGGTGGACTGCTTACACGAATTGCAATGAATCAGTTTCTACCTATGTAATGAAATAAGTAAAACTAAAACTATCTCAATTGGTTTGCAGGATTACAACCCACACCTCCGTCAAATTATTCTCTAAATATTTGATCAACGCTTGTCAAATGTAAGTAATGCAATGAGATCATTTATAACCCTTTCACCTGTTCCATAATCCCATTAAATTTGTAATTTCCTGCCATCATTTCCAAGTTGTTTAGATGTTCGACTGTACCAGTTGACAAGGTAAAGGCTAAGCAGAAGCGGGTAAAATCCTGACAACTCTCCTATACCCCCCTTTCGTAAACACTCATCTGTATCTGTTCAGTGAGTGCACTTACTTACTTAAAATACATGCATGAGAATAATGAAAACACTTAAGGTATATATTAAGGTATATATTTGAAAAAAATCGAATTCATCACCTTTTACAGGTAGAATACATCTATTATACCACCATTTCAAACGGACAACTAAATTATCAAAACCAAAGAGGTGTCATAGTCAACTCTGGTATAACAACTATATATATATATCCAACAGCTTAAAATAAGAATCGCGAAGGTACATGCATACTTCCTTTCATCCTATATACCTATTGGACCTACATACATATATACCTACTCGTATGTATATACTCTAATTATCTAATACTATTTTATTATACACTGAAATTGTAGTTGTTAATATAAATCTGGTGGACTGCTTACACAAATTACAATGAATCAGTTTCTACCTATGTAATGAAATAAGTAAAACTAAAACTGTCTCAATTGGTTTGCAGGATTACAACCTACACCTCCGTCAAATTATTCTCTAACCATTTGATCAACGCTTGTCGAATGTAAGTAATGCAATGAGATCATTTATAAGCGTTTCACCTGTTCCATAATTCCGTAATTCCCTAATTAAATTTGTAATTCCCTGCCATCATTTTCAAGTTGTTTAGATGTTCGACAGTACCAGTTGACAAGGTAACGGTTAAGCAGAAGCGAGTAAAATCCTGACAACACTCTCCTACACCCTCCTTTCGTAAATACTCATCTGTATCTGTTGAGTGAGTGCACTTACTTACTTAAAATATGATACATGCGTGAGAAGAATGAAAACACTTAAGGTATAGATATGCACATATACAGCATGTTACATTGACATTGCTTGCTAATCGTGTAATTCTTTTTGAGTGGAAAAATAATCTCGAAAAGTAACTCCAAGTTTTCAAAACAACAATAGTACTCGTACATGTGGCATCTGCGACAGCACAAATTTCCTTTCTCTTTTTATTTTAATTGATATTTTTAGTCGAAGTCAAGGTTTAGAGTTAAATGATTTATTTCTTTTTCAATTTGACATATGTGTGTAGCAGTTCTACAGCTATTACGCATTATTTTTTTTTTTTTTTGTATGTACATTAATCGAGACAAAGCCTACTAAGTCTGTAACTAAGGCACTCATTCTACTGGTCCATTAAAGCGTTATTAAACGAATGACATAATATGTATATACACGTCATGTCATACATCGATAGATGCATGAATATGTCCTGCGGAAGTGCACAAAATCACTTACGTACGTGAAGCTCATAATCCTCTTTCTTTCATCGATTTGGATGCTTTTGGCTCCATTTCGCTACTGCATCAGTGGTTCAAATATTCGCATTTTGTTTAACGCCATCAAACACAAGTTGCAAATTGCAGGTGTCCATCAACCAAAAATTCCTTGTAGGTATAATGTGTGTGAGAGTTTGTTTAGGACGAACAACATCAAACGCCTAAAATCCTATCGTGCCGTTGTTGTAATCGCCGGTTGAAGAGGAACGAGCACAAAGCAAATATAACTCCGGACGTCAATGGAGCTGATTTGGACATATACTCAAAACAAAGCACTAGCAGGATTTCATTTTTGTCAAAGGTGAAGGATGTCATACAGGTGTTGGATGGGGTGCTGAGAAAAAAAAAATAAAAAAATCAACACAGTAGGTACTCGTGGAAGCCATATGCTTAGAAAATATTTTCAATTTCATCGAGAAACGGGCAGCAGGGGAGATTTATTTTTTTTACAAAGCGTACTTAATACGTCCTATACAGATTGAAACGGAAAAACAACTAATAAAACGCAGGAATAGTAGACTCCATCGGCTGGATACGAATTGGACGGGTAATATCGATGACTGCTTTCAATGTGAACCTATTTATCATAGAATAGTAGCTACACATTTGTACGGGTCGTAATCATTAGCCCCGTAAGTCATTATAAGGATGATAGAAAGAAGTGGGGTAAACAATTTAAACAAATTTCTCTTCCTGCTTTCAGGAAAGTGTTCTCAATATTTTACGGTTTATTCATTCAATAAAATGTTAAGGTCAAATGGTTCGATTTTAATGCAGTTTAATGGCTTTGCAAAGCATTCTTGCGAGGCAGTCATAGGCTTTAGAGCATTATTAAATAGAGGTATACAGGGCAACTCAGTTCTTGGCTGAAAACGGGAACAAAATGCTATGCGTAACTACTTGAAGTTGACAAAATCGGACTTGGAGGAGTCATCACTCAACATTCTACATCTCTTAAGTGATTAAAAGTATGTGAGTCCTTGTGATAGTTCTCGAAAGACTATTATTTAATTTATTTAAATAGCTGAGTTACTTTAAATAGTTAATATCTTTGCTGATTCGAATTAAATATTAGCAAAACGCTAGCCCTGCCCAGCAGTAGTGTTGTATCACTACATGGAAACTCCAATAGAGATTAACGATGGCGCGATTTATATAATTCTTTGAAATGAAAACACAAATTTCCGATTCCACTTAATTATATTTTGAACTAAGCCCAACGAACCGATTTTACAATATTGAATCACATTAAAATATTTGCCTTTAAAATTGCTTGGCTATTTTTTACAACGACTTTAAGTATTCTGTTCTTATTCCTTAATACTATTAATATGAAACTTGATACAATTATTTATGCTATCACAATTGTTGAACTTATAACATAATTTGTGTTGTTATGATATTTCAATTCATTGATTTCTTTTATGTTTTCAAAATTGTTTAATTCAATGTTGTCGAATGTAATGGATTTAGTCAAATTATAGAGTTTATCTTCAAAATAGTGATATTTGACTTTAAATTCATAGTTTTGATTAGAGCAAGTTTTATTGAATATTTCAACAGTTGTTAAGATTTATCAAAAAATGTCCACTTAGGTTTAATTTTTTGTCGTCATAATAATTTTATATTTCATCATAGTTCATATTTTTACATATAATTGTTTCTTCATCAATCAACACTTCATGATTAAAGACATATTCTTTATTATTACATTTTATTATTCTTTCATCTTCCTGGATTATTTCTAGACCTCCCTTAGTGGGTATATGTTATGTACATAATATGTATACTATATGAGAAGAGCATAGAGAAAGAGTTAAGATTAGTCAATAAGTCAGTACGTAAGTAACCGTCATGGAATAAAGATCAAGTTAAAAGAGAAGCGTTTCAATTATTTTCCACCCAATTTACTAACGAACATTTTAATGGCGACGAGGATGGGGTCGGAACAGCGCGAATAATAACTATCAAAAGCATTTTTCTCTCCGTAAACGCATATATAAACGGCATTCTGAATTGTGAAGAATCAAGTGTAAATTTTGTAAAAAATAGTGAAAATGCCTGTAGATAACAAAGATATAACGTGTTCCGCATGTGTTAGTTGAGGATTTATTAAACGCATTGAACCATTTTAGTTCGAAGATGATTTAGAACAATAAGATGGACGATTGGGACATCTTTTTATTTTGAACTATGTTGAAGACAGTAATCGAAAAGTGTCCCTATCTATTAGTTTCGCGGGTGGAGACTTACATAAAATTCAAATCGTTAATCGCACCTAAACTAGTAAAAGACTTAAATTTGTTTGAACGCTTTGTAAACCCAAACCCCATACCAGGCAGAAAGACACAAATATATGTCACACTATGCCAGCCGATGAAGCATTAAATGATTTCATCGTTGATATGAAAGCACTAGCAGAATCTTGCGAGTTCGGAGAATATTTGGATCAAGCACTTTGCGGCGATAAGTTTATTTGGTGGCAAAGAGATGAAGCAATACAGCGTAAGTTACACGATCAGCCTTTCACAAAATCATTTGCCGATATATGCGAAACTGCATTGATGATGGAGCTGCCGACAAAAAAGGTGGGGGAAATGAAAGGAACCAGTTCAACTCTTCGAAAAAATTGGGCAAGTAAAGCACCGGAAAGATCTTATAATAACGGATACAGAAGAGCGAGGCCCAGCAAGCGAAACAACCAGAATAGAGCAACCAACAGAGATCGGAGATGTACAGTGCTATAGATGCCAAAAGTGGGGTCATTATGCAAATCGCTGTAATTTAAGAGACACCAAAAGTAAGAAAGGCGACGACCACTCAAAAAGTACAGTAAAGTAAGTAAGGTAGATTTAAGAAATGATGTAACAGACTTGTAAAGTACTTACGTATTTCAGGACTTCAGTCCTCTCAAGTACAAGTACTAGGTACTGGCAGTACTTCAAGTACTTGACCAATACTTCAAGTACTTGATCAGTACTTCAAGTACTTGATCAGTACTTCAAGTACTTGACCAGTACTTCAAGTACATAACCAGTACTTCAAGTGCTTTCTAGCCTATTGAGTAATATTTGTTTCAACGTCAATTTAGAAAGGAAAATTATTATGTATTTCATCAGAAGAAAGTGTTTCTTTGATCAGCAGACTAGAAACTATAATTCCAGTTATTGTTATAGCAATCATAAGCGAGCGACTTGCCGGAAAATAATCTATTCGAAATTTTAAAACATCCAAAACACTTTTTCTAGTGATCGATTAATCTCCAGCCATTTAAAATAAAGAATAAATAAATGCATTGATTTACATATAGTGTATTATTCTGTTGTTCTTTAAAACTGTTTACTCTGTATTCTACAAGAAAGGTACAAATTCCGGTAATTCATTAATCACTTAGTCTCTAATAGAGACTATCTATTCAACTGTATGCAGAAAATGGGAATTAAAATTTGCCATCACGTTTCTTCTCAATTACATATACATATATACTCGTATGTATTTTTTTCCAGTAAAAAACATATATATGTATGATTTGAATTGAATTAGAACTTATGCGTAACAGGTCACAAGTGTAACAGATTAATTCTTGTTGGGTTTTCTCGTACATAAGAGTACTTTTCTTTTTTTCTTTTTTATAATTTGCACGTGTTAAAGGGGATATGAATACCCTTATATTAATTTTTAGGACACGGGCGTTTTTATGGAAAGATAAGAGACGGAGAGAAAGACAGATTGGTGTAGTTGGTTTGAAACTTAGGTGGTATTAAGTTTCAATGAACTCCAAGGGTGGCTGTCCAGAGAACTGGGGAGTACTTTATTGTTTCCTTTAACGGACCACAACTACAAAGAGGCATGGAAACTTTTAAAGAAGCGCTACAATATCCAACGCATCATTATTGATTCGCACTTTTAGATGCCGCACAGGAACATTTTAAGAGTCTTAAAGCGCTGGGCAGACCCGTTACCAACTGGGACGATTGGTTGGTTCATTTGATAGTCAGGAAACTTGATATCGAAACTCATAGGCAATGGGAACTATCCCAAACGAAAGACGATGTTGCAAGTTTTGATAAACTTGTCACATTTATTGAAACTAAATGTCATTCTTTGGATGCGATAGATTCACACCATCAGAGAGCAGTTTCCAGTTTTAAAACTCACCAACAACCAAGAAGTAAACAGAAGTCCGCTACGGGCTCACTGTATACGGTAGCTCCTTCTGGGCAACCCAATAAGCGCTCAACATCGAATTCACAAGACACATGCGTCTACTGCTCTTCAAAGCACAAAATATTCAGCTGCCACAAATTTCGATCTCTCGAAATTTCAAGAAGAGCTTCAGTCGTCCAAGAGAAAAACCTGTGTACCAAATGTCTCGCAGCTGGTTATAATCGTGATAACAGTCGCAGTACCAACTTATGCCATGTGTGTCAAACACGCCATCACACTCTCCTACATCAAGAAGCGCCTACAATTTCGGTAAGCCCAAGCACAAGCAGTCAGTTTATGCAGTCGCTTATTGCATACACTGAACATCAAGTGCTGCTTGGTACCACTATCGTTAAGGTCGTTGACCAATCTGGAAGATATCAACAAGCCAGACTCCTATTCGACAATGGATCGCATCTTTCCTTCATTCGCGAAAGTCTCCTACAAAGACTAAAGCTAAGAAGATCTCCATTTTCAACACCGATTGAAGGAATAGGCGGTACTGCAGCTGGAAATTCCAAAGGTGAAGTTGAGCTCACGTTATCATCGTTCGACCACAGCTTTATCAAAACAATTCGCGGACAGATCCTACAAAAAATTACCAACGAATTACCGCCCGTAAAACTTACTAAAATTGACTGGGCGCATGTTAGTCGCTTAAAGTAAGCCAATCCTCATTTCCACACGCCAGCCGCTGTCGACATACTGCTGGGATCGGAAGAACTGGGACAGTTTATTCGCATTGGTTTGGTCATGGGCCCCATCGGTACTCCTATTGCTCAGAAATCCACACTTGGGTGGGTTCTATTTGGGATAGTCATCGACACAAGGCCCACATGCACCGCTGCCACCGCGGTTTGCATGTATACAGACAATTCAATAACGAAGGCGGTCTCTAAATTGTGGGAAATCGAATCCCTGCCTGAGGTCAAGCATCTTACCATCGAGGAACAGTTATGCGGAAAACACTTTCAAAACACACATTATCGCAAAAAGGATGGCCGCTATGTAGTCAAACTACCGTTCAAACCTGACTGCTCTTTGGGTGATTCTCGTCGTGCTGCCGTTCATGCTCTTTTTTTTTTTTTTTTTTTATAATCTGCGCGCGCCAAAGGGATTATTAATACCCTTTAATTGTTTCAGGGCACGGGCGTCAGGGAAAGGGGGAAGAGGAACAGAGGAGGTACCTATGCATGTTGGCTTTGAATGTTTGAAGGTTGTAGTGATGGGGAAATACAAAGCCTGGTAGATCGTTCCACATTCGTGTTGTTCGGCTCATAAATGAATCCCTATATTTGACAGTACGACCGAAGTTTGGCTTTAGGGTAAACTGATGTGCATTCGAAGCACGTCGCGTATTGCGGGTGAAATTTTGAAGGGGAGGAATGCAACTGGCTATTTCGCTGGAACATTTTTTGTGGAAAAAACGATAAAACATTGAGAGACAGGAGACATTTCTCCGATGTTCTAGTGAATGAATGGAATTCACAATGTCTCTATCACCTATAAGTTTTAACGCGCGATTTTGTACCCTATCAAGAATGTGCAAAACGGTCTTGGGTTCACCAGACCAGATATGGGCGTTATATTCCAGCTTAGGGCGGATGAATGCCTTATAAATTGAGGCCAGATCAGATGGGGTAAAATATTTCTTGCACCGTTTAAGGAATCCTAGACATTTTGCAGCATTTTTGGCGACCTCGAATATGTGATCACTCCATCGAAGATGGTTATTAATACACATACCGAGAATGGCAAGTCTTTCGGATTCAATGATGCAAGTACCATCCATGGATAATGGTTGAGGGTTTTGGTTTCGCTTGAGAGACAGGAGACAGCATTGTGTTTTGGAAGCATTAAATTCCACTCTGTTGGTTGAACCCCATTTAATTATGCTGTACAGGTCGGAATTTAATGTGTTTAACATACGTTGCCGTTCACCTTCTACGGCCGAAGAGCAAGGACGTGAGTTAGGGAATGAATATGAAAAACTGAGGGTACTGTCATCAGCGAAGGAATGGATTGGATTGGAAGTTGCAGACAAGAGATCATTTATAAAAATAAGAAAGAGAGTCGGAGACAAAACAGAGCCTTGGGGAACACCAGCATTTATTTGGTGAATTGCAGACTTGAAGCCGTTCAAAACAACTTGTATTGAACGCCCCGAAAGGTAATTTCTAATCTATTGAAGAAGAGACTCATCGATGCCATATGCACGCATTTTCGACAAAAGAGCCTGATGCCAAACTCTGTCAAATGCCTTTGAAATATCAAGCGCAACCATCTTAGTTTCGCCGAAGTGATGGAGAGATTGGTTCCACTTCTCGGTGAGATATGCCATCAAATCACCAGTGGACCTGTTGCTACGAAAACCATACTGCCGGTCATTAAGGAGTTTTCGTGAATCGAGATATTTCATAAGCTGACGATTTATCAGCGTTTCCATGACCTTGGAAAGAAGGGACGTAAGTGCAATGGGTCGGTAATTGGACGGGGAGGAAGATTCGCCTTTTTTAGGGACGGGCTGGACAAATGCTGTTTTCCATCTACTCGGAAAGAGCCCTGACAAGTAGGATAGACAGAAAAGCTTACGCAGAGGTTTTGCCAGCGTAGAAGAACACCTCTTCAGAACTATGGGGGGGATACCAACTGGTCCAGCGGATTTGTGTATGTTAAGACCTTTGAGTACTCCTGCAACTGTACGAGTGCGAAAGTGGACTTGTCCCATGGAAAATTTGACGCTCTCAAATACAGGTGGAGACGAAGCATTATCTAGCAGCGTGGAGTTCGCTGCAAAGTGAGCAGCAAGCAGATTAGCTTTGTCTAAGGAGCTGACAGCTGGAATGTCATTGTAAATGAGCGTGGGGATGGCAGATGAGGCAGAATTTTTAATATTTTTGACGAATGACCAACAATTTTTACTACCTTTGGGACATTGTAGGATTTTTTGCCTCAATTTTTGGTCATGTAAGAATTTTACACGTCGAATATGGGCATTGCAGTCTTTTCTGGCTTGTTTAAATTTCTTTCGGTTTTCCTCAGATTTACTTACTTCTTTCAACCTGATAGCCTCTTTACAGCTCTGGTCAAACCACGAGTTTGCCTTAGGTTTAATGCTCTTTCCCGAATGGAAACACTCTTTGCCAAAGACGAACAACTCTGGACTCAGTACAAGGATTTCATCCATGAGTTCATACAGCTAGGTCACATGGAAAAGGTGAGAAATGCTCCAGCGCCTGGCAAGCACTACTATATGCCACATAGAGCGGTCATCAAGGAAACCAGCATGACAACTAAGTTGAGAATTGTTTTCAACGCGTCTTGCCGCACCACAACTGGATTTTCCCTTAACGGTACTGAATTGATTGGCCCCCAACTCCAAGCGGATTATTTCGTAGCACTAATGCGATTGCGATCCTATCATTTCGCCATGAGTGCCGACGTTGCTAAAATGTATCGCCAGGTTCGAATCGACGAAGAACACGTAGACTACCAACGAATCGTCTGGCGGGACTATCCCCACGATGACATCGAGGACTACAGAGTCTTCTCATCTCGCAGTAAAGTGTGTTCAACAAACCGCACTAGATGAAGGCCAGGACTACCCTGCAGCAACGCAAGTTATACTGCATCATTTCTATATGGACGACCTGTTAACTGGTTGTTTTGAGGTATCAGGAATTCTGAGTCCAGGTGGTTTCTTCTTTCGCAAATGGTCAACAAATTCTCCGCTTGTCATCAACGCCGTTCCTGAACACCAACGCGAAGTCCTGCAGTCTTTGGATTTCTCAGAGGCAGACAGCGTCCCAACTCTGGGACTCCAGTGGGAACCTTCTTCTGACCATTTAGCATTCGCCGTTCAGGTTCATGAGTTCCATACCATAAACCTTACTAAACGCTTACTTCTTTCAGAAGCATCAAAGTTATCCGATCCGCTTGGCTTGCTCTCTCCAAGCACAATCATCCCCAAGATGCTATTCCAACGTCTGTGGAAGCCTAAAGTGGACTGGGATGAAGTCGTGAAGAACGATGTTAAACGCCAATGGTTTCACTACATGGACCATATCACGAGCCTCGCAGCAATCAAAGTGCCGAGTTGGGTAGGTATCGGGATCCCTAATGCCATAGCAGACCTGCATGGCTTTGCAGATGCATCACAAACTGCTTACGCCGCTGCCGTATATGCCTCACAGTTTCTCCCGACGGAAACGTTTCTGTCCACTGAAGTTGACGATTCGGTCCCTTCCACGATTGGAGTTATGCGGCGCTGCTTTATTAGCCCAACTGATCAGACATGTGAAGCCCAATTTGGAAGGCAGCATCCGAAAGTGTAGCTCTTGCTTGGATAGGACAACATCCTGGCAAATGGTGTACATTCGTGGCCAACCGCGTATCGCAGATCCAACAAACCGTACCCGCAGATAACTGGTATCACGTTCCGTCTTCTCAAAACCCAGCTGACTGTGCTACACGGGGTGTACTACCGCATCATTTAACCGATCACACACTCTGGTGGAATGGTCCGCATTGGCTAACACAGCGCGAATCTTTATGGCCTCAACAGCAGATTTTCACAACCAATTTGGGACCAGCGCGAATCTTTATGGCCTCAACAGCAGATTTTCACAACCAATTTGGACCAGCGCTCAGAGTTAGTCAACACAATAAGTACGCCACAAGCACCACCGATTTGGGAATTCATCGACCGATACTCGTCTCTGAGAAAGTTGAAGCGTGTCACCGCATATGTATTACGTTTCCTGTACAACACTCGACTTACTATCGAAATACGCAAAGATACGAATCGCCATTCCTTACGTACAAGTAAGCATCTACAGCTTACTGTACAACTTCAACTGCGATCGAAATGGGCTTAACTTCAAGATGGGTGACCTAGTCGTTATTAGGGATGAGAGATTACCTCCAACCAAATGGAAACTGGGAAGAGTGGCAAATATTCAACCCGGAGCAGACGGTAAGGTACGCGTTGTCACTCTCAAGACAGCAGATGGAATGTTGACTCGCCCTATCGTCAAGATATCTCCGCTACTAGATGTTCATGAGGACCTTATCGCCAACTCGTCCTGAACCACACAATTTTTGAACTTATTATCCATTTGTTCCAAGGTGGGCGGAATGTTGCAGCCTATATTCAACTCACCACGAATGAGTCAGTAATATTGCAGCCTATATTCAACTCACCACGAACAGTCAGTCGATATTCAGCCTTCAACTACGACGGTACATATTCTTTAACCTCGCCTAATAAACATTTTTTTTACAGTATTCTTTTCATTTTCGCATTTTCTTGTATTTTTTGTTTCATCATTTCGGTGCGAACAGGTGCCATCAGGTTTGATGAGTAATCCCACCCCGTTGGAATGATCCTTTGAGGAAGCCTTTTGGAGACGAGCTGCTACTGGAAGGGATTTAATGTTTTCGCAATTCTTTCTCCATGCTGTTCTCTTGAATTTCCTCAACACTATGTTGAATTTAGGCAATGCGGACCTATATTCTTCCCAATTTTTATTGCGTTTTGCGGTGTTAAAAAGTTTTCTCATCTTTTTACGTAGTATCTCTAGCTGGTCATTCCACCACGGTACGCTCCGTTTACCAGTATCATATTTTTTTGGGACACAGCTACTCCTGAAGGAAGAAATTAGAAAGTCATTTAGTTAGCAGGCTGCCACATCAACATCACATTTTGATCTTAAATATGTGAGCAGCATGTCATCTTTGACTGCGAGATTTTCGCGAAATAGTGTCCAATTAGTTCTTTTCGGTGCATAACGCACTTGTTCTTGATTAACCCCAACCGAGATGTTAAATCTGATTTGCTGATGATCAGATAGTGAAGGTTCATTTGACACATGCCAATCGACGACAGAATTGGAAATAAAAGGGTTCGAGATTGTGAAATCAATCACCTCTTCTCGAATAGAATTTATAAATGTTGGATTGTTACTTTCATTACACATAGCTAGATTTCTGTTTGTAATATAATCAAGAAGTAACTCACCCCTTTTGTTGATGTCACTGCTACCCCATACCACATGATGGGCATTGGCATCGCTTCCAATGATCAGATGCCAGTTGCGACGATGACATAGGTTCACCGAATTCTGCACAGTCACGGGCGGAACATATTCCGAGTCTCCAGAAAAGTAGGCGGAGGCGCATACGATCTCCCGAACTCTTCCTATTATCGGAATCTCAACAATGCAGGCCACTAAGTCTCTGCTGATGAATTCTGGGATGGGAAGAAAATAAATTTTAGAACTGATTAAACAAGCAGCCCTAGGCATTAACTCCCCATGGGCATATAACAACTTACATGCCCTATTATGAAGGCCCTTTATTTATCTCCAATCACCCAAGGCTCCTGAATGAGGCCGAGGTCGATTTTATCCCGGATAAACCGTTGGCTAAAAATGTCCGAAACACCTTTAGCATGATGCAGGTTACCCTGCAGTACTTTGATGTTATACTTCATCATTTGTGCTTGGTGTTTTTGTGGGATGGTTTCTTTTTACTGGCAGGCTTGTTAGTGCCTATTTTCTTAAGTTTGCCATCCCCACGAGAGTGGCCAGTAAGCCTATCCCTCACAGCAGAAGCTGTCTTAATAACAGGAGTGGGCACTGATGCCACACCCGCCACATGAGAGGCCAATCTTGTCACCGTCGAGATACCAGCATCGCAGGTCTTCGGATTCTGCAAAGTGGCTACACTAGACACAATTGTACAAAGTGTATCCACTTTGCATACTTCTGAGGTGGAAGATGTAGACACAGCAGTACCACATTCCACCATGTTCTGCGGTGCTGCATCCTGAGGACGGGTGGCAACATCTGCCACTACTCCTACGGCAAGTAGAGTAGGTTTTTGTACACCTGAGACCTTGTCTGTACTCTTCAGGATCAGCGTATCTCTGCAAAACAGTAGGCCACATTGTCTTTTAGCATTATTAAGCGATCCATCGAGCAGTCTGTGGCACATACTACCAGATGAACAAGATCCCTCTCGATGGTCCTTTGTATGACCCTCCAGTTTCTGGCGAAGGGATCAGTATTCTGAGCATCGAGAAGCGTCACAATTTTACTGTTCGCAAAGGCGGTACTTTTTGGAAAGAACCCACAGATGATATTCGGTTTCGGAAATGAATCCTCTTCCACTAGCATCATGTTCAAACCACATTTCCCTCCAATTTTTTCCAAAATTGACCCTCATCCACTCTGCAGTGGAGGGGCCAGAGCATACGACTAGAAGCCAACCTGATTTGTGAAACAAACCATGAAATTGTGGTTTAGCGACCTCGTCAACCAGCTCAATGATAATGTCCATGATGGCATTTAGGACGCCGGCCATTTGCTCAGCACTAAAGGAACTGCGCACCAGATCAACGGGAACCACACCCAATTTGACAATCCCTACTGTGTCCCTGTAAGAGGTCTTGTCGAGTGCGGCAGTCCCGGTTCTAGCTTTTTTCTTCTGTGGGACAGAAGGGGTAGATTACTCGGATCGCAGATGTTTCACCTCGGTACCCTTGTAGGATTGAAAAGATTTGGCTATCTCTAGAGCACGTTCTCTAGAGACCCCGTTTTTTAAAGCAAGATTAAATCGCCTCTTTTCAGCCGAAGTTAGTTTTATGAATCCGCTGGTGGCTAGGGACAATTTCTCGACACCAACTGCAACGGCAGTGCAACCGGCTTGAACCGAGTGTTCGTCCGAGAGCACGCTAGATGATTCTCTGCAGAGAGTGTCTGAGTCAGAGTCTAGATGGAAGGACAGACCCACTTCATCTCGTCTCCCTCTCAGCGAGACTGATAAGAGGGTCGGCCCTATTGGCAACGAACTCCTCGGGATTTACGGGAAGCACAGTTGCTGTTCCATAAGTTAATGCAGTAGAGGGTGCATCCCTGTGCAACCTGTGAACGTTTATACAAATTATTATCTGAAATTTTGGACCACGAGTAGTCGGGAAAGAAAACGTCACCTACACCAGAGCCCGGTATACTGTGGGAAGGCATTAAATGAAGCAGGAGGTCGTCTGGTATCCTGAGTTCACATACTAACGACTAAGCACTCTCTTAGCCACGCATCCCTCGGCGTATGCTGTTCCACCATGGATTAGAGATTTTTTCCAGAGGTTGTCTCCTCACGTTGCAGACTTTAGCCGAATGCCACAGTAATGAATTCAAGCCGCATAGTCCAGTAAGGCTCAAGAGAACACAAAATCCGGTTGAGCGACTCTGGGCTAGTAGGCAATTTATTATACTGTAGCATTCGTGACCGGCGGCCCGAGAAGGCAGTGCGTCTTCTTGTAACGGTTACTAAATAGGGATCGTACAAAGCCTTTACCCTAAGAGTCCGTACCTGACCACCTACAGATACACAGATACACATACCAATATTGATCCTTCAATAAAATATCTGTAAACAAAACGACCAAAAGAAATAATTATCATACATACCAAGGAAATCGAAATCGTATATACAAGTAATGTTTTGAAGCAGGAAAACCCCGAACAAATTTGCCCATCCCACAAAGCACATAGTATACGAGTAGGTGTAGTCATAAGAGTCCGCATGCATAACATTGTGGTCAATACACATCATCCCTTCTTAATAATCTCGTGTACCTAAATTTCAAATATGATACCATAGTTGATGTGTGTGTGTAAGGGATACTTTTTCCTACCTTGGAAATCAAGGTAACAGTGCTAAAAACCAACCATGCAAGGACCAATAACTGATCTAAAGTAATTTATTTATGAAGGCAATACTTAACTGCATTTCCCAACGCTACCACTTTTGCTCATACAGGATATTCTAAAAGCACCAAAATACCTGTAACATAATTAGCTTCTTCATTTGCGTTTACATTTTAAAAAATTGGAAACACACGAGAACAAGTATTTCCTTAATGGATTTAAATTATAAATCTTTTGTCGGTAATTCCATGAATAGCACGACATTAATGGACATGATGCAAAGTGTGCTTCACTATAGTTGGCTGAAATAAACCATTTATGCGAGCTAATTAAGGTTATCCTAACTGCATTACTTTTGATATTTAATGAATGACGTTGGTGGAGGACATGGACAACCTTTACTGAAATCACTTAATGATAAAAAGGATGCACTTTGCAAACTCGGTAACAAATCGGGTTAAATGTACTCACACAACTACGAACACTAACGTCAATACAACGCACATGCTTGAGGATTAGTGTTTTCGCAGTTAATTTAATTCCACTTATTAAGTGAAATATTGTTGGAATTGATTTTCCGAACATGAGTGCAGATTATAATGTGGTATATTTAATTGAGTTATCTTAGTTGATTGCACAATAACATCGGTGTACTCTGAACTTAAAATTGAATCACTGAATCAACGGTTGATGTGGTGAGCAACTACAAGAGATAATATATACTTATAAAATGTGCGCGCCAAAGGGAATATGAATACCCTCATATTGTTTCAGAGCACGGGCGTTTGGAAAAGGAGAAAGTGGGAGAAGGAATGATGAGTGTGGAGATGATTTAAAGGCGAGCAAAACTGAAAATAAAAACGACGATAAAGTCAATACAGAAAGGTTGAAAATATTCATTGAAACTGATAAGTACTCAATCTGCTGATTTTGAGTTTGTCTCTCATAGCGAATGGTTGCATCCCTCCAGTTCCAAATCATTTCGTTTACATATAATCAACACTTGCTGTTTGAATGCTTCTGGCCATAGCTATAGAAAAAATGGGTTCGTAAGACCTCCATCAAGAGCTTCCCCCAGAGCTTTATTATGTAACAGGAGCTTTTTTGATTTATAAATTTATAAATTTATAAATTTATGTCTGTATCTGCATATAATCAAAACTTTTCTACCACTTATGGTTTTTTAGTTACAGCGTTTTTTTATATCTACATATAATCAAACATCTTTTTTTTTATATTGTGACATACATATATTTTTTCTGAATATAGCTTTAAATCTTTCTAATTTCATCCGTTTTGCACTTAAACTGATGTAATATCTCATGCATCATTGATGAAAAAACCGGGGTGTTTAGAAAACGTTGTATTTAAAAACGATACGCTTTAAAAGTTTTAATTGCATATAGGAGGGGCGGTTGGTAAGATAAGTGCCGGCCTAAGGCATTAAGTGAAAGAAGAGATCCGATTAAAAAATTGTTTTTCTCAATATAATCTCACTCGAATGAAATACATTTCCCACATCGAGCATATAGTATCTTAATACCACCGAAAAAATGTTATTTTTCTTTTCCTTCGAAATGACTTCCTACGGCCACCTTGATCTTGTTCTCATCTGCAAATCTCCGGCCTCGTAACACCTTTTTCATATTGGAAAAAAAAAAGAAAAGTCGCTGGAGGCCTAGTCTGGGCTGTAGGGTGGCTGGTCTATCGTTGAAAAACCTGTACCTTTTAAGGCCTGTCTCGAAACCCGAGCCTCGAGTCGTCGTTGCTTGTTGAACAGCATTAGCATTTTCGGTACCCAGCGCGCACAAATTGTTTTCATGTTAACATGCTCATGCAAAATTTCTTTCGACCAGAACCAATTTTTCAACTTTTCCGATGTTATCTGCAGTTCAGTGGTCACTACAAGACACCCTGGGAGGGGGTCGTTTTCACAGCTCTCTTGCCTTTGTTGAAATAAGTGAGCTCATTGTTTTACCATGGTATACGAAGGCTCAGAATCCTGAAGAGTCGATGACATGTCTTCAAAAATTTCGTTAGGAGATTTTCCTTTTTTCACGAGGTACATTATCATGGCGCGGTGCTCAAAATTGCGACAATTTCCGATTTCGACTGGCATGTCCTACCACAGATAATAACAAAATGAGATTATCATTGAAACGAGGTAATATTAATTTTTTTATTTTTTTTTTATAATTTGCGCGCGCCAAATGGGATATGAGTACCATTAAATTATTTCAAGGCACGGGCGTTTGTATAAATTTGAGAGAGAGAGAGAGAGAGATAGATTGGTGTAGTGGGTTTGAAACTTAGGTGGTATTAAGTTTCAGTAAACCCCAAGGGTGGCGTCCAGATAACTGGGGAGCTTGTTTGTTTTGATTTTTGTCGTTGCTCTTGATTCACGGTATTTTTTTTCCCTCCACCTGATGTCATCATCATGATCAAGTTGCATTTAAGCCCACCCTACTGCCAGTGTTATGCCTTCGCAGTAGAGTTGACTAAGCTTTCGCAATTGATCGACTTTTTTATTTATTTCAGACGAAATAAATAGATGACTGTTGAGATCAGGATTTGAACCGTGAACCAAGAGCGTGACAAGCATTGATGTTACCACTACACCACGGCCACCCTCATTTATACTACTAATGAGTGCCGCAGTTAGTGCTATCACTAATGAAAAGATGACTCAGTGTCGAGTATCTCAAGCCGGGAACTTATCAGCCGTTCCTCGTATGCATTCAGTACAAAATTTGCATCCGAATCGCATTCAAAGTGCTGAAAAAAAGTTAAACTCGGTGCTAAAATCCCGCTCTAACTATGAAACAATACATGACATGATAATTCTGATTACTTATTTGAATTCAGCACACAATTTTACTTTGGGCCTGAAAAATAATCATTCAAATCATTTTTGCCACATGGACGAACATTCGAAAAGTAATGTCACAGACAAACGGACATACATAAGTATGTAACCGTGCTTAGGCTATCAAATCAGCAGGTGGTGGATAGCTGAACGACCTTTAGATATGTAGGTTAGCTGAGATTAACCAATAAGCAGTCCCCGATCAAGAGCGGTAGAATGGAGGGTGTGAGGGGAACAAAATTACGTGAGCCCTGTGAAGTATCTGTGACGGGGCGAGTAGACGCAGACCCTAAATAAGTGTCATATCCCTAAGATTGAGGCCTGGTGCTGGGGATCTGATTGCAATAAGGGTTTACTACGCTACTGGGAACTATAACGTGGTCGACAGCAATTCCCCCTTACTCGTGGGAAAATATTACATAAAGAAACAGAAAAAATAAAATAAAGTGAGAATCAAAAACCACAACCATAGAAGAACCAATTTTGAAGGGGAGCACAGCTGGCTCGATCACCAGTAAAAACTCATCTTGAAAAAGAATATGCGGCGACAATATCATCCCAAACAGTATACGTGGATGCTTCTACCGTAGCCTTAAGTTTTTTTTTATATTGAAGGTGAAAATCTCGAAAGGCACTGTGGGGTTGGAAACCCATAGTAGTGTGGGACTCTATCCACACTAAAAACACACTAATCATGGCCAATCAAAGAAAGATCGAAAAATGATTTTAGTTTCAACGTTCAGTTGCGTTTGAGAAGGTATTACAGTTTAAATACGAGTTCTCATAATTGCCAGATTATAAATTAGTGAGGTTTAGTTCTTCTTAATCTACAAATATTATATTCGCAGACAATCGCTGTGACGAACTGCGTTCTTTTAAATTACTTCTGAGACAAGATCAATTTGTAAATCGTCATTATTTCTAATTTTCCGTGGGGCATTTACTATTCCCCGAAGGACTTTGTTCTGAAATGTTTGTATTATTTGTACATTCGTTTTCTTTGTACAACCCCATAATTGGGCACCATATGTCCAAACAGGTTTCATTATCTAATTATACATTAAGATTTAGCTCTTTTACTTTCTTTCTTCTTCACATATTCCTTTCATTTCAATGTAGCATCCAGATTCATACCCAGACTGAATTTTGTTGCTTTAGCAACGCATCCATCAGTTGATAGAAGAGCAATGTCGTCTGCGAATGTGGCTGTCATTGTATCAAGTGCATGTGGTATATCACTAGTATATAATAAATATAGGTTGGGTCCTAGAATATTTCCCTGCGAAACACCTGCCTGTATTTGTTTAGATTCAGAATGCTGTAACGCTCTATCTTCGACCTCTTTTGGTCGAATAAAAGGCGTTCTTTCTAATGAAATTAACCTTTATTACTTCCGGTTAATTATAACTTTGGTTTTTACAATGCTTAATTATAACCTTGCTTTACAATGCTTCTGCTACGTTGACATCGTCTGTCCACTAGATCCACGAGACGAATTCTTTGACGTCGTCTGTCCTTTGAGTTTGCGAGAAGAATCCCCGACAAACCCGGGGTCTTTTCTTAAATACCCATCGGCATGGAGCAGTTCCCTCATCTCGCTGGCGCAGTGTGCGTGTTGACTCCGCTGGTGGTGTAAAATTGCGGTGGACCTGTCTGATCGGTGTATTGAGTGTGGTGCTAGTGGAGACTTATCAAAATATTGCGTCCTAGACCCAAAATGTCTACTGTGTCGTTACAAAAAGGACGTAAACAGCAGCCATGTCACAGTAAGCGGCAAATTCCCAGCTTTCCAAAAAGCCTTGAGAGAGCTGAAAAACCTATTATAAAGATAAAATAGCTTAATCTCAATCAGTGCGAAGTAGCGAACGACCTCCTCATACAGTCTGTGTGCGAACATAAAGTGGACGTCGTGATCCTTAGTGAACCCTACAAGGATATACACTGGAAACACCAACAATCCGAGAGGTCACCGCAGAGGAAATGGGGGGGGGGGGGGGGGGGGGTTACATCCGGAGCTAAATTCGATTTTAAATCAGTACCATTGTGAAATGAGAGATTGACATTTGATTGATCTGTCATGGCAGTTTTGTAAAACTTGAGCTCTTGTGCAAAAAGTAAAACACAAAAATATAAAACACATAGTAAATTGTGAAATGTTTGCAATGTTTTATTAAAAATTGTACTTTCCAATAAAATAATAAACTGACTAAGTCCACCTCGAAGTTAATCTCAAATGATCAAACGAGGGCTCGACGAAACTTCACCAGAACATCCTATAAATAAAAACGTCGACCTACTATAAGCACAAACGTAATGGCGTCGAATATTATTACGAGCATTAAGCATCGACAAGCTAAACAAAATACTTGATGAAAAGAATGTATAACTCGTAAAATAATTAGCGTCGAAAGCCGACTTTGAATTACTCTGCTCTGAGATAGCTGACTTGAGAGTTAAACACGATGAAAGAGTAATCCATTTAGAAATAGAATAAACTTATGCAAAAAATTGGAAGCTAACATCGTCGTATATCTGCCTACAGAAGCCAACATCGATGTAAAGGAAGAGGAGAAATCTAAATGCGTTGGTCTATTGGAAAAAGACGGTGCAAGTATCGACATAGACTCTGCTTATAGCATTTATAGTAGAAATACGTAAACTGCATAAACTGTAGTTAAATTGAAGTCACGAGATGCAGATTAGAATATCCTACGCAACACAAAGCCACTCAAGGGAAAAAAATACACATTCACAAAGATGTACATATCACATAACACCCGACAAAGATGAAAATTGGAATTCAATTATAAAAATCTTGCGCCAGGAACTTCCCAATATGAAAGTTGTTTTGAAAGCCAATAAACTGTTCATTACGGCTAATCTGATAACTTCAGATTTATTCGATTAATTAAGACACGGCGAAGAGGACGGCATTAATCTTATTAAAAAAATATTTGTAAATATTCTTGTCCCAATAACAAATTGATTAAAAGAATCTATCTACCAAACAAAAAGCAAAAATTGACTGACAAATTATATTAAAAAGCTTGGTTTATTTTTTTTTACCGGTATGTTAGAGCAGATTTCAAAAAATCCCAAAAAAGGCCCAGTTTTCTCCATTTAAAAAACAAATGACTTCATCGGAAGAGAGAGTATTTTTTCCTAAGTTGTAACTTCTAATTGAGCTCAGTATAGGACGTCTTCTCTAGTTCCATGATTGCACAGCGTACAATTGTCACTTCTATCAGCTCTATGTGGTATGTAATTCAAGTGTAACATTTCACCCCTCGCTTTGAATATTGTTGAAATTACATCTAATCCGTGGCGGTCATGAAATTTGTTTTTTTTTCCAAGATCGTGATGAAGGATTTTATATGTATTTCTTGCTTGACTTTGTTGGGCTTGTATCCATTGACAAGATTTTCGTTCAGGGTGACATTACTCGTATGCTCACGGCTCAGCCTTGCCCATTCACCAAATAAATGAAGGTTCCTAGTTTTAAGATGCATAGCAATTTTATGGAGGAGACGTTGACTTGGTTGTGATATTATTTTCGAAATGTATTGAATGTGTAATTTAAGTGTAAATATATACAGTGGTGGTAGTCCAGTTTCTAAGTGCAGCATGTATGTCGGTGTATTTTCTGGTAGTCTGAATATTTTCTTAAGGTAGTATCATAGAAGTTTTTCAACCTCTCCAAATTTCCAAATTCCCCACACTTGTGCCGCATAACACATTATTGATCTCATGACTACTTCGAAGATTTTATACTTTGTACTCGGCGCAATATTCCTTTTGCTTAAGACACCTTTCCAGCTGCAATTTATTACGCGTTTCGATTCCCTTAGCTTCTCCTGGATATGCTTTTTAAACGACAACTGGGGGGTAACCAGAACTCCGAGTGTATTCTTTGACTTTCTCTAGTTCCTCATTTTGCCAGGTCCATTTTTCATTCCTTGCGTATCGACCCCATCCAGTTCGAAAAATCATAATTTTAGATTTGCTGGTATTGAGTTGCAGATTCCACATGTGACAGTATTGTTGAAGTTTGTTAATCATGAGTTGCATCATGTCTGGACTTTCCGCAAGTATAACGATATCGTCAGCTTCATAGATAAACCCACCAAAGGTATCCCTCCCGGTAAAAATTCGACAAGATCGTCCAAAAAGATTTAGAACAGGAGGGGGCTCAAGAGGCATCCTTGCTTTACACCTGATTTCGATTGGAATCAATCGGATAAATTGTTTCCATCCCATACCGCTGTGTTGTTGTCTGCATACATTTGCTGTAGCACTCTTAGCATTATGTTTGAAAGCCCTAGGTTATTTAGCTTGAAAAATTGTGCTCTTCTGTCGATGGAATCAAAGGCCGCCTTAAAATCGACAAAGAAGGCATATAGTTTGTTACCCTTGTCCAAGTACTTTCGGGCTATACTTGTAAGGAAACACGTGTATTATGTAAAGAAGATAAAAAAGAAAAGAAAGATTTAAAAATATTTTTTTCAAATTATGAACTAAAATGAATTTATTCATTTCAATCAGGAATCAAAGTCAATCATGATTCTCCGTGCAACTAATATGAAACCTCCTAAACAGCATACAATTACACATTGGGAACCGTCACTACCTACGGTTCTCCCGGTGTATCATAATGTTCATGTTGCTGCATGCGCGAGTCATTGCTGGCATGGCATTTCTGCCACAAGTTATTTCATTGTTATGCTTGATCAATGCGGGCAGTTCGACTTGAACGACGGATGAATTAGTTTCATTACATTATGCTATGAAATCAAAAACAACGTGACGACGACGTGAATTACTCGGTTAACAAAAACGGATCGAAGGGGCGTGGTAAAGTTTTAAAAACATAGATAGAACATAACTCTATATTTACTAGCCATTTATCTTAACTGTACTCGTAACCACTGGCAAAGAGACTATGTTAAACCATTAGATGTATGAGTATGAGTTTTTTGATGAGTAAATATCAAAGGACTTAATGCAGATAGAAGACTTTAACTGAAGGATTGGTGTATCACAGAATAGTTTTGTAAGTGAAGCTAAGAGAGCAACTACCATGATTTTAACCCATAACACCAAAGATGAAGTTAGCGACAGCTAAATGAAAGCTGTGAAGGTGATCCTAGAAGAGAGCTTACCTTTGTTCGAGGAACGGCGTGTTCAGTTATCGACTACTGCCTTATCTTAGATAACTGGCATCTCTTCCTGGACGATTTCCGGATAGCAATGAAGTCGTATTCAGATCACGTGCAGCTAGAAGTTACATGTGTAATGTGCTATACTACAAGTGAGGAAAATATGAAAAAAATACTACTTCCGCCAAAAACACAATGGAACGACAGCTTCCGCGTTTCATTTCAGAACAATCTGAACATAGAGCTCGACAATCTTTATGCATCAAACACCTATAATATCGAGGAACTAACATAGATAATTGAAAAAAGCTATCCCATAAAACAGACTAATGAGGGACATTTAACTGGTAAGCAAAAGTGGTTTGATAAAGTTCCCATGCTAGAGAATAGTCGTTTGCTTTTTTGAGGCTTTTGATGTCTTTTAACACTAGGACTTTCAAATATCTTTTTGGAGAAGCAAACAAAGAATTTAAGCGGCTCTGTTACGAGAAAAAAAGTAACATTTGAGCAAAAAAAAATTACCATATAAATAAGTCGAGATCATCTGTCGAGTTTTGGAAAGCCTTAAGGTTTATAAGCAGACAATCAAGTATCATTGCTCAATTTTTTAAGGCAGCAGTCTCACTAGTTTTTCAGTATGTGGCGCTCATGTTATTCGTCGAGCTCTTGGATGCACCATTCTCCTTGTATGAAGTGCACCAGGTCGTAAAAAATTCTAAAGATAAATCATTTCTTTTGAATTGTATAAAAATTGTTCGTCCCAATTGTTTGTTACGCTTACATCAGAGTTCAACTTTATGTTTAAAATAACTGACATCCCCAAGAGCTTCAAAAAGTCGATAATTTTTCCGCTACACAAAAATGACAGTTATGAAGTTGCATTAAATTACAAAGGAATCTCCTTTTTGACTATTTCGACCAAGTTGATTGATGCGTTGCTGTTTAACAGAAACTCACAATTGGTAGAGGGCAAGAAAGTTCTAAATGATTTCCAAGCTGGATTTAGGAAGAATTACTCAACGGTGGACCAGATCTTTTTACTTGCCAACATCGCTGAGATTTATAAAAGAAAACATAAAAAGCTATTTGCATTTTTTTGTAGATTTCCGTGCATATATTTGGGATGTTGAACTTACATAATCGGAAGAATTTGTAACGACAGAATCCAACTGATGATAAACAATCTATAAGACTTATTACAGCGGCTTGAGATATAACTTCCAAGACAGAACCTACTTCTTAAATTCAAATTCCACTGAGATGATAAGTACCATTTTTAAAATAAGAGGAGAATTAAAAACCTACATTATACGAGTATATGGGTTAATGCACTCTGCTACAGAAAAGATATTATTGAGGGAACCCTTAAGGAAACTCTTACTTACTATTTTCTATTTATATAAATATAATTATATACTTCTTCAATAACCTAGTCTATATATCTCGTCAATCTGGTAGACGGCCTAAGGCCAAACCCAATCAGTCTTGTAATCCTTTGTTTCGTATGTATCAAATATCTTTTCATGAAATACAAGCCAAATAAAATCTAAAAAAAAATACTCTATCCATTGTGAAAAGAATGGTAACGGTCACCCTCACATTTGCATACACTCATACACAAATTCTCTCTAATCCCTGGTTACCTTAAAATTTGCAAGACTACCATACTTGTTGCCAGGTAGCTGACTGTCTTCCCCTTACCCAGATATTATATTATTTTCATATTTCGTTAGAAGGGCATTTCACCAATGTCTCTCTGTCATATTCTTTCGTACTCGGTGTTTTCATGTTTCGGTTGTCGTTAGGAGATGGTTTTTCATGCAACCCTTTCTCGGTTTGTTGAAAATGCATCAGCGGAACATGTTATTCGATTTCCAAGTACACGATGCATGACAGTTTGATTGCAAATGGGAAGGTTTATTTGGAGGGTATAATTTAATAGATGTTTTTGAACTGATAGCGTGCGTCCTTTGAAGCCACCCTCAATTCACGAGAAATAGAATTAAGCTTTACTTCGTTTCGTGATTTGGATTCGAATGTATGTTATTTCTGTATGCAAATCCTCATAATAGATTTAGGGATGAATTTGAAATAATGAAAATTAGATGTTTGTGCTGGATACTATGTAGATAGACTGTTAATGTATCAGATGATACTGCGAATTTCACGGTTCGAACGTAATTGGTTTTCAGCATTTTTGACCTACCCATGTACACTTATTACAAGGAAATTGGGTTGATTATAGGATTTGGTCCGGTTGTACAAGGATTGCCTTTTTTTATTTCAAAGAGGGGTAAGGCCATGCAACGATGGGCTCGTTTGGTAATCATAATGCAGTAGAGAGCGGCACCATGCCATTTACCTTGCATTATGATTTCATAGGTAGCAATTATGTTCTTAGTTTTTGGTAATATAAGTTTTACTGAAGAAATTTAATGCTATTTCCAAAGTAAATTACGAAAACGCGAAATATCACGTGTTTTGGGATTTAAAGCGAGCTCAACGATAAGCTTGTAACTGTGCACGCGTCGCAGCAGTTTTTTTTTGTGGAAATGGAAAGCGGAAGCGATTATACCGATACTGGTGGTGATTTCCTCCTACTACACAGAATTATAAACTTTCATAAAATATGGCTATCTACACTTGTTGAGATGATTGAGATTTATGCTCTGGTGTGTATTTGCATAGTATATTTTTAAATTTTCGATAAAAATTCATTGTTCTCATGTCAAACATTTTCATATATGCATAGCACTCTATGGAGCAAAGGTAATCATCTAATCTTTGTCATACAATTATTTGTATTACTTTTGTGGATTCACATTTTCCTATCTACAATCATCTTCGTTAAGCCCTCGAATTGCTGTCATATCTTGTTCCCTAGTCAATTTTGCATTGTACTCCAATCCATCTGTTTACGGAAGAATATTTCAACGACTTCATATTTTCATTTTGGTAATATTGCATTTTGTCTTTCGCACCATAAAGCAATTTCAGTGAAGAACCCTTAGAGAAATCAAAAGAAAATTATTCTCATCGAAAAATTTGTATTATTTTCATACAAGATTGTTTGCGTAACATTTTATTCGCTTAGCAACAAAATTCCTAAAAAAATTGATTTTGAGATTGAGAACCATTCAATCAATGGTCACTTCTCTGGGTGGCCGTGGTGTAGTGGTAACATCAACGCTTGTCACGCTCTTGGTTCACGGTTCAAATCCTGATCTCAACAGTCATCTATTTATTCCGTCTGAAATAAATAAAAAAGTCGATCAATTGAATAAATAAATAAAAAAGTCGATAACACTGGCAGTAGGGTGGTCATATGGCTTAAATGCAACTTGATCGTGATGATGACATCAGGTGGAGGGAAAAAACTACTGTGAATCAAGAGCAACGACAAAAAGTAAAACAAACAAGCTCCCCAGTTATCTGGACGCCACCCTTGGAGTTTACTGAAACTTAATACCATCTAAGTTTCAAACCCACTACACCAATCTACCTTTCTCTCTCTCTCAATGTATACAAACGCCCGTGCCCTGAAATAATTTAATGGTATTCATATCCCATTTGGCGCGCGCAAATTATAAAAAAAAAAAAAAATCTGAATATCCAAGGGGCCAAATGTTTCCCTTTAAATGTAAAGTCCTTACAATTATTTATTAGTAGTATGATAGTGTACCTTTATACATTCTGCATAAGCTATGCAATAACACAATAATGTATTTTTTATGAAATTCGGCTAATACATAACCCCTCTCGATAGGATATGTTTTATTATGTTCCCTGGGGTTCCTAAGAGTCTCTTCGACTTAGGCGTTCCATTGCTTTCATTTTATTACCAGTTTTGAGTGAAACTTAGATTTCCTGATGTCTTTCGTTGTATTTCGTAAGTGAAAAGTTTCATCAATATTTATTCCGCAATTACGCACATAGCAGCATAGCATCGTCTGATGCCACCCGGATAGTTCTATATACCCCTTCTACCCCTTCGCGTTGGGGACAGAATATACCCGAGGTAGGCATGCCTGTCGTAAGAAGCGACTAAAATCCACATAAGCGGAGACGAAAACTTCGCAAAAATCGGCAAAAACATAAAACAAATGACCCGGTCCTCATGGCAGGGGTTTTGTGTGTAGAAATTACTGAACTGCCTAGTAAAACTGAACCAGTTATATAAAATATGGCAATGAACAAAACAACAGATTTGCATACCCCAGGTGGCAGACCAGGTAAACTGGAAAATCCACCCTCCTCGGAGGTCTGTCCCATGGATTCTGGGGGGGGCCATTTATTGCTTTATCAACAAAACTCCAGAAGGAATTCACTTACGGCAAGAACTCCACCAAAAAAAATAGCGCCAAAAAACCTTACGACCAAAGATAGCGCTATAATTGTAAGCATTCCAAAAGCACAAAAAGAAAAATCTGGAACTGAAGCCCGTATAGTTGAAAGTGAACATAAATCAGATTCACTAGCGAAATTAAAAACAAACAGTTATTACAAAGAATGGCAAGCTGAACTCAAAGCAAGGAAAAATCTAGAAGAGATTGTTATAAGCCTGCAAAAACAAATAAAAAACCTTGAGGTAAAATTTGCCTTGTTGGACTGTACTAATAAATGTCCTGTCCAATCAAGCCCGCAAGATGACAAAAAAGAATACCTCACAGGTGAAGAGGAGGTTGCACTAGAGACAGAAGGACATCTGAAGAAAAGTAAAAGGCCAACGAAAAAATGCAAGGCTGAAGAGAGTCCTGAAACATCTGAAAGAAAACATGATAGTAGGGCTACTGCAAAACAAGCAAATTCGCAAGCTGAAAAGTAAAAGGCCAAGGAAAAAACGCAAGGCTGAAGAGAGTCCTGAAACATCTGAAAGAAAACATGATAGTAGGGCTACTGCAAAACAAGCAAATTCGCAAGCTGAGTCTAAGGATAGAAGGCTTGAAAAGGCCATTGCCTTAAAAAGACAGCCATTACCACCACCAATAATGATCTCCGGAGTAGACAAATTTGGTGAGTTAAAAAAATAATTGACCAAAAAGCAAAGAAAACATGCAAGTTTACATCATATAGCAACAATAATTGGAAAATAAATGTCGATGGTAGTGACACTTATAGAGAAATCACTGATGAGCTAACGAAAATGAAGTTGCAATGGCACTCATATGAATATAAGGCTACTAGACCATTGAGAATAGTAGCCAGAGGTCTTCACTCCTGTTGAACACTTAACTAGTAAAAATTTCAAAATTTTGGAAGCCGACAACCTAATCAAAAAAGAAAGAATAAAAGATAACGATGGAGAACCAATGACAAGAAATAGAAAATTACCTCTTTTTATACTCTCCTTTCACAATTAAGAAGATATTGAAAAGGTATACCCTATTAGATCAATAATGGGCATTGTTGTCAAGATTGGGCCACTTCGTAGAAGTTCCAACACAATACCTCAATGCAAAAGATGTCAGGCCTATGGGCATACGCAAAGCTATTGTAAAAGGGATTTTGCATGCGTTAAATGTGAACGAAAACATCCAACAGTCGACTGTCCACTAAAGAAGGATGAAAAAGCGAAATGTATCAACTGTCATGGAAATCACTCAGCTAATTTCAGAGGTTGCCCGATCGCGAAAGAATACCAAGAAAGAAAGAACAGAGCTACTAGCAAGCACCAACAAAACTCGCTCAAAAATAAAAATGACAAACAAGTAAATATTGTAAACAATAAAGCAGACAAAAGATCAATTGCTTCTAAAGCAAACACGTCTGCTGTAAATAACAAATCGTATTCCGAAATTGTTAAAAATACACGAAAAGAAGAAGAAATATCAGTAAAGGAAATGCTCTTTACTATTATCGAAAGATTGGATAACCAAGATAAAATAATTGAGCTACTAACGAACGAAGTTTCTACAGGAAAAAATCAACAAAGTAATAATGATGAAAAATCTGGAATGCAAACGGTTTACTCCAACACGTCTCTGAATTTCAATCTTTTCTATGCAATGAAGGCATTTCAAACAGGGAACAAAGATAAGAATCCCAGGGTATCTCTGTTACCACTCTCCCCATCAAGCTGACGGTGCTAGGGGAGGTAGTGCTGTAATTGTAAAAAGTAGTTTGGAACCTTATGAATTGCCAAAAATAGCAAAACAAACCATGCAAGTAGCGATAATAAACATTTTGGCTAAAAGCAAGGAATTTAAAATAGCTGCCATATACTGCCCACCAAAGTATTCGCCGACAGAGGAAGATCTTAATGACCTCTTCCGAACTCTAGGCAACAGCTTTATCATTGGAGGTGATTTCAATGCAAAACACACCTACTGGGGGTCAAGATTAATAACGACAAAAGGCAGGCAGCTTTACAAAGCCGGGCGAAATTTTAACTGTGATTTCATTTCGACTGGATTGCCTACTTATTGGCCATCTGACCCAGCGAAAAGACCAGATCTTATTACCTTCTTCATAATGAAAGGAATCAATAGAAAATAAGTAAAAGTTGAAAACAGTGATGATCTGTCGTCGGATCATACACCCGTAATCCTGACGGTCAACGGCATGTTAATACAAAAGATAATAAATGTAAGACTTACCAACAAAAGAACGAACTGGTTCAGAGAATTACTCAAAGGATTTATTAACCTTTGATCCCCTCTAACCACAACAAACCATATTGACATCGAAGTGGAACAATTCATTGCCGATATACAACAGGCAGCAGAAGATAGTACACCGACTTATCAACAAAAAAAAAACAAGCATCGGTAAAATATCCCACAGAAATTAGGGAACTAATATTAGAAAAGAGAAGAGCTCGCAGGAGGTGGCAAATGACAAGATATCCCGGTGATAAAGTTGGGTTTAATAGACTGAATAACAAACTCAAAAAAAGTATCAGTGAATTTAAAAATATATCTTTAACTAATTACCTTTGTAACTTAACTGCTGACAAAGCCACAGACTACTCCCTCTGGAAGGCTGCCAATCATTTAAAGAGACCTCAAGCGCAGGATCCCCCGTTAAAAACATCTGAAGGGAAATGGATCGGCGACCCAAAAGAAAAGGTTAAACTTTTTTCGGAGCACCTAACAAATGTGTTTAAACCTTTTCCACCTAGCGTGGCAAATGAACTAGAATTCTCTGATAAAATAGATGAAGACGTAATCCCTTATGTTTCGCTAAGAGAGATTAGCACATGTATTTCTAAACTATCTAGTAGAAAATCACCAGGTTACGACCTTTTAACTACCCAAATTCTGAAAGAACTACCCTTCGTAGCATTGTTAAAACTCAAGCTTATAATTAATGCCTGTTTTACACAAAGATATGTCCCACATCATAAGGTAAACCCCTATCAGAAGTTACCTCATATAGACCAATATCGCTATTACCGATATTATCAAAGATTTTCGAGAACTGCTTCTTAAAAGGCTGGATAGCCCACACATCAGTTCGGGTTTAGAAATAAGCACTCGACAATAGACCAAGTGCATCGTATAACTAATGTTATAGAAAAAGCACTTAAAGAAAAACAAGTTTGTTCTACAATACTCCTAGACGTTGCTCAGGCCTTTGATAAAGTTTGGCATAAGGGCTTGGAATATAAACTACATAGGGATCTACCTAGACAATACTATGAGATACTTAAGTCATATATAGCTAATAGATTCTTTAGAGTTCGCTATGGTTCAGCGTATTCTGAACTTAAAGAAATACAAGCAGGTGTTCCACAGGCGAGTGTTCTAGGCCCTACCCTATATTCACTATATACTAGTGATATTCCATATGCGAATGAACCATGTTAGCTACATTCGCAGACGACACTGCTCTTCTAGTAACTGATGGATGCGTGGCCACAGCAACAGGAAAGCTACAAAACTCAGTGAACGAGATATGTGATTGAACGAAACGATGGCGAATGAAACTTAATGAGTCTAAGTCCACCCATATCAACTTTACAAATAAAAAAATAACGAACGTTCCTGTGGTTATTAATAATCAAGTAGTTCCTTATTCTAACACAGCTAAGTATCTGGGTATGAATCTGGATGCTAAACTGAAATGGAAGGAACATGCGAAAAAGAAAGTAGAGGAGTTAAATATTAAATATAGAAAACTCTGTTGGTTGTTAGGACATAATTCAGAAGTGTCCATTGAGAACAAAATCTTATTATATAACCAGATATTAAAACCTGTTTGGACATATGGTGTCCAATTATGGGGTTGTACAAAAAAAAACGAATGTACAAATAATACAAACTTTCAAAATAAAGTTCTTCGGGAAATAGTAAATGCCCCATGGTACATTAGAAATATTGACTTGCATCGTGATTTGTAGATTAATCCGGTAACGGAAGAAATTAACATGAACGCAATCCGTCACAATGTGCGTCTGCAGATGCATATAAATCCTTCAACAGAAGACGTCTTAAATATACGAAATAATATTCGTAGATTAAGAAGAACAAAACCTCATGAACTTATTATCTGACAATTATGAGAGCACGTATTTAAATTATAATACCCTCTCAAACGCAACTAAACGTTGAAAATAAAATCATTTGTCGATCTTTCTTTGATTGGTCATGATCAAGGAGGTGTTTTTAGTGCGGTTAGAGTCCCACATTGCTTTGAGTTTCTAACCCTCTGCGTCTTTCGAGATTTTCACCATCATTAACAAAAAAAAAAAAAATATACCCCTGTGAGTATAGATGCGTGCCCACTGGTAGTATGTAGAGACCCAGGAGCAACTGATGTACCTGTGGACAAACGGCGTGAAACAATTTATTTGAATTTGTTGATCATATATTTGTTATTTTATGAGTGGCGGAACAAGCTTTTGCTGGCATCGGATAAGAAGTGAATAAGATGGGTCAGAGACAAATTAAACCCATTCAGCTCTTGGTCATTTTAAATAAAAGGACACCAACATTCCGGCCTAGAGATTCTTCTAATACGTTATAGAGGAACTATATATAAGAGAAGGGGCTGACTTTATTGCTGATGGATGTCACAATTTAAACTAGTATGGCCACTACTATTAAAAAAAAATAAATAAATTAACGAACAAATTTTGAACAGTTGTATTCTGCTGCTCTGCATTTCGTTGTCGCTCTTATTGGTGGTATTCCTTCGTTATTATCACGAACCGCAACTAAACTTTCTTGTATATTTTCCGATGTTACGGCCTCTTCCAGTTTTTCCTCCAGTAGATGTCTGTCGTACTCGTAGTGTGGGTATTAAAATGTCACGTGCTCCACATTTCCAATTGTTACATATATTATACAGAATCGGCAATAGAGATTGCTATAGTGCTTGAATCTGTGTAGATACACCCCGAAGCATCCATGGCCTGGTAACATTTGGGTTAAATAAAAATTCAACTCTCCATGTTTCCGACTGATCTACGTCTCGATATTGGGTATAATACTGTACGCCCATGTGTGTGCCTTTGTTAGAGAAATCCCATCTTTGTTGCCATTAGTTTAGACTCGTCACTCTTATTGCTGTTCTGCTAATTAGATACTTCTCTCGTATTTCTTATGCTTGCATATCTATTGGCATTATCCCACCTATAGTACACGTCGACATTATGCGAAAGGCGGTGCTTGCTCCAAATGTATTGATTCAGTGAATTTACATTATGCTTTACGCAAACAGAAACATTGCCATTGGTGAAAAAATGTACTTCGAAGGATTTCCTATTCCATTGTCATAACAGGAATATTTGGGGTGTAGCATTTCCCAAGTTGCTCATCTTTGCGACTTTATAATTTACTTAATTTTCAAACATCGGTAGAGACTCTTCTTTGCCTGGATGGATATTTTCGCAGACAATTAATTTCACAAAATTATTATCTTCCTGAAGTGGAAAGCTTAGAAATCGCAAGTCCCTTTTAATTTGATAGACATACTTATGTTTGAAGCGTTGATTATCATCAGAAGAATGGAAATCGATAACTTTGTTTGTACTACAGCCTGGCATTTCACAAGTTTATTTTCAACTGTTGCTTTATGGGTAGCGTCAATCTACTGCCACCTATTGTTTCATTATGTCTTAAATCTATTGTGTGGGTGCATACATACATCTGTATATATACACATTTCGTCAGAGTAAAGCCCAGCACTCGTATCATCGACATCTATAGGCCTTCAGGGAAACAACAGGTTTCATTCTGTTTATTTTCATTTCGTTTTCCCACATCATTAGGTAGGAAGATACGCATTAAATTTTAATTTTTTTTTTATATAATTTGCGAGCGCCAAAGGGGATAGGAATACCCTTATACTATTTCAGGTAACGAGCGTTTTGGAAAAAGGGCGAAGAGACAGAGAGAAAGAAAGATTGGTGTAGTGGTTTGAAACTCAGGTGGTATTAAGTTCCAGTAAACTCCAAGTTCAGTAAACCCTACTGCCAGTGTTGACATAAGCTTTCGCAATTGCTCGGCTTTTTTTCGTTTATTTCATGCGAAATAACCGTGAACCGTGAACCTGCAGCATGACAAGCGATGATGTTACCAATACATGATGTTATAGGATCTTACAAATGCATCTTGTTGGACACTGCTACGATAAAAACCCGCAAAACCACAGGACTCAATTTCGAAAATTTAATTAGTGCGTGGACATGATATACAAGAAAATATAACACCTCTACAACGGTAGAGAGATCGCCTATTAATTGTATGTCTCTACTGAGGAATGCTGATTTGTGGGTAATTTCTAGATGTGCCGTATGTGTTCATACCCCGTGCGATCCTTTCACATTTTTTTCAAATAATATAATCAGATGGTTATTCAGGCAACCATCTGATTATATTATTTGAAAAAACTGTGTAAGAAGAGTTCACCTTTATTAAATGCACCATAAGACCGTTGTGCGCCTATAAGATACTTCCAGAGATTTTGTTTGTTGTTTACTCTGCACCGTCAAGAATATCTGCACTAATACTAGAGATTGTCATGTGCACTACTTACAGATGACAGCGATAGTTACAGTAAATGACCTGATCGCCTTTTAGAGAACTACTACTCTCAGGAACTAGTGTCACTTTGACTGAATTTTATATTGACACAAAAGAATCAATCACTACAGTCGCTTACTAAAGACCAATCGAAGCTATTAATGAAGCCAAAGGAATGCTTGATAACATTAATGTAAAACTTAATAAATTGAATTCATGATAAGTCAGAACGTTCTTAAATGAAAAAGAAGGAGCCCGAAAGTTAATTGCGCCAGAAAAATTTGCCTCCCATATCAGAAACCATATTATGAAATTAACTCTAACAATCATACCATGACTACTTTGAAGTTTTTGTTTGGGTTCATTACTATAACACTTAGGTTCTCTCTAACTCTTTCTCATTTGCCGTGACTCCTTTTCAATTGTTCTGCGCTCGCCACGTGTTTTTCGGTCGCCACCTCTTCTGTTATTAAAAGTTAGCAAGTTATACTGCTGTACATAATTAGCTACAGATCTGTTTCCCTTTCGAAAAGTATGACTGTCATTAAATGGTTGTGTTTATTGGTTAATAACCCTTATTCTGATAATGATATTCATTTGAGACTATCTTCTCTCAGGTTAGGGCACAATGTCCATTTTCTAGGGACAGACAAAGAGAATCACCATAAATGAAAGCGTTCGATTTTTTACATAACGTCGGAAGACAGGCCATTTCATACCTTAAGTGTCCAGTCAAATCCGTAAACTCAAGATCAATAAAAGGTGGGTCGACCGAGTTGACATTATCCTCTGGTCATTGGCCATTCACTATTCTGTCGCACGTACTTGCCCCATACATGCTGTTCGTTTGTAAATTGTTCATTTCATTGTTCCGTAAGTAAAGAATCGTTAATTTTGAGGCTAGAATGAAAACAAACAGAATGTATTGAGACCCACTTTTTCTGGTTTTAAAATTTATCAAAGAAATGTTTCAGGAAAATAATACTTGCAGGAGCAACTAAAAATAGTTAATAATTGGTACTCCCACACCATTACAATATCTATTGTGTACTCCATACATATGTAACTGAAATCTATTTAACTACAGCAAATCATGGGAAATACATTCCCATGATTTAAACTTCCAATTCAAATATTTTAGGTATATTCCCAAATTCAGATACAAATTTGTAGCTATGCAATTATTTAAATATTTCTCCTGAAAAATTATCTTACGAGTATCATTTTACCTAAATATACTTTGAGAAGTGCCTTTTTATGTGGTTTAAAACTCATTTCGTTTTACTTTACACGCATCTAACTTGAAAATTTTATTTTTAATCATTTTCTGGTTAGTGCTTTAGTCAATAACATATTTATCAATAATCTGTACAGATATAAGTTTTTGAAAAAAAAAAAAAATCACAATTGCGTGTCATTGCATTAAATAACCCACCAGTGGAAGAGTATGTTCATATTCATTTGACGGAACCGTGTTTTTTTTTCTGAAACAGACCGTAATCTCTAAAGAAAAATGCAGAGCACCTTATGCCTTTTTGGCACGGGTGAAGCCAGACAGGTCTACTAGTATTCCCAAAGACCAAGAGGAGTTTAAGTTTCCTGTACGGAGTTGAAGGGTTTTTATTTACCCCTTATTCTATGATGAGGGAAGCCGGAATTTAATACTTTTTTTTTACATTTTACACAGTACAATGTTGAAGGTAAGCAACGAATCGGGTCTGGGTATTCCGCGGGAAATAAAGCGCTTCATAAGGCCTTTTTAAGCATATGCAAAGATGCATGGAGCGCTTACGACTCCACAATTCGTGTTAACATTGTGATGTCCACAAAAGTAAGCCCTTACACACAAATTACAAAAGAAGGCAGAAGTAAGGAATTTCATCGGTAGGGTAAGTGCTTACCCACAGCTTACGTCAGAAGCACTTGATATTTTCCTCGCTTTTTGCTTGCTGTCCAATACATTTTCTTTTCTATGCATTATAACCCCGCAAATATCTAGAAAACAAAAAATACCGTAAAAGGTACACGAAATACCGAAACGATTCTCCACCGTAATCTGCGTCAATAGTTAAACTCATTTTAAGATGCTTTGGGTGGGGTGAGTTGAATGGGGATATGTGCGCATATAATAGGCACACCCGTTTGAATTGTATGCAAGCATACTCTTTGAATGCTCATCAAATACATAAAAACACACACAGAAAATATTTTGCATTTCAATTTTCGCAGCATCCCTCCAATATTGCAGCTCATGTGCACTTATCATCTATTCTACATTTACATTGCATGCTCTTTATACTCTTCCAAAAGCTTTTAGTCCTTTTTTGCATCTAGGGTGACTGCAATTGGTCAAAGCCCCAGGAAATCACAAACACATGTAGAATTTGAAATGCGCTTGGGAGAAAATAATAGGTGGAAGTGTTGCACTAATACAACTTCGTTCACTATACGCAGTTAATTTTCATTTTTGTAGCTCCACGAAATATGTATCCTTCAATCGTTATCTGTTGCACCTCTGAGTCATTCGCTTTCGCACTGTGTTTCATCGCAAACGTTAGTTAATTCTGGTAAAAAGTGTCTTTAAATCGAATTGTGTTCATACATCCAAATAAAAAGTATTTTCTCTTCAAGTAATTTTTTATTGGAAAATAAAGTGAGTTTTTTTTTTTTTTTCATCACCAATTTTATTGTTATTATATGAAATTTATTTTGTGCAGCATGAGCAAGCCCAATAAAGCTGATGGGATTCCCCTAGTCTTTTTTCCCAATGTGGCTTCTACTAGCAAAGTACCGCCGGTGAACTTCCCACCATATATAGACTCGCCTATAGATTCACCCAGTATCAGCGAGACGTCTACAAGCCAAACAAGTTCGGAACAAATAAATTGTTTCATAAATTCGGAGAGAGAGTGTCTGTGCAAACCGGACGGTGAACTAGATTGGTTCTCAGATGAATCGGATGAGTTCACCAAAAGAAAAATCACGTGCAACGTCTTGGAGGTGCGAAAAAGATCTAGGCGAAGCTGCACTCTTATCTGAACTTCTGATATATAGAAATAAGACGCAGAATGTTATAAGTTACCAATTGATGCTAAAAAAAAAACTTACAGTCAATACCTATATGTATGTCAAAAATGGAAAAAAAAAAATCTTAAATATTTCCTTGGAATATTCCCAACGTAAAACAAACAAAATAATAATTAATTATAAACTTTTCTGAATGTTGTATTAAAAAAATACCAAGTAATGTTTGAAAAAAAAAATTTGAATCTAGATGTCCGAAATGAAAAAAAGAAAAAAGTCTTAAATATTTCCTTGAAATGCTATCTGATATAAAAATTATAATAATTATAAACTTTTCTTAATGTTGTATCGAATAAATGTAAAAAGTTGAACTACAAGTTTTATTTATTATTTCAACTCCAAGATTAACCTAATTTGCATGACTCCCAATTTGTGTTAGTGACATATACTCATCAGTTGGAAGGGTAGGTATTATGCAGGTACTTCCATCATTTCGGAGTGCATGTCAGCAAGTGGTGTAGCAATATATAAATATATACTCGTACAGTGCTGTGGTTGTTTTGTTTTCAGGGAAAACGTTTCAAAAAGAGGCCTCACCCACCGCCTTGTCTACCAGTTAGATGCCACCAGTTGTTTCTGAGCTTTATGTTTCTGAGCTTTTCAGATAGTCTGATGTACAAGCATCTTAGTGCGCTGTCATAGCATTATAAGTACGCCTTGCCTGAAAGAAGTTAGATAAAAAAATAAATAAAAATTAAACGTACCTATCAAAGTGGGAGGATTTTTTTTTGTTCTTAAGAGGGTAATAGTACTTAAGGGCGTTTACTTTATTTCACAAAAAAGTTTGCACTAAAAAAAAGAGTTCACAGTGTAAGAGTGCAACATAGGGCCGGAATTTTTTTCTAACGAAATAAAACGCTATTACTTACTTATCGAGCTCTCGACTTGTAAAAAGTCTCTACCTGAAACACCGCAGGCTTGAATTCTCATTGCTCCCAAGTTCGTTATGCATCCATTATCGTTTGGTCTTTAAAATGGACATTCGGTGTTTTTTACCGCTTTGCTAGAATCGAGAACTGTAACTCAAAGTGAGAAATAATACACTTCTTACTTGGAACAAAAAAAATAAATAAATATTTTTCTTACTTGGAATCATTCTGGCTCGTATCAAGAAGTGAGAAAAATGTTTCTGGTTCTCTATTTTCTATTCGAAGTATTTGAAAATGACGTCGGTTAATTTAAATAAACATTGTACGCAGAAAAGCTGCTGATTGGTAGGGAAATCCTACTTGATAAGCTAGATAAGTACGGCATTAAAGAAATTAATTTGAAATGGTTTGAATCATACTTGTAAGGCACTTACGCAAAGAGCAAAGGTAAATGATGCAATATCAGTTCCAATAAATGTGGTCCTGATAAATAGTGTACCTGAAGGATCAGGTTTAGGCTCATTATTATTTATAATGAAATGCCAAATGTTGTTAAATGTTCTCGCCTGCAGCTTTTCGTAGATGATGGTCTTTTATATACGTATGTCTCTTGTAATGCTATAAATGGATGTATTGAGTAAATCAATCATAATTTGAAACAATTGGATAAATGGTTTCAAATTAACAAATTAAATTTAAATGTAAACAAAACCAAAAGCATGTTTATAAACGGACAATCTGAAAATAACGTATTAATTAATAATAAAATAGTTGAGAATTTTAGCGAAATTAATTACCTAGGGAATTATAATGACACAAAATAAGAAAATAAGTAAAAAAGAAAAATAAATTTTTTTTTGGAAAAATACGAAAAAGAATGTCAACAATAATAACTTATCTTTGCATTTGAAATGCAAAACGAATTGGTATCCAGTTATCTATGTAATAAAATGTTATATGAAGTACATAATTACAATGTGCGTAATAGGAAAATTTCCGTCTTCCATTTATTTGAACGCAAAAAGTCCAGAGAGAAGTTTTTCATAAAGGTTATAAAAATAAAGTATGATTAGATTTATTTGATTTTATTGATTAAATTATTATTTTGTTCTAATAGAATCAGTGCTGCTACTACTCCCGGTCGTCCGGTACTACTATTCTACACCTTTCAACATTTGTTTTGACAAATGCTATAAGTATAACAGAATTTTTCTATTAAAATTATTAGGTCTTTGCAACAGAGTTTCGTTCCACTTTGGTGCACTGATATTCAATATTCACATTCAAAGTTTTTTTTTTTTAATTATGTATATCGATTTCAATGATACAAACCAATGTTGTTATGCAGCTATAGAGAAGATTTTGTTATGCATAGATTTCAATGTCATATTTTTTTTTTTTAATTCTACCCACAAAAGACTAAATGCCTGATAATATTTTGTCAAATATTTAAAACGCTGCCAAAAAAATGACAACATGAATAAGTCTTTCTGAGCTCAATTAAAGAAATACCAATTTTGACATTGAAATGCGAATATTCGACGAAATGTTCCTACATCGTTCTTTGGGTGGCGCATGTGCACTTTATTTCGTGATCTGAACATTGGAATTGACAACTATGAGTATCATTAGCTTTCTTTGCTCAGTCCTGTTTATAGCAGTATGCTCTCACTACCGTGGGGGGAATCAACTTTCAAAACTAGGGCCATCTTCTACTCATTCATTGAAAATACTACTATTTTTCTTCATTTGTACTAAAGGGCTTTTCAGTAGGGACATCATAATTTTGTATTTTAATACAAACGCACCCTTAAACTTGTTTAAGATCTGTCAGTGTCGAAATGTCAGCCAAGGTCTACGTTTTTTCCATGGTGAAGTTGACGAACGAGCAACGTTTGGAAATTATTAAATTACTACCTAAATTCTGAGTCGGTAGTAGCAACTTTAAAAGCGCTTACTCGTGTTATAGTCGATAAATTCGAGTCAACTTATTCATTGTTGAATGTTCCTGCGCCAGTGAGACAACACACCGGTCGAAGTACAGTAAATATCGCAGCCGTAAGTGTTTCAGTTCAAAATTAGCAAATTCAGTCGATTCCACGCCGTTCACAGGAATTGGGAATCTCTCAGTCCACATTGTGGAGAATTTGCATAAAAATCTTGGCCTACACCCTTACACGATCAAACTAATTCAAGAACTGAAGCCTCTTGATCATTTGAAGCGTCTAAACTTCTCTGATTGGGCTCTGCAAAAGTTTCAATGAAAATCATCTTCAGCGATGAAGCTCATTTTTGGCTTAATGGTTTTGTCAATAAGCAAAATATGCATTATTGGACAGCAACAAACCCATATGTGCTTCAAGAGACTCCATTGCATCCACAAAAATTGACCGTGTGGTGTGGATTCCAAGCCGGGGGTGTGACTGGACCGTATTTTTTCATCGATGAAAATGATCGCCATGTTACTGTCAATGGAGTTCGCTATCGTGCAATGTTGGAAGACTATTTTTGTCCAGAATTGGATGGACTTGACACCAGTGATATATGGTTCCAACAAGAGGGTGCCACATGCCACACAGCTGGTCAAAGAATTGATCTATTGAAGGGGAAGTTCTGTAATCGTGTAAAAATGATTTAAAATATGAACGCATGAGTGTTGAAAGTACGTTTTACGAATGTCTTCGAATAAAAATTCTGGAAGGGGAAAAAGCTAAATATGTGGATGGATTATATAGGCCGCCTAAACTAAATATAAAAGGATTTATTAGAGAAATGGGACTTATACTTGAACAACTAGATAAGAAAAGGGATATCGTGATATTAGGAGATATGAATATTGACATTCGAAGATCTGATCGAAATTATGTAAAGGACTACCTAGAGATGTTAGCTGCACATGGGTTGATGAATGTGATCCAGGATAGCACGAGAGTAGACCTAAAAAGAGGAACATCAACCTTGATACAGCACATTGTGGTTAGCATGATAGATTGACCAATCTTATCCTTCGTAATTGAAAGTGAAATCTCCGATCACTATGCTGTTTTGTATGGAACCATTACTCAGAGTTTATCTAGCATTCAAGAGAGACCAAAGCCATATATTCGAAATAGGATGGTGGACGAAAGAATACATTCAACTGACTGGCAAGTGCTTTTAAATGAAAATGATATTGACGATATGTATGGCAAATTTTTAACAACAATGCAAGACATCTATGCGAACTCAACGGTGTCTACTATATCGCACAAGAAATGCAGACACAATCCTTGGATTACCACTGATATTCGTGAAAAATGCAAGCTGAGGGATCAACTGTATCGAAGATGGAAGAATAACAGGCTGAACATGACTTATGAAGCCGAGTATAAGCAATTTCGGAACAAAGTGAACAGGTATATCTTTATACAGAAGTCTAACTACTATAGAGATAAATTTAACAACCTTAGATCGGATCCTCGGAAAACATGGAACCTGGTCAATGAAATAATGGGACGGAAGAAGCGAAATATCGACGAAGTTATCAGCAAAAACTTTCCTTTAGAGAAGTGCCTGACAACCTTATCAAAGAAATGCGCTGAAAACTTTTCGGATCAAGTCCTGCAGATAGTTCACAGCTGCAATACAAATATATCCCACCATATCAACTCCGTATTACCCAATACAATATTCATCTTAGAAACAAACACTGAAGAAGTTCATGATGTATTAAAACAAATGGATGAAAATAAATCAGCGGGTATCGATGGTATCAGAGTGCGTGATATCAAAAACAATGCTGTTATTTTTGCTCCGATAATCTCAAGGCTTATAAACCTTAGCTTGAATCAATCTAAAATTCCTCGAATACTGAAGACTGCAATTGTGCGCCCTATCTATAAAGGAGGAACTAAAAATTTGTTAGCCAATTACAGACCAATATCAATCTTGCCGGCAATTGAGAAGTGTATGGAAGAAGTTATAACAAGACGACTCCAAAACTTTGTAGAAAATCATTTCCTTATCCACGAAAAACAATTCGGCTTTCAAAAAAACAAAAGTACGGGAAAACTCATGGGTGAATTTGCAGATATTATCAATGGGAGCTTGAGTAAAAACCACCATGTTCTTGTTTTATTCATGAACTTCAGTAAAGCATTTGATACTCTGAACCATAAAAAGTTAATAACGGCGTTAAAAAGATTAGGGATTCGAGGCACACTGGCTGACTGGTTGCAAGACTATCTAAGTGAAAGATCTTTTCGAGTGAAGGTGGGAGACAGTTTCAGCAATCATACACCGGTTCTTTTCGGAGTTCCACAGGGATCAAAACTGGGACCATTGTTGTTCATCCTTTTTACAAACGAGCTGCTTCGCGTTTTCAAAAACAGTACGCCTTTTGCATTCGCAGATGACACGGCGCTAATCGTCCAACATAAATGTCTTGATACGGCTACGAGAATAATGCAAGATGAGTTTGATAAAGCTGTAGAATGGTGTCACGATAACGGACTAATATTGAACCCATCAAAAACCAAGATGATGCATATTCGGGGACCACATCATAGATTAACTCAACAGAGCATTAGCTTTCGAAGTATAATCTGTCAAAGTGCATTGCCGAATCAGAACATCGAACTTGTCGAAAGTTATAAATACCTAGGAGTTACCATCGACAGCCATTTCATTTGGGACAAACAATCGATAAACTTCGCTTTGATCTTAAAAAGGCGCTGTTTGCTCTATACCATCTGGGAAATTACTCGACACTTCAAGTCCAGAAGCAAGTCTACTATGCACTAGTCGAATCAAAACTGAGATACGGGATACTTGCTTGGGGCAATGCATCTAATACACACATTAATAAATTACAAAAGCTTCAAAACACCATTATTAAGAAGATCAACAGGAGACATCTAACAAACACATATGGAGAGAACTCTTTGAAGGTACTGACCATTAAGCAAATTTTCAAGTTGACGATATGCCTAGAATATTATGATGACATCCGACTTAAAAGACCTGTTGACCATCAATACAACACGAGAAGACGAGTTCGAGGTATGCTTCAAACACCATTATGCAGCAACAACTACGGCAAAAGACAAACAAACTATAGTGTTCCAACAGTGTTTAATGAGCTTCCCTCAAATTTAAAAAATATTGCAAATTTCAAAACCCGCAAAAAGCGTTTAAAAGATTTTTTTCTTGCTGAAATATAACTTTTTTTTGTTTCCTATAATTAGCCATCTATTTAAATTTTAACTTTTAATTTTTGATTTTTGTTTTTTTTTTTGTTCTTCATTAAACATGTAAAAATAATTTAAAGCTCACTTAAGAAACATTTATTAAAAAGTGATATGCAATCTTCTGCAGATAAGCCCCTCAGGCTTCGCAGATAAATGGATAACCATGTAACACTGAATTTGATAAATAAAATGAATTTGAATTGAATAAAAAAAAAAAATTGAATTGAATTGACACGAACGTACTGGATGCGGTCCCGTATGTATGCGTCTCTCCACTTTAAGAAATTCGAGTGAAATCTTACTTCACCTAACTGCATTACAAATTGGACGGCAATTTGAAACATCTTACCTGTTTCCCGATTTGTAAATTGGTGTGATTTTTGAATACTCCCATGTATTTAGGAATTCACCATATTCCAATGAACGGTTAAAAATCATACGCAAAGGTGCAGCAAATGTTTTCGCACACATTTGTAAGATAATAGGGGCAAATTCACCGTTATCTGGTCGTTTGTCGGCCTTAAGCTTCGACAAAGCTAATTCTATTTCAGTGTTAGATAAGCTTGAGCTACCAATATTCAAATGATTAAGTGCAGGAATTCTGTCAGCAGCATGAGGTATAGTAGAAGACAATCTAAGTGAACGGACTGGAAGTGTTTACCAAATAAGTTACAAATGACTGACAGATCAGAGGATGTAATGCCATCATGACACTTAACATTGGGAATGCCATTCAATTGCATTTTATTGTATTATTTAGAAATTTCCAAAAACTTTTACTATTTGTCTTTAGGTTGCACTCGACTAAAAACACATATTGAGTATAAAGAAATTTATTCAATGTATCAAACTGGTTTTGTAACATTCGATACTGTTTAAAGAGCTCGTCATCATTATTAGATTTGCGAAATTGCTTGTAAACCTATTTTTTATATTATTAAGATTGATAATTATTTTATTAAACCACACAGATTTTAAACCATTTTTTTTTTTATATTATTAAGATTGATAATTATTTCATTAAACCACACAGGTTTTGAACCACCAGTTGTTTTTACTTTGGGAGTATACAAAACTATCGCAGTAAATACAACATTGAAACATTAATCAATAATTAATAATAATGATTTGCTTTAAATCAAATTGTGCAAGGGTATCAACAACTTCAAAATCATGATTAAATACTACATTAAAAGGAGCTAAGATTTTATGATCAGGATCATATAGTATATATATTAACATTAGGCAAATTAAAGTCTCCTACAACAATTACTAGTTGATTATCTTCATTAATACAGTGAAATTTTATATTGAGCATTAGTTGGTCGACAACGGGAGCGGGAGTGTCAGATTTAACTTGAGTGCAAAGAAGTGAGGTACGCACGGCTACCAGCACCTCTTTCACAATCCAGCATTTGATAATTACGATCTTTGCGGAAAACAGCATATTGCTCTTTATTAAACATCTCAGCATCGTAGTGATCATCACGTAGCCAAGTGTCTGTGAAGCAATTATGTCATACTGGGCGGATGAGGAAAAGAGAAGCCTTGCTGCATTTTAGTTCGTAGTCCACCAGTAAAAATCATTCGAAGGAGAGTGAGAGAAAGTGGCAGTTTGCAATCGATTTAAATTTAAATTATTTGTATTTGGTTTGTATCGTTCCCGTTCGTGTCTTCGTTTTTTGGACATGATACAAATAATTTAATTTGAACAAAGCAAGGTCATACAGATGCATTCATGACATTGTCCACTTTGTCAGATGGAATGCTTAGTTTAAAGTTGACATGTTTCAGTGATGATAAGTCAGCATTTTTTTTTTGTAAGCAAGTAGCACTACATACAGTGTTTAAATAACTGTTTTTTTTTTTAATGTGTTGCACAATATCGTTGGGATTAGTGTCAATACGATATTTAGATATGTGAAGCCACTTTATTGAGCGTAAATTATTAAGGAATGAGGTATTGTCAGAACCAATGACTTTTGTGTGTTTGTTTTGAGCTGTTGAAAGAGAACTTTTAGATGCGATTTTAGAATTCTTTTTCTCTTTGTTATTTTTTGTGATTGTAGACACTGACATTTCACTATTTGAGGGGAGATTCGTTAGAAATCACCGGCATGGTTGAATAATTGTTCTGAGATAGGTCATTGTTTATAGTTTTAGAATTGTTTTTTTGTTTATTATTATGCGATAGATCACCCGGGACGTTATTAGCATAGTTATTAACCTTCAGGGTAGAAATATCGTTCTTAATTTCAACTACACAATTTGAGCTGCTTTCGATTTTGTCTCATTAAAAATAAATTTCTCTTTTAATTAATTTCACAATTAGAAAGTTCCGTAAAAAGCAAAATGAACTCAGAAAAGTTAAAATGAAAGCACATATTACATTTCCAGAAAAAATTTGAGTTTGCCAGAATATTTAGTTATTCTTGGTTAATATTAGCACAGTTTTTATGAAATGGTAGCTCGTAAAAATAACTACAGACAACCCTTTCATTTGAATCTATTCGCTTTATTGTTTGATTGCAAATATTCGACATTTCAGAGGAGCAAAGAATAATATTGGAATATTTAATATATAATATTTAATAGTGTTGTAGATTCAATTAACTTTCCATGCATATTTTACCGATTAATTTCCGTTATACTGTTAAAGAGCTAAAACAGTATAAGTGGTTTAATACAAAAAAGACTTTGCAAGCTTATAGCTAGAAACGGAGAAATATGGATCCCCAGAAGTTTCATTACCGGCTATTGATTGATCAAGTGGTATTGGAGAGAGATCTTTCCAAATTTCATCCGTGTCATCCGATCCCTTTTTAAGCCTCTAGCGCCCAACACCTTTTGCCCACCATGTAACAGCGGAAACTAAAACCAGTAATCTTTGAAAATCACTCCCTGCAGGCATATTCTCGAAAGATTTTAATCTACAGCTATTCAAGAATAGAATCAAGAGGCAACCAATAAGCACTCCTGGGCAATTTTCCAGCGGTATAAGTTCACCTCTCCTAAGAGAAGATTATACAAAATAAAAAATATCTTGTCGTCCTTTTTTAATTCAAATTCTAACTTTAAATGAATTTCTCCGCCCATGATATGTTAATTAAATAGGTACATAAACCATAGGCTTGTGAACTTAATGGTAATCTAGAAAAATAGAACTAATATTCTTCATCAACCAACCAAAATTCCTGGATTTATCCCTCCCCAGTTAACACTGGTCCTAGACTCCGCTTCCACAGAATGCAAGCAATTGGTTCCATATTGGTTTAAGTAGTTAGCAGCTTTCTAACCAAGAGCCATCCCGGTCCCCAAGCGAATCATGACGTAAAGTAGGTATAATACAACTTAAGCTTTACTTTTTTTTTATTTTATTTTTCAAGTAACAAAATTTTATAAATTACTACATATTTCATATAAGATGCATTTACAATATATGAGCAAGATACATTAAATAATATAAAAGATGTTGAGCAGTGTGTACATTCTCACTATTAATTGAAAAATAAAAATAAAAAATAAAAAGATAAAAAGATGCATTCTGTAGTAAATAACTTATGTCGAATGCATTAATAACCATATAAATTAAATATAAAATTGATACTTCAACAAAAAGGTGGGAAAAAAGGTGTGAAAAAAAGGTGAAGAAAGCAAATATTACTTATATGTAATATGTATAGAACGTAATTTTTAAAAGAAAATTCACCAAACAAATCTTAAGTAGCAAGTTACTCCTTCCGTTCCAAAAAAGAAAGTGCAAGAATTTATTCGGAATCTGAAAAAATGGACAACACTGAAATTAATGCAATAGGTGATGCCGTTCAAAAGTTATATGTAGATCTGCTTTAACTCTTGTGGCCATAACTCGGAATGGGGCCAAAATAGACCCAACTTCGAGTACACTTTTTCCGTATCTTACTTATCAAGCTAAAAATTCTGAAATTCTTATCGGAACAATCAAGGTCAACCTTTAGGTACGTACCTTTCAAGTTGATACCTTCGGTCGCTCAAACACGGATTTTGATCTCCGGTTGTTCACTTTTTAGTGATTTCTTTATTTCAAACAGATTTTATTATTATTATTATATGATATTACGAGTATATTAAACAGTACAGCTTAATTGATAAAAAAAAGTATAGCACTAGCTGCTAGCTATACTAGCACTGTATTGAAATGGACCTGAGGACCCCCATTTAGAAGTGTTTGTTTTGTGTTTTGGAACTCGGACCGCTCAGTGGTTAGAAACGCTGCGGTTTCTACGTCAACTCTTTTGACTAACTATCATATCATAATTTAACTGTTAAACGGCATACACTTCTGGATTATCAATTATGTCAGAACAAATTTTGCTTAAGACTTGAACCTTAAAATGCTATTAAAAAAGAAAAATCTTCTACAAGTTGTGACGAAAATACAGAGAAATTCAGTAAGACGGCAATAAACATTTCCCTGCATTGTGTGAAATAGTGCAATACACACAGCAGGGGCTGTTTTGAGAAGCTAGGCCTAGGAGTTTTTTTTTTGTGTTTTTTTTTGGAGAAGAAGAAGAAGAAGTACAAGATTTGTTTTTGCTACGATAACAAGTCAAAATTGAAAATCATTCCCAGGAAACAATATCAACACTCATTCGTCAGATAGCTAAGGGCACTTTCTAAGCGTTATATGTTCGCCTGCCTGAGAGAATATTTAAAAAAAAAAAAACACTTTGAACTATCAGCGCAGGGTTCACAGACCATAAAGCCATAATAAATTTGTTAGCCAGAAGTGCCATTTTATTATGGGCTCTCCATGTGCTATCCCAAATTGTGCTATCCCAAAAAAATCGACTTTCTATTATGCTATTGGCGAAGAGTCCTAAGCCCCATATTAGACCTATAAACTGGAAGTGTGGCTATTAGTATACGACCACATTAGACTTATGTTCGTATGCCTATAATCTATGGAGTCCTGACTTCACAATTGTGTTATAGAAATGACTACTGTACCTCCGCTTTACTTTTCACCTAGTTCTCCTTTACTAAATCACGCGTATAATTTCACAATAAAAATCAACTGTGTGGGTTACTTTTTTATAAAGAGAAAAAAAGTCATGCCAATCAAATTCTAATAGCAACAAAGTGTGACACCTGTTAGTTAAACAACAAGCTCGCTTGGTGAATGAGATTGATTAAAGTCTTTTTCCCGAACAATGCGCTTGAATTTTGTGAATAATCAAACCCAAATTATAATAAATAAGTTGAAGGATGGAAAAATACATTTTCAAACTTAAAAAAACAAATAGTTCAAAATGGAATTATCACGACCATGTTTTTGAGGCAACACTTGGCAACGCTTATCGAAAGTATGGATTTAAAATCAACATAATTTAAATGAACAAAAGCGTTGGTAAATCATGCTATTTCTATAGATTCATATGTAGGTAAAAACAAATTTTCTTAAAATTCCCCTTTGTCCCCGGTCTGTCAAAAGTTTGTTGCCTCTATGGAAGCTAAGTGAGTGAAAATAGGGGAAAGCTATCAACAAGCTTATTCATAATAGACAAACATTGCTTTCAAAAACTTCATTACTCAAGAAACAAACCTTACCCTCAAATAGCTAATTTAGCCTGCGCCTAAAAACCTACATCAATCTAAGTATCAGATTAAGAATGGAAACAGACTACCCATTTAATTGAGGCTCTGGCCTGGTACGATCACCATCCACAAGAAAAAGCGATTCAGGTGTGCATTGTGGGTTCCCCAAGAACCCACAATGCACAAAAACAAAACAGTCCATCTTCGCCTAATTTGTCCTCAACAAATACTACCAATACAACCAATCTGAAATTGACACCTCATCAAACACCCACAATATCAAAGACTCCACACGTAGTTCAAATTGGTCTAGATGGATACATCACTGTCATAAAACGTAAGCGTAGCCCCCAAGCATCAAAACAAAATGCGAATAAAATTAAAAAAAACAGTGAACCTTCACTCATCACCCAAAACCGCTTTCAAGTTTTTGATACCGAAAATGCCAATGAGAATACGAATCAAATCAAGACTCAAACAACAAGAAGGACTAAGCCACCGCCTATATTTCTAAGAGAACGAAACTCAAACTCTCTGATCTCAAAACTAATCGAAATAATAGGACAATCCCACTTCCAGGTGAATCCTATTACGAAAGGAAATATTCATGAAACGAAAATTCAAGTCTACAAAGAAACCGACTTATGCACAGTAGTATCTGAATTAGATAAAAACAAAAAGGAGCTGTAGTTATTGTAATATGTAGCAACTAAAAATCAGCCGAGGTCTTACTGTTGTATTAAAAGGCATTGAGCAAGGCGTCGATCTATCAGAAATCAAAAAAAAATATTAGAAAATGAAGGCTTCTACATCAGATCAGTGTTCAATATTATTAACAAAAATAAAATTCCACAACCATTGTATCGTGTCGAACTTGAACCTAATTCAGTAGCCCTGACAAAGAACTAAGTCCATGGAATATTTAATCTTCATTACCTACTACACTAAATAATACGAATAAAGAACCACATAAACGAAATACTCCACCCCAATGTTTTATTTGCCAGGAATTCGGGCACACTAAGCACTATTGTAATCTACCAACCATCTGTGTAATATGTGGCGACCTACACAGATCATCAGAATGCAACTAATCTAAAGAAGACTCAAATACTAAAAAATGCAGCAATTGTAGTGGCAACCACACAGCGAATTATAGAGGGTGTCCAGAATATTTAAGATCAAAACAAAAATCCTTTCATTACGGGTGGGCTTCAACTCACACCCAATAAATCATCCAAATCAAGCTGCAAGTACCAATCAAACTGCCCTATAGGGGATATCATTCGCAAGCGCACTGAAAGGAAGTAGCCCTACGACAACAATAACCGAACAGCAAAAGACCACGATGGAACAGCAAAAGACAACGATTGAAAACACTCTACAACAATTGGTGCAAAATTTAAATCAATTCACCACAATGCAAAATATGAGGTGCCGTGAAATAACGCCAAGCAAAATAAGGCCAAATCTGGGAATTTGGCTTTATTTCACTTCGCAATAGTGAAATAAAGCCGTAATTCGACATTTGGCCCTATTTCACTTCGGTAAAGTGAAATAAAGCCAATCTGGCCTTATTTCGCTTTTACCTCATTTGGCCTTATTTCACTTTAAAGAATTGAAACAAGCCCAAATTCTACTGTTTATGCATTGTGGATATAATATATATTGTAATATGCAAGCTACGGCTCGAGTAGATAAAACGATATTCTGTGAAATTTATTTCTTTATTTTCTAGTCCATAGAACAATTCAAGTTCACACTATACTATTCTTCGCAAATTCTTTTCTTACAAGGTCTCTTTCCTCTCAAATCACTTTCTCTTCTTTCAATTACTTAATTCACAAATCCAAACTAATTACTTTTTCTTGTTTACTCTCAACTTTCAATTTATCACCAAATTACAACTTCGCCCATTATCACTTTTCCAATCTCTTCGCCACGGTTCTAAACTAACTGTGTCTTTTTTTGATCGCCATCTGTCCTTATATAGCAGAAGTTTCTGATAGCCAGAAACTTCTAGCAAATTCTTCGACCACTGGAACAAGAGAAATAATTCTTGCAGTTATAATTCCCTTTTATCCCTGGTATTATTCGTCTCTTTCGTTGACATGAGCTGTGGAGACTTCGTCCCAGACACGAACCTCGAATGAAAGGACAGTTCGAACCAAAATTCTGCCAGAATGGAAAGTCACTTCGGAATTTGCTGCATAAACATAGGAGCGTAGTTATTATTATGCTACACTGCCCACCTCTTAGACGTGTTCGTCCCGAACAAGTGCATCCTCATTTCGGCCATTGTATCGACTCAGTCGGTCCACATGAACCACTTTCATTCTGGCCCTCGGTCCCCGCTGGATGCGGTAGACAACATCGTTGATGCGGGTTACTATTCTGTAGGGACCTTCCCAGTTCCGCTGTAATTTAGGTGATTTCCCCTTTTGGCGATGGGGATTATACAGCCACACCAGATCTCCTTCCTGGAATCCTGACGTTGTTGCCTTGGCATCATACCTGGTCTTCATGCGGTCGCTCGTCATCTTAATCTGGCTTCTGGTCCTTTGGTGTATGTCCCTAAGCCTTTCCCTAAGGTCCGCCACGTACTCTTCTTCATTTCTGGGCTCATTGGTAGGAGATCCAAATTTCACCTCACTGGGTAAACGAGCTATTCCACCAAATAAGATTTCGAACGGCGTATGTCGAGTAGTGCTATGCACGGCACTTCTATAGGCCATCAAAAACAAGGGAATCTGCCGGTCCCAATCCCGTTGGTAGTCACCTACGACCTTCGAGAGATGTTCGTCCAAAGTCCTATTGAAACGTTCCACCATACCGTCCGACTGTGGATGAAGCGGGGTTGTCCTTGTCTTTTTGATTCCGAGTAGTTGACACATCTCTTGGAAGATTCTTGACTCGAAGTTCCGCCCTTGGTCAGAATGCAATTCCAAGGGCACACCGAATCTGCTAACCCAATTGTAGACGATCTGCTCCGCCACGGTTCTGGCTTCCTGGTTAGGGATCGGAAACGCTTCCGGCCACTTACTGAAGTAGTCCATCACTACGAGTATATACCGATTACCATTGTCGGTTTCCGAAAAGGGCCCTGCGATGTCAATGGCGATTCGTTCGAAAGGTGCTCCCACGTTGTATTGGTGCATCTTACCTCGAGTTTTGATTCTCGGACCCTTGCTAGCTGCACACACGTCGCATTTTCTGCACCAGTCTTCGATATCTTCCTTCGCTTTTAACCAATAAAAACGTTCTCGCACCTTTTCTAGCGTCTTATTCACTCCCAAGTGGCCTCCGGTCGCCCCGCCATGCATTTCCTGTAACACCTCCTTGACCCTCGTCCGCGGTACGACAAGCTGCATTACAAACGACTTTCCGTCGGAGGATTCCCATTTTCTTCTCAGAACACCTTCTTGGACATGGAGGGAGTCCCACTGCGCAAAATATGCCTTTAAGGTCGGGCTTCTGTGAGAGATGTCCTGATGATCCGGTTTCTCCATGTTCTCCTTCCAGGCCAGAATCGGCTCGATATCCGGGTCTTCCTTCTGAGCGTTCCGGATCTCATCAACGCTCCAGCCGGCGATAGGTTCGGCTCTCATTCTTTGGATGGAAACCAGCTCCCGTTCTTCCTGACGCGCACAATGTTTACAATCCGTTCTGCATGGTCTCCGGGACAGTGCATCCGCATTAGAGTGGAGTTTTCCTTTACGATGCTGTATTTCGTAGTCGTAGATTTGCAGCCTTTCGATCCATCTTGCGACCTGACCCTCAGGACTCTTGAACTGTAATAGCCATTTTAAGGCTGCATGGTCTGTGCGAAGAACGAACTTCCTCCCGTAGAGGTATTTGTGAAAATGCTTCGTAGCCAAGATCAAAGCTAGAAGTTCCCGCCTTGTCACGCAGTAGTTCCTTTCTGGCTTAGAGAGCACCTTGCTGAAGTACGCAACCACCTTCTCTTGGCCGTCATGCACCTGGGAGAGTACGGCTCCTACCCCGACATTACTAGCATCTGCATCCACAACGAACGTTTCCCCGGGAGTGGGGTAAGCCAGTATCGGGGCATCGCATAGCCGTTGTTTAAGTGCCTTGAAGCTCTCCTCGCACTCAATTGACCATTTGAATTGTTTTCCCTTTTCCGTCAACTGGTGCGGGTTCTTTGCGATCCCGGCAAAATCCTTCACGAACCGTCTGTAGTAGGTGGCTAGGCCCAGGAAGCTCCTTAGTTGGTGTTTGTCTTTGGGGACTGGCCAGTTTTTCACCGCTTCGACCTTCTCCGGATCGGTTCTCACTCCTTTCGCTGAAATTATGTGTCCCAGGTACTTGACTTCCGCTCTAAACAGGGCGCACTTCTTGGGGTTGAGCTTCAGGTGGGCACTTCGAAGCCTTTGAAACACATCCCTTAGATTGTCTCGGTGTTGCGCAAACGTTTTTCCTACGACGATGACATCATCCAAGTATACCAAGCAGGTTTTCCATGTTAACCCTTGCAGGACACATTCCATCAATCGCTCGAAAGTCGCCGGAGCATTGCACAGCTCGAATGGCATTACCGTGAATTGCCATAGCCCATTTCCTGCGGTGAAGGCGGTTTTCTCCCGGTCTTCTGGATGGATCTGTACCTGCCAGTAGCCACTCTTCAAGTCGAGAGTGGAAAACCATCGGGCTCCGGATAGTGTGTCTAGCGTGTCGTCAATCCGTGGCAGAGGGTAGCTGTCTTTCTTGGTGACGTAATTGAGCTGCCGATAGTCCACGCAGAACCGCGTGCTGCCATCTTTCTTCTTAACCAGTACAACCGGTGATGCCCACGGACTTTTGGAACTTTCAATCAGACCTTCTTTCTCCATTGCCGACACCATCTCTGCAACTTCTGTCTGCTTTGCCAATGGAAGGCGCCTAGCAGGCTGACGAATTGGTCTAGTATCACCAGTGTCTATTCGATGTTGTATCAGGTGTGTTCGGCCGTATTCTCCGTCCTGTGAGGCAAATACATCAGCGTACTCATTGATAAGATTCTCTGCCATAGTTCGCTGCTCCTGATTCAGCTCACTGGACTGGAGAATCGTCTCTCTCGTTTCCGCTGTCCAAGGTGATGGGAGAGGTTTTGGAGCATCACGTTCAGATATTGTTGCGACGGCGGTAATCGGCGTGCATTTTCCAGTCACCTCCCCTCGCCTTAGTTTGACAGTGTGTGGTCTTGCGTTCAAAAGCCTCACTGGAACCATGGTGTTCTTTGGTTCGACTAACGTCTTTCCCACGATGTAGTCTTGAGAATTCTTCTCTGGGTCTGGTTCTACTATGTAGAATCGGTGGCTCCCAAGATCACCTTCCAGCTTCGTCCAAATGATTGTCTCTGAAGACGGCGGCAAAACTTCGTCTTTGCTGATGACTGTCCTGAGAGTTACGGCATTCTCATTTCCGTACACCATCGGAATCTCCACATTTCGATACCTCAGTACTTGCGTCCAAGATTACTTCATTTGCTTTCATGAAGTCTACTCCGATGATGCACTCGTCGCATATATCTGCCACCAGAAACGCATGGGAGAACGTCAGTCCTGCCAGAGTAATCGTAAGACGAACTTCTCCAAACACCTTCGCCATTTCCCCTGTTGCAGTCTTCAGGCAGTAGCTGTTGGTGTTGTGCAGCCAGGAGCTTTTGACGATATCTCTTCTTACAATGGAGGCAGTGGCACCTGTGTCGATGGTGGCTACGCACTTCTTCTCGTTGATTAGTGCCTCCACTGTCAGGCTCTTGTTACCCCGTTTGGTTTGCGAAACTTGAATGGTGGTCCTGGGGGCCTCGATTCCAGTAACCAACTTCTGCCCCGCGAAGTTGGTCCTTACGCATCTCCCGACTGCTGGTTTTGGGAAGTCTGACCGACAGGATGCTTCCTCTCTGCTTCTCCTACTTCCGCAATGTGGACAATTTCCTCGTCTAGGTGCACTTCTGCACTGCCGTTGTAGGTGTCCGGTTTGGTTGCAATTCCAGCAACGGATTTGACTTCCGCGAGCTTTGACGGCTGTTCTCTGGCATGAGCATTCCACGACGGACATTTCCCTGACACGGTGTATTCCCTGGTATGCTTGGTCCGCAGCCTTCATTGACAAAGCGAATGCCAATGCCTCGGGGAGTGTTCGCTTTTCAGCCATCCTTACAGCCATTTGCAGTTGTCTGTCCTCTATGGCCTGAATAAAAGCTTCCACCGCCATTTCGTTGATAAGCTCCTCACCGGCTTTAGGGTATGAAAGATGGGCTAGTCGCTCTATATCCGCCTGCAACTGTTGGAGCGTTTCCCCCCTTTTCTGGACTCGACTACGCAGCTGAACCCTGTACACCTGCTGCATGTGTTCATCCCCAAACCGAATCTCGATAGCCTGAACCAGAGAATCGTAGTTCTGCTGTTTATCTTCCGGGATGGTCTGCAAGAGCTCCGCAGCTGGACCCCTCAGTGCAAGTGTGAGTGCAATGGACTTCTCTTCATCGTCCCAGCTATTGGTCATTGCGGCCGCTTCGAATTGCCTCTTATAGATTGGCCATGATGTTTGACCATCGAAGATAGGAGGCTGCATCTCCTTTCTTCTCAGACCGTCAGTGGAATATTCCCGTGCTTTCTGTCTCTTCACGTTGCTGAGTTCCTTAGTAAGATTTTCGACTTGCTTTTCTACTTTTTCGAACTGAGTCTCTATCTTCCCGAACTGAGTTTCATGTTTCTCAAAATTTTCATCGAATCTAGTTTCGACTTTTTCGAGTTGCGTCTCGACCTTCTCGATTTTCTCTTCAATCGCTTCGAATTTAGATTCCAAGTTCCTGTTTTGCTCATCAAGTTTGCTTTCCAGAGCATCAAGAGAATTCTTTTGTTCGTCCAGCTTAACTTCTAGAGAATTCCTCTGGTCGTCCATTGCTTTCTTTTGTTCGTCCATTGCTTTCTTTTGTTCGTCCATTGCTTTCTTTTGTTCGTCCAGCTTAAGTTCTAGAGAGTTCTTTTGGCCGTCTATTGCTTTCTTTTGGTCATCGAGCTTAAGTTCCAGAGACTTCTTTTGGTCTTCCATTGTTTTCCTTTGTTCGTCCATGACTGACTTAAGTTGCAGGAGCAGACTTGTTATATCCGGGTCGGCTACTGTACTTGCTGGTTCCTCTCCCACGTCAAACTCTACGTCATGCGGATTTTCACCTTCCTGCGTTACTGCTTCTTCCAAACGAATCAGTAGGGCATCTTTTCCCCCAGTTGTGTCGAGGTTCCGCTTACTGAGTTCTGCCTTTAGTTGAGTTATAGTTAGTTTTCCCAATTTGCGACCCATTTTGCGCAACTAATTAACTCAATACAGAAATCGTTTTTTTTTTTTTTTTTTAATTGTGCAATTTCACACCACGGAAATAGTTATTCACAGAATAAGTTTTATCCCGCTTCTGACACCAATGTAATATGCAAGCTACGGCTCGAGTAGATAAAACGATATTCTGTGAAATTTATTTCTTTATTTTCTAGTCTATAGAACAATTCAAGTTCACACTATACTATTCTTCGCAAATTCTTTTCTTACAAGGTCTCTTTCCTCTCAAATCACTTTCTCTTCTTTCAATTACTTAATTCACAAATCCAAACTAATTACTTTTTCTTGTTTACTCTCAACTTTCAATTTATCACCAAATTACAACTTCGCTCATTATCACTTTTCCAATCTCTTCGCCACGGTTCTAAACTAACTGTGTCTTTTTTTGATCGCCATCTGTCCTTATATAGCAGAAGTTTCTGATAGCCAGAAACTTCTAGCAAATTCTTCGACCACTGGAACAAGAGAAATAATTCTTGCAGTTATAATTCCCTTTTATCCCTGGTATTATTCGTCTCTTTCGTTGACATGAGCTGTGGAGACTTCGTCCCAGACACGAACCTCGAATGAAAGGACAGTTCGAACCAAAATTCTGCCAGAATGGAAAGTCACTTCGGAATTTGCTGCATAGACATAGGAGCGTAGTTATTATTATGCTACAATATATATATATATAACAGTTGAATATCTATGGGGGAGCATGCTGCCTAAATTCTAAACTAAATTCTACTGTTTATGCATTGTGGATATAATATATATATATATATAACAGTTGAATATCTATGGGGGGGCATGCTGCCCCCCTGCAACCCCCTGCTTGGGGTCACTGTAGGATTTGGAGTGGGTGCGAGGTTTTTTTTATGTAAAGTTCGGAACTACAGCCATATTTTTTCGTATGGCTCTATTTCACTTTTGTAAAGCGAAAGAAGGCCATATTTGGTCTTATTTCACAAATGGAATTGACCTTATTTTACTTTACCAAAGTGCAATAAGGCCAAATGTTGAAATATGGTCTTATTTCACTATTTCAAAGTGAAATAAGGCCAAATTTTGAGGTTTGGCCTTATTTCGCTTGGCGTTATTTCACGGCACCAAAATATGATGAGCGAGCTCATGAGAAATCAAAGCATGCTGCTGCAAGCAATTCTGTCAAAACCACGAATAAGAACCAAATTAGAATAAGTTTCTGGAATGCAAATGGATTGGTCCAGCACAAAAATTAACTAAAAATATTTCTTATCGACAACAAGATAGATATCATATTGATATCTGAAACACATTTGACCAGCTTTAACAACTTCAAACTGGAGGGCTTCAAGTTTTACGACACCAAGCATTTTGCTGGAAAAGTACGCGGTGGAACAGCCATCCTTGTCAAAAAGAGACTAAACCATTTTCATTTTTCACATTTTTCGTAGTAGAAGAATTTTGTACAGAGTATATACATTCAACCTCCATCTGCATTGGTAACGATGGTGAAATTAATAATCTCAGCGGTACATTGCTCTCCTAGGTACTAAATAACCGAGTATCAATTCACCGAATTCTTCTGAAGGCTTGTCAATAAATTTACCGCAGCAGGAGATTACAATGCTAAACATACTTACTAGGGATCACGGCTTATAACACCAAAAGGCAAACATCTTTAAAATATCATTACTAAAATCGGACTAGACGTCAAATCTCAGGATAACCAACATACTGGCCAACCGACATTAACAAAATTCCAGACACCATTAATTTTGGCGTAATAAAAGGACTAAGAAGACAACAAATAAAAGCTGAAACATCTTTTGAACTCTCGTCTGACCATTCACCAATAATAACAACTATAAATTTCACAACCTTGATGGAGAAATCACAACACATTACAAATAACCACACCAATTGGCTAAAATACCGTAAATTCATAAGCTTTCATATTGACCTCAATTGCTCTCTCAAAAATACAACAGACGTTGACTCAGAAGTTAAGAGGAGCAGCAATCTTATAATCCAAGCAGGTATAATATCAACACCAGCACTTAATACTGAAAGAAGAGGTAAAGAATACAACCCGGCAGACGTCGACGAAGGCTAAGAAGAATTTGGCAAAAGTTTAGATCTCCAAACCTTAAAAGGCAGCTGACCAAATGTATCAAATGTAGAAGACTTAAAATACTACTCCAAGGAAATAGCTCAAGAAAATTAGAGCAATATTTTCACGATCTAACTCAAACAAAATCAATGGACTATTCACTGTGGAAGGCAACAAAAAATTTAAAACGGCCGATAGAAAGGGAAGTACCAATTCGACTTGTAAACGGTTCTTCGGCAAGGAGTGATGCAGAAAAGGGCACGGCGTTCGCAGAACACCTGAAGCAGGTATTTACATCAAATGGACCCACTATAAATGTACATTTACCAGCATTACAAATTGAAACAGTACAAAATAGCTTGCATTTTAAAATCCAAGATCTAAAAGCTATAATATGCAAAAATATTAACCAGAAAAAAGCTACAGGACATGATAAAGTTACAGAAAAACGATCAAGGAATTACCCAAAATATCAGTAAAACATCTCTTGAACATCTTTAATGCTATTCTTCGTAAGGGTTATTTCACAGAAGCGTGGCACATTTCTCAAGTCATAATGATTCCCAAACCAGGCAAGGATCGCATCCATGTTACCTCCCACAGACCAATAAGCCTGCTGTCGATATTCTCAAAAATATTTAAAAAATCCCTCTTGTTATAAATTCGGCCAATTTTAGAAGAACGAAAGTTAATTCCCGAACACCAACTTGGATTTAGAGCTAAACACGGCACGCTAGAACAGGTTCATAGCATCGTGATGCACATCAGCAAAGCGTTCGAAAAAAAAAAAATACAGCTCTTCTATATTCTTGGATGTTGCCTAAGCATTCGATAAAGTCTGGCACGAAGGACTGCTTTACAAAATAAAAACTCTCTTGCCACCTAATACTCATGATCTTCCCGGAAGTTATCTACTAAATAGATCATTCATAGTCAGGCAAAATACTTCTACGTCGGAGCAACATGACATTAAAGCAGGTGTACCACAAGGAAGTGTTTTGGGCCCATTTCTGTACTTACTATTCACATCGGACTTACCAGCGAGTAACAAAGTACTAACATATACGTTCGCAGATGATACGGCGATTCTAAGTATGCACGAAAACCCAACAATTGCTACCGAAATCCTGCAGGCTCACCTGAGAAAAATAGAGAACTAGCTTGCATTATGGAGAATAAAAATTAACGAAACAAAAAGCAGCCGCATTACTTTTACAAAAAGGCAATTGCCCACCCTTGATGCTAAACGATAAACCCATTCCACAGAAACAAGATACGAACTACTTGGGTATCCACATTGACAGAAGACTTACTCCGAGGAAACATGTTGAGACAAAAAAAAATTCAAACAAAACTTGGAACAACAAGCATGCATTGGCTAATAGGACGTAGATCAAAACCAAGGATTGAACACAAGGTATTACTTTTCAAAGCAATAATCAAAAAAATCTGGACATATGGTATCCAAATTTAGGGCACAACATGCAATACTAATGTAGAAAAACTGCAAAGAATGCGATCCAAAATCCTTCCAAACATCTGCAATGCGCTGTGGTACGTTAAAAAGACAAATATTTATAAGAATATGTATACGACAGCAATTAAAGAAGACATTGCCAAACTGTGTACAAGCTACTCAACATGACTACGAAATCATCCCAACAATATAGCCAGTCAGTGCATTAAAAGAATAAAAAAGAAAGATAAAGTAGAACTTGGTGTAACGTAACGTAACGTAAAGTAAATTAAAGTTAAAAAGAATTGAAGTAAAGTAAACTAAATATTTGTAAATCTCTAATTGTTAAATCAAGTAATATGATACTTGTCCATTTTCTGTAAAATAAAGCAATTTCAAGCACTGGCAAGGAATAGTTTATATTATAGTATTGTAATATGCGAGCTACGGCTCGAGTAGATAAAACAATATTCTGTGAAATTATTTCTTTATTTTCTAGTCTCTAGAACAATTCAGGTTCACACTATACTATTCTTCGCAATTCTTTTCTTACAATGTCTCTTTCCTCTCAAATCACTTTATCTCCTTTCAATTACTTAATTCACAAATCCAAACTAATTACTTCTTCTTGTTAAATCTCAACTTTCAATTTATCACAAAATTACAACTTCGCCCACTATCACTTTTCTAATCTCTTCGCCACAGTTTAGAAACTACTGCCCCTTTTTTGATCGCCATCTGTCCTTATATAGCAGAAGTTTCTGATAGCCAGAAACTTCTAGCAAATTCTTCGACCACTGGAACAAGAGAAATTCCAAGATGACAATCATTCTTGCAGTTATAATTCCCTCTCATCCGTGATATTATCCGTCTCTTTCGTAGACATGAACTGTGGAAACCGCAGACACGAACCTCGAATGAAAGGACAGTTCGAACCAAAATTCTGCCAGAATGAAAAGTCACTTCGGAATTTGTTGCATCATACTTTTAGGGAGCGTAGTTATTATTATGCTACACTATGTAAGATTTTATTACTTGTTATTAGTTTCCATCTGAAGGAATGATTCAACAAATAAAGCAAAGTTAACAAAAAAATTGAACCTAATGCACAACTTTTAGTGACTATTAAAACAAATTAGAAACCATATTTATTTCTGGCTCTCCTAATAGGCATGCCGTTCGAAAAGTTTTGGTCAAACTTTTCTTTCGAATTTTGTCAAATTTTTTTATGCAGTTTCAATCGTTTCAAGATACATTTAGAGTTTTTCTCACACGCGGTCACGGGAACAAAAAGTTGTTAGACCGAAAAATTGGTTATTTAGGTATCTGCCTCATTTTAGGGATTAAAGAAAAATGCTTTATTGGTGCAGTGCTTTTGTTTTTTTATTGCTTCTCAGAAACATTTTCTATCCAATTAGTACTTTGTTGGACCTCCTCTTGCTTTTATTACAGATGCACATCGGTGAGCCATTGACTCAGATACGTTTTTCCATGTGGAAACAGGTATGGTGTTCCAGGTCCGGATAAGTAAATTTTTTAGGTTTTCAATTGACTCTGGACGCTTCTTCACAACCTTAATTTTCATTATTGACCAGATATTCTCAATTGGATTAAGATCTGGACTATAGGGAAGCCAACTTAATACATCGACATTATTTTCTTCGAACTACTTTTTAACTTAAGAAATAAAAATAAAATGCAATTATTATTTTTAGTCATAAAAGTTCTAGCTTATTTAAAAGCATGATATTAGTCTTTCATATTAGAAAAAAAAAAACAAGTTCATACTTACAATTTTGGCTGTATGGCAAGGAGCATTGTCCTGTTGAAAAATGAATCTGCAAGTGTCACCAAAAAGCTCCAGCGCAGAGGGCTCTAATATATTTTCTAGAAACCGTAGGTAAACTTCTGCAGTGACTTTCGATTCTAGGAAGACCATTCTACCTTTTTCATCTCCAGAGAAGCATCCCCAGACCATCACACCTTCAGTTTTGGGGGGCATCCGTAAGATGCATTCAGAGCTCAGTCTTTCCTTTGGTTCTCTTCGTGCAAGAATCCTTCCATCTCCAACATGCAGCTTAAACTTTGATTCGTCAGAAAAGATAACATTCTTCCACATGCCTTGAGTCCAATTGAAATGCTCTTGAGCCCAGAGCAATCGTTTTTCTCTGACTCTTTTTGGAAAATCCGCTTTTAGTACTGACTTGAGTGCTCTAAGTTCAGCTTTCACGAGCCTTTTCCTCACTGAGCTTGATGAAATTATTTTTCCTGTAGCTCGACACAGATCGTTTTTAAGATCCACCGAAGTCTTGAACCAAAAAACGATCTTCCACTGGGGTCGACTTTTTTGGCCTCCCTGAGCCTTTCTTTCTGCTGGTAGTCCCGGTCTCACAATATTTTTTTAAATTCCATGCCACAGTTTGTTGAGCAACATTTAATCTTCCAAAAATTCCACGTATTGTCAAATTAAGACGTGACATATACAAAATATTAGCTTTGCACTCCAAACTGATTTTTCCCTTTTTTTTTTTTTTCACTCAATTACTTCGGTTCGTTTCGGACTGATATCACGAGCTAAATGCACCTCTTATTCATAATAACATCTACTTTTATGCACTATTTGAATGATATTTTGCTACCTAGTACAAAAAACGCTGTAGCGCTCATAAATTTCAAGAACTGCGCCCGAAAAGGGAAATAAAATGTTTGACCAACATTTTTCGAACAGCACTGTACATATATATGACAAGTGGTGTAGTGCAACTTGATCGTGATGATGACATCAGGAGAGTAGAAAAATTTTGTGAATCATGAGCAACGACAATAAAAGCAAAACAAAAGTGCTCCAAAGTTATTTGGACGCTACCCTTGGAGTTAACAGAAATTTAATACCACCTGAGTTTCAAACCACTACACCAAATCTTTATTTCTTCCTGTCTATCTACAAAACGCCCGTGCCCTAATTACATAAAAAATAAATAAAAAAAAAGGCCAGTGGATATACTCGTATGACCCTGATGCTATGAGCGCACTTGTCTTTAATAGGAATGAAATCCCTCACCCTATATCCTATAGTTTTCAGTATTTACACATTCACGTTCATTTTGTCAGGTGTTGTTTTTTTTTTTTTTTTTGCACAAAGAAAACGAATGTACAAATAATACAAACATTTCAAAATAAGATCCATCGGAGAATAGTGAATGCCCCATGGTATATTAGAAATAGTGACTTGCATCGAGATTTGCAGAAAATCCACTGATCCCGCATGTGAAAACAGAGCGGAATATTTGCAGCTGATGCAAAGATCAGCTAAGACTAGATCATTTATTCAACAAACAGCTTTTTCTATAGCACATGTTTCTGCTCACGCTTTGCAAAAACCTGTTTCGATCGACTCTCTCTCTCTGAATTTCCTTCGCTGCAACAGCACAGGCGACGTCGTCAACAAGTTACCAATAACGTGAAGAGTACCACTTATGGTAGCTCTCGAGCGCAAACATTAAATCCATGGCTGAACACCTCTCATGCTAGTTCAAATGTGCAATTCAGCAGTGCGTCCAACAACATTCCAGCCAATATCGCTGGCAACATTCCAAGCAACACTTTTGGCTACAATTCCAGTAAAATGTTTACAGCGGAGGAACTAAACTCTCTAGCCATGGAAATGATAACGAAATTATCTGTCTGTAAAACAAAAATTGAACAATTCAATGTTATCGCACAGTTAGCAACTAAATTTTTATATTCTGATGTTTAGTAATATGGTAGATAGAAATATAAATATTGTAACTTGGAATTCGCAACAAAACTACAGAGTTTTTAAATTTCTTAAATAGCAACAACATTCATGTTGCCCTAGTCATTGAAACTTTGTTTAAAACCGATTTAAATTTATCCACACCTGATCTTAAATGTTATAGGAATGATAGAATCGGAAGAAGAGATTCTTATAAGACGATCAATTCAACATTTGCTTTTACCTGTTGTAAGAACCCAGTACGTGGAAAATGTGGGTATAGAGGTGAATCTGAGGAATCAAAAGAAAATTAAAATTTTTTGTGTTTATTTCCCTGGTGGAAATGCAACAGACGCAAAAAGTTTCAGCTTTAAAAATGACTTTATCAGATTGTTTACTCAAAGTAATGAATTCCTGATTGGAGGCGATCTTAATTGTAGACATTGGGTTTGGGGTTGTCAAAGAACGAATTCTTGGGGAAATGTCCTTCATGATATTTCTGTTACGTTACCAGCATCTGTTTTGTATCCTCCTAGTCCAATATATGTCCCAGCTAGTTCTCGTGGTAGTCCGTCGGTACTTGATATTTGTGTTACAAATGTTTCCAGTCACAACATAACATAACCGAATTCATTGAACGATCTTAGCTCTGATCACAACCCGGTGCTTTGCAAACTTCTTTGGTAAGGGGAGAAAAAAGTGGAATATGTTCAAGATTTTAAAATGCAAATTGGGCTCGTTATCGAACAGAAATTAATTTAAGACTGAGAAACATCCCAACGAATGTTGAAAATATTTCTAGTAAACAAGACGTGGACTCTATTGTAAAGGACTTTTCCACACACATTTTAAATGAAAAATCTGTTCCAAAAGTTCCTAAAAGACCATTTTGCGCAAAACTTCCTGTTCATGTTTTGGAACTTATTAAGTTAAGGAACAAGTGTAGACGAGATTGGCAGAGATATCGTCAGTTTTTTTTCCGATATCAAGTACTACATTTAAATACGCTTATTTCTAAATATTTCTCAAAATATCGCAATAAGGAATGGAACACCAAACTTAGCAACCTTGAAAAAAAACGCAAAGCCTTTTTGGAATATAGTAAAAATTGTTAGGAATAAAAACAGACAATTTCCTTTCCTCAAAAATTCTGTCAACACCTTTTTTACAGATATCGAGAAAGCAAATGCACTTGCATTTAATTTTGCAAATAATCATGTTGTGTCAAGTAACCTAGGTGATCAAGTTACGAACAACATAGTGAATAACACTATACAAAACTTTTTTGGGGACAGTTCTAACCAAACATCTTCTGTTGTCTATGTAACCGAAGAGGACATTGAATTTTGTATCAATAACTTAAATATTCGAAAAACAGGAGGTCTTGATTTGATAAGAAATATTTATATCAACCAACTTCCTAAGACCGGAATAAAATTTATAACATTTCTTATAAACTCATGTCTAGAAATGGAATATTTTCCTGACACCTGGAAACTAGCTAAGGTAGTTCCCATAATAAAGGCTGGAAAGCCTCCTGAAAATCCTGAAAGCTACAGGCCAATTAGCTTACTTAGCAATCTTAGCAAAATCTATGAAAAAGTGCTCAAAGAAGCAATCTCAAAACATATCTGTGATAATAATATATATCCAAATTTGGATTCAGGCGCCACCACAACTCATCCCACCAGGTGCTCAGAATATGTAACCATGTCAAAACAAATCGTGCAGTGGGCAAATCTACTGGAATGGTACTACTTGACATAGAAAAGGCATTCGATACGGTCTGGCATGACGGTCTTTTATACAAATTGATACATTTTCGCTTTCCCCCCTACATTTGTAAAATTGTCCAAAGCTTCCTGTCTCGTCGTTGTTTTAAAGTACAAGTCAATAGTGGTGTCTCTGATTTAATAAATTTTCATTCGGGTGTGCCACAAGGTTCAGTTCTTGGGCCAATTCTATACAATCTGTATACATCAGACTTTCCAAATTTGCCTGATTGTCATACTGCAATTTTTGCAGATGATATCGCTATATTTTCTTCCCATGAGTTCGCTCTCAATATTGAGAGGATTCTTACAAATGCGATCAAAATATTGCAAAAGTATTATAGCAAATGGAAAATTAAATTTTTCGCACCAAAAAGGAATCCCTGTTTTATTCCCAGTAGTCAATTACAGATTAATGAATTATCTATAAATTGGGAGCCCTCCGTTCGTTATTTGGGAATATATCTGGACACAAAACTAACCTTCAATGAACATATCAACAGGACAATTAAAAAGGTTGGAGTTGCAATCAAAATGTTATACCCATTTATAAATAGGAAATCATTGCTTTCAACCGAAAATAAAATGATCATTCATAAAGTGATTTTTCAGGCTATTTTGCTATATGGGTGTCAAGTATGGGGTAACTGTTCGAAATGTCATATAAAAAAATTACAAGTATCCCAAAACAAGGTACTGAAAATGATGTTAAATTTGTCATGGCATCAATCAACCTTAGATGTTCACTGTAAAGCAAATATTGAATTGATTTCTAATAGGATTCAAAAACTTATGTCGAAATTTCTAGAACGCTGTAGTTTTGCTGAAAATCCGCTTATTAATGACTTTAATATGACTTACATGTAATAAAAAATTAAAACTTATTTTTTATTTATTTATTTAATGCTCTTGCATTAACTTATTAACTTATTATAAAATATTATTTATTTATTTGTTACTATATTATTTATTTATTTATTTGTTTATTTATTTATTAATTTATTTGTTTATGTTTATATATTTATTTATTTATTTATCTATTAATTTATTTATTTATTTATGTTTACATGTTTATTTATTTATTCATTTATTTACTAATTTATTTAAATATTTATTATCTGATATTTATTTGTTTACTTATTATTTGTTATTTATTTAATGTGAACAAATTGTTTTTTTTTTTACATTGGAGGTTTTTCCTCGTATTTGGCTATCAAATCTCTAAATTGTAAAATGTGCGGTAACAATACTAATGTAAACACTATTATACGAAATAAAAAGATCTATCTATCTATCTTTAAAAGAAATTCTTTTGAAGATTTAGAAAATTTGTCTTAATCAACTTTAATTCTTCTTATTATTGTAATGTAATGTCTCTTAATATTTGAAATTGCACTCTAAACAAGGAAAATAGCTCTGAAGATTATAATGAATTTTGTAAATTTGATAAAAAGATATTTAGTACTCGTAGTTTTTATTATACAGAAAATCAAAAGAAAACATTTTTTATTATTCATCAAAATGTTCGCAGTATTCTTAAGAATTTTGATTTATTTCTAACTCATTTAAAATCATTTATTAATAAGCCAGACTTGATTTTTTTATACGAAATAAGTATTTTTGATACTGAGTCTAGTATTTATATGAGTAATATGCCTGGATATAATTTCTATCCTACTTATATGCGGAAGGTGGAGTGGCTGTTTTTATAAGTGATAAGTTAGAGTATGATTATTGCTGCATTAACTTGAAAAGTGCCGATACGAGTATGGTTAAAGTTTCTTGCAAAATTGAATACGGACAATTAATTTTTATGTGCTTTCATAGGCTGCATGAGAAAAGTAAAAATGTCTTTGTTGAGGAACTGTCTTCTTTGTTGTCTGATGAAAAGTCAAAAAGTCTATTCATTCTTGATTACATCAACTTAGATATTTTATCTGAGTCCCCTATTGTTTTTAATTATATCTCGGCGAATGGATTAGAATCGTGTTTTGATGAACCTACAAGGCTAACTCAATCAACTCAAACTTGTATTGACCATATTTTTGGAAAACTTTTTAATATGGTTTAATTTTTCAAGGCGTTGAAACTAAGTAAACTAAAAACTTTGTTCTGCTTGAGAAAGTTACGGCAATTAATTTTGAACGTCTTAATGCTGTGCTACTACATGAATTGTGGACAGACGTTAACTTGGAGAGTAATCCCTCTATTGGTTTTAATATATTTGTAAATATCTTAAAAACTCACGTTAATTCATGTTTGATTAAAACACAAAAGGGTTTTAAAGTAAAAAAAAACTTAAGCCGTGGATGTCTATGACTTTGTTAAGAAAGATTGAAAAGAAGAATAAATTACGCATAAAATGTAAAAAGAATCCTAATAACCTTAATCTTAGATTTCTTTATAATAGATTGGGCAAGGAAGTTGCTGCTGAAGTTCCTATTTATAAAGAAAATTATTACGCTAACAAACTGCATCTAGCTAGAGACAATTTAAGAAAGGAATGGGCAATTAATTAATTAATGAGCTCATTAACAAAAGTGTGCCATCCTCAATAACACTAAATTGTATAAGTTTTTAGGGTGATAATATAGTGAATCGGAGTGAAATATCTAATGTGTTCAACCAGTTCTTTACCAGTGTTGCTTCCAATACTCTCGCTAATGATGGTTTCTCTAATTCTTCTAAACATTGTACGGAAGAATGTTTCAGCAGTGAATGGAGTCAAGCCAGTAGTTTCTTTTATGATCCGATTTCGTCTTTTGAATTATTTCGAACTATTAATTTATTAAAAAATTCGAATTCGTCAAGAAAAGATAGTTGGTCTAACAATACTATTAAGAAAATTTCACTAAATATAGTTGATATCTTGGTTCACCTTTTTAATAAAAGTATTTATATTGGTATTTTTCCAGACGCTTTAAAAACTGCTGAGGTTATACCCATATTTAAGAAAGGAGATAATAAAAACTTAAATAATTATAGGCCAATTTCTCTTCTCAGTGTTTTCCAAAATCTTTGAGAAAGTAGTGAAAACTAGAGTAATGGCTTTTCTTGATAAATCTTCTTTTTCAGTGAAAATCAATTTATTTTTAGACGCGGAAAGTCAACAGAGGATGCGCTTTTAAAGTTTTGTAGCTTTAACTACGATAGCCTGAATAATAAGAAATACACGGCGGCTGTTTTTATTGACATCACAAAAGCGTTTGATACTGTAAACCATATGATACTATCATCAAAATTAGAAAAAGCGGGTTTTAGAGGCTTTATGCTCAGAGGGTTTCTTTCTCACCTCAGTAAACGTAAACAAGTTTTTAAAATAGCAGGTAGTTTTAGCCAAACTTTAGCTATTAAAATTGGTGTACCACAAGAGTCAGTACTTGGTCCAATTCTTTTTTTAATTTTTTAATTAATTCTATCTTTAACAGGTTTTGCTGATGATATAACTTGCTCTTATTCCAATAGTTCTACCTTAGATATGATTTCAGATATAAGCTATGATTTGGAACAATTAGGGCATTGGTTTTGTATGCTTAAACTGGTCATAAGCGACAAAACTAAAATCATGTTCTTTAATTTGTCTTCAATTGTTGTCAATGTTCCTTCCACGATTTTTCATAGTGCAAATTGTAAACATTTATTACTTAGCCCTTATACATGCAATACAACTTTTTCTACCTCATATAATTGTGATAAAACTTGTTCATCTAAATGTTTTTTTATAGAAAGAACTGCAGCTTTTAAATATCTTGGCCTTGATATAGATAGCAAAATGAATTGGAGTACTCATACTGTAACACTGATATCATATTTGTTAAAAACAACAAAGATTATGTACCATTTAAGGCTATTTTGTTCTAAGAAACTTTTGGAAACAATTTACTACGAACTAGTGCAATCTAAGTTGCAATATGGTTTAGTTTGTTGGGGAGGTACTTATAGTAATAAAGTCCAGTCTTTACTTGTTGTTCAAAAACATATAATTAGAATTATGTGGAGAAAGGGGCGCCTTGAAAGTAGTTTTTGCTTTTTGTTAACTCAAAAATCCTTCCTGTTAAGCATCTCTGCTTTTACAAGGTCTTAAAGATATTTTTTGTAAGGAGTGGTTATCTGTTATTGTACTTGATGCATTCGATACTAGTTATGTGTAACTACAGAATACATCCTTATATTCTTAATTTTCATTTAATAACGATACACTTCTTAATCTCTTTATCATTTATTTAATAAACTATTATATATGTATTTTGTTCAAACAGCTATGATTAAGATGTGATGCTATTTAAAATTATTTTGTTAACTGCAAAGTGAAAAAATAAAATTGAATTGGAAAAAAAATAAAAATAAAAAATATTTGACATTGTACAGAATTATGGCATACCATGTCTTGAAAATTGTTCAGAATATTTTTTTTTTCATTTCTAACGGATTTAGCTTAATTTTTAAATGTGATTTGTAGATAAGTAACATAAAATGTCCCAGTCATGCATTTTATTTCCGTTACATTTTATTAATTTTTCTAAAAAAGTCAAAAATACAGCTGCAGCAGTACGTAGCAACTTTAAGCGTTAAACTATTTTCTAGGCTGTTTATTTATTAGACTAAATAAGGAAAGAACAAGCAAATAGAAGGTAGCGCGTAAGGTGTTTTCAAACATCATTCTTTAAATTGCGCACGGGAAATTCAAGAAAAACTATTATACAAAGACAATCAGAGTGGCATTTTATTAAAAGAGGATACGTGGTTAAAGTTAAACTTAAAATAAAAACTGTATGAAACTTTTATGCTTTGAAGTGTGTTTGTTCAATTTATTTTGTTATGATAATTATAATCGAACTATTAGTATAAGTAGTTAAGTTGTAGCAGTAGTATGAGAGGTTTTGGTACCTCTCCGCCTTTTGTATTTATAAATAAGCTTCACCCGAAACCCAATACAAAACAAACAATTTTACATACGTATATGATTGTGTGACTGCACTTGTGATACGAGTATAAAGCAAGTTTAAGGATAATTATTCTTGTATTTTTTTCTTATTTTCTTGTTACACATTTTCTTAACCGCTCTACAACTGTAAGCTTTTACACATGACATACTTCAGATTAAATTTAACACTTTTCTAATTATTAATTTTAGTTTTTTAAGCCACCAACACTCCCAATATCACTATTTGTAGATACAACAATATTAAAAAAAAAAAAAAACTCATTAGAAAAATAACTAAAACGAATAATTGGCGAATAGAAGAATCAAATTGTTTCCAGAAAAGTCTCAGCTTATCCACCTCCTTGCCGGTATAACAACGTTAATGGAATGTTATTAGCAACTCTGCAAAGGTAACTCGATTTAAACTTCCTTCCAACTTTATAATTTTCAACACAGACGATTTACACATTGCTGGCCTTGTGAGATGTGTGTATATATTATGGCCTTTTGGAACATCACGGAAGAGACTCTTCTCTTCGAGGTAAAATTGCTTTTTTTTTAAATTAAATCATTTACTTACTTCTAAACTAAGTATTAGATTTCTGTAGGAGTGGCAGCTGGTGCTGTACTTTTTTAAAAATTAAACTGTATGTTTAATGCGTTTATTAAACGGGAATAATTGATCACAGTTCTGTACTGCGACTACCTTTGATATTACTAGTTCTGTAACAGAACACATATCACAACAATTGAGAAGAATCGACAGCCCCCCAAACAGACTCACTTGAGGAATAATAGTCTTTGAACTAGCTGTTCAATAACTTCTAATAAGTTCATGATTTATTTACAGTTTTTATACATAATTTTTTATTACTGTAGCATAAAACAAAATTAGCTTACTTTACAAAATTAGTCTATTACATAAAAACCGTTCATGTGGTGCAAATTGAATATGCAAATATAAATATCAATTATGAATGAACGTAAGCAGGTGAAGAAGAATAACAAAAACCTAAGGTCTTATGTTGCAAACGCATTTGCTTTGAACTCAGTTCAATGTCAGGCACGTGATGTACTTGGTTCAATGTCAAGCGATCGTTAATCTGCTGATAGTGTATGATGGACACTGACCGTACTTAACATCCTGCCCCCCATTGAACTGTGTTCAATCGTTAGGATATTTCGTTTGTCTGCAGGTGGATGATCGAGATTTCCAGATCAAGAATGTTATAAATGCACCCACTAGTAGTAAACCAGAAGAGCTCGGGAAAGTGTGCCCGATATTATGGTGATGAATTTGGTTTGGTAGCTCTAATTGTAGTTCCATTCGATATGTACTGATGTTTGGTACATTATGCTGAATTGCGGTTATATGGGCCATGTTTGTAAGGTTTAGGTCTCTGTTTATTCTGATATATGACAATCGAATGCTGCTGGAGTAGATGTGATGGCATTGAAGCGTTATATGATCATGCTTGATAATGCAATTTGGTTGCAATCTCAAAATACCACTTCCTTAAATTGTGATCAGTGATGTTTGGTGATCACAAACTGCAATCAGCAGTGTCTCCTTGAGAACTTCGTAGATCCATTGGTTTGTATTAGGAAGCTTTGTCTACACGAAATTAGTTTCAAGCGTTTTTTATTTACATGCCGATAGTGATGATATATTATTGAGGAGGTTCAATTCGCACAAGCTGATGTTCGCTGCAGGTCGGTAAATTGGATGTGATTGAGTGCATAAATGATGTGTGCCCTTAGTGGTGTTGCATAAAGGAAGTTCGTCTTCTGATATTGGGTAGTATTGATCGTGATGGGCATTCACCGCCAGTAATGTTGATGAAGGATCTATGGTTATTAGCACATTGTTGACTACTGCCGGAATTGGAATGATTTTGAATATCGTGAATTCGTTTAGGCCAATCAAAGGTAAGTCAACCTTGAAAATTACGTGGGTTGTTGTGACTCGCCCTTCTGTTGACATTAATTTGTAAAGTTGCAGCATGTTTTCTGGCTCCACCGGAAGTCGGAGCCTTAGTGGTAGGTGGTTTTTAATTTTAATGATCTCGTGTTTTAGTTGCTAAGATGAAATCAACAGATGGCTAATTTTTCCTTGATGAGTGTCTGATAACACGTCAAATATTGATGCTTGAGAGCGCTTAATATTGGTGATTATCAATGTAGTGTAGATCGACCAGGATAAAAACAGTTGCTGAGTCTTCATTTGATAATTTTTTATTTTTTATTTTTTTTTTTTCTTATGTAATTCGCGCGCGCCAAAAGTAAGATGAATACCTTTATACTGTTAAAGGGCACGGGCTTTTAGGAAAAAGAGGAAGAAGAACAGAGGAGAAGCCTGTGCACGTTGGCTTTAAATGTTCCAAGGTTGTAATGATGGGGAAATAGAGAGCTTGGTAGATCATTCCACATTCATGTTGTTTGACTTATAAATGAATCCCTATATTTGACAGTACTACCGAAGTTAGGCTTTAGTGTGAACTGATGTGCATTCGAAGCATGTCGCGTATTGCGCGTGAAATTTTGAAGCGGAGGAATGCATCTGGCTATTTCGCTGGAGAATTTTTTGTGAAAAAAAAAACGATAAAACAGGGAGAGACAGGAGACATTTCTCCGATGTTCAACTGAATGTATAGCATTCACAATGTCTCTATCACCTATAAGTTTTAATGTGCAATTCTGTACCCTGTCTAGAATGTGCAGAATGATCTTGGGTGCACCAGACCAGATATGGGGGTTATATTTCAGCTTTGAGCGGATGAATGCCTTATAAATTGAGGCCGGATCAGATGGGGTAAAATATTTCTTGCTCCGTTTAAGGAATCCTATACATTTTGCAGCATTTTTGGGGTCCCGAATATGTGATCGTTCCATCGAAGATGGTTATTAATACACATACCGATAATGGAAAGTCTTTCCGTTTCAATGATACAAGTACCATCCATGGACAATGGTTGGGGGTTTTGGTTTCGCTTGAGAGACAGAAGATAGCATTGTGTTTTGGAAGCATTAAATTCCACTCTGTTGGTTGAACCCAATTTAATTATGCCATGCTGTCCAGGTCTGTAATGTTGTTTATTCGATTAGTTATCTGTTCTAATTATGTTATAAGCGCTTTATGCCTTGTGCTCATATCTACTTGTGTTTGTCTTATTATGTTCACAGTGGAATCCACTATTGCCGTGTGGTTTTTCAATAGCTCTGTTAGATGTTATTTATTTGTATATATCCTTTCAATATTTTCATACATTTTTTCAGCGTATCGGGAGTCAAAAACTCCAAACAGTGAGCTTGCAACATTGCCAATTATGCCGTATGCTGCTCTTTTTACCTTCTTCCGTCTATGCGTGACTGCAAGTAGTACATTTTCTTCTATGATTTCTTTCCTGATAAATTAAATTCGCTGGACAACTTATGCACATAGGCTCTTTGATGTGATTTGATTGCAGAGATGATCTAATATCCTGGTTCCGTTTTCCAGAGCCACAACTTCCATTCTGTATGGCTCAAGGCTGTAGTAAGCAACTAGGTTTCATTTATTGTTTATCAAATTAATGATCCCTTGTTTTTCAAAATGTAATCCGAGCTGGGATTCAAATATTCTTACTTTTACCTAACTTGTGGTACTTATTGGCATCGATGCACAGGCTAGAAATAATGTTATTAGGGCAGATCCAAGCGACAACTGTTTCTTTCGCTTGCTTAGTGAAGGACTGTCATTGGACATTGATTCTTTAACTTTCGGATTATCGTCATGGTTCCGTTGGTGTATCCCTGTTGATATGCCGTTTGCTGTTGCCTGTGCTTTGGTTGTTTTGGGATGAATGCTGTATTGGCAGTGGTGCCAGTCTCTGTATGACGCGTCGAAAAACGCCCGATGGTGTTTGTACATCTGCCGCTCTTGCCGACCCATCTTGTCCCTTGACTGCATTAATTATTCTGCCTATTGGCCACTTGAGGATTGGTTGGTTATCCTCCTTCAGTATGACCATCATTCCTGCTTCCACATTTGACATCTTTCCTTCCATTAGTACCTGAATTGTAGCTGGTTTAAATATTCGTTTGACCACCGTCGCCGGAATTCGTTTTTGACATGGGTGGCGAGCTTCCATCGAGTGACAAGCGACGATCTTTCGGGTTTTCCGATACGGTCAATATTACTGGTGATTGGATCACCAATTAGGAAGAGTCAAAGCGGCAAAGTCATTTGGAGATTCTGACATGGCTGTTAACGGTCGAGAGTTCTATTTCAATTATAGCAGTTTCGAGTTCTTCGTAGGTTAATGATACAGAGGCCAATGTGTTGTAGTAGGTGTTTTAGCAGACTTGACTGTAACTTCCCATAGCCCTGCAAAATGTGGGGATCGTGGAGGTATGTACATGAGACTATGATTTTTTCTCTATCCAGTGCTGAACCAATAAGTTGTTTCAACTCTGATAATTGATTTCTGGCTCACACGAAGTTGGTAGCATTGTCACAATAAATGTTGTTACAGTGGCCTCGCCTTGCCATGAATCTCTTTAATGCACCAATGAAACCTTCTGAAGTTAGATCGGTTACCAGTTCAAGGCGACAGGCCTTTGTTGCGAAGCAGCAGAACACTGATATGTATGATTTCTGAGGATGTTTTCCTCTTAGCTTGTAATGTGTGTAAATGGGTCCACAAAGGTCAATGCCTGTGTTCACAAATGGTCGTGCTGGTTTTACTCTGTCAGCCGGAAGATTTCCCATCATTTGTGACAGAAGTTTTGGTCATTATCTTGAGCAAAAAACACAGCCGTGAACAACCGATCGAGCGAGCGTTTTACCCTTTATCGGCCAGTATCCCTGTCGAGCAATTGTCAGGATGACTTGAGGTCCAGAATGCTTGTTCTTCTAATGCATTTCCATTAGCAATAGCTTCGTGAGTGGATGAGTGTAAGACATTAGCACTGGATGCTTGGCATCATATTGTAACGCAGATGATTCCAATCGTCCGCCAACAGGAATGATTCCCTCTTGATCGAGAAATGGTATGAGAATTGTTAATAGACTTTTCTTGGACACTTCACTGTGTTTTTGCAGATGAATTATGTTTTCTTTGAATTCGGACCTCGGCATCATTTTAGTTACAGTTTTTTTAGCTTGGTCCAGTTTGGTACTATTCAGAAATACATCTTGTTTATCCCCTTTAGCATTAGTTCACTGTCCGTTCTTGAACCTCTTGAATCGGAGCATGTATGCGATAATGCGTATTGTCCTTCGAAACGAGTTTTTGTGATGGATAGTGTCTAAAATGATGTATTCTGAAGACTTCAGATGTGACCGCTAGTGAGATGTTCTCGAACTTGGGTGGCCAAATAGATTCATCCCCGTGCAGGAATATATAAACCATAGGATGTTTCCTTCAGGCCATTCTGGAGCTATCCCTCTTGATAATATATCAGCAGGAATTTTCTTGGAAGGTACATGGAGCCATTGTTGAGGGATTGCAAATTACTGTATAGCTGTAACACGATTGGCAATGGATATTGGTAGGGTCGTTGATGACGAGAATTTTATCCAGTTGAGTACGATTTCAGAGTCAGTCCATAAAAATATATTGTCCTTTTGAATGCCCAAATCTAATTGTAACAGATGAACTAATTCAGCTCCAATCTTAGAGGCACATAGTTCTAATCTTCGAATAGTTGTTTGCTGTGAAATTTTTTGATTTCTTTGTGGGGCCACTCTTGATTTTGCGCAAAGTAGGCGAACTGTAATAGTATTGTCTTTATTCACTGATCTTACATATGCTGATGTTCCGTAAGCCCGTTCTGAGGCAGCAGAGAACATGTGGAATTGCACTCTTTTGGGAATATTGTTGGAAAAGATGTGTCTTCATTTCTTGTGGAAGGGCTGCATCCCAATCGTATTTAAGTTCCCATACTGGAACTGGATGTAGGGATATTTTGGCAGTCACTACAACTGGAGCTATAAGACCCAGGGGATCGAATACATGAACAATGTATTAGTAGTTCTTTTCGTTAACCTTTCCTTCCCGACCCATGAAGTTCTTATGCAGAGTGCGTCGGAATTTGGTAGCCATGTCAGTCCAACTGTTTTGACGTATTCTTCGATGCTACTGTTAAAATTGAGTTCTGTTTCTCTGTCATCGAGTGATATATTTTTGATGAGCGACTCATGATTATCACTCCATTTTCGAAGTTTAAATCTAGCAAAATGTAGCAACATTTATAATTCTAATTGCATTGCTTGCGTTAAACTTAGACTATCCGAACCTGACATAACCAACATAAAAGTCCCTTAAGAGTGTCCTTGACCCTAAGGGAAATTTCTGCCTATTATCCTCCGCCAGTCTTTGAAGGCATTTCGTTGCCAGATATGGTGTAAATCAAGTTCCATATGTTGCTTGAAACACTTTAGCGCATTATTGGGACTGCTTCTCCTCCATGTGAGTTGGTATTTTCTATCTCCCTTATGTATAAGTATATAAGTCGATACATATTTTCTATGTCTGCAGTGAACACATATCTTGGCATGCGAAATCTCAAAAGAATTGAGGAAATATCCTGGATTGTTGGATCACTCGATAGTATGTCGTTCAGTGAGTAGTTTGATAACGTTTTTGCCGAACCATCAAAAACTACCCTAAGCTTGATTGTGCTGTTATTAGCCTTTGACGCAATGATGTGGTAGAAAGAAGCAAGGTTTATCTTGATCTTGATAATTTAATTCCTCCATATGTCCAAGATATTGATATTTTTTAAATATGCGCAAGCTAATATTTAAATACTGTTTATTATTATATATCGGTAGAATACAGAGTATTATGTGGGTAAGAATTGACCCTGCGGATTATAGTTGTTCGTTGTGCTGAGCGATGCGTTCGGGTTGACGTCTATGAGCCGACTGACTACAAGCGAACGGCTGGCTGCACAGCTGCATGCACAACACCCCTTAACACCCAGATGCGTTATAGAATTGTGTGGCCTGCCGGTTGTGACCAGATCTGCGGGGTGTCGTAAGTGCCGGAGCCGGTGCCGGTGACGTTGGAACGACAGTAACAGTTGGGTCCACTAGTGATGTTCGTGCTTGTTCTCCAAGAGTACACTGCTCAGTTTCTACAGATGAGTCGTTAACGGATGGGGCCTCGCCAACGGAAACGTAGGGTGGTGATGACGGTACACGACTACGTAGCTGATCTTGATGACTTCTACTCGAGAGTCGTTTAGCCGGACGCTGTAGGAAATGGGGCCAGTTTAATCAGAAACTAGCCCCTCAATCCATTTTGGCCAAGCGACATAATTACAAACCCAAACTGGACTACCTGTAATGAAACATTTAGCGCTAATAGGGTCGCAGACCTTACCAAAGGTTATCTCTTGTGGTTGTATTTTGCCGAAGTATGTCCTGAGCTCGCCGTTGAGTAGCAGCTCTGCGGACGAGCGATTCGTAGCTGCATGCGCAGTAATATGCTGATTGCACAAATATCTGGCCAGACTCAAATCGATATTTGTGTTGTGGCTCAACTACTTCAGATAGTTCTTAGTGCTTTGTACCATGCGCTCCGCTTGCCGGATGAAACGGGGCAGAGCGAATGTGTCGGATTAAGTTGTTTCCATGAAGACCTTGAATTCATCAGATGTAAACGCTGTCCCCTTGTCTGATACCAGTTCGTCTGGAAGCCCATGGGTGGCGAAGAGTTGCCGAAGAAACTTAATGGCGTCAGCTGCTGACGTTGAACTGACCACGGCGAACTCAAGCCACTTTGAGTAGGAGCCGACAACCAAGTAAAAAGTTTTGCCTTGGAAAGTCCCGGCGAAATCGGCTTGCAGGCGGGACCACGGGCGTTTAGCTTATTCCCGACGGTGTGTTGCAGTATGTGGTTGCTCGTTCCGGTTCTGCTGACATGGTGTGCATCTTTTCACGACGAGCTCGATTTCGGCATCGACGTTAGGCCACCATACGTAGCTGAGCGCCAATGCCTTCATTTTGACTGTACCAGGGTGCGGTGCATGTTGGGCATTTAAGATTGCTTCTCGAGCAAGAGGAGGAATGACAGCACGATTTTCCTAAACTAGGACTCCTCTATTGGCAGAAAGTTTATCTCTGCGGGAATAATATAGATACATTTTGCTTGAACGGTCGATCTTAGAGCTGGGCCACCCCCTTAACTCCCAGTTCAAAACTTTGGAAGCTGCTAATTCGATCATGAGAACGTCTTCGGTCGCTGTTGACTCCATTTCGATCGGTATTGGGCAGCGGCTAAGGAAATCTGCGTTGCTTACTCGTATTTTGGTTCCAGCATGATGTACCAGATGAGGCATTAAAAAAGATTGAGCGGCGAAGCATTTGATTCGATATTACGTTGGGGACTGTTTTTGTTGTAGTGAAGATCCCCAATAGTAGACGATGATCTGCGACTAGCGTGAATAAATGGCCATATAGGTAACTGTGATTTTTTTTGACTCCTGAAACGAGAGCCACTGCTTCTCTGTCGATTTGGGCGTAGTTTCGTTCAGTCTTGGAGAGTGTTCGTGAGTAGAACGCAATGGGTTTTTCAGACCATTCTGCCAACTTGTGACTGAGGACTGCCCCGAGTCCATAAGGTGATGCGTCGCATGTTAGTACTAATGACAGCTTCATATCGTAGTGAACTAACACGTCGTCCGATGCGATGAGCTTCTTATGTAATGAAAGCCTTTTCGTGATGTTGCTTCCACGACCAGTGTGCATTTTTATCCAAAAGACGATGTAACGGCTCTGCTACAGTCGCTTTGTGAAGCAAAAATGCATAATAGAAGTTTAGTAAGCCCAAAAATGCCTGTAATTGCTTCTTGTACCTCGGTGCTGGAGCGTTGTGAATTGCCTTGACTTTATCAGCTGACGGTCGTATACCCACAGTATCGACCTTAAAACCCAAGACCTCCACGGATAGTACGCCAAATTGTCACTTTTCTTTACGCAGTCGCAGACCAGCCTTATCGAAACGGGACAACACCTCATTTAGCCTTACTGTCAGCTTCTCTTCAGAGACACAAAAAACGATGATGTCGTCAAAATATGGCAAGACTCCTGGAATGTATTGTAGTATGTTTTCGATGCAGCTTTGAAATATTCCTGGCGCTGAGGAGATGCCGAATTGAAGCCTGGTTACCTTGAACGCACCCTTGTGGGTGGATATTGTTTGTAGCAACACTGAACGTTCATCGACCACCAACTGCTGGTACACTTGTGCCAAATCGATCTTAGCACAAATTGATCCACCTTCAATGGACGCCAATAGTGTGTTGATTGCTGGAATTTGGTGGCAGTGTGGTTTAACTGTCCGATTTATCTTGGATTTGTAGTCCCCGCATATCCGAATAGAACCATCCTTCTTAACGACTGGCACTGTAGGAGTAGCCGATTCGGAGTATTCTACGGGCTCTAAAATGACTGCATAACCGATCAATTTCTTCCTCGTATAGACCCTTGATGGCGAAAGGTATACGCCGTGGAGGTAGCCTCACTGGAGGCGTCGCTGAATCGATATGTAATGACACTGGCGGTCCCGTATAACGACCAAGTTCGGGTGAGAATAAATGCTTAAACTTCTGCAGTATTGATTCGATGATGCTTCCGCTGTTGATGGCGTAAACGGCTTCGGTGCGTATGCCCAGCGCGTCTAACCAGTTGCATCCAACCAAATTTGAGCCACCACCAGAGATGATGATTAGTGGCAGATTGACAATTTTACGACGGTTGTAATAAATTGACACATCGATAACCCCCTTCACTGGGATCGGGTTGCGTTGATAGTCGTTTAGATCCAAGTCACATTTGGAGAGATCTGGAATTCCCTTAGGCCAGATATGTTTGAACATGGCTTCCTTCATGATGGTCACAGGTGAAGCAGAATCCACTTCGAATGTGCATGTATGGCCATTGATGACGACGGAGATCGATTTCTTTTGGTTGACCAAATGGAGTTGTTACTGCCAAACTGCGGTAAATTACATGTGCTGCATTCATCGCCCCTACAATCCATCCACGCACCAGAATCGCACACACACTCGCAATATGCAACAGTACAACATCCACCGGTTGTAAAATCGAATGACTCCACCGTTTCGCACCACTTGATGACAATGGAAAATTCCCAAAACCGACATGAGAGGTGACAAGTTATCAGGAGAGAAAGACAGTCGTCAGCTTGAAGAGCTCATCATCGACATGGCCCAAGAAGGGTCTCGTCGCACCTTATCACCTAACTTATTTTGATTCCATTTCTTATAATTTAACTTTCGTTATATCAATACAATTTAATTTAATGATACATTATTTGCACAGGTTACTACTCATTTTCAAATATTTAAAAGTGTTTTTATTAAGTAATTCTATATGTTTTCGTTTATACCTTGCAATAAACAAAATTGGATAGGAAACCAGTGCTCATTATTATATAAGACATAGCCTTTCTTTTCGAAATACAGTCCGCTAGTAATCTTTAAAAAGGCTTGAAGATTCACTAGTAGTATTTGGTTGACTGTAGATTCTCCACGAGATGTTTTGCGTTGTGGCGCACCTTGACGTGCTGATGTTGATCTCGGTGTAGGTGTTGACGATTTCGATGCGTTACCGCTACGGCAAACACGCTGTAGGTGGCCCTTTAGGCCGCAGGAATGGCAAACAGTTTCACGATGTGGACAGTGCTTCCGAAAATGCTGACCTCAGCACCCGTGGTGATTTCCACCAAATTCAATTCACTTACCTATTTGGGGGATGCCAATTATGTCAATAGATCGTAAAGCGGCGCGCCAGCCAACGTGAGAAAAGCCGCTTTTATACGCTCTTCCTCTTTCACATCATTGGCCAGCAGGAATAATTTGAAACGCTCCATGTACGACGTCCATTTGTTTGGATGACCCTAGTCGAAGGGTTCCAGGCTACCAACTCCAGCCATTATAACTCGTGGAATGTAACTGGCACTCACTATCTTTGCCCTTGCGACTGTAGTGTCTATGCTTTCTGTATCTATTTTTACAACGGTCGTGCCACTTCCACTAGAAACTGGATTGGTTTTTTATTTGTCTTCCATGCGCTATTAGCACAAGAACAACACAAACGACGAGTTAACTTGCACAACTGTTCCCATATATTCTCGGTCGAAATGTAACGAAGGGCGTACGGTGTGCATTGTACACTGTTGTTGGTTTCGCGTTTCTGCACTACACACGTTTTTCTTATTGTGCCTGTTTCTCTTCGTTTTCACACAACTAACTGAGCGCCGTTCTGCGTTGTTGCAACTGATGAATGTATGTACATATGTATGTATGTACGTACATATTCTGGAATTTGACTGGCGCACCAATGAGAGTGTGTCTTTTAATTATCCCATCCTTGTCGCTAGTTTTAAATATGCGCAAGCTAGTATTTAAATACTGTTTATTATTATGCATCAATAGAATACAGAGTATTATGTGGGTAAGAATTGACCCTGCGGATTATAGTTGTTCGTTGTGCTGAGCGATGCGTTCGGGTTGATGTCTATGAGCCGACTGACTACAAGCGGACGGCTGGCTGTACAGCTGCATACACAACAATATTCTTGAATAAATTAGGTGTACTGCTTCTTAAGTTCCTGTGCTCTGGCAAATCGAAGTTCAAGCTACATGAATCTTTGGAAGGCGATATCCCTCGATTCTCCCAAATTGTGTGGATCTTTCTCAAATGGCCTTGCGATGAAACGTCCTTCTGCATCCCTTAGGACAGTTTGATTGAAGTATGTTTCACACCGTATTTCTGATGCTGTCATGCTCCTGTGCTGAGAATATGGTTCTTTCAATTTCCAGAATTTCTCTATTTGATGTTCTAATGCCTCATCCGCGCTACAAATTCCGCAAACTGCGTGTGAATTCTCTGTTTCCTTTATTTCTCCATTAACTGTCCAACCCAAGGTTGTATTTTGCAGTATTGACAAGGATTCGGCTAACTTAATTTAGCCTATTGATAGGAGAGTGTGATATATTTCCGCTTCAATCAAGGCATCAATCGAACTGGGCGAGTTAAATTCAGGATCGGTGAACGGAATTTTGCTTGTCATGTGCCATGATGTTTGTTAAACATTCTGCTTAGTTGATTCGATGATATTTTTGGCAGAACATGCGCCTCTATTCTTTTAGAGAAACCGTTAATTCGTGATACTATTTCGATATTAACTCTTCTTTTGATTTGTTGATTTTGTCGACCAGAGAATTCTATATTCATTACCTGAGTGATTTGTGTTAATCCAAGCTTCTTCATTGTTTTTTCCGTGATGAAGTCCAACTGAGATCCGGAATCCAGTATGGCCTTGCATGAGATAGCCTTACCGTTTTGATTTGTCAGGTTAATGATCGCAGTAGAAAGGAAGACATAACCTTGATTTCCATCGTTTCCTTGTGTTATTAAGGAAGTTGGTTTATCCTTTGCCGGAACGTTTGATAATGACGAGGAGCTACTTGTGGTGATTGAATTGCTTGATGGAGATTTCGGATTCTGGCCCAGGTGCAAGAGTGTGTTGTGTTTTTTGTCACACATTTGCAACCTTTGGAGGAGCAATTTGAGGATGTGTGTCCATCCTTTAGGCAATTTATGCTGATATTAAATCCTTGACCAATATTAATTTATGCGACGAGGTCATTCGTACAAATTTATTGCAAGCGAATATTTGATGTCGT